>CM023201.3:35102423-35820615 GCA_004115045.4 Sinella curviseta
ACGTGGGATACCTTAAGTTCCTTAGACACTTCATCGTAGTCGGAGCTAATAATGGACAATTCCTGCTCCAATTTCGTCCTCTGGGATGCTAGGTTCACATTGATGGTGGTCAGCTCATTCACGCGGCTCTGGGTCTCTTCAAGGCTCTGTTCAACAGTGCGCTTGGCTCGGAGAGACTAAAAACGAAGAAACAATAGTAACATGTCATTCTGAAATAATAGGTACTTAACTAAAGTTTCCATAAATGTAAAGGAATTTTCCAGCGTACAGCTTCAAGGCTGTTGCGAACTTCATCCAACTCTCCCTGCAGGGCCTGAGCGCGACGCTGAGCCTGTCCGTATTGGTCCAGAGCGATTTGGAGTTGACGTTGGACCTCATCGTAATGAGCTTGCAATTCCTGTTTAGATTAACAGTTAATGTTTTACACATTTTCATCTTTCCAATCGTTCATTTTTATAATTTTTCCATTCATTTTTGATGCGACGTACGGTAAGTTGGATGGAATACTTCTTAACGGTCTTTTGCAGCTCAATGTTGTTCTTGTTAGCAACATCCAACGACATCTCCAACTCGGTGATGTGCACTTGCAGCTTCTTCTTGATTCGGGTGACTTCGGTCTTCAGCTTCGTCTCGGCTTCCACAAGTCGGGCACTCATTTGCTCAATCTCAATTGTCATTTGCTTGCTGTGTTAAGAAAAAAGAAGATAATATTTTCTCTGATACTTACTCTCATACAAACACTTATTAGAAAAAATATACACATGCATTTTTGTACTTGAGTAAAAAACTAAAGTAAGCTAATGGATTGACCAACATTTTTTATTTTCTCAAAACATTCCTTCATAATAGCCCACAATAATTTCTCTGCTGGACCACTGCCAAAAATACTCTTTTTACTAAAAAAAATCCTTCATAAAAAGCTTGTATTCCGTCGTCTCCTATTGCCCCAAACATGGCAAATGGCAACATTATCATTATTTCCGGATGAAGACGATGATGGCCTTCAGTTTTTTGACACGCTTTTCTAGCATTACACACTAGACCATTATATGTCAAACCATATTCTACCAAATTGCCGGGATGACCCACTTTTTCCTACAATATCTACTCCTTTCATGCTCCTTCACTAGCCATCTGCCTAATGTCATAAAAACATGAACATGATTACTACGAGCACCCTTCACATGACATTGTGTATCATGGAAGACTTGCCTTGTTGCCTCTTACCACAAATCCTTCCAGTACTCAGCATCAGCATCTCTGCTTTCATCAAGCGTTACAGAAAATCTGACTTGTGATGCCGGTGATGCACCATTATTATTATCACTGCTTGCTGGTGTATCAATTGATGTTTTAGATGAAGAGAAGCGTGTATTTTTCCAACTACCACTTCTATCCCCTCTTTGAAAACGCACTGGACTGTGTAACTCGGTAATGGAGGTGGACCCCGCTGCACCACCAGCTCCAGCAGTCTCTGAAGAAATGGATCTAGCTACTAATGGAAAATCCCCTTTAGCCATCATCACCGCGTTAAAAGCCATTTCATCCTCCACAACTTTTTTCGCCTTTTTTGTGAAAGCCCCAAAAGAGTGGCTTCTGTGCAGTGCAAAACGAGAACGAGATGAACGATCATCATCATTGTATTCGTCGAGGTCCTCATCATCTCTTCTCCCTGCAAATATTATACTTCTGCTGCTGCTATTTCTCCGCTGGAGTAGACTCTGACTTTCCCTTTCCATCTCTTCTCGCAATCGCCGTTTGCTTTCTGCGAGCTTGCTGCTGATTTCATCAACAGCGACAGATTTCGACAGAAGACTTGCCTTGGTGGACTCCTTGGTCAGGGAATATTGTTGTGTGGCTGTTGGTATATCTGAAGCACTTGTCGACAAAGTGCTTTTACTCACGCTCAATTTCACTCCACTTGGGAGAAAGGACGAGGAGGATGACGACGATGGCAGGCGAAAGGATGATGATGATGATGACATCTCTTGTTCTCCTCCGCCTCTATTGTCAATAAATGTAACTGTTCGTCCTCTAGTACTCCCGTATGGTTTGCTTCTTGTCGTTCCAGCACCACCGGAAACTTCATCTGATGCTGTCCTTTTACAATTTTTTTCTTTTGAAGTTTCTGCTTGTTCAATCAACGTTTTCACATCTCTCTCCGTATAGGAGCGTATCATGGAGGGACTTGTGCCAATGCCAGTGCTAGTACCGCTTCTGCTGTTGTGGCTGGTACCCACTGCACTACTACTACTGCTTTCATTTCTTTTTTGCTGTAAACTTTGCTCTTCAAGAAATCTCAACCGTGGCAAAGGCTCTTTTCTGGAGCTGACAGCACGACCATCAGACTGTTTTTTGTCTAGATAGTCAATCATGGGCTGGTAAAAGCTAAAAGCAAAGTTGAAGTTGTCGTCGTAGGTGGAGGATTTCAGAGGTCGAGTGCTATTCGAACGGCGAATGGGGAGACCACCAGAGGTCACAGACCTTTCGGATATGTCGGAAAGGATGGATCGCTGCTCGGCCAACATGGCCATGGCGGATGTATTTTTAAATGGAGTGGAAAGTGAACCCATTCCAATTTCTTAACTTGAAATTGCCAACAATATATAAAAAAAAAACTTTGGACAAGTCGATATTTCCCGGTATTTAGGTATTTCCAGGAGGAAACAATTGTAAATCACTCGGCAAAAAACAACTAGTAAATTTCATGCTGTATTACACGTAATTCCGTACACACAACACTCTCAAATGAATGATGACTGATGAATGGTGATGATGCTACTAAACTATGTAATAAAATCAAAACAGAGACAGACGAAATGGGAAACCGCAAAATGAAACTAAAAATCTCATACTTATTCATCCCTTGTAATACTTCAGTTGTAAAGGATTAATAACAATTTTCTAATTTTAAACGTTGGCGGATACTCTGAGGAACATATATATTTGCTCCGGATTCATGATGAATAGTAAATCATATTAATAATGAATATTTTTGTGGTACTGTTTGTGTGTGATGTATGGCTCATTTTGGAGCCCTACCACTACTACTTTCATCATTATCCGTTTCTGCAAACAGAGTTCATCCTTGTAATGGAATCATCATTCAAAAAATATTATTTAGAAAAGACATATATTCGGCATGTTTGCATTTTTACAAATGTTGTAACGCCACTGTTTTTGTCATGCATTGCACATGGCCTGAAAAATACGCAACATTTACAACGTCTCTCTTTCTTCGACTGACTTCACTTTCCTCTAGAATCTTCGTTAGTAGTGCCACAGATTAGTTATGAGATTTCTAGTCTTCTAACGTTTCATACAGCGTCATTCACATCAACTTTGCCCTTCCCATTTAACCATTCCATCATCATCGTCAATATCCACAAGAGAGGAACAGATGTACGAAACCGTTGAAAAGATCCATGATCCTTCAAATTATTTACCCAGTTGCGGTGGTGGTGGTAGTATAAATAAATGACGAAGTGCATACAACAAGTAAAGCGCAAATAACTAAACCCTTCTGTGATGAGATATGTTTATGATAATATAAGTCGGTGATTAATATTACTGCGTTGGACGAATTACAAGAAACAAGACATGGAAATGAATTAGTAGTGGCATGGTACACTTCATTCTCAAAATTGGACTATTGGATGCCACCACCAACGCGCAGCTACGGAGTCGCCACATGAGACATGAGAAAGAAAATATTTTGAATGTTGAAGGACTACACATCTCAAATTCTACAAGTTTTTGACTTTTGACTCAAGTGGCTATTAAAATGTTTGCATTTGCACGCATGGACATGTTATGAAAGTAAATGAAGTACACACATGAACTGATATGGAATTGCATGACTGTAAAACGCTGATAAAATTGTTGGATAAAAAATGAGATATGCTTCATGTTCATTTTTCTTTCACTCATTTTCTCATCATTTGATCATGATGACCATGATTGAGTGACGACATTGGAGAAAGCTGCCAAAGTAAAATTACTGCATTGCACTAAAGAGTTTCTTGCTTGGTAAAATGGCAGTGAATGGCCCTTTTTTGAATTTTACGGAAAGAATGTCAATTTTGCATACCCAAATTGATTATAAATTTTTCCCCTACTCAAAAGAACCTGAAGGGCAAGCTAACTGCTAACCTCTGTTGTAGAGTATTTGCGAGAAATATTTACCGATACTAACATTAAACTATTAACACTTCCTTAATAATAGGAAAAAGTATATTAACTTATATCGACACCCTAGTAGGGGGCTCGTAAAAGTACAAGAGGAAACAAAATTACGAAACTTACCGAATGGACTCAATTTCCTCTTCCTTCTCTTGGATGCGGCGCTCAGCATCGTGTCTGTATTGGTTAAGCTCAGCGGTGATGCGCTGTGACCTTTGTTCTTCAGCCTTACGTCCCTACAAACAAGAAAACCATCCCAAATGTACCGTAATTTTCACCATACCTTTTGCCTGGACGCATAATATTCCTATTTCTAGCATATTTTCATTGTCTCATTGGCTTGATCCGATTAATTTTTGTTCATCAAAACTTGTCAGTTTATGGTTCCAGAATAAAATCATAGACTAGAAGACGTAATGTTTCAGTTCAATAAAAACTGGGGCAACTTGGACATAGGAAAACTTACTGCTTCAGCTTCCTTGTATGCGGCAGCCAGTTCCTCACGCTCATTCTCAATTCGTCTGTAGTCAAGTTCCAGTTCGTGGTAGCGGCGGTTGACCTCGGTGAGGCAGTTCTTGGTCTCATGAAGCTCATCTACAAGAAAATTCAAATTAAGTAAAAACTATGAACATCCAGTTATTTAGAAATGTTTAATAAAAATAATATTTAATGAATTAAATGGCGACCTCCAATCTTCTTGTTCTCCCGGGACAGGTAGTCCTTCTGTTCTCGGGTCTTGTCCAGTTCGTGAGTCAATTGTTGGATTTGAGTCTGCTTAGCACGGTTATCGCGTTGAGCAGCATCATAGAGACCGTTGAGTTCGTCAAGCTTGGACTTCAGATCACCATTCAACCTCTCCAGTTGATCAATCCTCTTCTGGAGCTCCCGAGCAGTTCCGTTGGCCTATGGTTTTTAAAAAGGCGCATATTTACATTCTTATATACCTATCCGCAGATTAGTACAATCACAATACTGTTTCTTGTGTGTCCTAATGGTCATAGTTCCTTAGAAATTTCATTTTTCAATTCATAATCCGAGAACATTTTGTAATCACTCTTAAGGACGCAATACAAAAACGTTAAGAAATGTTGTCTAATGTATACCTTCTCGAGGTCAATGATGAGAACCTCAACTTCGCTCTGCAGACGAGACTTTTGCTTCTCAAGAGCGGTACAGCGAGCCATGAGGGATTCAACTTGTTCCTCTTGTTCAGAAATCCTGATCTGGAACTTACGTCTGCAAAAAGTTGCGTAAACATTTTAGTTTCAAGATTTTATCACTAGAAAACAGCGTCAACTTTTATTTGCATGTCATGATAAACATTTTTTCATATATCTAGCATGGTAATATCACGTTGCAGTAAGCCGTGCTCATTAGGAGAGATCCGTTAATTGTTTAATCATTAAAACAAATACGTGTGTGCATTTCTAAAATGTGCATAAGCTTTTGCATGGTTTTGAATTCATTTCGAAGATTGGAATATGGTTGAAGTGCGCACCTGACTTCTTCAAGTTCCTCAACACGGGAGGCAACCTCAGACTCGTACTTGGACTTGTACATGTTCACATCAGAGGTGGCCTTGGACAGTTGTCTCTCGATTTCCAGTCGAGACTCAGATTCCTCTTCCAGTTGGACACGGCAAGACTCCAACTCCAACTCGAGGGAGTGAAGAGAGCCCTCCAGTGTTGATCGTCGTCGGTCCTCTTCCTCGAGACGGCGACGAGCATCCTCCAACTGGGTGCAAACCTGGCTTCTCAAATATGTGATGTTTTCAATGGAAACCTTGCATTCTTGGACTTCCTTGGTCAGTTGGATGTTCTCCTGTATACGATAATTCAAGTAAATCCATTCATTGTTTTACAACTCACCGAAATGAAAATTCTGTCATGCTGTAACTAATTAATAGTTTACGTACGGTAGACAGGCGTTGCTTAACGGAGGTGATGTCGATGATGGTCCTATTTAATTCTTCGATCTTGATGCTCAGTTCTTGAACATGGATTTCCAGCTTCTCAACTTGCTTAATGCTAATGAGCTGCATACAACCAACAGTTAAGAAAAGAAAATTGTATCATAATGCCCCACATCATTAATCAATCGCTTTCTTTTTGCATTTTTTCTCATAGTCTCATCCTGCCTTATTACATCGCCTCATTTACTATCAGTTCAAGAACGAATTCATAATCATTGATTATTTCTCATTTTTTAATTAGCGGTATTTTCATTTCAAGCATTTTGAGTGCAGTCGTACTTTTTCCTTGTTGGTAGCCTCAATTTGAGACATGAGCTCAAAGACTTCTTGCTGGAATTTCGTCTTTTCCTTTTCGGTTCTGTAATAAAAAATTACCAACACAAATTTAGGCATACTTTCTAAGCATTAATCTTTTCGCTAAACAAATCGGGTTTGTGAACAGTGAAATGAAAAGCTTGGTTCTTTCACAGAGTCCAGAATTAGAGAAACTAATTGTAGCTAATGTGCCATTTTTTTGAGTGCATCTTTGTTTCTACATGTAAGAGATTAGCGTTCTGACAAGCGTATTAATTAATAGCAAATCCATTAATCACCCATTTGATATAATTATAATCCACATTAATATTCCAAATAGAAAGCCGAGCTGCATCAATTTCACAATGGAAGTTTTTCATCAACACATTTACCAGCAAAAAAAAATATTGTCAGTATGCTTTCTTCTTATTCAGTTACCAAAATTACTTTATCCACACTACATTCTCTATTTTATTTTTATGTCTCATCATAATATTCTCCTCTCCAACGTACTTACTATATTCCACACGTACTCATTCAAAAAACCTATCAAACTTTTGGCTCAGAATCTAAAAATAAAAAGACAGTAAAAGAGTCTCTTCTCTCATTCTCCTCGGCTCCTCCATATTATAATAGCATTATTAGAGCCAGCTTGCTACAACAACTACAGCCCTACTCACAAAACTCCTGCATAGAAAATCCCCTCTTCTTTACTTTTGCTATCTTGGAACATACCAGCAGCGGCACCGCCACCGCCGTCTTCTTCGTCATCCTCATCATCATCATCAACTGTGTGGTCGGTGTTTTGGGCACATTCCAAAATAACACTACATCTTCCTTACACACACTCACACTACCACTATACCACCACCTTATATACTTTTCCTTTTTTTGCTCCCCACCAAAGTAACTTTCCTCACTCTTGCTATCACCAACCATATCATCCTCGTCATCATCATCATCACCATCAACTTTTCCATCTTCTCTTTACAAAATTCTCGCACGAAATCTCTTTCACTCTCTTCCAATACACACACTCCCCTAGCAAAACAGTTTGGCTTTATCCGAGAAAAAAATTTACTTTATTTCTTGTCTTCACACGTTATTTTAAAATATCACTTTTTTATCCACCTAGGTATACATTAGTTATGTGTGTACATATCTCTGTACAATCTGCACATATTTCAGCATACATATCTGAAACTGAAAACTGCCTTTTTCTCGCCTACACATTTTGCATAAAATGTCCTATTTCCTCTCTAAATTCGTACATGGTACATATATCGGCATCCATACATTCTTGCTATATGACTTCCCTTTCCCTTTTCCACTTGTTTCATTTCATTAATCGTCCATGCTACAAATTTTCCTAGTGTCTATAGAAAAGTTTGTGTAGTGACGGGAGGCAATTTAATGATATTATCATCGACTATCATCACTTCAGCGAAACTGAATCCAAAATCCAAAACACATAAAGATAACGTACATGATGTTATGATCCATTCTTCATACATCTGGCTTCTTTTAAAGCAGAGGGATATTTCCTAAAAACATTGAGATGCCGCTGCTGATAATGCTAGCGAGGAATTTCGTTGTTTTGTCAAACATTATTTTCTGCTTAAATGGTTGTACAACACCGTTGTTTTATGACTACAAAGCAATTTATTTGGAAACATTTTGTACTCTATAAAGGCCACATCGTGTGATTCGTGTTGCGAGTGAGTGCGAGTATATCATTTAACTGCCTCTACTCGTGGATAATTAGCGATGCTGATAGTGTTATTGCATAACAAACGGCATTTTGGGTTTTCTTAAACATGGACTAACGAAGTGAAAACAAAATTATGGTTCTGTATGGGACGCTCACAGCGAGTAATGTTAATAATGGGCAAAGTTTTTAGTGAAGCATGACTGCATTTTGCATCACATTATTCACTTTCCCTGATTCATTATTTTTCGTGTTACATATTTTATGTTTCTTTTATAGGAACCACATACTTTTGTCTCGCCTTCGCCAGTTGGTCCAACTGATCCTGGTAGTCAGCGATAGCCTCCTGGTGTTTCTTTCGCAGCTGTGCAGCCGTCTCTTCTGACTCCAAGTGGACGTCTTCCAAGAGTCGGCGAAGCTTGGCCAGCTCGGCATCTCGCTTCTTGTTGATTTCAAACTGCACACGGATATTGCACAATAAATGAAGAGTGTAAACAATCAAACCATGTTTGTAAACACAAGTAACATCTTTCGAGGAATGCATCGTCATTTTTTCAAATGACTCATTAGGAGTAACATTTTAATTAAATATTATGCCCGTTTCACCCTTAACGTTTTATGGGTGAAGAAACTAATTGATGTTCAACTGTATTCAACTAACAAGGGTTTTTATTATTGTTCATATTATATACCTGTCCTTCAACACCACATTCTGCCTCCTCGAGACGCTCCTGAAGTTGAATGACTTGCACACTCAGGTCCGCACGCTCACGCTCAATCTGATGGAATTTAAATGAGATTCATTCATATAAAACGTGTACGGAACATGAAACATTACGGCACTGGAAAATGCCTCAATTGTTACCCATGAATATATAAAATTTTAGTAAAATCATTAGCTCATCAAATTAGTTTTTCAAAGGAACTTGGGATATAAAGGTGAAGAGTCCGGGAGAGAAAAGTTGATGACCGAAATTGTTCCCAATTCTTTAAGAATAAAAAATTGCATGCATTTTCCATCTATTAACTTTCATAAATCAGTATTAGGCACAACTGCGTGAAAATGACAGACACGCTAAAATGAGAATAAACTTCAATCGCCAACGCATTCCTCCACTGTGGTTGTGTACTTGTATAGTGTAGAGTGTAGACAAACAAACGCATACATGTCAATTAAAAATTATGCCGAATGCAATGTCGACAATTTTAGTCCATTGACATTTTGAACTAGGAATGTGCTAGATTCTGTCGAAAGCAATGTGTAATTCATAGTCGCGGCACAAGTGTGATAGGAAATATACCGCTAGCTCACATAATGAACAGAGTACAACCACAACTACAAAAGTAATTGAGGCGTGTCGCCAATAAATATTGCAGTACATCAAGTTAGTACTACTCACGGTATAATATAATATGCTGCCAGCGCAATTTATGAAGGTATTACGACAAGAAAAAAATCATAATGGGAAATCTCAACGGTAAGCGTTTGAAATACCATTATTACTGAGCCCATATCCGACAGGCAACTAAATCCACCTACTTATGTAATACCTACTTACTACCTCATTATTAATGACTTGACACGTGGTTCCATCCCGTAAATATTTCTCTGGCTTTCCCTGGCAAAACACACCAGCGACCACCATAACATCCATATATTCTCACTCACAGTCCTCGTCATTAGATGGTGACTTTTGGTAGAGCAACGAGCAACATAATAATAATTTTAACGGGTTTTCCAATATAATATATACACATATACAGCAGCAAATTCTCCACTAAAATTATCATAATCTTTATCCCAGAAAGGGATCCCGTCTACAAGAAAGTCTAGAAAAGCCATTTCACTGATTTCGGCGCACTCTCTAAGGGAAAATGAACATCACCGCAAACCAGCAAAAACAGAAAATGCACATTTCGGCAGACAAGAGAAACGGAGCGAATATGACACGATGCAGCTGTCGTTTGTTTGTACGCCTGCATGATCATTCCCTCTTTCTTGGTATCCATTTAAGAATGTATATATTTTCACTCTTATATAATAATTTTTCAACGTCATGTTTCATTAAACTTGCAAAGGTAAGTAAATGGCTCAGCACACGTAATTCAAATTCATAGTATATACACATATGTACCTATACTGCAAACTACCCACATCTCCCAAAGCACTTTATCTTCATCTTCTCATATTTCTCCGTCTAATATAATAATTTTCATCATCACCAGCATCCTCATTCTAACCAAACCTCGTCCTCGTCTCTTTCCAGGCTTCTTTAATCTTTTCTTTTTGCGTTTCTACATCGGAGAAAATATCTCTCTCATGCATTATATGCATTCGCATCAACACCATAACCGTCACCCACTCACTCACTGTCTCTGTCATCATCATCAGCATAGCTACCACCACATATTGGATTAGTATGTCATGGAGCAAAAAATATATTTTCTTGGCAAGCGAGAAAACTAAAGTGAAGGTTTGCTGCTGCGCTGCTGCTGGACAGTTACGACAATTTGTTCCGTACTCACTGCTTACAAAATATATTAATATCATTAAAATGCAATACTAAAACTTACGAATAAATGAGCGGAAAAAGTGCATGCTTTAATACATTTCATACATACACGTACGCATTCCTATATCTTCATTGTCTGTTTTCACCTTGCCGATTGCCAAGAAAAATCTCCGTTTACCATGGCTGAGCAAGCATTTTAAACCAGGCAGCAGACAACCTTGTCCGCTTCTCAATGCCATTCCTTTTCCTTCCGCAAAATACACATAAAAATGCAGAGGATGTACGAAAACCTGAATATTATTATGATGATGGTATTGGTATGTATAGGTAAATACGCTCAGGCATATGGCGTCACTCAAAAAATGTGCTTTTTCTTCATTAACTTTCTCATTGGTGATGTGATGATGATGGTATTGATGATTGCATGGCTATTATTATGCTGCTTACCCACCGGTACGTACGAAGGAGGAAACAAGCAGGAACGGGATAAGGAAGGAAATGCTCTTCCTGGTGCATTTATTTATTACGGTAGTAAAGCGACATATTGATTGGTTTTGTTTGCTATGTTATTGTCGACGCCTGCCTGTTTGTGTGTTCATACACTTTTCTTGTTGATTATTGTGAGACAATCTGATTATGTCCTTCTTCCCACATACTTATACGATGTGCTGCCAATATGCACAACTGATTGATTTTTATGGCAAATAAAATGCTCTTTTTTATGCAATGCTCTATTTTTGAATAGATCGATACTTTCAACATTTTAACTAACTGGGAGAATGCAATACACATAACTTGTTGTTATTAGTCATTGTAAAACGTGGCTCCTTTCTTTCTAAAATCCTTCACGGCATGCGTGCGTGGTGAAACCAATAATGTCATATTACCTTCCAATGTTGAAATAATACTGTGTGCATATAATTCTCATCATTCTGGCACACTTCCAGTCTTTGTCTCTGTCTCATACCAGCCTAGCTTCATACTAATATCGAAAGAGAGAAAAAACGATACAAAAACTTGAAATGTATCATCATTGATGAAGTACACTAAAAGTATCCTATCTAGCACCGTGCAAAGATTGGGTGATTCATCTACTGCCGCTACACGAATTACATCATATTTAGGCACATTATTATTTTTATTTATTTTTTTAAATGACTACACTACTGCCACTGCCTACAAATTTTTTCTTGTATATCGCAACAGCCCAAATCATTAGAAATATTTTCGAAATGTTTACTGTTTACTTTGTGCATCTCTTTCTTGACAAAGACTGCAATCATTTATATGTAGTGATGATGATGATATGATGACGATGAGTATCAACATCGCAACATACGGCATCTATCGTATTGAGTCATCATCATTCATTCCTTGTTCCCTTTTTCTCGAAAACTCGTATTTCTGCAGCAGAAGCAAATCACTCTCTTGAAAATTTTCTTTTCTGCTCTAATCTCTAATTCATAATTAAATTAAGGATTTATTTTACTCTGAAACGCCATATCCCAATGAATGCGATAAAATTCCAAAGGAGGAATTGCTTTTCGTCACTTTCAAAAGAGTAGAAAAATAAACAAGGATAGAAAAGCTGGAAGCAAAGAACTGTTGCACTTTTTCCTATAATCACTGCAATTTTGTGTAAAGGTGAAAGTGCTTTTAATTCTCTGCTCTTTGTAAAATTGTTGTTTTTGTCACCGCGGCAGGGATGCGGTTGGATAGATTGGTTGGTATGAGATTACATTTTGGCGAAGGAAAGAAAATTGAGTTTTGATGTTTTCGGGGTTTGAGATTGATATGCCCTTCTTCTTCTAGGAACGGGATGTTTTGTCAGAAAGAGAAACAAATGAGAGGTTAACGTATTGCATGCAATGCATCGAGGAAAAGGAATTATTTTAAATGGAGAAAAAATGAAAGAAAAATGCTTTGTATGTTTGCACATTGGCATTAAAAGGTCAGTTGCCTTTTTTCCCTTGTAGTAATGCAACTGCGGAAGCGAGGAAAGTAACAAGAAGAAAAAAAAGTAAAAAATATAAAGAAAGATTATTTGCAGAAGATCTGCATAATTTCACTTTCACAGTTCACACTATTTTTTTATGACGAAGATGATGATTATTATTGCTCCGTTGGGTGTCTCCTGGTACATATGTAGGTATCTGAGCGGACGATGATTTATTTAGAGGTCCAACCTATTGCCACGATAATAAAATGCTCGTAATATTATATTTTCTAGTCTGGTTCTGATGGTGTGTGGTGGAGGTGGCGGATGTGATTTCCATGTATGCAAATGTGTTTGTTGTTGGCTCAGTCATTTTTGTTGGTATGATGATCGCATCATCATGAAAAAAATGAGTGGGTAGAAAATGATAGTTTTATTTATCATAGAAGAAGGAAAAGGAAAGGAGATAAAGTTGAAGGTTTAGAATTATTATCAGTTCAAAGCTCAATAATAAGAAACTTGTGATACGAAAGAGTTAAAGGGTTGATGATCAAATCATAATAATAAGTTACGTATTAGTCACAATCACAACGAATCATTCGTATCAATTTAGTGTGGCTGATTACCCTTTGACGAATTTCACGTTCCGATTCCAAGTCCTCCTGAAGAAGTCTGATTTTGTCCTGTGGAGAAAATACAATAATATTAACAATGATTATATACGTATACGTGGGGTACATACTCGCCAAAGAATTTTGCTTGCATGAAATGCTTGACATAAAAAAAGCCTCTTTCACTAAAGTGGCCTATTTCCATATATCATTTTCCTTGTCCACTTGCAATTGACTGCACTTTTTTTGTAAATTCGTAAGTGATTGGCCTACTACTGTCTCGCGAGAAAAGAATGACCTGACCTAGAAAATCTGTTTTTGTTCTACATTCTTCAAATTATTCCCATCCGAAGTCTTTTAATTGCCTATTATTCTCTTATAACAGCTAGCATACTTTCCCATCAGCTACACATTTTTATATTTAAAAATGGCATATTATCGATAAAGCAATTTTCCACTTATGTGCATCAGATTATTATTTTAAAAAAGTTTACTTTAATTTTGGCTAGTTTACCAATTCATTTTTTTCAATCTCTTAACTCTTCAAAATACAAAATATTTTTGAAGCTGAAATTTTGTTTGAAAAAAAAAAATCTCAAGAAAAATGTCGGCGTCATAAGTGATTCCATATACACAAATATATCGTAGCATTCATTCAACACGGGCAAAAATTCTCTAAAGCCAACGAGTTTGAACTAATTTTGGCGATGAGTCAAGAGAGAAGTCATGTAGATACATTTATAACTGCATCTTATACTTATATACTGCCTTATCCATCCCTTATTGCGAAGCTTTCCTCCTTTGCTTCCAACAACCTCACATCCACAATAATGTTATTCGTTCGTTATGTCTGCAAAAAAACTGTTTAGTTTTCTCTGATGTGATAGCAGAGTTTGGAACAAGAGATTATGGCTTTTCGAGCTCTGTTCAGTGCAGTTTGACTTGAAAACGCTAGTGGTGTGAGTCTACGTAAGAAAGCCAATCTAAAATGTACCTCATGATGATAAATTTTGCTAAAGTTTTTCTCGAGATATTCTCAAAACTTGTTCTCTTCAGTCGTCATCATCTCATCTCAAGTTAATATTCTCGCTTTCTAAAAATCTCCACACTTTACCCAACAAACTAAACAGAGGATGAGAGGAGACGCGTACAGAGAGCTTTTTTTTCTTTCTCACAACTGCATATAAATCTTTATTTGCTTATGCTACATATTACAGCAACTGGCTGTTGAATGTTATGCAATATGGCAGCTGAACAAGATATGCAGATCGTACAGGTGCTGCTGCTCTATATTTTTTTCCACTTGCGTTTTGCATATTACCACCTATTCAAGAAAAAGACAGATCTCTCATCTCTCTGCAATAAGCACGTACATTATTTTCTCATTTTTTTTCAAAACAGATTTTATACTATTGAGTGAATGCTGAATGATGATGATACACGGTGCAGGAGGAATGAGGGTGCGCAAATAATTTTAAGATGACAAGTAATAATGGCGACTTTCTGGGATCAAGAAGAAAGAGATTACAAACTCATCATCGCATATAATAATATGAATGCTATCGAAAGGGGTAACCCACAACGCTCTTCTTCCGGCTTCCAGTTCCAATTTTAAAGTCAGGAAAAGTCATATAAAGCGCATCACTGATTCTCTCCTACCGTCAGTCTAGACCACGGTAAATTGGTCGGTGACACTAATTACAATAACTTATTACCTACCGGAACTAATATGATGATGAAAGGGTGATGCTCAGTTGAGAGAGCCCACTCATATGACTCGAGTTTCATACCAATTGTCTTTATACCAAGTTTAATTATGTGATGCAAGCAAAAAAAAATACATGATAAAATTCTGAGGAAAGGACCTACCTGCAGGCGGTTCAAGGCACTGAGATCCTGCGTGTACTCAATGGTCACATCCGCATTTCCTTTCCCACCTGCGGACGTGTAGGTGTAAGTTTTCGTGGTAGTCTTAGCAGCAGCCATGGAAGCCATTTTTAATGCACAGATTCACTCGCTTCGTGTGCGCGTCACTTCTTGTCGTCTTCAAAATACAATCACTCTGCGCGTACCACCGGCAAAAGTAAAAGTACACAATAACAACAAATAATTTATATAGAAAATACTGATAAGCGTCCCTTTTTTCCCTTTCTTTTGTCACACTCGACGACAAAGAATTTGTATATCTTATTGAATATTTTTTTATATATGTATCTGCAACACAATACAAAAACAACTTCCGAGAGTTAAAACTCAAGTATAAAAAACTAAATTGTAATAAATTCTACACACTAAAAATCTCTTTTGTCTCTGGAATTACGGTTAAAAAATACGAGCGGGGTAAAATGTACATGTATTTCGCTAATACAAAAAACAAACAAGACAATGAAATCGATGATTCGAAGCGATAAAGCCTAAAAGGTCTACAAAAATTAATCGAAAATTAAAGTCACAACTAACTGGAAGTGTTACTTCAAAGAAACTGAATCGTAAAATGAGAGTGTCGTGTCAGGTTTAAAGGCAATATGTAAAGTGCACCTCCACCACAAACAAGATATTGATAACGAGCGAGGGCTAACAAAAATATTTTTTATGTGATCATATTACCAGTATTACGATTACTAATGCATGTGAACCCGAACCCTAATATAATAGGCATTTAACTGTATTACTGTGTATATAGAATATTATGTATGTAAATGTAATATAAAGTATGTATGTATATAGAATGTTTAAAAATACCTTATATCGCAAATAACAAAGAACTATTTAGATCACAAGCAAAAACGAAATGTTTGTTGCCACCCCCGAAAAAATTGCTGAAGCTGAAGTGATGAACCTCAATAAATTAATTAAAGCTTAAATAATTACTCGTCGCGAAGTTTTCGTGTCTAAAGCAAATAGGGTGTACACACCACCAAAAAAAGGTACTGCTGATGAACTTTCCTATAGGGGCCCCTATAAAATAACGGAATTATTGAAATCCTCCACAAAAATTCGTGGTGGTGAAGATTTAAAGTATGTAGCGTACTCGCCACCAACCGAAGGAATAAGGTCTATTCAAAAGGAGAATATCTTTGGGTCGTTGTGTGTGTGTCGTTCGTCCGAGGTTGCTTCACCGGAAAAAGGAAAGAAGCCTAAGCGAAACAAATCTTTTTCAAATAAAACTATGCATATCATCATAATGTGTGTGTGTAGTGTGTGCTAACTAGAAACATGCTACCGCAGTAGGAGAGCATCATCATCATCATCGTCGTCTTCGTCATCTTTGGAGATTATCTAACCCGGTTACGCCAGGAAAAATGCATAAGACATGAGACACGACACCATCACCAACCTCCACCACCGTCACGAATATCACAGACATACCATTTCTCTGTTACAACTCGGTTTTCTTAATACAGCGTCCGCCAACGATTCCTTCATTCATCTGGGCTTTGTGTGCTAAGAGCACCACATCACTTGTCTTAATTTGTGTGGGATACACATATTCTCTACAACAGAGAACAACAGCAACTGTTACAAAAAGATAGGGAGCCGAAGATCTGTTCTCCTCCTCCGTTCGAGAAGCAACAGAAGCAAGAAAGCGTGTGTGTGTGTGTCTCCTCCACTCTTAAACTTTCTTTTGCAAAAAAACGATACATATAGACTTGCTAGTTTAAAATTTCGAAAAACATGTCGCGTAGTCATCATCGTCATGAAGCAGGGGACTTTTTGTGTTCATGTTTCGGAGGAATGAGTAACATACCAAACCAGTACTCTCCCACGACAAACATAAAAAGATATTTATATACTGACAAAATAAATATACATAGGTAGATGTTCTATAATTGCATTGAATATCTATCCGATGATGGAGTTTGAGTTGTCTCTTGGAGCACAAGCAGCCAACAACACAACCTCGTCGTCGTCAGTCAGCTTTCTCATCAACGACACACCATAATATTGTAGGGAGCACGTAGAAATACTAAAATACTTATCTTGTACATTTACACATTAGCAATCAGACTACCAGATAATCCAAAGAAATATGTGATCACTTGGTTTCTTCTCGAACAGAGTTTGAAAAACATTAAAATCTACGGCAGATTACTGTATATGCAGTCATAAAGCAGCATATTATTTTGAAGTGATAAGGCAATCTCTCCACATACATGTACATGATATCTACAGACATTGTAATATTCCTGAGATGTTCGGAAAAGAAAAATGCTTCCGAACTTATTCTTGGATCATCGATGAGATCCGACAAGAAGGAAAAATATCTAAATGGTGAAGAAACAATTTCTCGTATCTTTTTTCTCTCCGTGAGAAGCTCTGTGAGTTTTTAACAGGAAAACTTATAAGCTAATTGTTGTAGAAGCCAAAATCCATTTATAGACGGAAACAGAAAATGTACGTTGTACGTGGTCGTAGTAGTATCATCGCGTAAATATTAATCTGGCTTGTGGAACACCTCCTCCTACGACATTATTATGTATATTATTTGGATGATATGGATATCATGTACAAGAGAGCGGAAAAATTTGTATTTAATGATGACGGGAGCAAGTGTTTCCAGCTTTTCTATAAAACATTCATTTGAGATTTTTTTATAAATATAAATGTATACAAACAAGTAGTTTAAGTTTGAATAGGTAATTATATTCTTGCTTTTATTCTGAATTTGTCACATGCGCTCTCTGTCTGTCAACATAATCTTACACAATCAGAGTTTTTATTTTAGATTTTCGTAAAATATTATCACGGAAATGCACATTACATGTCTTGGGACTTTTTAGGGAAAATAATAGTTGACCAGTAGTGTATACAGCTAACAATAATATATAATGGCATGATGAAAATTTTAGCTAAAAAAGAAATACGTAAATGCTAGTATTATGACGCATGCGCTTACAAAAATTATTACAAGTACAATTTAACCTCATGCAGAGTGTGCGATGTTCAATGTTCGGAGTTCAAAAACTCTTTTGATTCAAGTACTCTTATCCATACAAAAACCATTCATCAGTGCTCCGGTTTTTCTAGTACAAACTTTTAATATAACAACAAATCTGAAAAAATTTTGAATAGAAAATTTCATGAAACTATAAAAATTACCGGATCATAATAACTGATAAGATATCAACCAATTTTCTGTTCACATTCCTCCATTAGTTATATTCTGTGCAAAAGCCATTTTTTCTCATAAATGATAAGTAAAACGTACGAGTCCGAATACAATTGTTGGTTAAATAGTCTCCTTTGCATTAAACCATATAATAGTACACACTTAAATATTTAGTACTCACAAAAATCTTACATTTACATGCACAATATTTAGTTAGGTAGTTGTATGTATAGCTTATATAATAATAATAAAGGCGTTGATTATCCTTCTTGACCGAAATCTAATGTGAATTTCGTCAGCTTTTTAAGATCCTCATCGTTTACGGTTGGTTTGGATGTTGCTAATGATTTCAGCATGTCGCTCTATAAAAGTAGTAAAATGGAATAAGATGTTAGTTGGACAAATATCTCAAGAACAAAAATATAATTTGATATTACATATGTGTGACTATAAAATACCATTGTAACATGGGGCTCAAACAACTTATCACCAGGAACGTCTGCCCATGTCATTTCAACGGCTCCTGGAACACCAGAGGAGCAAGGCGTTAGTAGATCGTCCACAATCTCGTTGGGATCAGTTCGGGATGGTCCTCGTACTCGTCTGAAATGTGTAGCGGTTTGAACTTTCCTAACGGGTTGCATTAGAGCATCACGGACGACAATTTGAATATCAGCTCCGGAGTACCTACATAATTAAAAACCAATTTAAATATTGGGGTTTCCAAATTCTAATATTCCAATAAATATTGTATTCATATGCATCATAATATGTTTAATTACCCATCTGTTTTTAGAGCCAACTGTTTGAAATCTTCTTCCGACAAATTGTGAGCCGTGTTTCCAAGATTTACCTTGAACATATTACAGCGGGCTGGCATTTCGGGAAGTGGAATATAAATACGTTTTTCAAAACGTCTCCGAATGGCGGAATCAAGAACCCATGGAATATTCGTCGCACCCAACACCAAAATTCCCTCGTTATCTGTACCAACTCCCTGCATCTGTACGAGGAATTCTGTCTTGATCCTTCTGGCGCTTTCAGACTCATTGTCGGAACGTGAAGAGCACAAGGAATCGATTTCGTCAATGAAAATGATGGAGGGTTTGTGAGTTCTTGCTAGATCAAAGAGATTTCTAACAAGCTTTTCTGATTCTCCTAGCCATTTCGAGACCAAATCCGATGACGATACTGAAAAGAATTTTGAATTGTTTGCTTCGGTTGCAACAGCTTTCGCCAGGTACGATTTACCAGTTCCGGGTGGCTACATTTAACAAAACAATACAATGATGTTATTATACCGTGAACACAGACATTATATCAGATTTACATAAGATGGGATAATGTTCATAATACAATGACTTACCCCAAACAAAAGTATGCCTTTCCACGGCGTTCTCTTCCCGGTAAACAAATGTGGAAACTTAATAGGCAAAATCACAGCTTCTTTCAGGGCTTCCTTTGCCCCTTCAAGGCCCACAACGTCGGACCATTTTACGTTCGGAGTCTCCACTACAATAGCTCCTTCTAATTTAGCCTGTAGCTTTTTCTTCTCCGGATCATCCCCGTCACTGTCACTATCGCTATCTTTTTCGCCATTTTTCCTACAAGAGATAAATTATATACCTATTTAGTCCAACTCGAAAACCACTGTACAAGTTAAAAAATTGCATGAAAATAAATTGTACTTACTTTGGTGCTGAACCACCTTCTTTCACTGGCTTTCCTTTGTTGTTTCCTTTAGATGCTTTCAGATGCTTCTTTATAGCTTCCGCCCGATCTAAATACTGAACGCATTTCTGCCTAATCGTTTCTTTGGACTTTTCATTCTGGGCTTCATCTGTAAAATATTAAAAAAAAACAAAACTCATCAAATAACTTGCATCAAATATATACTTGTAGTGACTTGTACATAAAAGTTTATGATGGAAATCAAGGCACTTACATTTGATCGCATGCAGAAAATATTCTACTCCGTGTTCGTATAACCTTAAAGCTTCTTCGAAATTCCTATTACGATCTTCTTCCGTTGCTTTTGTCACAAGGTCAATGGCTTTCTAATAGGAAAATTAAAGAAAAATGGTTATTAATGACAGCATGGCGTTGATAATGGCGAAACAATATTCAACTGTATAGACCTTAACTGCTTCCATATTTAATAACATGGATTTAGCTTTAAAAAGTGTACATTGTACAAGTGTAATTATCCTTGACATTTACGTTTGGAAATTATCTACTAAAAACTCACAACCCCACCAGTAACGGTAATGTCGTGTCGGTAATGGCACATGATTTGCACCAACTTGACCTTGTAATTTAAAACTTTAACGGGGTATCATTTCAGAGCAAATCAGTACCTGCCATTTTGTGTCTATAGTATTCTAACTACATAAACGCTAATTTCATTAGAATACACTATACGTTGTCTCACTTGCCTATTGTCAGGGAAAAATGTCAATTTTTGAGCACAAGGGGAAATCTGCACCCTTAGTTACATTTCATCCCGATTTTAGGCAAGTTACAAAATCAAGGTAGTAGCCATGCAAAAGCGACGGAGACTACCAAAAATAAGTAATAGATAAGAATTAAGTGACTATTTAAATTTTCGATATGGTTTTTAAGAATTACCACAAGCTTAGTTTAAGAGACCAAACGAGTTAGTTATGCCAAAAATTCATCAAACAATATTTGCAATTTTATGTGGACAAACACTTAGAAATCATATGGCAGATTCTGATAGACCATGAACAGCTGATAATTTTTAACTGAATGACAAAGGGTAAACTCATCGGTAATTTTAACGAAGGTTCTCAAATTCCCCATATTGATATCATCATTATCATTGGCCAAAAGTCGAATTATTAAAAAATTAGACGATTTTTCAAAAATGCCGATCTTTGAAAATTTTCTTGAACTGTTTCTGCACATAATGACACATCACTTGGATTTTTCCGTTGGTGCATTTTTGAGTTCTGCTGATTTTTACAAAAAAAATTAGTAACTTATCGGCAGCAGAACTCAAAAACGCGTGAACGGTAAATTCCATATGCAGGAACCGTTCTAGAAATTTTCAAAGTTTGACATTTTAGAAAATCGTTTAATATTTTAATAATTCGACTTTTGGTCAATGATAAAGATGATAACAATAAACTTGAGTGTCGCGGCGAGCACCTCTTTTTAAGTTACATGTAACTAAAGATAGGAATATTCAAATTCAAGCAAAGCTTATTGTGGTAATATATTGGGATTATCAACGAGCATTTTTCATAAAATATTTGGAACAACGACTCAGCAGAGGTTTAATACTGGAATGTTTGATATCTCAATTATTGAAATTTAAATTGTCACTTAATTCTTATCTATTACTTACTTTTGGTAGTCTCCGTCGCTTTTGCACGGCTACTACCTTGATTTTGTAACTTACCTAAAATCGGGATGAAATGTAACTAAGGGTGCAGATTTCCCCTTGAGCTCAAAAATTGACATTTTTCCCTGGCAATAGGCAAGTGAGACAACGTATAGTGTATTCTAATGAAATTAGCGTTTATGTAGTTAATAGTATTCAATATTGTCCAAACTTTATATACATTAACATTTTAAAAATTTCATATGAGTGTGTACTTTACAGCACTTGTAGTTAAAACATTAATACATATTAATTATATTATGATTCACCTACCTGAAGGGTGCTTCCGGCCGACATGTTATTAGAGAATTTATGTACGTGTTCACAAATAAATAGGTATTAAAAGTTTGGAAAAATATAATTATTATTCACTACTAACACTGCGTATCAATTAATTAATTAGAGAATTTAGTGTTGAATGAAATAGGTACGTATTCGTCACATTTTCAATCTTAAAGACGACAACAAAAACAGATGACAGGACAGGATAAAGACGTGTACTAATTTGTAAACAAAACACGAGCGAAATGTTTTGCACTACAATAAAGTATTGTACACTTCCACACAAAAAAGCTGTCGTATCGTTTCAAAGGCCACTAAATTCCAACTTATCAAAATTTCAATCTTCCTCCCTTAATCACCAATTAAAAATTATTCACTTTTTTGTTATTAAACCAGTATAAGTGGTAAAGTACAGTCATATGATGATATCACACGAAACTACTTGGCTCATATTTTTTTGCTCACAATATCACATCATCCAACAACACCTCTCGTTTGCCCACATGAATCATCTGCTTTCTTTGGCTCGTTTCGTTTTTGTTGGTTACTCCTTCACTTCTCCTCCACCTTACAAACAACTCTGCGTGTCAGTGTGACACTCTGCTTATGTCCAAGTCCAAGGGACTTGAAGGAACCTTAACTATTTAAGATGCTATGAAAATTAACTAATTGATTGCTCGCTTGCTAGTTTCCAACTACAAAAGGTTGGGCATTCTTCGTAGTTTTTTAATCGAGTGAATGACAAAATGATTAAGTTTAGTAAGTAGACTCCATGCAAACTGCAGTGCTAATCAGTTGATATGATATTTTTTAATGCGCGCCCTTTTCTTGCCTTCTTTTTGCTCAATGCTCAGCGTTGGAGTTCGTTGCCTAGCTCATGCGCGAGACAATGCAATTTTTGGATTACAAGTGGATGCAATGTGAAATTGGGAATGCGATTTTGATACGAGATCATGGTTATCGTCAGTGGCAGCATCAGCACGTCATCGATATTCGACTCGACACTGTGGCTATTTTATTGGCTTGATGTATGTAATGAACTTTGTTGCAGGTTTTAGGTCGATAAGGTGAGCATTTTTGTGAAATGAAAACGAGATCTTTGTTTCATTTTTTTGGATGCTTGCGTAACGCAAGTTGTGTTGTTTGTTGTGTGAATCTGGCGGTGTGACTCTGACTCATGCATGATTATAATATGAAATGTATGATGAGTTGATGAGAGTTTATCTTTCAGCAGGTAAGTATGCTGCTGCTGATTAATGTGTGATTTTAGTGATTTATTATGAGCTCATGAATCACAAGATGTGAGACCGGGTATGTAAGTGGGTAAAAGACTGCCAAACTTTTATGTGTATATATTTGGACCAATATATTTTAGCTTTCATTATTAGTACATTTTATTTTGATTTATGATTCTGCATAACTTTTTAACGTTGTAAAGGGATAATATACAGTACTTGCGTCTGTACATGTAATCAGTAAGATGCCCTTAGTAAAAACTGCAATTCATTTTTTGATACGACAGCCATGGGTGTGCATTTAAAGGCAAGATTTTCGACGGAGAAAGTTGATATTCGGAAAAGCTTTTCAGCTTCAGCTCTTTGATTCAGCTCTTCCTATGAATTATATTTTTCCAACAAAGTGAGACAAAGTAATTTTGATTTTTAGGTAAGATTTATGTTACCAAACAACAGTAAACAAGAATAATATAATATGCGTGAGGTTTCTCCGGAATGAAAAAATCAGTAAAAAATTGTCGTTACATGGACAGCGCAAAACGCGGATTCCTAAATGTATCGCCAATTATGAACTGACAAGAAAACTGCATGGCTACATATCTTTGTGAAATTGGTTTTTGTCAGAGACGTTAAATTATTCATTTTCATACTTCGAAAGCAAAACAATTGTTTCATTACATATACCAAGTACGATGTTGCAAAGTAATGTAGAAAAGCCATTAATATATTATATCATACTTTTCAATATTCCTTGCGAATATTTCTTGTAATAGATATATGGCTTCCAGGTTGCCAGGGTTCGTGGAAATCATCTTTGGAAACGAATTTCTAAGACAAGTTCACCTAAATATATTTGCTTTTGTTTCAAGCCCATTGATTCTTTGTTGCTTATTTATCAGTGGGCGAGGTATTTTTACGGTTGTATACACGTAGTCCAGACAACGAGGTAAATTGATGTATTGATCTCAATGCGTCCCGGTCCGGATATTAAGAAAACTTGAGTCCTTCCATCTAGATTTTTAATGGTTTTGTTCAAGATAAAATATG
Organism: Sinella curviseta; assembly: GCA_004115045.4. Taxonomy (NCBI): domain Eukaryota; kingdom Metazoa; phylum Arthropoda; class Collembola; order Entomobryomorpha; family Entomobryidae; genus Sinella; species Sinella curviseta. The sequence continues at coordinate 35,126,720 of CM023201.3, forward strand.
CATTTTTTATCTTTTCTCTAAAAGTCAAGTTGTCAAATTAAAATTGTACTTATTTTAAGTGCTAAAAGATATCACAGTACAAATTTACTGTTTATGTATTAAATTATGAATCACAATTCCAGAACCACAATGGCATGGGTAGTTGACTGCGTCTGCGTATGTCATTTTGAAATTAATCTGTTTTGTCTATTGATAAGCTTAATTGCACCGTTGATGCAATAAGGTATTTAAAAACTTGTATAGTATGCTATACGAGCAATCTTTACTAAAGCTACAGATGAAATGTTTTAATTCATGTTGAGCGTCCAATCATGAAATCGATCTAGACAATTAGTTTTATTTTTACTATGCAAGTATATAAAAATACTTTTTGGGTTTGGCGTGTATTTACGTGATTCAACCACATTGATGACCGATTCATAGAACATACGTTACATTCATGTAGTACACATAGGTAAATGGAAAGCAGCTTAAAATAGTAAATTAGTAAAAATATTAGAATGCCTATATTTATAAATGTGAAATTCTACACAAATAATTCCTTCGAACACTTGTTATTTTTAAATATTTTTAATTGAAAATAATATGTATGTTTATTCTAAAAATTATCTTAAATGGGGCAAGCTTTCGGCAAAATAGCCAAAATGCTCCTTATATTCTTTCCGTTGACCGAACATAAGAATGTTGCATATCAAATTTCGTCTAGACATCGCCTTGGATATTATATGTAAATGATAACGTTGAAGGAATGTAAAATACAGCATGAACACAATATGAACATTTAAACAATAATGTTTTATTGATCTCTATTCCATACTTTTTTATATTATGTCTTGCAGAGGAAACTTGTCAAAAAATTAAGCTTCCTAAAAATGATTATTTAATTTCAGTTATCAAGAAGGTCATTTTACTTAAGTATGAATATGGATTTCTTCGTATTAACGGAATGATATGATTTAAAGTAATTACCCATTGGGTTTAGGTTTAAATTACTATTACTTTAAGGAATGCTACTTTATTAAGCCTTAAAACATCTCATTGAGAATATTTGACGTATGAATTTATTCTGGGTATTTGCGCATGTTAGTGCATACACACTGCTAAATTGACAAGGGATAAAGAATGCCAAACTATTTTGACATAATGGACTGTTCATACGCTGTCACAACACAGTTATCATCATTCATTTATGTACCTATATATCATTCATGCAAACTATAACATTTTTCTCTCAAATTTTTTTTTATTTTCAGGAGACAGGAAGTGCAAATAGGTAAGTGTCATACCGATACAGATGAGTACATGTGAAATTTCATTTGTAGTTTTACTTTATTATTATTCCTGAGAAATTATCATGAACATGCCGATTAATGAAGAATATTTGCTTTGGCAGATTTGGCGATCTCAAATTGCTAATAACTTTTTAAAAAATGCATTCCAAACTTTGAACGAACAACCCGAAATGAGAGACAAAAAAGCTATATTGATGATAAGAATACTATTATGAAACGAAGGTTTCAATGTGAAAGGATTTATGTAGATTTGGTAGTTCATGAAACCCTACTGGCTTAGGTGGCATGCTACATCTCCTGGATTAGCAATAATACCATCTGCGTCCGTATTAGCCTTACTTTCGCAGGATAGATAAAATAATATTGAATTGCTTTCAACTTTGCAACTCCAAGCTATTATATGTCATTCACTTTTGCTAGGGATATGCTTATTGTTCATACGTATATACATACTACAAGCATAGAGCACAAAGAACTTAATATTCCAACTGTAACTGTTTAAGTAGAAACGATTATGTGAATCTGATGACGATGATGAGCAAACTACAAATGTGAAGAAATGAAGCAAGAGAAGAGGATTGTGTTCATGAGAAGACCAAGTTTTGCTGATCTCCATACTCCTCTACCGTCTTTTTATTACTTTTAGGTATCTCACGTTTCTTTCCCCTTTTGACTTTACCACTATTATTGTCAAATCTAGTCAGAAAGGAACTGCTGAGCAAGCTGGAAGCTAGAAGAGAAGAACAAGAAGAATGTGAAAATCGCTTTATTATTATTATTCCATTTCGCTTCTCCGTCTCCTTCTGCCTTCATTCGTTCGGTGTAATAAAAACCCAGCAAAGAGAACACAAGCGAAATGGAACAAACGGTGGTGGTGGCGGGGCGCTAGCTGTTGGAGAGAAACGGGAAAAGCAATGAAAGGGATGAGATTTAGTATAAAAAGTAGTAGGAAAAGTAAAGTCGTAACATCCAATATCTTTTTCTCTTCTCTCTATTCATGTGTTACTATCTATCGACAGTAATTTTTCATCTCGCATCTTTGATTCCTGCTCTCTCTGCTCTACTCTACTCTCTCTCTCTCTCCTTCTGACTGTGCGGTGTGGTGTTTTCTTTTTCCCATTCTGCTCATGCACCTTCTAAACAAAAACTATCTTTTACGCACACGGCATCACGCAGCAAAGACAAAAAAGCAACAAAAAGACCAACACCATTTCTTTTTACTACTAGTTTTCTTTTCGTCAAGACGCGACGGATATATTCTGTTCTTGAACGCGTGCATGTTTACCTCTATATTATATGTGGACGACACTACACATACACGTACAAACGTAAAATAATATCATGATAAAAAAAGATGATGATGATGATCAGTATTTTGATGTGATGCGATGTAGGTATTTACAGGACATTGCTGTTGGTTGTATTTTCTGTTGTTGTTTCAGAGAGAAATATAGCGCTGGCACTGTTTCCTCCTCTAGCCGAGCATGATAGTAGAGGAGGACATAAAAATCCAAAAAAATGATGTCGAAACAGCAAAAGTGTTGTAATGCTCAATGTGCAATGTACATTAAAAGAACGGGAATGAGCATGCCAGCATATTTTTAATGTGAGTACGATGTTTGCTATCTTTTTTCTCAGGGAGAGATTTCCAAACTACTCCTTGCTGGAAAATACTTCATACATGCGTCGCATGCCTATGAAAATTGTGGATTCTCTCTGGGGAATTGTAATATTATGGAGATGGGTGAGAAGAGAAACAAGAAGCCACCTTATTGTATATATCTGTAATATGTACATGTGTAAATCAGACTCGCATATAGTATGAGAAAACGATGAGACTCTCCTCTATAATGTGTACAACAGCAGCAGCAGCAGTGAAATAGCAGAAAACGTTTATTAGCTCCCTGCAGAGTACCACTTTTCATCTTTTTCTACTTTTTTTTCTACAATGGTGTTGGCTGCTGCTGCTCCTCCTGGAAAAACTGGACAAATACTAATAAATAAAAAGCAAAAGAGTACCCAAGCCATTGGTTTGCGTACATACACTGTGTACCTATCTATATGGATGAGTATAATATGCATCAAGAATGATGATCATCATCAACATGATCACGGGATTTTCTTTTCTGGCTTTCGAAATCGGAACAGGAACGGGTTTTATGCGACTCGTAGACTCCAGCAGCAGCCGCATCCATAATCATCAACATCATCATCAACATGGTCGTCGTCGTTGTGTGCACAATAACCAATTCCAATTCCCTTGACTGCTGCTGATAAAATTTATTATAGTCGCTGTGAATCTTTCTTCTTCTTTTTCATGATGATACCACTACTCTCTTGCTGATGGTTGCTGATTCCTCTGGAGATGATGTTGTTCTATGGACGGATGATATTATGTACGCTGCTGCGAGCAAGCAAAAAGGACAAGAAGAAGAGAGAGAGAGATCGGAGATGCGATGTTGATGATTCTGTTTGTGAGTAGCACAAGTACCAACTTTTTTTTACCAAAAGACTTGTGCAGACGCCTGCCTGCATGCTCCTTCTTCTCCTTCGTTCTTCTTTCTTGTTGCTTGTTGTTCCTCCACAAAAAACAGAGAGTCGGCAAGTTCTCTGTGTGTGCGAGTGCGGAGTAAAGAAGGAGATGAAGAGAGAGAGAACAGAGAGAAGTGAAGCAATTGAGGAGCATTGAATGTGTGTGTAGCATTGAGGAACATACTACACACCAAACAACAACCACGAAAAGTGAATCTGCTCAGCTTTTTAATGTGTCCTTGTAGAAAAAAAAGTTTTTATCTTCCTACTTTTGGACTGATGATGAGGGAGAGAGTGAATAGCTGTTTAATATGTCACTCGACGACAGTCAACTCACCGTCGTCGTCACCAAAACAGTTGTTATTGTGTCCTACCACCAAAAAAGACTAAAAAAAGAGAGAATGTTTCTGTTAAAAAAGGACCTCTCTTTTAGTTTTTAAAGATTACATCAAATGATAAGAGACTTATATACTATAAAAATTTGTGTTGCATGTGTGCGGTTAAAGTTCTCTCTCTGATTATGCATCAGCCTCAGTGTCCTGCTAACTTCAATAAATAAATAAACATTTTATATGACGATACATTATCTTGAAGAGCTCTTTTCTTTTTTTAACGCTCTAGTGTAAAATAAACTATACCAAATATATGTATATATTACCCACATGAGGATTTAATGGCAAGCGGAAAAAGCGCACCCAAACAAGAGTTGGGTAGACTATTTAAAGACATTCATCATATTATAATTCCGTCATTTCTCCTGTGAATCTGTGTGTACATCGTGTATGTGCACTTTAATCATTGATACAGTGTGAGTAGCTTTAATTTCTTTGTAAACGCACTGCAACACCGCACATCAAAGAGCTCATCCTCGTGCGGGGGTGGTGGTTGTGCCAAGCGGACGACTATGTGACAAGCTCATTGAGCGATATTAGAAATTAATGAATTGAATAAATGTTTGGTCTATATATGTGTACATGAGCTCACATAAAGGCATTTTTGTGGTGTGCGGCTCTTTGCCCATCATTTGTTTCACTCTTAAGACGACATACACATATCCAATCTTTCTTGATAGAGGAAGAAATCACACACTTTTTGCTTCATCGAGATCTCATCATCATCATTATGGCAAGTTATGCAAATTTATACCAATTGAATAGAAATATATACATACATAGTGCAACCTATTGTATGTAAATGCGGTAAACCTTAGTATTAAAACTAAATGTAGATATAGAAAAGTGAATCTGTTGTTATTAATGAGAAGAATCATCATCATCATCGGATTTGTTTATTTTCCTGAAAACATCCATGTCCTCCTCCGTCTCTCATTCTCTATTACCAAACTAGTCCTTCCTCATAATTCGTTTCAAGTGTGTGTGTACCTAAAAAAGAAATGAGCCAAAAGCACATAGAGTCATAGTTATGATACGAAACGATGTACATGTGTGTGTGTACTAAGGTAGATGTAAAAAAGAATAAGAAGGAATATACCTTTTGGACACACACACAAGACATGATAATCATTATCATCATCGCATCAGTAGCATCCATAAAAAGTGTACACACACATGTACACATGTACTTCTAATTCCATACAGTATATTATGGAGATATGTACTGACGAAGGGCTTATTATAGGATATATTAGGATAATCATGATGCGTGTGTGTTTGTTTATTTACAAAAAATGAGTGGCATATCGTTATTATCATCAATATAGTATTGTTTGTTGTTTTTGTCGCCGATTTCTCTGTAAAGTGGACAACGACGACGATGGGGATGAAGAGATTTTTATTTTTAAGCACATTACTATTTTGGTATTGACTGAGATTTATCGCTGTTTTCAAGTAGCAGTTATAGTAAAAAAAGCATTCACGCGAGCCAAAGAACATAAAGCAAGACACATGCATATCCACTCACGCACACACACACACAAATATAAAAGCGCAGGAGAGGACAAAAGGTGACAGCAACAATTACTGCTTTTCTATGATGTACAGTTTCAAAGGGTACATGTCAATAAAAGTGGAAATTTGTATCCCCAAATTCTGCGTGCGAAAAAGGTTCAAAGAAAGCCGGTCAGAATTATTACAATTACAGTGGCAACCGTTGCGTTTCATTACAAGCGTGATTATGTAGTGCTGAAAAGGATCGTGTTCATTGTGATTGTAGTAGTGCGGATTAACTTTTAGTGTCTGTATACGCGGTGTGGAGAAGAGTGTTGCAATACTGATTTTGGTACATTGATAATTTTTCTTGCAGTGACAATACATAAGTTGGAAACATTGTTTGGAAACTAAAACAAAACTTGCTGGATTTCATACGGGTAAGAAAAGCATTTTCACGTTCACATGTCTATGTATGATGCTATCTAGGTAGCATATAATTGGAGTGATTGGTTTTGTGTACATCATACTAACATTGGACACCTATTAATTTATTGATTGGTCATAGCCGCGACGAACGGTTTAATGATATTTAACATTATCATCACAAGAGGTGTAGTATGCATTTTAGTTTATGAATAAGTGCCGGTGTTGTATGAATCTTCTTATGTAAATCTCATTATCGGGAATTAGTTTGTCGATCAATATTGTAACTTCCATTTCATACTCTAAACATTGAACACAATGTTATCGAAATGTGTGTGCATACATCAACCATGTTAGTTTTTGACGAACAAGAACGCTAAAATTTTGGACTATTATATAGCACATATTCAAATAATGGGAACCTTTGCAGTTGTAAAAATCCCATACATAATGATACCCAAATATTGTGCAAGAACAACATTATAAACATGCCAGTATGCATAAAAAAGTATTCGTTCCTCACACGAAATACATTTTTCCAGGCTTCATTTTCGCATCGTTATCGTTGTCCTCCCAACTCGCGTGTTAAAGGAGTCATTAATTAACTTATTTAATCCAATATTATCCAATCTAATGATGATCGCATCATCATGCATAAAACACACATGTTAACGTAGCAACTTGGTCTATGCGTTCTTCTTCTTTGGAGTACGTATAGTATGCGTGCGAAGCTTGGTTCTTGTGTTATGTCATTTAATTCAAGTAGAGCCTGGCGTTATGATTACTTTTTCACTCAACTTACTAACTTAAGTAAATAGGATTTTCCCATCTGTCTCTTTGGCGTTGTCAGTCAACGACGAGGGCCTATTATAAATATGTATGTATGTAGGAACAGAGCACAATCAAGAATGATTTACCTTAAGTAACCAAGTTGCCTGTTTTACTTGGAATCTTAACATTATTAATATATGTACATACACCAGATTACCATTTTTGCCATGTTCTTGTTTGAAGCACATTCATTCGCAGCAGTGAGTGGATCAATTGACCTCTCCGCTGCTGGCATCACTTCTCGGAAAAAGTTTCACAGACATTCTGACTTCTTATACGACATATTTCATTGCAAAGCTTATCTCGCTAACAGAAGTCAAATTGAGAAAACGAGGCTATTACTGAATGTAACAAGAGATTAAATACTGCGGTAAAAGCAATAAAAAAGAGATTAACTTACAAGTTTATAGGATTCTCTGTTTATCGTTCAACAAACCATGTATACACGCAGAAAATGACCTCGTTTATTGTCATGCTAGGCACAGTTTAGTACACCAAACCCAACATAAACTGCATTGTGTTACAGTATGTATCAGCTATCAACTTACACATTACATCACTCACCACCACCACTACATAACATCAATCAATTATGTACATAATGCAATGCAACGCGTTTTCCACAACTCATTCATTATCTTGCATGTCTCTGGCCATTCGCAATCTGGTTCCAGTTTCTCTGACAGATTTTTTGGTATTGTACATAAATGTGAAACAGGCATGCGGATGCTGTTCATTCATATATATATTTAATTTTAGCAACCTTTTTAATGGGTAATCTAATTCGACTAATTGCCTCAATTATTAAAAAAAACAATGGACGATGGATAGGACATTGTTAACGTTGGCATTTTTCAAAAAAAAAGTACTGTCTCATATCCCACAATATATAGGTAACTACTAATGTAATTAATTTATGTCATATCATGTCATTTTACTACACATGCCATTTCTCACAATTTCGTTAGTCGAGTACTGAATGGAGAGTTTGTTGAATTTCGGTCAGTATCGATCAACTGAAGTTGAAAATTGTTCAAGTCGCCTGCTAATGCACTCATAAGATAATTTTTGTTTTACGTATATATAACATGATTCCAGTAACATGATCAACTTTAGCTTTTAATTAGCTAATTAAGCTTGTCACGCTGTTCGATAACTTCACCACGGTTCGCCACTTTTTTTGCCTGCCAAAATGATATCGCAACGCTAATAAATAAAAGCATGGCCACATTCGGTGGAATTGGAAAATTCCCTAGATAAATTTTTGCAATAGCATCAATGTGACTAATTTTCTTTGAAATGAAATTACTCCACCACTTTCCCCGTGAACATTTTTCATCATTCCATACAGTTATATTATACCACTACATAGGCCTATAAAACATCAACTGTTATACGTCTATTTTAGACAGCAGCAGCAGCAGGAACGAGCAGCGCAAACGATGACAAATGATGAATTTCTCATGCACCCATCGTCTTCTGTCTCTACATCTACTCCCCATATTACTAAACGTAACTTTGTTTGGAAGCTGTGAAAAAATACCATGCACTGCAGACTAGCAAAATATCGTTAATCACTACATGGGAAAAGGCAGCAACTTCCATAATACTTAATTAAGGAAATGATAAAATTAAATGGACAAAGTGGACTCATTCTCCACTCCTCTGCCGCTACTACTAACATAGCTCCGTCCCCGTTTTTCTCCTTGTCTACTCCAATCACCACTACTACCGCGTCAAAACCCATCTCAACAGCAAGAGAACGAGAACAAGCGCATCATATTTTCTCAATCTACTCGTACTCATCTAATTGTGATGGTGGAAACTGGAATCACCTTACTACTTCTTGGTTGTGAAACTTTTCAACTCTACTTTTCTTGCTCAGAAATGTGAGCGCGTCCAGCGACCAAGGACTGGAACAAACAATGCAGCTTAAAAATACAAATCCAGAAGCTAGTCAACTTTGAAGAGCAAACATAATCATCATCATCATCAGAAATACAGTTTTTATTATAAAAACAATTCTCGCAAGAGTGCATCCTTCCTTCTTCAACTGTATCAACAATGTTGGGCCGTGGTGAGAATCACAAAAGAGAAAAATTGTCACAAAGTTGGATACTCAATACCCCCAAATCTCTTTATCCAAAATGCCCCACCACCATCGCTACGTCAAGAAGAGAAAGCAGCAACAGCAGAAGATGTAGTAAACTTTTATACTTCCAACACTACTCATCATCAGGTCCCCCTGACATTACCACGACTGCAACATTTATCACACTTGTTTTATCAGCAGCACTTATTGGCTGCGTCGGTGGGGACGATAGTATTATAAAGCCTGTTGATCTCAGTCAGAATCCGTCGAGTCACACTCCAAAACGTAAGTAAAAGTCATAACATAATCGACCAGCATTCTTTTTTTTGCCGTTTATCACCATCATGCTTACCTTAGTATTCATTTTTTTACACAGTGACAGTATGTGGGCCTAACCAATTTTTATGCCACGATCAACTCAAATGTATAGACAAGTCACAAGAATGTGATTTATCTGTAGACTGTTACGACGGATCTGACGAGCATTCGAATTGCCGTAAGAAGCAAAGAAAATATAACATACAACATCTTATTATTATGCATGTACAGAAGGTGTTTTTCTCAAAAGAAACATTTCCCAAGAGAGAGTCTTGAAATATCCGGATTTTTCTTTTTCAGCCCAAATTCCATGCAAAAATGGGACGTTTCAGTGTCAACTCTCAAAGCGATGCATCCCACTGGGTAAGCAAAAAAAAGACTAGACTTTCCTTTTTTGACAAACATGAAAATTAGAACGGCTACATATATTTACAGGAAAACAAGCTGTAAATGTATAAGGCAAGAGAATACAAGGTGGTAATGTTTTATGACTACTTTGTAGGCTGGCTTTGTGACGGAACCAGCGATTGTGGATTTACGGACGGTTACATGCTCGATCAAAGTGACGAGCAGAATGAGCAATGTAAAAAACTTGAAAAATATAGACATACGACTAATTTTATTAGTTTTCAATAGCACTGCATATTTTATAAAGGAAAGCAATAAAAATGAAATTTACTTTGACATAGGCCATGAAGAACATGTGTGTCAGCCAAATTTCTACAAGTGTGGAGATGGGCTTTCCTGCATTAAGGTACTTTGTCCAATTTTAAGCACAAATTCGTTTATGAAAGAAAAGGGAGAATGATAAAATACAGAAGATGGCATAATATGATGAATAACTTAAATCAATGTTGTTCCCCTTCTTTTTTTTCGTGTTCGTTACACGTGAAATGGTTAAGATGGTAGATGTTTGCAATGGACTCCCAGACTGTCCTGATGGGAGTGACGAAGGAGAGTTTTGCAGAAGTACAAGTTCTGCAAATTCGTGCAGTGAAGCCAATCACTGCAAATATGGGTGCAGACCAACTCCTACCGGGCCAATATGCTATTGTCCCATTGGCAAGGAATTTCATGGGACTGAGTGTGTGGGTACGTTATATGATCTATAAAAGTGATAAAAAGTGTAGCAAAAATATTGTGCAAAAGGAAAAGGCATTGAAATTGATGAATAATTAATGTATTTTTATATGAGTTTAATCATGATTTTGTATCGATAGACTCGAACGAGTGCTCCATTACGGGAGCTTGTGATCAGATATGCATTCCAGGAAACCGCGGCAAGAAAGAATGCAAATGCGTTGCCGGCTACACGACAAAAGGATCGCGTTGCATAGCCGAGAATGGTACTAATAATAATGATGATGATGATGATAAAAACAATAATGATTTCAAGAGGAAAGAGTGACTTATTCAATTATTGTTATTATTAACTGTTTTCAGTTCCGCCACATGCCGAACCGCTCATTCTCTACCAAGATGCCACTGATATTAAATGGATGTATGTAAATGGCTCGGATGTGCCCAATCATCCTCAGTACAAGAGTCCCCCGAATGCGGGTATTCTCGGGGTGGACTTTGATCATTTGGAGGAATCCGTGTGTTGGATAAACCACGACAATACAACGTCAGTAATGAGATGTGCGAAAAGCACGAATCTAAACCAGTTTGTGGATAAGCCACAACCCTACCTTTACTCATTTAAAGGTAAATTTGCTATACACTTGGATAGTATGCAGTACACGATGTATATTAAAACATTCTAAAATGAGCATTTTATTATAGATGTATACAAAATGGTATTCGACTGGATAAGCCAAAATTACTACTTTTTGGACGAAGCTCGAGAAATGATCTTTGTCTGTCGGAAGGACTTGGATCTCTGTAGATCTGTAATTGACACTGACCTGTCAAAGCCAAGAGGACTTGCGGTTGATCCCACCGCTGGATACATGTTCTTCACAGCTTGGGGAGAGAGCAGAACAAGCCTGGAAAGAGCGCTGCTGGATGGCTCAGAAAGGAAGCAGTTGGTCACAAAGAAAATTGTTTATCCTTATGGAATAACCGTTGATCTCCCATCCAAGCATATTTACTGGGTGGACAAGTTTCTAGACTCGGTGGAACGTGTCGACTATAGTGGACAGAATCGGAGAACAATTCACAGAGGAGTAAGCACATATATAATACATTTATATAAAAATATGTACATATACATATGGTATAAAGAGATAGGTATATGTGCTAGGTAGTAGAAAAAAAAGTTAATGCATTTACTGTTTTTTTTTCTCATTTCATTTCATTTTCAGATCCAGCATTTACAAGACATTACAGTATTCGAAAACAGTTTATATCTGATAAGTTGGCAGCAAAACAAAATAATTTCTCTCAAAAAGTTTGAGACAATGTCGAACAAGACGCTGAAGGAAAATGACAAGAAGCCGTTGGGAATTCAAGTGTATCACCGACAAAGGCAGCCACGCGTGAAACACCCCTGTCTCGCCGCTCACAGCCATACCTGTGACGAATTTTGCTTTCCATTTTGGCATCCCAACAGCACTTCTGGCTATGCCAAATGTGGCTGTAGGGAAGGCTCCATTCTTGGGCGCGACGGAAAGAAATGTTCCCCATCTGAAAAGTCGGATTTTATCATTTATACAAAACAAAAGACTGGCATAATGAAAAGCTTCTCGCTACGGAGTAACATTGACAAGCATGTGGACATGATGGTTCCTGTGGTCAACCGAAGCCAGCATTTGGCCTTTGACTACGACGCCAGATCCTCCACATTGTACTACTCGGACAGAGAAAATTTCCGAATAATGAAAAAAGGACTGGTGAGCAAGCAGGAGGAGGTATTTATTGACAACGGAGTGTCCTTTGTGGAAGGAATAGCTGTGGATTGGATGGGAAAAAACTTATTCTGGACTGATGAAAATCTCAACACAATTTATGTGGCTAGTTTGCGTAATCCCGAGTACAAGAAATTATTAGTGCACGCCAACCTCACAAGTCCAAAGAGTATCGTGGTAGACCCAAAGCAGGGCTACGTGTACTGGTCAAACTTTGCCAAGAGTCATGAGCGTGACGGCTCCATAGAGAGGATGTGGATGGATGGATCTCACCGGGAGTATCTCGTGCGTTCTCTCGGGTGGCCTATAGGTAAGTACCAACACATTTGTGTACAGTTAAGCAATCCCGTCATGTTACTTTATTTTCTGGGAACATGCCTGGTTCTCATCATTTGAACTCGTTGGTTAATGTACTATAGGCCTCACTATGGACTTTGAAAATGGACTGCTGTACTACAGCGATGCGTTGGAGTACACCCTGGAGAGAATCCGAGTTAGTGGCTCACGCCTTCAAAAGGAAACCCTGTTTGTTGCCAAAAATAGCACGCAGGGTCATCCCAATGACTTGGCATTCTTCAACAACACAATTTACATGAGCGTCAACGGAGAAGTGAGAAAGGCTGTTGTGTACCCGACACCACAAAAGGACTGGCCGAAACCACTGAGCTGGGAAACAGTCTTGTCAAATGAAATTGCAAAAATGAAAGTCTTTGATGGGAGTTTACAAGGTGGCACGAATAAATGTAGCGGGGATCATGGCTGTCCACAGCTCTGCCTTACCGTTCCCAATTCACCAGGGTCCGTGTGTCTTTGCCAAGACGGATACGACATGAGCAGCAATGGACAGTCGTGTGACAAGATTTCAAATTATACCCATCCTCTTGCCTGTGACGCGGAAGAATTTACCTGCCGAAAATTTCCCAAATGTATTATTGAAAAGGCTGTTTGCGACGGCACAGATGACTGTGGAGGTAGAAATTTGAACTTGCTTGTGGTATTATTTTAAATTCATCCACACAACAGAGATGATTAACTTGATATTTTTTATGTTCAAAGATGGCAGTGATGAGGATACTGGACCGGAAGGAAAGTGTGTTTCGACAGCGGGACCTTGTCCAAGACACTACTTTCACTGTGGCAAAGGAATTTGTATTCCATCAAAAGCCATATGTGATGGCAGATTCGATTGTGAGAATGAAAAGGACGAGAGCTCTTCTTCCTGTTCCAATGTTTCCAGGGACTGCTCCGAACATGAGTTTATGTGTCATACGTCGAGGCGTTGCATCCCCAAAAGCTGGCAATGTGATCAGGTATGATACATATCAATATCTGAAAAATATTGTTTCTAAATCTGATATCATATCTGTATCTTATCATATCTTTTGCATCATTATCAGGAGGAAGACTGTGGAGAAGGCGACAACAGCGACGAAACAGGTTGTTCCTACCCAGAATGCTCTCCTACCCAGTTTCAGTGCAAGAATAAATCCTGCGTTCCCCTCGAAAGTCTATGTGATGGGATTCCCGATTGTGAAAATGGGCAAGATGAAAAGGGCTGCGAGACGTTTTGCAAGAGAATGAACTTATTCCACTGTCAACTGGACGACAGTTGCATCAACAAGACACTTGTTTGCAATGGCAATTGTGACTGTACCGATGGCGAGGATGAGCTAGCCTGTCAGGGAATGACACCACCACTTTGCGCCAGAAATTACAAAGAGTTCCGCTGCGAGTCTGATTTGGCGTTTATTCTCAGTCGGGAAGACTGTCTTAACATATCATGTGGTGCCAACAACTTCCGGTGTCATGATGGCTCTCAGTGCATACCCCAATTAATGAGATGCGACGGAATGTCCGATTGTGAGGACGGCAGTGACGAGCTTTCCTGTCCAAAGAAAATGGTCGAATGTCATTATCCAAACAAACTGTGTGATGGAGGTGCCAAATGTGTGCCGGTCCGACAAATTTGCGATGGAAAGTTTGACTGCGAGGATAAAACAGATGAAGGGCTCAAGTGTTCCGAAGATCCGTGCGGAAGGGACCGTGTTGCAAATTGTTCCCATTCTTGCCAAAAGACACCCGAAGGTCATATTTGCTATTGTCCCGAACACATGCATCTGCTTCAGAAAAACAAGTCCACTTGTGTTGAAGATCATCCTTGTGACCAGTGGGGCACTTGTTCACAAAGTTGTAAAAAGATTGGAAAAACACGCTACGAATGCATGTGCCTCCCAGAATACTTTCTCAAAGAGGACAACGTTACGTGCAAAAGTATTCACGGGGACACTCCATATTTGGTGTTTAGCAATAGGCATGAATTGAGAGAAATTAACCTACACAATCCCTCCAGCTTCAACAGCCTGATCAGCAACCTGAGAAACTCGATTGCTCTGGATTTCTATCATCAAGAAAAAACTTACCAGATATTTTGGACGGATGTGGTGGATGATAGGATTTACAAAGGGAGCCTGAATGGCGGAAGTCTGATCAATATTGATATTGTGATTCAAACGGGACTGGCAACAGCAGAGGGCCTAGCGGTTGATTGGATTGGAGAAAATGTAATTTTTAAAGTGTATATACTTAAAGCGCATCAGTATGTATACAATTTATTACTTATCCGTCGCTTTCTTATCATAGCTCTATTGGGTGGAAAGTAACCTGGATCAGATTGAAGTGGCCAAATTGAATGGAAGCTTTAGAAAGACACTCATTTCCGGAGAAATGTTTTCCCCCAGGTCTATCGCGTTGGATCCCCAGTTGGGAGTTCTCTTTTGGACAGATTGGGAAGCGGATGCGCCTCGCATTGAGAGAGCCAGCATGAGTGGAGAGTATCGAAGCATTGTGTTCAAAGTTGGACAAATGGGGGAAGGTGCCTGGCCAAATGGTTTGACATTGGACTACACGAAAAACAGGATTTACTGGGTGGATGCAAGACTGGACTCTATTCACACGATCAAGTATGATGGATCCGATTTTCGGACTATTCTTAGTGAGCACGAAGCACTTTCTCATCCATTTGCCATATCGGTTTTTGAGTCAAATCTGTACTGGACTGACTGGAGGTCAAATTCGGTCATGAGGGCAAACAAGTTTACTGGGGGAAATGTTACAACAATTCAAAAAACATACACGCAGCCATTTGATGTCAAGATTTTTCATCCGAGCCGACAGCCACGAAGTAGGAACATTTCCTATTTCCTTTTCATTTAAAAATATTTTATTCAGAAAAGACAACTCTTATAAAACCAAAATGCTTTCCTTTGAAACAGATATCAAGAATCCCTGTGGTGGGAATAATGGAGGATGCAGTCACTTGTGTCTTTTGAACATTAACCAAACGTTTGCATGTGGCTGTCCACATTTGATGGCTTTAGGAACTGATAATAAGACTTGCATACGTAAGCCATTGTTAAAATATTTTTTTATTTATTTTGATTGATCAAAAATATAAGTAGAAATTTGATTTTTTTTTCTCGACAGCCAATGAAAAAATGCTACTATTCTCAAGACTGAATGAAATTCGAGCAGTCTACTTGGATAAACCATATTATCATGCAGCACCTCCAATCAGTTATCCTTTAATTGTGTCTCCAGCCAATTTGCACTTTGTAGCCAAATACAAGCAGATATACTGGTGTGATGCCCAGTCGGGCGAAACCAAGAGGGCAAATATTAGCAACCCCCCGATAGACACATTGATTGATGGAGGTAAACTTGTTGTCTCCTTTTTTTGGTTCTGGTGGAAATATTATTTCATTAACTGCAACATTATGGTTAATTTTTTTAAGCTGCTGGAAAACCATTGGCTATTGGAGTTGACTGGATATCCGACCTGATTTTCATTGCGGTTCAAAATCCTCTGAGAAATTCGATTGCTGTAACGAATTTGAACGGCGAATTCTACACTACAATCATTAACGGCAAACAGGACCTCAAAAACATCAACTCTATTGCGGTAAATCCTCACAAGGCTCAAATTTACTGGCCGGAAGGAAACAGTAAAAGTCAGTTTAGCATCCAAACGGCCCAAATGGACGGCTCCAAACGGACAGCATTGACAACGAGTAGGGACAATCCAAATTTGGAACATCCCGTCAGTTTATCCTACGATTTTACCAGTGACCGTCTCTACTGGGTCAACTATAACACAGAGAGGATCCAGTATTTTGACTTTAAAACTCACCGAGTTCAAATGATTTCCTTTGGCGACTTGAAGCCCAACGTAATTACCGTCTACCACAACTATGTATATTTTGCGTCGGAAAAGCAAGATGCCATTTTGAGAGGTGACAAAACGCTTGGAGGCGAGTATGAGTACGTGAGGAACAATACGGAAAACATTTACTCGATTCGAGTGTACGACCCGGATGAACAGAATGGAACGAATCCTTGTGCCGTGAATAGAGGCGGTTGTCCACATCTTTGCTTACCCATTTCCAGTACAAAGAAAACCTGCAAGGTGAATAAATGATGAAATATCATATCATTACCTTTTAAACATAGCCCTTGACCTGGGGAGTCGAATGACGCCACTCTCGGTTGGCGCAAATAAGGGGTTCGGCCCCAAAGGGTAGTTTCTCAAAGTGCCCCAAAAGTGTAATTTTACCATCTAATAACTACGCATTTATACAATGTCTCATTGTGCCCCAGACAAGCGCCGGATTGGTGTGGTGTGGACGGAAGATGGATGAAAAGTGAGACAATGTAAATACATCGTTTAGATAATAAAGTTACACTTTTGGGGCACTTTGAGAAACTCCCCCTTGGGGCCGAACCCCTTATTTGCGCCAACCGAGAATGCTGTCATTCGACTCCCCAGGTCAAGAGCTTTCGCTTTTGTCCCGAAACTACGTGACCCGTATACTAAAGAATACCCTAATAATTTTATTTGCATTAATCCAATGTGATGATTTCCTAGTGCGCACTTGGCTATCAACTTGTGACAACCGAGGGAAGTGGTCCAACATGCAAAGGAATGGATACGGTGATTGTGTATGTGGACTCTTCAGGAATTAAGGGAGTCAGTCCAGATGTCAAGTCTAATGATGACCTGTTGGTGCCCATTCCGCTGGTGAGTTTTGCAACAGATATTGACGTTGACGAAAGGAACGAGTATCTCTACTGGCTGGACAACGACAAGGGGAGAATCTCCAGAATAAAGCGGGACGGGACGGATAGGAAAACGGTTTTGAAAGATCTTGAAGCAGCAATTGGGCTAGCAATTGATTGGAATGCTGGTAACATGTACTGGGCCAATCCAAAGGACTCTATGATTGAGGTAGCTCATGTGAACGGCTCCAGCCACTACGTGTTAATTACGGAAAATCTGGACAAACCAATGTCTCTGGCGGTGGACCCAGAAAAGGGCTACTTGTTCTGGAGTGACATCTCCAAAGGAGTTATAGAGAGGTCAAGGCTGGATGGTTCAGATAGGAAGGTTGTGGTGCACTCTGAGCCCATGAGGGTTGCTGACATTGCATTAGACATGGAAAACGAGAAGGTAGACGTTCATTTATTTGTTTTTATTATTTATACGTTTTTTTATTTATACGTTTATAAATTTTATCTTAAACGTTCATATTTTTTTTGTCATTCATAGGTATACTGGTGTGATTCTGCCAATGACAAGATCGAGTCGGCTACCTATGACGGAGGAAACAGAACAAAAGTCCTGTCGGGAGATTCAAAATCACATTTACACTCCCCGTTAATTGACAAAGGGATCTTATACTGGATCGACATGGGCAAAAATGGAGGAAGTATCATGTCTGCTCCTGTCTCAAATATTGCAGAGTCCACCATTCAACCAATCAGGGAGAATCTTGGCGTCACCATGAAAGATTTGGGCGTTTTTAGCACCAGGCGGCAAAAGGGTCGGAATCCTTGTGGTACAAGTAATGGCGGTTGCCAGGACCTTTGCCTCTTTAACGGCACTCATCCAGTCTGCATTTGTGCTCATGGCAAAATCGGTCCGGATGGGAAAACATGCAAACCATACGACGCCTTTCTGGCCTTTTCCCGGGTCTCTAGCATCGAGACCATTCACATTAGTGAGGAAGTTACTCCAAATGCACCTTACCCAGCAATCTCAAGTTCTGATCATATTCGAAACGCTATTGGTCTCGGATACGATTTCAAGAATCAGCGCATGTTTTACTCTGACGTTCAGCTCGGAACTGTAAACAGTGTCTACTTTAATGGCAGCAACTTCTCAGTGATTGCTGAGAAGCAAGGCTCGGTAGAAGGCTTGTACTATGAAGCTGCCCATTCGGATCTCTATTGGACTTGCAGCAATGACGCCAGCATCAACAGAATCAATCCGTATATTGCAGGCGCTAAAGTAGAGAAAATTTTAAAATTGAGCAGTCAGGACAAGCCACGCGGCATCGTGGTGGACCCCTGTGAATCTAGAATCTTTTGGACAAACTGGGACATGAACAAGCCCTCAATCCAAAGAGCATTCATGAGCGGTTACTCTGTCGAATCCATCATCACAAAGGACATTCGAATGCCCAATGGCCTAACTCTCGATCATGTAGCAAGGAAAATTTATTGGGTTGACGCAAGACTGGACAAAATTGAAAGGTGCGAGTTGGACGGGTCTGCGAGGACCATAATTGCAAGTGAAAAACCCAAGCACGCATTTTCTATTGCGGTTCTCGGTGACTACATTTACTGGAGCGACTGGGTACTACACTCGGTCATGCGAGCTGATAAATACACTGGAGAAAACGTGCAAACTCTGAGAACTGACATTTTGAAGCCAATGGGTATTGTGGCAGTCAGTAGACAAGAGGAGGAATGTCTCAAGAACCCCTGCAATTTCATGAACGGTGGTTGCGCAGAAATTTGCAGTTTGGACGAATACGGCAAAGCAAAGTGCAAATGTCATGCAGAAAAAACACTACAGGATAATGGACGTTGCGTAGTGGAGCCCAAGAATAGAGCAGTTTGTAACCAGACCGAGTTTAGATGTACCTCCGGAAGCTGTGTGGATTACGAGCTAACCTGTGATGGAATAAGCCATTGTCCGGATGATAGTGACGAGGAGGAAAAGTACTGTGCCATGAGAAGATGCAAGGTTGGGTTCTTTCAGTGTCCTGCAAACAGGTGCATAAAGGAAAATAAAAAATGCGATGGAGTAGCTGATTGCGTATCCGGCCTGGATGAACAAAACTGCACGTGCAATGCCCCAGATCAATTCCAGTGTGTTCAGGATGGTAGGTGCGTGGCAAAGTCGGATCGCTGCAACAGAATTCCAGACTGTGGAGACGCCTCTGACGAAATGAACTGCGGCATTGTGGACTGCCCCAAGAACATGAGCGATTCCTCCGTTTTAATGGAATTTTATCAGTGCCCACACACGACCGCTTGTATCCATAAGTCGTGGGAATGCGACTCTGCAAATGATTGCTGGGATAACAGCGACGAGCAGAATTGTAGTGAGGCGAACAAGTCCAATAGCAACAAGGAATGCCATCCAAACTCATTTCCTTGTGCAGACGGCTCGGGGTGCATCTTGAACGCCTGGATCTGCGACCATGACAGCGACTGTGAGGTACGGCACCCTAATTACACTAATTTTATGGGTTTTCTAACTTGCTTGAGACTTTATTGCGAAAAAACTACAGAGAACGTACCTAGGTGTTACAGACAGACAGTGAAAAGTAATGAGCTTTACTTGGCTTCTGACAGAAGTGCCCAAACGGGTCCCCAGGGGTCACCGGACACCTTTTTGAGGGAGGGGAAAAAGGGGACACCTTTGGGCATCGCGGAGCGATGCCCTAAGGTGTGGGATAATTTTAGACGCCCTCAGGGCATGTAAGCCCATTGAAAGCTTATTGAAATGTATGCATGTTGCATACGATATAAGTTATTGATTTTATTTCTCAAAATTTAATAAAAATTATGTGAATTTTGTCGAAAACTCTCACATTTTGGAAAATATGTTATGAATTGTTCTTCAATTTCAACAACTTTCTTCAATTTTTTACAACTTTCTTCAATTTTTTACAACTTTCTGCAACTTTTTACAACTTTCTTCAATTTTTTACAACTTTCTTCAATTTTTACAACTTTCTTCAATTGTCTATAACCTTTTTTCCAATTTTCTGTAACTGTGGCCAATTTTATCAGTTTTCCAGTTATCAACTGTTGTTTTGTCTGAACTCGACTGAGAAAAGCAGTGATGTGGTAAACTGCTATAATAATAATAGCGCGACTGTTATGAGAAAAACTTTTCTGACCAATCATATTTGCTTTTATGTAATCACGCGCTACACGTGTAAATATATAACTGAAAAAGTTAAGTTTGGCCTAATATTGAGTTTTAAAAATAATTTATGTTCACATTTACGATCATATGGGTGGGACAAATGGGGTCATAACTGGCTCGCGAAGCGAGCCAGATATGACACCTTTGGTAAACTTTGGCCGGGACACCTTTGGGACCAATGGGGTTTGGGCACCTCTGGCTTCTGAGGTACAGAATTGAGGTACTGAGGTGGCCTTTGGTCATCACCCTGAACGGACCGCACATAATATCAACGGACCGCAATCGCACTATTTATTATCGCATTATCGCTTTAATGCATGTACCACTTTTTATCCTTTTCAGGACAATAGTGACGAGCGCAACTGTGACTACACTTGCAAGCCCCAACAGTTTGTTTGCGACTCTGGTGAGTGTATTAGCCTCATGTGGCGATGTGACGGAAGCAATGATTGTAGCGATGGGAGCGACGAAGGGGACCGGTGCAGTGAGCGGGGTTGTGACGATGAGAAGCAGTTTAAGTGTAATTCAACCGGAAGGTGTATTCCAAAAGAGTACATTTGCGACGGAGATGAGGACTGTGCAAACGGCGAAGACGAGAATCCCCCCGAAGGATGCGCAAACATTACAAGGTCAAGCAACGTGCTGAATGCATGTTCACCTCATCAGTTTCAGTGTAAGAATGGCATCTGCCTCAGCCCAGAGTGGATTTGCGACAAGGAAGAAGACTGCCCTACCGGCGAAGACGAGGAAAATTGTCCGGGTTCCTGCGATGAAAAGTAAGACAAGATAACAACACTGCATCAAGTAGGTGGATGGATAGGTATGCATCATTGTTTGTTTCTTTGTTTTACAGTAACAATGATGGGCAGCCGTGCACGCAGGTTGTTTGCGAGCCTAATCAATTCAAGTGCAACAATGGTCGGTGCATTATTGCCAACCGAATCTGCAACGGCATGAACGACTGTGGAGATTTAAGTGATGAAGCGGAAACTACTTGTGGAAAGGACAAGTACTGCACGGCGGACACGGAATTTCTCTGCAAGAATAACGTCTGTGTAGTAAATGAGACGCTTCTTTGCAACGGTGAAAATGACTGTGGTGACAATAGTGACGAAATTGGATGCGGTATTGATGAGTGCGACAAGCCTCAAAATGATCTCAAGGTTTGCCAACACACTTGCATTGATAAAAAGGTGGGATATCAGTGCAAGTGTTGGAGTGGATTCAAGCCAAACCCCAGCAATCCCAATTTGTGCGTGGACATTAACGAGTGTGAAGAGAGAGCTTGCTCGCAAAAGTGCCGAAATTCCTTGGGAAGCTATAAATGTTCCTGCTTACCCAATTACGTGTTGAAAGAAGATGGTCACTCGTGCAAAGCCAATACCAGTGAGCCGGTCAAGTTGCTGCTATCAAATCAGTACTATATCCGCCTGGTAGATCATCAAGGTTCCATGAGTTTGTTGGCCCAAAATTTGACCAACGCGGTGGCACTGGATTACGACTGGGATGGTGGCTGCATCTACTTTTCAGATGTGACAGCGTTCGGAAGTAGCATTAAGCGATTGTGCATTGAGTCGAAAAATAGTTCTGAAATTGAGGCAAACACGCAACTGAAAGAAGAAACACTGCATCACATTACCGTTCAAAGTCCAGACGGTTTGGCTGTAGACTGGGTAGGAAAGAATGTAAGTGGTGAACAAGTCAATTTAATGATTTTTACGCTCATATTATATTAATCAGCATCATGTCTTTATGTAACGGAACTGAGACTACTGGGGCCCTTTTCAGCTTTGTTACATTCAGACATGATGCCGGAAATGAAGAATATTGTTTTTTGTTATAGCTCTACTGGTGTGACAAAGGCACGGACACTATTGAAGTGTCCAGGCTGGATGGGAGTTTCCGCAAGGTCTTGATTCACGACAGATTGCAAGAGCCTAGAGGTATTGCGCTGGATCCTCTCCAAGGTCAACTCTTTTGGACAGATTGGGGAGACGAGCCGTACATTGGAAGGGCGGGAATGGATGGATCCAACTTTAAAATTCTCATTTCCGAAAATCGTAATAAAAGACATTAAATAAAACATGCACAAAAAAAGTAATATTATTTTATATCCATAACGTAATTTTACTTTTAGTTGGCTGGCCAAATGCGTTGACAATTTCTCACGAAACCAACGAATTATTTTGGGCTGATGCGAAAGAAGATTATATCGCGGTGGCAGACTTTAATGGGGGAAATAGAAAAGTAATCCATAGCAGAGGTATGTATAACTCTGGTAAGCCAATTTCTTTGGTCCCCCACACCCTACTACTACAACCACAAAAAAAAAGATTTAAAAAAATAATGCATCATTATTTTTATTATTCCATCACAGTTCATAATCCATCGGCAAAGGTTCATCACATTTTTGCCATTACCACATTTGAAGACATGATCTGGTGGTCAGACTGGGAAACCAAGAGTGTGGAACGATGTCACAAGTACACGGGAGCCAACGAGTCTTCTGTTGCAAGAACAATTCATCGGCCCATGGACGTAAAGGTTTTCCACCCGTTTCGTCAACCACCCCGAAATCCCAACCCCTGCGAAAACCGAGGCGGCTGTCAAACCCTCTGTCTGCTTAGTCCTGGAGGAGGCGCCGTGTGCGCATGTCCAGAAAACTTTGTTCTCACCGAAAATCAAAAGAATTGCACCAACAACTGCACCAGCTCCCAGTTTGAATGCAAGCACACTCTCAAATGGTAATAAGCACATTTATTTATTTATTTATTTCTGCCAAAAGTGTCAATATTATGTTTACCGATGATGAGGATGAAATTTTTAGCATTCCATCCTGGTGGGTATGTGATGGCCAAAACGATTGCAGTCCGAGTGACAGTTCTGATGAGCCACAATCATGCCCTCCATTCAATTGTACCCCTGGCCAGTATCAATGCAGCAGCGGGGAGTGCATACACCCAGCAAGCCTTTGTGACGGGAAGAAAGATTGTGATGATGACGAGCTAAACTGCGACAAGCACACCTGCTTTGGAACCCAATTCAAATGCGAAGGAAATGGAACGGTCAAGTCCTTCTGCATTCCCCAAAATCAACGTTGTGATGGGAAGGAAGATTGCCCCGCAGGTCAAGATGAGATGAACTGCCAGTCCAAAACATGTCCAGCGAACCAGTTTACCTGTCAAAACAAAAAATGCATTCAACACGAGTGGACTTGTGACTTGGAGGTAATGTAATATCTCAAATTTAAGATTATTAGATGCCGATATGATTTATAAAATGTGTATATTATTATGATCTTTTGGATCAGGATGACTGTGGAGACGGGTCGGACGAGCAGCCCAAGCTAAACTGTACCCAACGCAGCTGTGACACTCATACAAAGTTTCGGTGTCGGTCCGGAAAGTGCATTCCATTAGCATGGCGCTGTGACACTGAAAAAGATTGTACAGGCAAGGATTTTAAAAATAATCTACATGGTTAATTTGTAGTTGCTGAACTTACAAAAATGTAAAGGAAAGTACATAACGTTATATAACTGCATGTCAAGAGCCAATTGAGAAAAAAAAACTATTCAAAATCCTTAGAAATTTTGAAAAGAATCAGATTCTACAGGCTTAAATTTGAGTCCAGAAAAAGTCAACCACAATGTAGGACACTGTAGTGATTTCATCTGGTATGGGTATTTTGAATTAAAATTGCTTGTTTCATGCAAAGTACTAGTGACCTATTCATTTCGGGTTATAGTAAGAATAGTAAGAAAAAGAATTAAAAAAGAGTTAACCGTAATGAAGTATTAAAAAACACAAAAATGAATGGCATTTTTTAAAGATGATAAAAAAATTGGGGAATTCTTCAGTATACGGGTCACGTAGTTTCAGGACAAAAGTTATACCAATCGAAAGCTCTTGACCCGGGGAGTCGAATGACATCACTCTCGGGTGGCGCAAATGAGGGATTCGGCCCACAGGGGTAATTTCTCAAAGTGCCCCAAAAGGGTAATTTTACCATCTAAACTATGCATTTACAATGTCTCACTGTGCCCCAAACAAGCACGGGAATCTATCATAACCTAACTTAACTTAACCGAACCCAATTTAACCGAACCTAAACCGAACCTAACTTAATCGAACCTAAACCGAACCTAACTTAACCGAACCTAAACCTAACCTTAACCCTAACCTTAACCTAACTTTAACCGAACCTAACTTAACCTAACCTTAACCGAACCTAAACCGATCCTCACTCAACCGAACCTAACTTAACCGAACCTAAACCGAACCTAACCTTACACAACATATTTATGACTCACATTTTTCATCATCCATCTTCCACTCACATCAATCCTGCGCTTGTCTACGGCAAAGTGAGACATTGTAAATGCGTAGTATAGATGGTAAAATTACTCTTCTGGGACACTTTGAGAAATTACCCATGGGGACCGAACCCCTCATTTGCGCCACCAGAGAGTTGTGTCATTCGACTCCCCAGGTCAAGAGCTTTCGATCGGTATACTGAAGAATAGCCAAACATTGTAAAAAGTTAATTTTTATGTATTTCCCTAGACGGCGAAGACGAGCCTGAATCCTGCAGCGATCCTGAGGAGCACAAATGCGAACCTACCTACTTCCGGTGTGCAAATTCGCGGTGCATACCCTCACGCTGGCTATGTGACTATGAGGATGATTGCAGTGTATGGGTTTTAAACGTGCTTGTGGTTTTATTGAGTTAAAAACTGCTTTGCGGAGGGCAGAGCATGAGAAAACTTGACGTAAAGATGACTGACACTGTTCATCAAATTCTCTTTATAGGATAATAGCGACGAGCTGAACTGCCAGCCGAGGAATTGCAGTGAAAGCGAATGGAGATGCAACGACGGTCGGTGCATTAGACAAAATTTGAAATGCAACGGGGAATATAATTGCCATGATCATTCGGACGAGCAGAATTGCAACCATACCTGCACCAGTCAAGACTTTCAATGCGAAAACCCGAAATACTGTGTGTTTGCCGGCTGGAGATGTGATGGAGATGGAGATTGCCTGGTTCGTCCCGTCTTTCTTTTCTGTAATATTAATACCTACAAGAGTAATACAACATACTGTGTTTGGTACAGGATGGGAGTGACGAAAAAAATTGCGAGAATAGGACCGGCTGTCACCCGGATCAGTTCCGGTGTGCAAACGGAGAGTGCCTCTCGCGCAGTTGGCGTTGTGACGCTGAGCGGGATTGCGCAGACGGCTCTGACGAAGATCCGGAAATGTGCAAGAATACTGCTTGTGAGCCAGGAAAATTTAGGTAACAATTACATGATTACATACATATTGATGATGCATGCTGACTGAGAATGTCGCTGTCGTGCACTGAATATTGTAAAACGCATGTTTGTAAGCTGTATCAGTAGAAAAGAAAATAAATACTTAATAGGTGCCGATCAAATAATGTTTGCTTACCCTATTCGAAGACGTGTGACAATTACCAAGACTGTCAAGGTGAGATTATATTATCTAAAACTGAATTAACTAAAAAATAATATTAAAAAATATATCATGGTAATTATTGTTGTAAATGTACATTTAAATCAAGATGGGAGTGACGAACAGTTGGGAATGTGTCCCCCAAAAAGGACCATCTGTCAAAAAGACCAATTCCAGTGTGAAACGAGTCAAAAATGTAATAATAATATATCTGCATACATATTTTTTGGTTACAACAGCATCATGAGTTAATAATTTTTACAATTTCTTTTCCTCAGGCGTCAACTCTAGCATCTACTGCGACTCGTATAACGACTGCATTGACGGCCTTGACTGTATCCCTTGCACTTTTGGCTCGTGTTCTCAAACCTGCGTAGTGAAAAAGTCAAGTGGCGCATTGAAGCATAACTTCACCTGCGAGTGCGAGGATGGATTCAGAATAGCGCACGATGGCAACCGTTCCTACTGTCACGCTCTTGGAAATCCAGCGTTCCTGGTGCTGGCAACCGAAAATCACTTGGTGAAAACCAACCCATCCAAGCCCACGCCAGAGGAAACAGAGACACTAATGACAGATCGGGAATTCCACTCAAAGGTCGAGTCGGTCGATTATCTGCTGTATGGGGAGAGTGGTGGCTTTCGCCTGTTTTACACGACAAACAGTAGACGGTCCATACAAGAGCTGTCAATTGTTGCTCCTCACGACGACGGGCATTCCAACAGCCTGTCAGGTCTGGAAAAACGGGCAGTAAACGTTAATGTTCTAAAGGATGTTGTAACAGGACTAGATGAGCCCCGAGGAATCGCCGTAGACTGGGTCACAGAAAAGGTATATTACAGAATGAAGACTGAATTAAGGATATATGTATAAGTACAATTAACTAAATAAACTGTTACATAATAATAGGTGTATTGGTTGGACTCTGGACACAAGACACTTTCTGTGAGCACATTGGATGGCGGAACGCGATTGGCATTGATAAGCAAAGGGCTTGTGGAACCATTTGAAATTGTTGTGGATCCCGAGTCTGGGTACAACTAATACAATAATATGCTATTTCTGGTTATTCTTATTGTTCCGTGCACATTATTTAAATATTTGTTTTTAACTAGGCGCATGTTTTGGTCTGATTGGTCCGATCAACGAATTGGTGTTGCCTTTATGGACGGGAGTGGAAAGAAAACACTAGTTCAATCTCCATGTCCAATGGGTCTTGCTATTGATTATCCCTCAAGACGACTCTACTGGACTGACATGAAAAGTCACACCTTGGAAACAATCACGTTGGATGGAAGAGATAGGAGGGTTGTAAAGCGTTTCAAAGGAGCAGAGATGAAGCCCGGTAGGGTGGACGTGTTTGAAGACTGGGTCTTTTTGACCACCTACCATTTGGATAAGATTTACAGAATGGACAAGTTTGGCAGGGAAGAACCCACACATTGGTCATTACAAGGAGCTTCAGATGCACTGATTGTGCAACAGTACAAGAAAAGATCTCGTAAGATAAGCACATCTCGTAAGAAAACACATAATTTAGAGAACATTGTAATTTCAAAAGGTTTTTGTGTTTTTTTTTGCAGTTCCAAATCCTTGCGATAAAATAACATGCCAATCTCCTGGCATGTGTCTTCTTTCTGGAAATAACACTGTTACTTGCATTTGCCCAGACGGTAAAGCGATCCGATCCGTATCATCCAATAAAACCCATGAAACTTTCACCTGCAAATCTGTCACCGCTGACAAATGCGACTTGAAGTGCAAGCAGGGTCAATGTATGATTGAGAGTGGCGTGCCGAAATGTGTTTGCAATGCATTGTTTGAGGGCGTTTTGTGTGAAGAATATCGTTGTTCAGGGTATTGTCTTAACAAAGGACTGTGCTTCCAAGACCTTGAAAGTGTTAAAGAAGGCGAAAAGGTTCCGTTGAAGGTGAGCTACTACACAATGTGAACATTTTAATTATTATTTTTTTATGTAAAAAAGATAAAAAAAAGTGCTCATATTTTTTAAACTTCACAGTGTGACTGTGGTCCAGACTTTACCGGAGATCGGTGTGAAATTCCAGTAGTATCCTGCGCTAAAAACCATTGCAACGACAATGGAAAATGCAATGAAAGTACCAACACTTGCTTCTGTTCCACTGGCTACACTGGTGACCTTTGTGAGTCTTGCAAAGAGCTACGATGTGAACACGGTGGCATTTGTAAGCTAGATCTAAAGAGCAAACCAATGTGCCGGTGTCCCAAAGGCTACTCTGGTTACCGTTGCGAAAAATCCATTTGCGACAACTACTGTATCAAGGGCAAATGCAAGGTAAAGAACGGCAGCCCTGAATGCAGTTGCTTATCGGGCTACAAAGGGAAAAAATGTGACGAGGACATGTGCGATCAAGTAAAATGCATGAACGGTGGCGTTTGCGAGCCTACGGCATACGGCCACAAGTGTCGCTGCCAACGTCCGTACGTGGGGGCAAGATGCGAATACAATTTGTGTGAGTGTCAAAAATGCAGCAAGTCAGAACCAAAATGTCAGTGTCCTCCAAATGTTAACAGTCCGGAAGAGTATTGCTATGGTGGTAACAGCTCGTTGAGTGCAAGGTGCAAGCCATTGTACTGCAAGCATTCTGGATCTTGTGTGATTATCGACGACAAACCTTATTGTCGGTAAGATTGAAGAGTTTTTTGTACCATTTAAAAATACTTTCTCTCTGCAAAATAGGAGACTGGCACATAATGTTTATTTCTCTATATATATATAGCTGTCCAGATACTTGGATAGGAACACGCTGCGAAGTGTCTGCTCCTGCCGATAAGCCCTGTCAATCATACTGTTTGCATGGTGGTATTTGCATTATGCAAGATTCTTTTACAAAGCAAGAGTGCAAATGCTTGCTGGGCTGGACTGGCCCCAGGTGTAAGTTGAGGACATCGTGCACTTCTGGTTACTGTTACAATGGAGGAACATGTGTGGCAAATCCAGATGAATCCCTCCAGCCTACCTGCAGCTGTCCCGAAGGCTTTTTCGGTGTCCGTTGCGATGGCAAAATGAAATCCGGAACTACTGAAAGCTCCACCGGCAGTGAAGAAAGTGGCGGGATTACATGGGTCATTGTGTTGGTATTTATTGTGGTTGCCGTGAGCGTCGCCGGTATTTCGGGTTGTATGGCCTACGTTGTGATGAGAAGAAAACAGTATGGTTTCAACCGGTACACACGTTACCGAGTTTTTATTTTTTTAACCCCCTTTTAAGTTTTTCCAAATTGGGTTTACAAATTTGAAGAAAATTAACGTTAAAAATTTAAACTCTTTTCAGCGGGCGACCTTTCATGCATGTTCGAATGCACGATGCAGGCACCGTGGAAATCAATAATCCAATGTTTCTCAAAGAGGAAGGGGATGAGGACCACGCCTCCGAGCCCAGTCTTATTTTTGATTCAGACAAGGTGAAAAGAAGACGATATTTCATATTAAGCGTATTATTATATAATATCTAACTTTATGTATAAATCTATATTTCATCAGTATATTTTGTTGCTGTTGTTCTTCAGGTGCTGCTTCAAGGAACAAACTTTGCCAATCCCGTCTATGAGACAATGTACAAGGAGGGCGAGTCCAGTGCTGGGAACGATGAAAAGAAGGGTTTGCTCCAAGGGGAAGACTTTTCCTCCTCAGGGGATCATCCATTAGCCGATCCACTAGCATAAATAAAACACACAAATGAAAATTCTACAAAGAAATAAACTCCGCATACAAATATATACAATATATCTATTTTAGAGACAACGTTTTTTTTAGAAGAAGACAAATCCTAACCACAGCATTTATATAATATCTCGTCTTCATTCTGTTTTTATTTTCTCTTTGTTTCAAATTTGTCCTCTGAGATGGGAAAAAATGATTGATAAAAATACGTCATTTTATATATCGTACCTGTGTTTTGTCTGATGACTACATGTAAAAAAATGATACGTATAATAATAATATTGTATTACACACAAGCAGTTTTAATATCATCATTCTCTCGTGAGAAGCTACAATATATATATTTTTACGTTTAAGTAGCAATTTATTATATAATGATAACAATTACAATTTAGCTGTAAATTTTTTTTATGTAAGAATAGAAACGTGTGCATAATTTAACGACTCCTCCACTACTACCAGTATACTTACAATCTAAAAAAAACATAATATTTATTTATACCACAACACCAACCAAACCTAATATATAGTTTTCATCACCATTTTTGTCCAAAATATTAACTCTGTCCGTTCCAGTAACTGGCTATAAACCACAATATATTTTAATCAAAAACAAAACCCAAACAATAAGTATATTAAAACAAAACATTGTTTAAAAATCAATAGACTTAACATATTTACCATACTATCCTACCTTAATCTTCCTTGCTGTATACCATATTATATTCCTGGACAGGCAAATATTAATAATAATAATAATAATAAATTCAATGCATGCATCATGCACTTTTTTAGGCTTGTTTTAATACATAGAGTAGTATGACAGGGATAGTGTCCCATCTCTCCAGTTGGCGAAAACATTATTCTTATTAAACTTTAAAAGTGTATTATATAAATACAAAGCATTTATCAACATAAAAATAACCAACCAATATCTAATAGTCCTTCAAAGTTTTATTATCTTTTTAAAATAAACGTGGTAGCGTTAATGGCCGATCTCTAACAGTACATTCTTCAAACAAAGAAAGCATTATTTAGAGTGGTATAAAAAAATTAGTCATTGTTCCCCGAAGATTGTTATTCCTAATTTTCCACCACCACCACCGCTTTGTACTAACTGCAAATGTTTGCAAATTGGACACGCGTGGTACTAAAGATATTATGATTAAAACGACTTGTTCATGTGAGTATTTTCGAAACTTTTATGTTGCTCTGTGAACCCAAATAATCCTGCATTTACAGTTACTACTAATTTAATATAGATATAGGGAAAGGAAAATGTTGCGATTTTAAATTAGACAATGCACTTGTTCTAGTTTTTTTTAAAACAAGATGATGGATGATAGCCCTTGTCATTGAGTTAACTTTTGTATAATATATTATTGTTGTTGTTGTTGCATACAGTGTATTAAAATATGTCGTATAAATAGTGATTGTATAAACGGAAAATGACTTTATATCTACTTACGTAGGCAGCTTTCTACATCTGTTTTTATTCTTGTTTTTAATACTAGATTTAAATACTTTTTAGATAATCAGTCCAGACTACCTGGATGATAACTACTGTAGTAGTCACAAAAAAGTTTTTGTATATATAAAGTATAGTTTTTATTGAAATTAGTGAAATGAACGGAAAATAAAGGTTGTAATTTTTATGTGACATGAACTCACCCGACACTACTTAATGGATACACAACGACATTGTAACAAAGAGTACTGCGCGGGGGTAGAAAGAATGCAGAGACAAGTTTATTCATATCATTATAGTAAACATATAGAGATAATATTATTATTCGAATTTACTACTACGGTCTATTATAATATTATATGTATCTTGTTGATGAACTAACGAATTTTAAAGGTAGTATTCACACCAACATACTATTATGGTTTATAAATATTTTACAGAAATTATTATAATAATTTGATAATATTGTGATAAAAACTGAGATTTGTATTGTGTAAAAAATAATAATTTCGGATAGCGAGAGAAATTGAGAGCAGAACAGTGTATCGAAATCAAATCATTAAAATTAGTTATTGTAAGTTGTTATTATTATCACTCAATCAATTTAGCACGCTTTAATGTGAACATTAGGTTTATTATTTTATTTGCGTTAAAAATGAAAAATCTTAAAAGCTAACAGAATTTTTATCCTGACGAAATTAAGGAAATTGTAAAAAAAATGTTTCAAATTTTTAATCTTTAGTTTGTAGCAAATTGTTGTTATATCTCGTTTCGCGGATTTTTAATAAAAATCAGTATGTTATTAATTACCTGTTAGTGTGCAGTGCATTTTTTGGTATCACGATAATGTTGATAATGTGTCAATGATGAATGCCATATTATTACCTTGTGACGACAGGAGTACTAAAAATAGGTAGCAAAATGTAAGAATTTGTCACGTTAAGTATATAGTCACCATAACATAATATAATGTGTAATATAAATTATTTTAAAAATTGTTGAACTGAAATGTGAAATTAGAATCATGATATGAATCTTCATATATTACATTGAAACTGCGTCTTTTCAATAAATATTAAAAATAACTGAAAACAGATATTATGATGAATGGCATTTTTTATTGAAAGCACAACAAGCACACGTCATGCATCCAAGTTCTTATTTAATGGAATCCATCAATGGAAACAAATTGCAATCTTTTTACTCAAACCCAATCTCATATAATTCAACATTGTAATTACCTGTGCAACTTTTTTGCACGTTGGAATTGGTTACAAAGGAGCGTTGTAAAAAATTGTCTGGAAAATAATGTCAATAATGAATTGAAACTAAGGGAGGATCTAAAAAAGGTTAATATACAGAAAGCAACAATAATCTCTGTAAGGTAAATGAAATGAGATTTTGCATTGTTATTGTGAGAGAAATAAAATGTGGAGGAAGAAGAAAATGAAACATGAGACAATATTATAACTCTATGCATTTAAGTTAAAGAAGAAACTTTTGTGCGTGGGCTCTCCCATAACACTTTATAGACGCTGGAGCTGGAGATGCAAGACAAGCAACAGCTAACAGAACCTTTACAATTGTCAGAAGTTGCCACTTTACCACTATACCCTGAGCAGTAGTGACTATTTGTGACTACATATGTATGCATAAAAGTATTTTAAAGGATAATATGGGTATGCCCGTCCAACTTAACTTACTTAACAATCCTTACTTACTCATATTTGTCTGTTGTTGAATAGGTAGGATTGGAGTAGCGCAGCACAGTCTCGCCACTTTCCTTTCGTTGTTCGTTAAGCTCTGCTGACAGTTGTTCTTGGTGTGTGAACCTCGCCACATCTCATCTCATCTCTCTGTCTTTATTCTCCCCATATATTATTATATTACCTATATTTTTGCAATTTGCTCATATACATTACTACTGTCAGTTTTTTCTCTCCTGTGACAAAGGAACAGAAAACAAACAAAAAAGTTTTTATTTTTCAGCAGTTGTTTCTTTAAAAAAACACCAATCAAAATGAGGGAGATCGTTCATGTGCAAGCCGGACAGTGCGGTAACCAAATCGGAGCCAAGGTAAATGACATTTTCATACAATTTTTTTTGCTGTTACATATATATTCCAAACTGAAAACTCATTCACACACAAGTAGCCAGAAACCAATTTTATTGCCTCTGGACCAAAAACGAGAATAGAGCCATTTCTTCGTTTTTCATCGTCAAGGCATTTTTATGATTACTATTAATATGAAATCTCAAATAATTTTTATGGTGATCCGTGCAGTGCTAAAAAAATAAAGTGCATCAGTGAATTGAATGAATAGCAAGGAACATTTTTTCTCAAGCCATATTATGCATCTTTCTCGCGTAGTTCATTGTCATCATCATCTCATCATATTATCAATATAAAAAAGAAGCTGGCCACAGCTCACTCACAAAAGCAAAGCAGAGAGAAACATTATTTTTTATTATCGTTTCGTTATCATCATCATTATCGCCGCATCACACACCGCACTGCTTACTCTTCTTCGGTGGTTGGTATGTCGATATGCCGCAATTTGTACATTGAACTTTATGCGAAAAATGCATGACGAATCAAGCATCAAAATGTAGCAGCGGAGGAGTATATAAGAAGATGCTCCTGCATTGCATGCATAGATTACTATGGCTATTATTCTTTTAAAATTCTTACCAGGAAAAAAATGTGGATACCTGCATTGCCTTTGAAGCAGTGAGCTGCATTTTGCATTCCACTTAACTTGGGTTTAAAAACTAACAAAAAATCCATCTTTTTTGACTGACAGATTATTCACGGTATGTTGCTTCTTTTATGAGCACAGCAGATTTTAAGTATACTATGGTATGTATGTATAGATACATAGTTTCCAACAATAAAATGCAGTTTTTTAGCATCGGCAACAATGAGCATGCATATTATTGCAGTATTTAAAAAAAAATATGCCTGATGTTGTTGCATTTTCACCACGACGATGCATCATGCGATGCGATCATCAATGCAAGTCTCTCGTACTCAGCAGCTCAGGTAAAAATACAACTCATCATCATGATGGCATGGTACCCATTTTTATCTTCAGAGGCATAAAAGTAACTTTGTTTGCAGCCATAACATTTTGAAGATTATTAGGCAAGTTTTCCGCTACGCTATATTATATTGGACAAAGTTGAGATTTTAGAGGGTGATCACCATTTGCATATTGGCATTATGACGTTGACGAAGATTTACTCACTTTTGGATAAGCACGGTAAATGAACTTGAAAAATTCTTCCATGTCGAACCCTACCAACATACCTACTCGTTTCATGGAGAAGATTAGAACAAAAAAAAACTTTGCCTTTTGGAACTAGCAAATGATTAGGGAAAACGGAATGAATTTCGCTACAAAAACGACGGTTGTATCATAGATGAGGAAAAAGGTGGTGGTGGGGTCGTCTGGTCCTGTCTGATCTTGGCCTGGCTTGGCTGAGAACCATGTTGCCATTATGATGTGGTAGCAAACAAAATCAGAGGAATTTTCTTGTTCAAGCCGGTACAAAGTTTTATTGGATACCGGTTGATTATAATATGATGACGTTTTTTCTTTCATTCCCTTTTCTCCTTGTATGAGCTCTGATAATAACAATCAGGTTGAGAGATATGACAGTGTGGTTGTGTGGGAAACCAGCATGTCAGTAGAAAATATGAGGAAATACGAAGAACCTCGTCGACTCGAATGGAAGCCGGTGGTGATGGGGTCATTTAAAAAATTGTAACCTTGTTCGTGCAGTAATTTAATCCCTTTTCCTGAAAAAACATTTCAGTCATGACACACTAATCGTGATAGATTGCAACTTTTTAAACAAAATCAGTTGCTTATCTAAAATCTCTTAATCCACCGTCCACAATACTAACAGCTCAATCAACTGTGTGCTGATCAGATATCGTAATAATATCATTTAACAGCCTATCACTTATGCACGAGTCAATCAACTTGACATGATTTTTAAATTTATTCTTGAAAAAATAAATGTGGCTGCGTTGATAAGATAATGATGAATGATTCTGATTATGATGGGCATAATGGGCAAGATCATTTTCGGTTTTCATTTCGTTAAGCAGTAGATTTGAAGAATAAGAACGAGAAAGTAGAGTTAAAACTGTCAGTCAGACAAGTAGAGAGAGAGTGTGAGAAAGTACAGAAGGCCAACCTCAACCTCCTCCAACCTTTTTAAAATGTGAAAAATGCAACCCACAAGTAGTATATCTAATATGCAACACTCTTCTGCTTGCATGTATGTAATCATATTAGGCGACCTTACCACTGCGCTTATTACAATTTATGATTCATATAAATACAAATAAATATTTTTTATGTTACTCGTGCAACAACTATAAATACTGCCATAATTTCTTGAGGCGTCATGCATGATTCTCTGTATTGGTTACAACCTATGCAGCAGCACCTGTAGGCCTAGGTACCATAATACCGTGAGAAAGTTTGAATTTTTTCTGCCTGACAGAAATTACTGCTTTTAGCTGATGAATGTTTTACATTGCAACATACAATCCCATATCCTCAGCAGATAGGTGAATAAGAAAATTGCATTTAAACAAGAATGACAGAATAAACCCGCAGAGAAAATAATTAGAAGAATACGAGTAGCGTAACACAAGCAGCAGCACAGGAAACCGTCAAAGTCATGCCTCTGGTTGTAGTAAAATTGTGAAATTGATAAAGTTTCAATTCTCATCGAATAAGGGAGAAAAATAGCCTTTCATAGAAAAAAAAGTAACTCTATTAAAAATATATATGGACTCGGGCAATTCTGTTCAGTCGGGAAAGAATTGAAGGTGCTAAAAACCGAAACAGAGTCTAGAGTCTATCATATAATAATTTTATTTGTTTTTTCTCTTTTTGATGATATAGTGGTCAGTTGCATTTTGCACTTCCCATTGTATTTTGATGTAGAATTTTTTCTTTCTCATATGGAATGGATATCATGGTACACGATTATTATTTATGATATATAATATAATGATATACCCAATAGAATGGACTGGCGTAGCCGGTGCAATAGCAGTAGTTGTTGGCTAACCTGAACAATAGAAGTGGAAAGGCGCACACTGCTTGTTCTTGTTATGCCCAAAAAATTCTCAGGATTATTGTGATGATGAGGATGTTACGTGAATACGATGAGGAGGAGGAGGAGGTGCACTATAAAATAAAAATAGTACACAAGAAAATAATATGGAGCCAAAAAGACGCCTGAGCAGAAGCAACAGAAAATGCAGTTTTTTTCTCAAACAAAAAGAAATTATATAACGTGTGGTTTTTCTCTGGACTGGAAACTTTTAATCATACCAAAAAAAGAGTATCATTGCATTAAATATTTTTTTATTCAACAAGGTGGTCAGCTTAACAATGCAAAGTTGAATTACTACACGAGTTCATAATATAAAATGCAGACGGAGAAAAGTTTAAAAAAATATCATAAAATATATCCGACCCCAGCCCTATTGCTCCTCTTGAATTCTTTTTACTCTTCTAAAAAAGGAGTACTCACTTGCTCACAGTTTTAATAAATCAGATTTTTCATATGATGTACAGTGACAATGATTTCACTTGTAATAAAAAAAGCCCAACTATGCATGGCCAGTGTCCAGATCAGAGACTCCAGCAGACTATATACATACTCATCTCCTGGTACTACCAACTGGCAACTTTGTGTAGTTTCATTGCATCATCTTGATTATAGCTTATATTATTATATTAATGTTATAAACTCTTCATTTTTCCTTGCTTCAATTATAATACTACCACGCTCCTCTGAAATATATAAAAAAATGCCTCATGCATTGTAACATATCTTGTTGTTGTTGATGATTTGATGATTCCTCTACTCTTTTTTAGATAATAATGACGGAGATAGTAATGATAAGTAGCGAGTGAGAAGTGAAAAATAACTACGTAGGTGGATTGTATTAATGCATAGGCACAACAGCAACCTATACAGTTCCTTATAAACTGATACCGATGTGAGAGATTTTCAATTAGTTTTGCCAGATTTGTGGCTAGTGTAAATCCTGTAATTGTGATTTATGATGTGTTACTTGCACTTGCTGCCCTATCTATCCTCGTGCAGACTTTCAGAGCTGAAATTATATATATATATATATTTTCGCTTGTCTAGTCTCTTCTGAATTAGTAAGTAGTAAGTACACATCACAAACGATTCATCCTTCCCTTTCACAGTTTGTGTGTTCGAGGTGTGAATTAAGAAGAATGAGATGGGAATAAGAAGAGAAAGAGTAACATACTTACGTTCAAATGCAACTAGACAAGAATAGCTTAAAGTATAATACAGATCTCATTGACGCGGCTAACAATGGATTCTTATATACCGACGAGGGCATAATATTATCAACATCATCATGGGATCATAATGATTTGATAGTAGCTTATGTAGCGGCATTACCTTTTACCACTCTGCACTTAGGTATGCATATGAATGTATGCCATTATCACCGGGAGCAGTTTTATCATCCATGTATTTATTTTTTTTTCGAAAATGGGCTTCACTTCATCTTACTTACGAAATAACAAACACAACTCGCTTTTAAGCTCCAAATAAGGATCTTCAAGTCTCTGCAACTGTCTGCCTTTTGGTTGAACACAATATATCATGAGGCGCAAGTGTTTATAGGTGGATAAGTATTTAGGGAGAGAGAGGAAGATGTAAAATGTATATTCATTTCTTCCTTTGAAAGGCCATCCTCGTTTTTCTTCCTTTTCTATCTTCATTTTTCAAAAAATATCTTGAGGGATCCATGCTGACATTAATTTTTTATTCAAACAATTTACATGGTAGCAATGGCACAGAAAGCGCACACATACCCAATTTTGGCAAAAACCACACGAGCGAGCAAGGAGAGAGATGACAAAGCGAAATAATAAATCTGATGGTTAATTCAGGTGAGGTGTGTGTTTAAGAGAGCTCAGAAATTAGGGATGACCAAAACTATATAGTAGTACATTTATTATTATTATTTTAATAATATTATAATATAGTTTAAAAAATAAAAATCCTTGTCCAAATCTGGGCAGATTAAAAATTGAATTGAATTTGTTTGAAATGATGCGTGTTCATGGCTTTGCTGACACAGTATGATCTCACTTTTGTCGTTGTTGCCTTCTTCAATGTCTTTCTCACCTCTACCAAACAAATATTTCTTGTTCATGATATGTACTATGTACACTACAAGATTTTGAATTGAAATTGTATTGGAATATGTTTTACAATGTTGGTTATCACACCATACTACTCACTGACAACTTTTCGAGGTTGTGAGTATTATTTATTACTCATAAATTATAACGATCGTGTGGCTTACTACTATCTAAATTCCCAAAGGAACACGATCCGGATTTATTCAACTTCGTCTCCGATTGAATGATCAGAGAAAACAGAATAATGGTGATGGAGAAGAAAGTGCAAAGATAAAGTCGTGCTAATGAGAAGGCTCAAAGATTGGAATTGACATAACCAGCTCTTATTTTACTGAAGCATACTGTTCTTTGTTTGTTACACTTATATTTGAACTTCACACAATAAAGTTTCCAAAAACTACTTTGTTCATATTCTATTTACTTAACTTTTAACAACGACATGGCTAGTATAAAATGGGAGGTTTTTTGACGCGCCAAAGAAAGTAGTAGTATACATACACTTTGTTTTATTTATAGTTCCTGAAGAGAAAGAAAATAAGTTGTTGACATCAGGTCATAAAATTTGACGGAAAAGACATGAACATGTTATCGTGTTTGTCATGCGGTATGATGCATACAAGAACTGTGGTGGTGTGTGTAGTGTGTAGGTACATTATTGCTTCAACTCGATCCAAGTTGTCAATGTGATTATTTGGCATCTTGATTTTTTGACATTTGCCATCATTACCTACTCACACTCATCGTCACCTTTCATCATTCATCTCTTTGCTTGTTGTTATCATTATCCTCTCCCAACATCAATAATATGCAGTTTTGAGTTACAGAAACAGCATGAGATGTCAATGACGGTCATTGATATTTATATATGACATGTCTTTATTCTGTATCATTTTTCATTTTCCTTTTTCTAGTCAATGTCATCGCCATCATAACAGCATGCATGTCACATACTCATAACATGTCTTTATCATCACATTTTTTTGCACACACATGAAAGCCAAACTTAAGAAGGAATTAGACATGCAATTGTAACAAAAATGATAACGTAAAGTAGACTGCAGTTTACTGTCATTGCACTCTTTATAATCGCCACGTTTCCATTACACAGTATTATGTGCATAAGCACTACATGAGTTTCTCCATTATAGATAAATACCGGCAAAAGAGGATGATCAATAGAATTACTTGTACTTATTTGCATAGAAAATGCTGTATATCAAAATCAAACCGGAAATTTTTCCGCTTTTGTTGATTGTGCTATTAGATGAGCTATTATGCAGAACTCAACACTACATAAAAATGATGTCCACTTTTTTAAAATTGTAGTACAAGCTCAATAACAATCAAAGCAGCAGCAGCAGCCGGATGAAATGGAATGTTTGTATCTACATGTTTGTGTGCATATGCGTGATTCGATAACGTAATCTCTATTTCTGGTACAATAATTCATTTGTAGTAAAAAGGTTGTTCATCATCATCAGTTCAGTTCATTCATGTCGCCCAATAATAATACGTCACTTGGATACTGTAGTAGACCGTAGCAGCATATCAGCTAACACAGCATATTAAGCATCAAGTTAAAGTGTAGTGTGTAGTCGTCCGACTGTCATTGCCAAAATGAGTGTGTTTGCTAACCAAACACCCAGAAACTAATGAATAATATTTTAGTCTCAAACTGAGCCGCAGATTCAGTAAGGTTTGGATGCAAGTTGGAATACCACCGACAGTGAGTACACACAGGGACATGGCACCATCATCGTCGTCGTCGTCGTGATGGTCATGATGATTATGATAACTCTTATTACTATTCATCTGCTGCTGAATACCTGTTGCATCTTGTTTCTCTGCCATTTCAGTTATTTTTTGCACGTTGATCTCTCTACATGCATCCCCACACCCATCACCACCACACGGTATCATTCGTTCTCGTAAAAATGAGTTGTAAGTTGTCAGCGAAAAGTACAAGCCATTAATGCACGTAATACACATGTACAAACCTATCTTACTGCGAGCAGCTTATATTATGTTTTTGGTTAAAGATGAGTGTACTATAGCGTCAGTTCAAATTCATTTTGACGTGTTGCTGCAATTTTCAGTTTTCGTGTGCTGTCATAGTCATTTTTTAGACTACATGGCACAACAATAATGATCGAGAAAATTGAAGAGCAACAATGACAAAAGTAAAATACAATTGTCGACATCAATGGCAAAAGAAGCAACGGTATCTGTATTGTGTTCCTTCCTTTGCATTTTTTGTCCTTGTTCTTTTTTTGCATGATGATGATTGAAGTTTGGATGATGGGATTATTGCAGGTATGACTAATGATGAGTGTTGAGTGCATAAGAAAATATATATGCAACAAATAGACTGCAGGATAAATGGCAACTATCACACAACACCAGCAACGGATTAAAAGAGCTCTGCAGCATAAACTGAAACAATGAAAATTCAAAGCTAAATATCAACACATTTTGCATCATTCCGCCATTATCGTTCCCTTTCGTGATAATCCCATTTTATGAGCCACGATTATCATTACAGCCACACGGCTTCCATTAATCAGCGAGTGAGGAATGCGACACAGTCGTGAATACTAATTACATTTATTGCAATTGTTTTTATTATTTTCCCCTGTAATCCTTCTTGTAGTACTACTACACATGCTATTATTGCTCATTTAGCTAATTCTTACTATATGTGTTCTGTCCATTGTTCATTTTACACCAAGATGTAGGCTAGATACATAAACTGACTCAGTATTATAATCGGTGTGCTTGGTTACATGTGGCTACCCAGCCGGCATCGGCAACCCTTTTACTGTGACGGTCGGTCAGTTATTCGCCGTAGCTTTAGCCTCATCGTAAAAATTGTAATCCGTTATATCGCTGAAGCTTGCTGTTTCTTCGTCATCCTAATCCTCCTCCTCTTGTTCTTTCCTTTTAATGTTTTTCGTTTCTCGTGTTTTCGCGTCTTCGGTTTTCTCCTCGCATTTACTTCCAATCTCTCTCACGAAAATGATCATCATCCCAGATTGAGAACAAGCGCACTCTAAAATGTAAAAAAAACAAAGGTTGATTCATTTTGTGCTAAGGCTTTTACACAACAAAAACAATAACACGGACGGGGAAACCCGAACTAGTGTGCAAGCAAGCAGCAATTAGAGTTTCTAGGTAGGTCCACAGCAGTGGCATTAAACATTTTAGTAGACAATCATCTTTTTTAATTTCCCCCGGTCTCGACAAGTTTTCCACTGATCGGGAGGAAACCAACAAGGAAAAATCGAAAAAGTTCATTGTTATTAAAGGGAAGCGCAACAAGCAGCATGAAATTCAAAACCGCTTTACGAGAGCTTAGCTAAAATATAACTTTTTAAAACCTCTAATCATAATTATCTATACTCCGTATGAATATTTTCTAAAATTGCCTCGACAGTACATTTTTTTGTAGGTAAGTTATGTAGGTTTGTATATACGAGTACGGAGTAAGCACAAAAATAGGAGTAAGGTTTTTGCATTCTCGCATCACTTACTTTTTAACCAGTAAAACTTGAACAATTAATATCAATAATAATTATTGTTACTAATGCGCATTGATAGTGAAACGGTGCTCATATTTTAAATTCAGACTATGTAGACCAGTGTACAAGGCATTATACAAAATAATAATTAGGACTGTTGATTATGACGGGATAACAACGATGATGATTCTAATAACGTACATTTGAGGATTCGCTACAATGGCCACTACAACAAATCTTTAGCAATAAAACAATAAATCTGAATTGGCTTCGTCTGTCTGCCGGCCGGTGTGTGGGTGTAATAAATGCAGGATGCGTGTGTGTCTGTCTGTATCCTTTGTAGAAATTGCTCATATTTTTTAATCAGTATAATTTCTGCAGTTTATACCATTGTATAACTGCGTGTGCCTAATATTTTGCAAATGCGGCACGTAATCTGCCATATTCAAACAATCAATTATAATAATGATGTTAATTTCGTAAACAAAGAACGATTCAATTTTGAGTATCTATGTGGTATTAAAAATGGCGATTTAAAATGAAATTGATACAGACATCTGTAATAGTTTAGGAGCTCCATCTCCTAAAGCTTACATCTTTGAACAACCTTGTTACACATTTTCATTTTGATCCATTTTGCTGCTGTCTTTGTCGGATATTCGCATGAAACAATAAAAATTTCATAGCAATGCCACTCTATATGTATGAACCATCACTATGTAAACATTTACATCGTACAGGTACTTCTTTCATCTTACCTGCATCGCCATTATTCGATTCATTCATACATTCACAGTATCCATATCCATACCGACCATATCCTGTATACTGATAATCTTGTTATGATCAATCCATCGCAGTAGTAAGAATATCAGCGGGAGACTTATTAAATGAATGGTATTAATACGTTTTTATTGCAGTTTAGCGTTGAATCTGCTGAAACAGTATTACTTTGAGAATAAAAAAGAAGTAAATACAATCCTCTACGGTTTCATACATGTTTGGCTTTACTGAATGAACACTAAAACCATCTTCATGCAGAAGCAATGTTCACTTTTCAACAAAGTGAAAGAGATGAATGAATATAAGTACTGCATTTAGTTAGCATCTCTTTAACACAGGAATTTTCTCACGATGATCGAGTAAAAAAATGGAATAGTATCTGGTGGTTGTGAAATTGTGATAACATTACAGTCAGTAGCGAGTGGTATTTAAAGATTGTTTTTCTGAATGAATTCTCGATCTCTCCGATGCCAGTCTGCCTCTTTCTTATCTTCTGCTTTCAATCTACAAACTCTATCTTAGCATCTTTGTAATGGGAAGATACTATCCATTCATTCGCTACTTAAAATGTTTCAGTTCAGTTTACCTCTGATGAGCAGAATGTTTCTTTAAGTACTATATTATATGCTTGTAAAACTTACAAGGTGGTACCATATGGCAACTGTCTTGTTGAAATATTTGAAAGTTTGAAGCAACCACCGCTCCATGCACTTTTCTTTCCGATACATGTCGGAATGACATGGAGGATTTTAAAAAAAATTTCATCCAGAATATTCAACTCCCATTTTTCCAGATCGTTTTTTCCTTTAAGAGACGGAGGTTTAAAACGTCAAAAGTGCGTTGCCTGTTGCATGACTTGAACCCATTAAAGAATGTGTCAAATTTACATCTCTTAAAATATGAACAGCTAATCGTTAGCTGATACCCTTTAAAGTTTCTATGAAAAGATCCAGACAGTGGTAAAGAGCAAAAGAGAGTGATGATGGATTATTACTTTAGCCTTAATGGATCCACAGTTTATATGTGCAAAAAGTATAATGCACCCGGGCGCAACACATAAAATGAAACCTGCTTGGTTTACTGCCCATCGTCATCATGGGACTCTTGAAAAGTTGTATTTGATTCTTCATCAGAACAGAACGCTTTACTAATCTATCATGCCTTCTTAATTGGATTAGTGCTATCTTTTCAAGAAAAAAACCTTCTGAAGAAGGCAATAATCCATCAAGATAAGGTTTAACGTTTTTATTGTTTGCTCTTTTTGCTACTGTTCATCTTTC
Organism: Sinella curviseta; assembly: GCA_004115045.4. Lineage (NCBI taxonomy): Eukaryota > Metazoa > Arthropoda > Collembola > Entomobryomorpha > Entomobryidae > Sinella > Sinella curviseta. The sequence goes on from CM023201.3 coordinate 35,170,677, forward strand.
TCCCTGTCTGCTTCACTTTTCAATCAGAAATAAAAATGCTTCTTCAGAATTCTGTCTACAAAATCGATGCAGTATTTTGCTGTTGATGATGGCAAACAGAAATGAAATAAAAAGAGAAACCAAATATATAGCGATTGATATACCTAGAGAGAATGCCAAAACTGATTCAAAATTCAATTTCATTTTTCTATGTGTGTATTTAATTGTACGGTGCTGATCGACCTACATAGATTTTTTTTAAATATCACTTTTGGAAAATTCATCATTCGCTCAATTGTTCGCACATTCATTCACCCGTTGCATGTCAGAATAAGAGAATTATGAATGAAACTTCGACAATCATTTCACTTTTACTGCATTTGCACTGAGAGCTACCTACTCTGCCAGTCAAGTCACGAAAAGGTCCATGTAAGGGACTTGAATGCATCTTGTAATATGCAGCATCCAACTGCATAATATGGATTATGGACATATAAAATGGACGCCGTTAAAGGATATTTTAAAATGTTAACTGCAGCAATCTATACTTTTGAATGGTTATTGATGGTAGTTAATAGTTTACTTAAGTAGGATTAGTGTTCAAGTCTCTGAAAGCTCTTCACTGTCTGCCTACATTTAGTAACAAATCATCATCATCATCATCCTCGCGCGTAATATCTCTTTGGAAAGTATCATTTTCTTCTTGTATGAAAGCAATATGTACTTTATCGTTTGGTTGAATACTAGTGAGAATATCAAAAGTTACTTTTCAAAATGGACTCGCTAATAATAATAATAATAATACTCGCTGGTACTCTGCAGGATCCTCATCATCAACCCTGTATTTTTCCTTTACTGCTTCGTGTACAAAAATTATTATTTTAGCTTCATTCAATAGAGAGATGAGATGATGTCGACGCCCATTCTCTGTACGTATGTCTAGTCATGGTGCAGTCATTTATTCAGTCAAGCAAAGTAATGGAAACGAAGAGGTTAGAATGTAAAAACCGTAATGGTATTTATTTTGGTAATGGTCTCACCAGGCACCGTCGAATCGTCGTCATCATTCAAAGCTATAATAATATTGTACATGTTTAGCTAACACTGTTGTGGCAGCGGTTGTTGATGATGATGATGGTGCTAGGTAACCAAAACAGGGCAGAGGGATGACTTTTAATGGAAATGGTCCTTCAACCATTTAATGGACAAGGCATGGATTTAACTACTTTACCATAACAGTATGATAAAATAGAAAAAACAGGCTTTTATCATATTGTCCTCATTCACAAATCATTGTACACCACAGTGCCAGTAGTTTAATGAGCGCATAATGAAATAAAATTCATTTAGCGTGATTCTACATGGCAACGTTATACGTAGTTACTTCCAGCAGTTAATTTATCGTTCCAAAGTTTTTACTACAAGAATATATTTGTGCTGTGCATATGTATTATGTACTTGACTTGCCGGCCGGCATCAACATGGCATTGCAATATATGTTTTATGTATCATCTACAATAAATACAGCGTAATACTGCTATACAGCAATTTGACAAAAATGTCAACACCACCACTGATGACATAATCAGTCAATAATTGCCTATATAATCAACAAAAGTCATATATCCCAAACAAAAGGGCGTATTTGGTAATATAAATGGCGATGGAGAGGGGACAGCTTTTATGACAACAACATGATAAAATGGTATAGTAGTTTAGCTAATTAAATATTATGGACAACGTAATGAACCTGAAGAGGTACTCCAGTAACACAAATGGGCAATTATTGTCTCATCCTTTATCACAGTCCATATTTTCCTAAAGGTTTGTAATTACAGAATGATGATGGTAGCTATGTAGCAAGTAGTGTAATGGTATATGTAGACCTACGAAATCCACTCTATTTAGCAAGATGACATAAGCACACAATGCAGCTCCAGATCTGTGTTGTTGAATCAAAAACTCTAGCGTTAGAGATTGATTTCTAGCTGTGTATTTGGCTTTTATAACGTATTTTACAACGTTATGAAGTTATGACAATAATAAAAATTTTGTGCTGACGGAATCTGACAGACTGACAGAATATCATAAATGGACATGACCAAACTATAAATGTGCTAAAATTCACATTAAAAAGATTCTGACCTTTTAATAACAGGCAATATCATCGTCATCTTTTTAAACAGCTTCGTGCACGTAGGAAGAAGTTTGCCAAAAAATATAATATTTCTTAACAGTCAATCTCTGAGTATTTTGTATTATTCCATTTCTTACAAACGATATTTTTTTTGAGTCTGGTCAGATCATTGCCGAAATGAGTAAACTTGTCCTATTGTCGTAGTCCATAATAAATAGATGTTGGTTGAGTCCGAGTTTTAAGCTCCTTCCTACGATTATTACTACTTTGCCAATTCCAAATCTGCAAATTTATTGTTTACTTTGCACTGTACGCACGCATTGTGTTAAAACTTTTTTTTGTTGCAAATTCGGGTTGGCAACAACAAGCACACTTGTGAAAACGGGCAAGTATATAGCAAACCAAAAAACCAAAAAAGCTATTATGCAATGACCTCATCTCGTACATGTTTTACAACACCGAGACGAGGGGGAACGCTCTTCTATATTCTTGCCTGTTGTCCTGTGATTCAACTTGGTCATAATATCTTCCAATTTTTATGTGACAGCAGAACAAACAGAAACAGGACTTTAACAGAGAATGAAAAATGAATATCTATACATATATGTTGTACATGATACCTGATTTGAACTAAATGGCTGCTGTATTACCATTTAAATACAGGATCATTTTACCTGTTCATCGTCCTCCTCCTTTTCCCTATCCTCCACCTCCTCCTCTTGATTGTGCTTTCCATACCGTTGTGTAAAACGGCGACAAATCATAATCCTATTTTAAACAATAGAAAAAGATAATGATAATGAGATTATAAAAAGGGTTTGAACTACCATAAATTTCAGGTTTCGAAAAGGCGCTTGTCAAATACGACGACAATTTTTGGACAACATATATACCTGTATTGGTGCATATATATGTCCCCAAATGTATGCTCACTTGTTTTTCATTGAAAGTCCGTACCAACAGTAGTACTCAACTTGTTTCCTTGCTTGAAATATGTGTTCAAATTAAATCTGCATTATGATGTTCTGATTAATTCATTACTTTATACATACATTCATCCCGACTTAGACTGACCTACAACTGGTAAATGTCAGTATTTACAAATTAAGAGCTGCGTGATCGCAATAACATGTCATAAAAGTCAGTTAGCATTGCGCTAAAATTACTATAAATGTTGTAATTCGTTAAATAATTATTTATTTCTGTAAATGTTACTTTCATTTTTACTTTGACATTGTCGCTTCATGTGCACTTTGCAAAAAATATTCCTGCATAATATATGCATTAGAAATTAGCTATTCCACTGCTATGAAATAAATATTGACAAAATGTTTACAATTGCATTATTGCACGGTGTTAATAAGATAATGTACGGATAAGACACTACGGCCTACTAATAGGTGTTATATACTGCACAAAAAATTGTCGGAGTTGATGACAGTCGTCTTATTTAAAGGAAGATTCTGGTGCATTTTTTATCTTTTTCTAATCTTTGGATATGAGACCCTTTTCTATTGTTTAAAAGGGGATTATAATTTGTCGAGATTTTTTACGTCGTAGTTCTGGAAGCCACCCTCCTCTTGTTCATAATTATGCTGCTTGATTTAAACAAAGTCTTTTAAACGATTGGGATAATGATAATAACTCGTAGTCTACAACGAGGATGATGATATCCAACTTTGGCGATGAATGCTAATCAACTGTACATAATAAAATATTTACCGAGAAGCAAAAAATCGCGAAACCTCTGTACATGTTCTCTCGTGCCATTATTGTAAATTGTGAATAAATTGCAATATTCCTTTTTAGCACGAATAAGTGAAAGGAAAAATGACTAGAACACGACGACACTCTTGTCTTCGCTGAATTGTTCTTATCGGGAAATTTCATCTAGCCAGTTTTATTCATATGGCCTAAGTGGGAAAAAGTTTTTGTGGGCTGCTTACTTTGTTCCACGAAACAAGTTACAGTTCCAAAATCATTTCTCATGATGACAGTGATTACATTTTCTTGAAAATGAATAGTAAAAATAGATGCATGTTCTTACAGCGACAACATCATTTTGTCAATTTGTTTTTTGATAAATCATTATCAGTTTCCTATTGTCATCGACAAAAATCTTTGATTATTTCAAATACCACTGTCATTCATGAAACCCACAACATAACACATCGTGCAAGTCACTTCGACACCGCATGCATCTGCCGGTGGTGGTGATCTTCATCCTCATAACCTTATTAGGAGATCCAAAACTTTGTTCTCCAGTTTCGTTAAAAGAAACAAACCAGAGGAGAAAAACGCTATTTCTTTTGACAATTTTCGTCCTTTAAACATGAAGCGTTTGTCTACTATAAAATGCTTTGAGGGTACAACGCCAATATTGGCACCAATGTCAATCACCGGACGCTTCTACAGACAGATGCCGAGGCATGATATCGTAACACCACCTCAGGTCACCTAGACAGCCACACAATCATATCACATAAAACGTATAATGAAAGAACATAAAATAGGATGACATTAAGGCATGTGAATTTTGATATGGCCTAATGAACAAAAAACTCAATTGTCAGTATAGCATATAGAGGCCTTTAATGAGAAACAAAAATCGTGCAGTGTAATGATATCAATAATATGGTTATATGTGGCAATCAAAAAATATATATCTACCGGCTATATAGAATAAAAAAATAATGGCATATTTCCCAATACTAGAATGAAGTACGACCATTATTATTGGTCCAATGTGAACTGCCTATTTTTTTACCCCGGTTGTGTGTGGGCGTCTTTCAAGAAGAATCGTCTGACGAGGACCTGCTGGTATTGTGACTGAAATACACCTCCGCACGTCCTTTCCCTTTCATTCTCAGGTGTACAGCAATGATCTGCGCTGCATAATAATCAGCGTCTATAAGGACTGTTTCTCCAGAGGGTGTGATTCTGTCATACGTGCAGTAGTGTGCACTACCAATTAACAATATGGCCTAATTCAACGAGAAGGTGAAATATGAGGGTGTAAGGTGATGTTTTGTGTAACGTAGCCATTAATTTTTGAGTTTTTATATTTTTTATTTGTGCTCCTTGATTACTTTACTGGAATACTGAATACTAATATAGGCCCACACATTTAATAAATTTCAGCCATTGATTGATTCACTGTTAGCGCAGTTTATCGCTAGCAGTCATTATTTTAATTCGTGCGCATTACTTGATAAGGCGGAAGATGAAAATGAAATAGTTATTAACGTAGGCTGCTGCCTGTCTGTTTGCAGAAGAAAATGTGGTAAAAGGGTACATTATCAAGTCAGCAAATGTCTATCAAGCGTCTACTATCACACTCCCATATATCTTCCTACTTGTTGCCCACATGGCCTTCAGACCCGCAGGTTAATTAATGCCAAATTGGCATTACTTAAGTAAATGGCCCGTGCATTGTGTAGTAAATAGACTTGGGTTGAATGAAAATGCTTTTTGTTCAAACACCTGCACAAAATTGCACATCTCACTCAAGTGAAATAATACAGGATGTATGCAGAGTGAACGAGATGCGTTATATGCGTTACATGAGAAAGGTGGTAAGTTATTATTGGCCTTTTTAGAACGTAATTAGACTTTTGCATCCATGATAATGATTAAAGGTGACTGCGTGAGTGGATTTTTAAAAAAAATGTTTAAATTCCTTTTTAAAAGGAGTAGGCTTACGTCAGCCACAAAAGAAGAGTCAGTGGGAATGTATGATGTTTTGATGTGCAGCCACTTTTAAATGTCTACTAAAAATGGTGTAAATGCACAAATTAGCATATGAACAGAGAACAACACGTACGCATACTTATACTTTTATGTGTGGGTTGATTACGAGGATGTTTGCTGCTGCTGCTGATGATGATGATGAAATGTTTTAAAAGGAAGAAACACGAGAGGCTCAACGTAAATTGTGCCTCTGGATGGATGAATTGTTTGGTTGTTAGCGATGAGATCATCATCACTCATTTTTGTTTGTTAGTCGGGTAATCAGTCAGTAGTGTTACCTCATTGTGAAGTCATTTTTATGTTGAAAGTGAGCTACCTCTGTACTTTGCACTCCACACTTCCAGGTACATTTTCATTTTCTTCCATGCAATTTTCATTCTGATCAGGAGCACGATGAACAATTACAGTACTAAATAAATATAGAATTGAATGTTGTTCATATATATGGTGAAATTGCATGATGAGAAATGTAGGTGAATTCATGTTCTATTTTCTTTGTAAAAATTTATTTACGTGGTTGATTGTTATCTTGATCAGTAGAAGTATCATCATCAAGTAATCAGCATCAGATCACATTTTAGATCCTATCATTCTCATCATTCTCATCATCATGATATGGTCATCATCATTTTTGACAAAGCAGTTGAGGAAGGCAGACAATCAGACAAGTGGGTTAAATACGGGGCTAATTTAGAAAAAATGTACAATTTGGAATGTAGAATGGGACTGGGTCATGCATGGATGAGAAAATCGGTTTGAAATATAGCCTCCAGCAGATTTGAACTTTTATGCTTGCTTGACGTAAAAAAAGTTTTATTGTCAGTCAATAATATCGGTAGCATCCTCGTCATCTCGTAGTAGAGAGTATGGACAATCTCTTCAGAATTTAAAAACCTTGTACAAGTAAACCACTTAAAAGGTTGTAAATACCAAAGATATAATATACATACACCACCACTGGATGAACAAGAAAAGAGTATTTACACAACCCGCCATGCATTTGTTTAAACTTAATAATCCAACTTAAATATATGGAGCCATTCTCTTCTCCAGACATAACATGAGTCAGACATATTATCAACATCACATATTCCTTCGTGCATACCATACTGCATCCAGAAGTGACAGTTTTCTTATAGAGGTATGCATTAAAGTCAATGGCAAAAGCAAAAGGAGCAAATCGTTCTTGGCAGAAAATGAGATGTGAGTCTTTGCTGATAAAGAACTTCTTGGAAATTCAGCTCTCAAAGTCAAAGTAGATACAGACTGTTTGCACATTGTATATTTATGTATGATCTTAAAGTTTTGAGAAAAAGTAAAGCAAACAGTTTTGTGCATAAAAAAGCAACGAAAAACATTGTAAAATGGTCAAAGCAAGATTTGTTTGAAAATTTTGAAAAAGTTTTCGGTCCTTCTATATCGCAGTCAGGCTTATTCAACTAATTTTGCTCATGCATCCGTGCAAGCCTTACTGTTTGTAGACATTTTGAGCAAGAATATGTACAAAAAAGTCTTTTCATGAGAATTTACCAAGCCATAAAGCTCTCTTCACCGCCGCAACAACATAGCACGGCATCTTCCTCTTCTCTGTACAATATTTTTCACCAAGTTTGTCGAAAATTACAATAAGCACCAGAGGCAAACCAAGAATGTATATTTGCCTCTTTCTACACACAAAAAAAATCCTGGCTGCGGCTCAACTTAAAAATCGGCCGGTGGCTTAACTTTGGCTTTACATGGATTGAAATTGAAGGGAATTGAATTCACTTGCCAAGAAAAATATAAAATGATGATAATGATGACGAAGATAATAATTGTGTGATCAAGTTGAACTTGAGCTTGAATTTTTTTAAAAAAAATGTACCTTTGATTTTTTGGCCAAAATGTACTTGCTGGCTGACGCTTGCGGATACAAAACAACAAGCAAAAGTGCATAAATACATCCTTATATGATAAAAATGAATGCAGTGCAAATGCAGTTGCCGATAAAATCGTGGATTTGATGATGATGTCAGGCTTTTTCAAAAAGTTTCAGCTGTGATGCATCCATAAAACATTAAAAATCTTTCGTCTGCATCTCCTCTTTAAACTGAGGAGACTGACACTAACTACACCTATTTACTTGAATGAGAAAATATTTCAGACACAAGAGAGACTGATGAAAATTGTCCAAAAATTTTGCTGATGCATTCACTGTTCTTACTCATTGACTGCTAATGCCGTTGGTAAAGTTATTGTTAAGCCAGAGTCGCTATATAAGACTTGTAAAAGTTATGTGCACACACACACACAGCCAGACGTAGTTTTCTGCTGTTGTGAATATCATTATCTCTCTGCGCTCGTTTTACCGTGCTCTCAGCCGTGACCAAATGTCTTGCCGTGTTTCCTGTGTCATGTCGTATCGTGAGTGAGTAATGATGAAAGATATAAAATATAATATTTTGTCTGCTTTTTTCTGTGACTCTTATTACACATCTTGTTGTGAGTGATACTGGTGGTGGTAAAATGGTTGAGGAGGAAAAGAGGCTTGACTGTTGTTGTGAGATGATTCAACAACTGAAAAAAGACACTTTTTCTTTGACATTGCATAAAGCTGACAAAATTACATTTTCTATGAAGAAATCAGCTTCCAAGAACGAAGTGAGATTTTCTGAAGACTCATGTCATGATATAGTCTTTCTTGTTGATGTTTTCTTGACAATTTTGTTAAAAGAAGTAAAAGAAATGACTAAGAAAATGGAAATGCTTAGCTGTGAGTACACACGCTAATATACAGTTTGAAGGAAGGGATCAGTACATGGCTATATTTAGCTTACACGAGAGAAAAACATCATTTTTCTTTTTCTGGATAAACATGACATAAATGGTGGTACATCTTTCTGTAAACTAACTGTGCTAATTATTTCCTTCATACTGACTCTTCCAATCTCTATACTTTTCCTGAAATGTTGACGTTGTCTCTATAATGAATTACATGAAAGTGTAGATCACACATCTCAACTCGTCGCGACAAAATCTATATATTTCGTGTGTGTTGAGTTTTTTGTGAAATTGTAAAAATGCACATAAATCTAATACTGCCATCACCTCTTCCGACGGTATCAATGGGTACAAAGTATGCCTATGTAAATGAAAATGTCTGCTTTCGTTTATCGTCAAGTAAATGAATACAAACATTTCATCAGTGTGTATGCGAACCGGTAACATAACCATTATAACCATAGTTAGTACGTAATTTGACCTCCTACAGAGATACAAATGCTTCCTTTTGTTACACCAAAATTTGAGCATTTTAAACTGCATGGAACACAAAAAGTCAACCTTGATGGTCCACACTTGACAGAAAGGGTAAAAATGACAGTAATTGGAGGGGACACCCACATACATCCGTCCGTAGCATAGTATAGCAGCAGCAGCAGAGGAACAGGGAATTGTTGAAATGGAATGGGAGTAAATGAGAGGGAGTGCGAGCAATTTAGCCAATTAAAAGCATTCATATAATAATTCACACCTACAAACATTTCAGCATTCCCAAAAGGCGAGCATTCCCATTCTCCTCTATTAAATTAACTGGATTGATTGACGTGAGGACACCTTGTGCTGATGGTTGTATGAAGCAATTAGTGTATACACCATTTCTAAATACCTGAATGACTCAGCATTTTAGCAAACGTCCGGAGTTTTAAAATGTTTGAATGCAGAAAGGACACAACTTCAAAACTAGTAGAGAATGCATTTTCATTTGACCTACACTGTCGTATTCCGGAAATTAGTGGCTAGTTGTGGTTCTGCCCTCTATTCTAAATTCTTTCCAAGAATGAACGTGATTTACAGTGCATGCATGTGTGCAGGTGGTAAACACGTAGTAGACAAACACCAAATTGACTTAATATTTCATTTAAAAAAGTAAATTGCAAATCATCATCCCGCATCAGCCAATTTGGTCACTTGAAAAGCAGTTCGTGATGCTAACGACAGTGATTTTTAATATGTGGCAAATAATGTTACTGCTCATTTTTCATAATAATATTACATTAGATGGCTGTTATTACGGTTGCTGCTGCCGGTGGTGATTTTCATGACGCGATGCGATGGTATAATAATATAAGCAAGCTTTCTTTTCTGTCCCCGTGTATCTCTCAGTCTCTCGCCCTCTTCGCGTACCATGCAATGCACGGTGTGAAAAGAACATGAATTTTGTGGAATAATAATTATTTATCTTCCTGAAAAAACGTGCCCATACTGCCGTCCTATATACAATGTGCAGTGTGCATTATGTATTGCATTACTTTAATGATACACCGGTCGTGACCTCGACAGCACTAAAACTGTCCATTTGAAGCCGCGAGAGATGTTGTTGCTGTATTTCATCTCAAAAGAAACACATGCCATGTTGAATTCACCTTTTCAAAGACGACGGACAAAACTCATCTGCTGCTCAGGTGCCAAACGGTATGTTTCTTGAGAATGAAACAGCAGCAGAGAGTCTGCATTTTTTACTGTCAAGTCAGGTGTGTTTTCAACTTCATTATGTTGGCAATAATAATATTATAATATGTAGCTAGTGGTGGTGTGGCGTAGTAGAAAAGGAAAGAAGAAGAAAAGACGTAAGTTCACTACCGTAGTTTTTAAAAATCCAGCCAAACGAGAATTGTGAAACCACAGTTTTACAATTCAAAGGAGTATTATGATGCGAGCTTGCACAAAGTCTTGTGGTGTGGTATATCTGCTCAAATTGACTTACTCACACGCAATTAAATTGCTTACCGCGTCAACATCATGAATCACGAAAGGAAAACGATGGTGATGATGATCATGATGACCGAAAAGAAAGATGCTTTAAAAAATGAGCTGAATGAATTTGTTATAATATACGACACTATACAATCATAGACAAACCCACACGATGACCTTATTCCTTCCAAGTTTGACTATTATAAATTTTTCTTGTGCTGATGATGACCGATTCAATAGAATTATCATTATCATATGAACTTATAATGTATGTAGGTATATAATGAAAACAGAAATAAATAGACACACGGAGGGGGATTAAATCACTATGAGAATATTAATAAAGGTGTACGAAAAACTATACAGCATCTGTGTGCGTATGTGAATGCTCACGGCATGAATATGTATGTTGTGCAAAAGAATCAGATATCATTTAATGAGCAGTTTGCAGTTTAATAGTAATTTGCATGCACACATCACCAAAATAATATTATGATCTTCCTGATGCGTGTTGTGTGGACCTGTATGATGACGATACCATGTTGATGTGTGTGTAGGCTGTGCTGCATAATCATAATGGGAATTAGTGAATATCTTTTTGCTGTTGTACCTATAGCAGTGAAATATCCCACAGGTGGTGCATTAGAATTGCATGTATGGAGGAAAGCGCCATCATATAATAATATTATTATGCACACTCCTATTACAACCACCAGCAGCATCCACCAACGAAACCAAACTGAGATGAGATTAATATGGCAAATGGCACACTACACACATCTCACGGTTTTTTCCTCCTTGCTCGTTTTATCTTCCCGGTTGTACTTTTGGAAATGATTAACTACTTTATTTTTGTAGAAATGGGTGTATTCACCTTAAAATTCCAGCAGGCAACAAAAACACAGAGAGAAATCCAGTGTAGAAGAAGAAGAAGAAAAAGTACAAAAAATGCAGTTTCGAAAGACCTTTTTAGTGCTTGAATTTTGGAAGTTCATAATGATATGCTGGATTGTACTTGTAGAATAGTGCCGTAATATTATGTATCATGCGTTTGTCTAATGTCTAATTGCATGATCCACCAGAGTTGTGTACCTGCCCTTGTGCCAGAGGCCAAAAGACAATCTAAAAGTTGAGAATGCTTTATTACTACAGGATTTGAATGACAACAAGGCAATGATGAAACACTGCCTACAATCAGAATATGGTTATAACTCATTGATAAATACTAACGAGAACAACACATCTTTCTCTATCTCTCTTCTTCAGGCTTCTTTAGAGATAAAACATGTGTACATTAGTAATTGTAACCGCAACTTTGTACCATCATCGTTGCTCATTTCAAATGTCACCTCACCCATATCTCTGCAAAATAGTCACAGAGATCATCCGTCTTCTTGTTACAAAACAGTAAAAACACACTTTACATTTTCTTGTTCACACTTTGCCATTCCCATTTACAGGCATGGCAGAAGAAATTAAGTAACGGGAGGCATTTTAGATTTAAAATATTGTGGACTGCATAAAATGCATATACCAAGTATTTAGGTATAGTACATTTGGTCTTTTGTGCGTATCACATCAATTCTTGATTTCATTTGATATGCACATGACTGTTACAATGATACGCATTTATAAACATCTTTTATTATGGAATAACCCTCTGCATCATCATCATCACCTTCTTCTACATCTTCCTTTCCACTTTAAGAGTCAAGTAGACACTGTACACAACTTATCTCTCTCTCTCTCTATCCTCTCTTGGAATCTCTTCATCTCTTCATCAGGAAAAAACCATTTAAATGCTGTCATGCAGACTTGTGCACATCATCATTGTATCATTGACACAGCAAATAAAGAAGAATCGCCATATTTTTCTGCTGTTTTACACACATACAGTTGTATAATAGATCAAATGGTAAAAGTAAATGTGTGTGGGCACAGAATAACACGTGTAAAATGCACTTTTATTAATAGGTATTACTATTTCGTAGTATTCCTACTTTCATCTCAGTTTCCCAAACTCCAAATTTGTAATTGAGCTCATCTCATCTGTCTGAAGTAGTATTATTTGGTTTGCACTCTTGAGTTACTTGACTTTTCTTTCTCTTTCGATAGTCCTTTGAGATTCCCTTCTCTTCCGAGAATTTTTTGTAAAGAAATCCCCAAAGAAGCGAGACAAGCATAATAATAATCCTGACAAGATTTTCTGTGTCAATTTGCTGTAAATATGTATGTGTGCTTTTCACAATTTGAAAGAAGAATTGAGAGAAACATGCGAGATATTAAATTACATGAAAAGGAGAGAACATGATGGCACCGTACAAGTGGCTAAACAGCAAAGCACAGCATGTTGTCTTCATATAAAAAAGCAATGTTTTAAGTGACAGTTTCCTTGCTGTTTGTGGTTGGCTGCTAGATAGAAAGCATTTTTCATTATTATTACGTTCATTGATTATTATTTTGATTGAAGATTTACAAGTAATTTCCAACACATCTTCTACAGTAATATCTTGTTTCACTACCTCACTTACTGGATAGTTGTTGTTAAACAGCGCAACAAATCTGCCAAACCAGCAAACAGTAAGAAAAAAATGACGGGATTTTAAAAACTTGTCGTTTCCAATTAGAGTCCCCGTTGCAATATACATATAGTAAATGAAAATGTGAATGGAATGGTGATTACCGTGAATTGGATTTGTAGGCAGACACATAGCAGTTTACATTCTGTAATCAGTATGACGTATAAATGCATGGGAATTAGAATACCTGTGTGAGATGCGGTTGATTATATACCATGTAAACAGCTACACACATTTATTTCGGCTGAAATAGCTTGGATTTTCATAAGCCTCGACAAGAATACACTAGAGGATTTTTAAAGAAAACGGTTAACTTTTCAAAGTAAAGACCATGAAAGATGCAGTCAAAAAAGTGATTGTTAGTTGTAGACATGACGGCGGTGGTGGTAGTGGTAATGTGATGGATGTGTAATAAAAAGAGTGCAGTGGATTCCTCATCAAATCAAACATGCATGTTGTTGTTCTCCTTTTTATTGTTATGATGATGAGTAGGTATTATGTATTTAAGTGAAAATGTAACTAGCAAATGCAGCATATCGTACTCTTAAAGCAGATGTGCAAGCGTTACTTACCAGATCAGAGTACCCATAGTACCCACTCAAAAAGAAGGATGCTTGTTTATGGCTGCTACTCGAGAGTATTCAAGGTGTATATTGTTGTATTCAAATGGAAGAGTAAAACTTGAGGAGACGAAGAGATAAATTTTGGTAATAATAATAGGAAAAAAAGTATGCATTAAAAAGAGTATCTTGAGAGAAGAGATACAATTTGAAACTAGGAATCATGACAGCGTGAAACAGGGAAAATAATGTGGTGTAGAGTAGAAATGAGAGAATAGAACAAAGTCAAAGTATAGAGAAAACAGTGTTGATTGTTGAAGGTACGTATTATGCACATAGTGAAGAAATGCAATGTTTTGATTGAACATTAAGTGAATAATAATGTTTGAGAAAGAAGTATGCATATGTCTAAAGAGAGAGACGAGGGGGATGGGAAACAGTCCGTAACTGTAAACGAGCAGCCACTGTAAGAGTAGTGTACTCATAGGCATACTTTATTATCATACCCAAGTTTGTATTTAATTTTAGAGGACAGAAAATTCAGATTATATACCACAACACATACTAAAATATTAATGTTACCATTTTTTTTAAAGTCAGTAGTATAAAAATATATACATATATGTTGGAACCAATAATGCTGTAACCGGAATGTCTAGAGCTTATGCAGTTGGTTTTTTACTAAGAGCCATTTTAAAATAAATTACAAGTTAGCTTTTTCTCAAATTAGGCTATTTACTTGAAGCCAGAGCATATGCCCGTTTGGTTTTCAAGGATACATAGATCCCAAAGTTTCTTATCACGACACATGTAGTGTATCCCTGCCTCATTTCAAGGTCTTGATTCAAAGCCTATCATTTTCTCCAAAAATACCTCCTGAAAGCTTATGCAACATTGATACAAGTACATTTCGCCTTTAGAACCTATTACTATCCATTTCGTGTTTCGCCTTGGTGGATAGTATGCATGTAATGACCAGATATGGGATTACAATGCAACAACCTGCAACCACTGAATATAAAAAGAAGAATCTATGCGTCCACCTGCAGCAAAAGAAACTTATCCCTTGTCCTGCATTGTAATTGTAATCAATTCAAATCTATTTTCTTCCAAACGACCATAACGTCAAGTGAAAGAGGGCATCGATGATAATGTGGTTATTTTTTGTACAACAATGTAATGATTATGTTTATATACTCCTCCTGTACCACACTGCATGGATGAATACAAAATGATCACTAGTACAGTAGAGTCTGCATTGCATGATGATGCATGACACGGCTATGACCCCAAGTTAAGCTTGATCGCATCCAACAACATTATTATTATCTCCATCCTTCCACTTGTGACGATGGTGCTTGTGGTGTGGTGGTGATGATCATGATTTCCTCCTGACGTGACTGACTAAACAAGTATCTTCTACAGTCCGTGAAAAACGATCCAATTTAACCTGTTGTTAAAGACTAAAAGGAAGACAACGCCAAAAGATTCAATAACGCAATGCAACAAAAGCATTTTTCAAGAGATCAAAAGCCGGCTTTTCCTCTTTGAAGCCTTTCCATCCATCGAGCGATGCATCTCGCTGTCTGGTATTCTCTTCAACAAACGGTCTCTTTACCACATTATTGTTGTTAAAATCACGGTTATACATATCGTTATAATAATGAATAGGTTCTTGTTTAAAGTCTTTTCGACATGATACGGAGATGATGACAATGACCATCGTCGAGACCACCACTCTGCCATTATGAAAATTAGGTGCCGATGTAGTTTGCATCTATAATGGCTGCACATGCGCATACAGCATCGCGATCCTTTAAAAAGGTCATGAAAATTTACAACTTGGAATCGTCTCGTAAATTTCATAAAACTTTTTTTCATGCGAGTTAGAAATCAAATAGGAAAAGTAGTGTAGTAATAATATGAGTGCACAATGTGTGATTTTTATATAATGTGCATATAGACTCGGCCTCTTTCTGTAATGATCATTAACCGGCATAATATGTCTTCTCACCTTTTCTCGTCTTGCTGATGCCGTTGCGTTGTCATCAACCAAAAGCAATAGCGAAAGCGCATCCTTTTAGGTATGCTTCGCTTGGTCCACCTGAGATTCCTAAATAAGGTAAATGAGACAGTGTAATGAATGAGCTCGAACATGCCGGCTGTCACACTGACTGGATACTATTATATTATGGTCTTTTGCACACGCACGTACGCGCATTTTAAAGTGCGCTGAGCGGAATTATAATAAAAATATGTAAACCTTTTATTGCACACATACCAATATTGGTAGTAGGACATTTGCATCTTTAAACACATACTTTGATTAGTTGTGCATACCTCCGCAACATTTTGTGAAAAGACATTTAATTAATCACCTCTACTAGAACCACTAATATAATATCTCATAGTATAGAATTGCCCGTCATCATTTGTGGCCACTTACTCATCACCGGATAATCAGTCACTGACAAAGTGACAACTCTGATACAGACATTATTACTGTATATTTTCCATGTGCCAACTTTGCTTTCTTGACAGATGGCACATGACAAACTTGCACAGAACGTGGTTGATTTATAATGAACTTGTTCCGTTATCGCATATTTTCTCAACTGAATGACTCGATGAAAAGTGTACACAGAAATTTTATAAACATGGAAGAAAAAGAAGAAATGGCAGTAGAGATTTGATGTAAACTTTAACTGTTTATACATACAAACACAATTTGATAAAATTGCATTATAAGCTAAAAATTCATTTTTAATTGATTTATTTCAGTTTTGGGAAATCATTTCTGATGAACATGGGATCGACCCCACTGGATCCTACAACGGGCAATCCGAGCTGCAATTAGAGAGAATTAATGTCTACTACAATGACACAAACGGTAAGATTGTTTCCTACTTTATGGACTGCATTTTAGAAGACAAAAGTCATTATTATATCATCATCAAGTCCTTCTAAATACCAGCAGCGTAAACGGAATATAGCAGGCTAATCACACCAAAAACTAAAGTTTGAAATTTGGCAAAATATAAAAAAGTTGCAATTTAATCGTAATATGCGCACGCAGTGAATCAATAAGTTGAGCTACAGTAAGTGAGAAGAAGCATGAGAGTAATTGAAAATTTTAGGCACGTACTATCAATCCATTTTTGCTCAGAATCATCATTATTATCATCATCATGACGGTTTGACGACTATGCGATATAGCAAAGCACGTAAAGCTATTACACGAGCAATCATTTTGCATCTCTGAAAACTACTACGTTTTATGAAGTTGTTTGTGTCACGTAAACTCAATCGCAGTAACAGAAGTCAGGGTATAAGTGCACTTGATGCAGTTGGACATGCGTAGTTTAGAATTTAATAGACAATGCTTCCTTACTTGGAAGCGTGATGTGTTCCGATTATGTATAAGTTTATAATGGCAGAATCGAGTAAGTATAATGGTAATGGTGTTATCATGCATGAACCGCCTACAAGAAATGTAATATGATATCAATATGATGAATAATACTTTCCCGAGAAATTGCTGACAATGGAAAAATCCAATGCTTGACGATACTTTCAAGTAAAATAGATTTTTTTGTATAAAAGCGAACTAATTGTGATGTTATTTCGCGTTTCTCTGTATGTATTATTAATCATGTGTTCACATTTAGGGGTCATTATACCTCATGCATCATACAACGTGACTATGTATCAGAGCGGCGGCAAAAGACTAGATTGTTTCATATTTTTTGCTCCATATTCTAAGAGCTGAATGGGTTTTACAAGGTTTGCGTTCCAAAATGTAAAATGTAATGCTGCATTTCGCTTGATCATTTTGACAAGCAGTTTCATTCAGGTAGTGTCCGTTTGTATACGGCTTAATTATTGAACTTGTATTTTTTTCATGCAATATGCACGTTTGCTTTTTTAATGATTTAATTTGGAGAAATATTTAGTTATTTTGTTGTTTGCCACATGAAAATGTGCATGCAGCGTATAAAGAACTGGTAGATAACTCTGGACCATTGAGAATGCTGTCATTGATACCACACAGAAAATCAATGGGAAAGAAAGGGTTCATTACATCATCAGTATTTGAAATAATGTGCTAGCAATTGTTTCTCCAAAATGTTGTTCTTCAAAAAATGAAACAGGATCTGTAAACCTTTTGATTAAAGGCTAGTATTTTAAATGTTTGAAAACTTCAAACGCGCATTGTTTTTAAAAAGGTTTAATTTATTGTAAAATACAAATAGCAATACCACCGTGTGGTCCCGGCAAGTTTCACATAGATAATCTGTAATCTTGCACATGATAAAAGTTTCGCAAATTACATTTATGCAGAAATGTCAAGTGCAACTAGAAGGAGGATCCATTCACAAATCACAAATTAACATTATGTATGCGTAATAATGAGTTTGAAATTATTACCATCTCGTTGTTTGTAAGAAAGTACATTGTTATCGTTATTATTTACGACGAGTGAGGAACATCCTTCAGACAACTTATGACCAACCTTCTAAACACACAACATTTTTAAAAAGTCTTCTGCTATGCTTGTTAGAAATATTCTAATTATCAAGGAGGTAGAGGTATGCATACATATTGCTTTAAAACTATTTTACACCTGAATATTGAATGCCTATATAGTTTCCTAAATTCCAACTACAGCAACACCACACCAGCTTATACTTATTACTTAACCATCATTTATCATAATGTATTTTCTCGGAAGGAAAAAAAGTGTCCTTCGGTACGGAACGTTTGGTACAAAATTGATGCTTTGTTATCACTTACTAGTAAACTCGCAATGTTAACGTTGTGCATTGTACTTACAATTGGCAACAAGGCACAAGCAAGCGACAAAAGCTCATTTGATTTTTCTGCCCCAAGGGAAAAACACACTTGAAAATGTTTTGAAAGCAAAAGACTCTCGAGTTCTTATTTTGCATCTTGTTGAGTCTTGAGGCAGCCACAACAGCACACAGCCGAGAGAATGTAGCGATATCTCATTATTATTTTTTATCCATCCATACAAAAATGCGTGTAGGTACTTATATATAGTATATATGGTAGCCAGCCATCCGGTCGATGATCTTTTCAGGATAAAACCAAAGAAAGATGATGATGATCATCTTCCTCACGAATAATGTATGTACCTACACTGCATTATTTTATGGCTTGCTCATACATAAGCACATTTATTAGCAAATGCGCCGCACATGGCATGTGGATATATTTGTGCCTTTGCCGTAAGATCCTAGCTATAACTTTGTTTCGGTGCAAAGTCAATTTTCTGTTTCGAATCAAAAGTTAGTGAATGCAAGATTATTCGCAAGTATTCTCACAGGTCCCTGTGTTGTTCCATCCGACACACTCATTTCATTGCTGCCGCTGCTGTTGCACTCCTCCTTGTATTACCGTTTTGCCAAACCATCTCTGTTGTTTTTAGTAGCATCCTCAAAATTGTAATTAGCTACCACTTTATAAGCTAATGTTCCATCTCCATCAACCAACACTGAATCAAATAAATGCACACCTCACTGTTCAAGCGATAGTATTGAGAGGTCCTGCTAGCAATAGCGCCAGCCAGAGTAAAATTACACGCACATTTGCATTTCCCCTTGTTACTATGCATCTCATGCCTTTCATTTTCTATCTGCCTCTGCTTTATCATCACTATCAAGGCTAATTTTAATTTTTATCATTAGGCAAACAAACCTGAAACTTTGGTTTGCTTGCGCCTACTTAAATTAAAAACCATGAACCATCATCATCAGCACCAAAAACTTTTATCCAAAAAGGAAGATGGAATAAACTTAATAGTAGGTAGGGTAAAGTTTAGTGGTGCTATTAGAGAGCTTGTTTTTTATATTCACTTTTAATGATGCAATTATCAAATCCGCGTGTTTAAGCATGAATCTCAAGAGTACTGATATATGAATTTCGGGGAAGGATATCAACAAGCACAAGAAGAGCCAAGGTTGCTTTTAATAATAATGCCAGCATACGTTTTATTTCGCTTTGCTTCCCTTGATAATAATTGCTTTCCTTCCTTCAACATCCTTCTCGGTTTCTACACCGTGAATTTCTAGGCTCTTGGATGCAGCTTGGTATAAAATGCATGTACTTGAAAATGAATTGCAAATTGGTCACTGTGAGTGATTCAATTAACTTTTTTAATAGTGTTGGCGGTTTAGTGGTTTTTGGCTAGGTAGAACAAGCGCAGTTTAACTCTGGTGAGTTC
The DNA here is from genome assembly GCA_004115045.4 of Sinella curviseta. NCBI lineage: Eukaryota > Metazoa > Arthropoda > Collembola > Entomobryomorpha > Entomobryidae > Sinella > Sinella curviseta. The sequence goes on from CM023201.3 coordinate 35,190,660, forward strand.
CGAGCACAGGAGGGATACTCAATCAATTTTCTTCCATGTTTTGTGCGCATATTAGATAAAAGCCGTTTCAGTTTCAGATGAGTACAATCAACCATTCTTTTGGATATTATGCCAAAAAAGTGAAAAATATTCTAAAAGATAAAAAAGGTAGAGGCATACAGCACCACAAACGATAAAACTATAGGGGAAAAGGTAGATAAGGAAGAAGGGAAGGGATATGGCATAAACATTTAATACAATATTATGCCGCGTATCACTTTGAATGCTTTTATTTTAGGGTGGCAGGGAAGTCAGAAAGAGAAAACATTTCATTCGGTGCTTTTTTACGTCTTGCGTGTCTGTTTGTTACGTGCGTGATGTCAGATCGATGCAATCAAGTTAGAAAAATGTATATTTCCTGTCTTGTTGTCTACTTTAATGGACAAAATTTGGAAGAGTTGCGACATGGTAGTATTTTTGACGTATTGAGTTTTGGATGTGTGCGCGACGCATTTCCTAAACGGATAAAATTACAAAGGCCATAGTCTGTGCATATCTAATAATATTTCCCAAATAGGGGAAATAAATGAATGAATGTGCCATTATTACACCAAAGTACGCTTGATTTGATGTGATGCATTGGTTTCATGCATGAAACTTGAAAAGTGCGTAAAGTACACCTTAATATATGTTGACTATTCACCTATTCAATGTTGACGTGGCACGTGAGAAAAACGTCTGATTATACACTTATAGGAAAGGAGAAAGAAACTATAACCAACAAACTAAATACGTAAACCTTGAGTGAAAATATTTGAAACGAAAGAGTATAAGTAAAATATCTAATGCTATTTGGTTGGTTAGTGTAATAAATTGAATAATTTGGTTCTCGTCTGACTTGCCTCAAAATAGCATACCTATATGAATATAAAATAGCCATATGGGAAAGAACGTCGAAAAAACATGATTCATGATTATTGCGTCTCAATATTTTATAAGCTGTATTTAGTTCAAGACCGGGGAGTCGGTTGTTGGACTGGTCGATATTGACAATTTCCCGAATGACAACAAAATTCACTGGAAATGAGTTGTATAGTATGGAAGGTTGTTTGGACATGTAGATACTTTTTTGTAGCACAAGACTTTATTAGATACGTACATACCTCTTCATGTATAATATTTTTCCGATATTTTTCAAAATAAAAAACCAGGTAAATTTATTACAAGAGAGAGGTAGTGTATTTCTCACTATTGCCCGTGCGTATTTCTCTATTACCAGCTTCAAATGAAGTTTTAGGCTGAAAGAGAAATTGATATTGTCGGATCCCTCAACTAGACGCAATTGGCAAAATGTCAGTACTGCTGCTCATCTGTCAAAATGCACCCATCATGCCAATTAGACTGTGACTATTATTAGTTGCACCTTGCCAGTAACATACATGGTGATGGAGTTATAATAGAAAATATTATCAAAGGAGAATCGTAAAGAATTAAACTGATTTTGAAATGTTCTCAATGGTACGTAGCTTATTTGCATTTGAATACAAAAAATGCGATGCTCAATGACAAGAAAGCTGCTTCAAAGTACGTATTTGGTAGCAGGTCAGTATGACCTGTATTAAAGTCAGAAAGAAGGCTCTGTTAATTGACAGGTGATTGGATAAAAATTGCATTTTGATACATACGCATAGGCACTTTATACAATTTTTGAAGCGTTAGTTTCATTTGGCGTTCTCCTTGAGAATTCCATTCTTATTATCACTACCCATTGCTTCATTAAATTAGCATGAGACTTTTGGTGCTCCTGTTGATGCATTCCATCATCTGAAATGCACTATAGCTATATCATTTATTGCAAAGAAGTGATTTTGCAATATTGCAATTTGCGAACAAGCCATATGTGGAGTACGTACTACCAGCACCGAACCAAAACCATATGCAATATTGGCAGAGAATTTTAGCCTGAGGATGATTTTTTATGTATTACAAAAATGCATTCTTCTTCGTCTTTATTGATACAGTCACAGTTACAAGAGTATCATCATTTCAAAGAAACTTTCTGAAATGAAAGGTTGGATTGGTGAAGTGTGCAAGCATGTGCAGTTTCATGAGAAGAATAAAAATTCATTGAATGCATTAATTTCTTTCAGTAAGGAGGAGATTGAAGATTAGAGATAATCCCATTTCTTGTGAAAGTCCCGAATCCCCCGATATAATGATGGCAGCATTGTATCATTGTGCTTAGCACGCAAGCACAACACGTACTTTTACAATTAATTAAATCAGTCAATTTTTTTTGGCAAATCACAAAAAATATAGATCTCAGTTGAATCGTAAGTACTTCTTTAGCAGTAGCTTCTCAGGAGCTCTTGAGAAGCACAAGAAATTGAAACTTTCTAACTTGAGAATTTTTGCACTGGTCTTGAAGTACATAACAATAACTGCAATGTATCTCATTTTAAAATTTAAAATTGATTTTTACGAACGGTACCGACTTTGCAATTATAAACTCTTGCTCAAATAAAAATTCTCAGCATAATTAATTTTTAAAGTTGTTTATGGCAGAAATGGTTAGAGTATATTATTGAGAAACAGTAGAAACGTTGTTTACTCATTTTATTAGCGTGATAATGATTGTGTAACTGTTGTAACCCATAAACCAGCTTCTGATGCTTATCTACATCGTCTACCTGCACACGTTAATAATAATGATTGATAGAAAAGGACATAACATAATCGATGATGAATTGTGTATCGTCATAAAAAATGATTCTTCACTGAGATTATGATTGTTGGAATTCCAAAAAAGGACATCAAGGAGACAACAACTGCATTTGTAACGTACATGATGCGTGCAACAATAACAAACAAAACTAGGATACACTCCAAGAACCTAAACGACTGACACTTCATCATAACAATCAAAAAATTGCTTAATAATACGTTTGCCATATGTAGGAGACCATTCTCACAAGCACCTGCTTTGTTTGTTCACATTTTAAAAATACAAATAATAACATGTCATCATAAAGTTCATAAAGTATATATACATAAACGGCAATGAAAATATATGACCATCGGTGACGAGAGGAATTACGCTGACGTGTGGGGAGATTATGAAAAAAACTGAAGCATTTTTTTGTCTTTTCTTCTTCTGCAACAAAATCCCATCCCATTTCATGTAAGCAAGTTAGAAAGCTTGAAGCTGAAGAATCACAAATGAAATGTAAAAAATATATATAGCCGTAATCATCAGTGTTATATTGCAGCTTAATGCTATTTTATAGAGGACGTTTGCATTCCTTTTTTGGAAATCCAATTTTTTTCTCATTGACGTTGCTGTTGATTGTTGAATCCTCCCTTGTGACGTGATAACAATAATTATTTGTCCATATAATGATGAACACGTTTTAAAAGAGATGTAATAATAATGACATTTTATCCGGCTCTGACCTGTATTCCTCATTGTTTTGATGGAATAATTGAGGGTTATCCTAACTGTTGTACATTTAGGTGCTCACTGGCCACTTATTCAGCTACTGGCCGTTTTCTAATGAAAGAGTAATTTCTGATTAGGAGAAGAAAACAAGGTTGTTATCATCAGCCTAAAAACGGTGACACATTCTTCCGTTAACTTTCAATTATGATACGGCAATACAACAATTGGCATCTCTTCTAAAAGGACACTTTTAATTACCAATAAAAATTAGCATTGTTGTATTTTACAACATTCCGTCCTTATCTGCATCGTAGCGGCTCGTTGTGGAAATTGAATTTCCTATCTGACCATTCGATCAGAATTTTTACAAAAGGACAAAAGGAGCGATGATGGAAGATGAAAAAATTGGTAACGTTTGTAGCTTGTGTATTATGACATGTATGTAAGCTCTGTTCTCTGATCAGCATCTGCTTAATTGCCTTTTATATCCTTTTGCGAACAATGAATGCCCAGCACAAAAAGTGGACTAGAAGGAGAAAAAGAGATCAAGAGATTAATCACGACGATTAACAGAATCATGCATTGCACGAGAAAAAGAAGAAGACAACAGAGACCGGTTCGATATTTGTCTATAGTGTTTGGATAAAAACATGCCATACAGCCGCAGCCTGCACAATAACTTTTGAGGCTGAAACAATATGTACACACATAGGTGAATACACCGACGACAACAATGGAAAATGACGATAATCACTGTAGTCTGTACACAGCCATTCAGCGACCAAACAAACAGAACAAAGCTTTTTACTTGTGAAAAGTCAACACGTGTCCACCTCAGCAACGACTCTTGTGTGTTTAGTGCAGTCTACAAAGCTGCTGCACGAAATTTTCAAAGAGGTTAACAGGGGTCCGTGGTCCCCGTTAAACTTTGGCACGACAAAAATCATGATGAGGACCCATTATTATTGGGCCATTATGTTTACATATGAACAAACATACTTGAATACACGACATGCACGTACATATACCTAGATGGGATGCCAATTTTTTGCCTTCCCTTTTTAGATCGGCTTGGTTGACAGTCTCAAACATATGAAAAAAGGAGATGGTGATTATAGTAGTTGTAAAGAAAGTGGTGGTTTGGAAAGATTAGCCATAAGGTAGCTTCACAAAACTCAAGATAATAGGTCTGCTCAAAAATATTCCGTTGTTGGTAGTTGTAAACAGTTTAAATGTTTTCCTCGCGATTAATGAGTCATCTAAATGCAATCATCAAGGAAGGTGGTTTGCCATCTCTAAACACTAAACAGTCATTATCACAGAGAATTTTGGATGATCAATTACACGTGGTAAATTTGTTCATGTGCTGCATGCATACTAGAGATGGACATGGCTCCACACTGACTCTTTGTAAATGTACTACTTACATACGGCATAATGAGATCACTTAAGTTGATCTGGCACTGACCGGTAATCACTAATTTCTCTTGAATGTGTCATCATCTTGTTCTTTTGAAGACTCGCGTAGGCGTCATTATCCTTCGTTAATGTTGCATGTTGGTGAACCATAATACTATTCCCTCCTGATAGTACTCATTGCACTTGCTTTGTAAACTAAATTGATCTCTGATCTCTTTACTAGAGCAACTTTGATTGTGATAAAAACACCACATCTCTCTGCACGCTTGCTTTTTTATCAAATTGTTTTTATATGAGTTCACCCTTTAAACTGCGGCAAGAAAATCGCTGATGATGACAATAGCTTATAAAAAATACTAGAAAAGGTATAGTATAAACGCATAATTTGTATTTTTTTCACCGCGTGACAAATGGCTCCTTCATCCTTCGGCTAGTTTTGGTTTGCTCACTTCATGCAAATTATAGTAAACGCAGTGTACTCCTCATTGGAAAGATAACAGAGTAATATGTCAAAGTACAAAACAAATGGCCTAGTTCCTTCCCTGCTGACATGACGCATGACTTGGTTGGTGCAGTTTCTTGTTCCCTGAAAAGGCGTTTCGTGCACGCACTGAAGAGGCAAACGCACAAAAATATCTTTCCTTTGTATGCTCACGGATGATGTGTAGGTGGCGATTGGAAAAAAGTAAGCCCAAAAGCATAATATTATTATAACAACGTCTGCGACCACATGCTTTAAACGAAGGAATAAAGTACAACACACATGTCGCATTTTTATTGTGTGTGGGGTCTTAAAGGGAGTTGTAGTAGTAAAAAAATACCGAACAAATAAATTGAATGAGGGGATGAGATAATGAATCAAAGCATGCAATGCATTTTCCTCAGTTTTAAATGTGCATTTGAGACCACGATGCGGAGAAAAAAAATTGATGGATGACGGTATAGAAAGATGGACATTCTTGTGAGGTACATAACGTCTCTGATGAATGGTTTTCCGTGTAGAAAGAAAGAGTTTATTAAAGGAGTGAAGGCGTGTTTGCACCTTCCGCCCATCATTTAACTGCTTTTTACAATTCACCACACACAAACACACACACGTGCATATGTAATGGATGCAGTGCAATACTGAAAATGAAAACAGTTTTGTTGGGTTAAGAAATGATGACCTCATCGAGGAGAACAAGACAATGAATTGCTGGTAATTTGGTATGTGCGAGAAGCAAAAGTAAATGAGCTTTTGTTATAGAAGGACTGATGATGATTATGATGATGATTTTCTATTCTCTTTTGAAATAATGTGCCAAATACAAAGTTAAAAAACATTAATAAATTAATTGCGTCTGAGCGTGATTAGTCTAATGGGAGTCTGTTATTTCATAGAAGGCAAGTACGTGCCAAGGGCCATCCTGCTCGATCTTGAACCTGGAACCATGGACTCTGTCCGTTCCGGAGTGTACGGAAAGCTCTTCCGTCCAGACAACTTTGTCTTTGGACAAAGTGGCGCTGGAAACAACTGGGCCAAGGGTCACTACACCGAAGGAGCCGAGTTGGTTGATACCGTGCTCGATGTGGTCCGTAAGGAAGCTGAGGGATGTGACTGTCTTCAAGGATTCCAATTGACTCACTCATTGGGTGGCGGTACTGGATCTGGAATGGGCACACTCCTCATCTCAAAGATCCGCGAAGAATACCCCGACAGAATCATGAACACATACTCCGTTATGCCCTCCCCCAAGGTCTCGGATACTGTAGTCGAGCCTTACAATGCCACTCTGTCAGTTCACCAACTTGTAGAGAATACTGATGAGACATACTGTATTGATAACGAGGCCCTTTATGACATTTGCTTCCGTACCCTGAAACTCGCCAACCCCACATATGGCGACTTGAACCATTTGGTATCCCTCACAATGTCTGGTGTCACAACTTGCCTCCGATTCCCTGGACAGCTTAACGCTGACCTGAGGAAATTGGCTGTAAACATGGTTCCATTCCCACGTCTCCATTTCTTCATGCCTGGATTTGCCCCACTCACCTCCAGAGGCAGCCAGCAATACAGAGCCCTCACCGTTCCAGAACTCACTCAACAAATGTTTGATGCCAAGAACATGATGGCAGCTTGTGACCCAAGACATGGTCGCTACCTCACTGTTGCAGCCATCTTCAGAGGACGCATGTCCATGAAGGAAGTCGACGAGCAAATGCTGAACATTCAGAACAAGAATTCCAGCTACTTTGTAGAATGGATTCCAAACAACGTCAAGACCGCCGTTTGTGACATTCCTCCAAGGGGTCTCAAGATGTCTGCTACCTTCATTGGAAACAGCACTGCCATCCAAGAATTGTTCAAGCGTATTTCTGAGCAATTTACTGCCATGTTCCGTCGTAAGGCTTTCTTGCATTGGTACACTGGTGAGGGTATGGACGAAATGGAATTCACTGAGGCTGAATCCAACATGAACGATTTGGTCTCTGAATATCAGCAGTACCAAGAGGCAACCGCTGATGAGGAAGGAGAATTCGAGGATGAGCAGGAACAAGATGTTGAATAAAAATTGGCAATGGTCAATCAGAACAGCAACGCGTCGAGTCTTGAAATCAGAAGAGCCTCCTGCAATTTTCCTCTTTATTCTCCAATCACACCAATCATGCCTTGTTTCTTTCGTCGGGACCAATTTACAATTTAATGATAACTGTAAATGTTAAGTATAAATGTCCAAGAGAGAAAAAAACTTGATGTTGTCCCTCTAATAATCATAAAATATAACATGCCCGGTCTTTCTAACAATCATTTATTTTCCGCGTGATAGATAATTTAATTATTATTAATATATTATCAACTATCAGTTAATCTTTGTGTTTCTTTTGTAATTGGAAACGATGTTGTCCCCTCTTTTTCATATATTTCTGTATTGTGTATTATTTCTAAATAAATGATTATATATATAAAGATTATGAAGATGTATATTCATTCCAACAGATCACACAACCAAACACACAAGAACCTGGCTTCAATAAACATTAATAATGTCATGCATAATATTATGTATCTATTAATAAAAAATAATAACAATAAAGTGCTTTTTATATAAATACATAAATATTCTCACTACTCGATATATATTTCGTGCTTTGTACAGAACAAAAATGGTTTCAAGATAAACCCCATTTTTCAATATACTTCAAGTCGACATAACTAATTTTTCCCTACACTTTTGAAATTTGCAACAAAAATTCAAACCTATATGTATCTTCGGTTTTTGTTTTGATAACGCTATATATAAACGGCACGTGTAAACCTGAGTTCTGACGTGCTTTCTACACTGGTGCATACAAAAATGTAATTAATCAATGGACAATCATATCCATTTCTCCGTTGCATTGTGCCAAACCGGATTTAAATGCCAAACCATTTTCCAATTATGAACGCAACTATGGAAGCCACGGACTTTCCTAAAGAGACAAGGACGACATCCTACGGTCTCGTGCCGAATCATTCTATACAGCTCGACAGAATGTTCCTAGATGCGGATGCAGACGTTGGAAACAAGGAAAGTGTATTCTGTCGCGTGGTAGGTTTGCATGGATCTGGAAAGCACAAAAATGGCGTATGCATTTAAACAAATAACCTATTAAATGTAATACTTACATTAGCGAACAATTTACTTCCCAATAATATTCTTCAAAACGACAATATTTGGGTTATCACAAAAATTAATTTTTACATTTTACAAACGATTTTTGATGCTTCTACTTTACACTTTACAGATCAATTAGAGAAAGCATATTATCGTGCATTGACGAGCGAAATGAAAGTCCAATTTGCATAAAGCCATGATTACCACGAGATGCAACGAACCGAAAATTGTGAATAGTTTTTACAGATCATAAGAGTAAATACGTAATACATTAGCATTTCAGAATGGAAAAAACAAAATATATATTATTTTGGAAGTTGGTTTTTTAGAATTTCTTTATTTAAATCAACAAGCTTCATCAGTAATATGGTACAAGGCATATGAATACATAAAAAACAAAACAACGTGATTATTATAGTAAAGGCGGATTTTCTCGTGCGCTTTGTAATTTTTAGGATGACTGCTTCACATTGGTTGCGCCTCTAAACAATCAAAAATCATTTTTTACAAGGTGGAAGAAAATCATTGGCAGTATTATTGCGCGTCAGGAATCAACGACGGTTTATACACTAAACGTATGAACAACAATCAGTACAGTAATTGTTGAGTAAAAAAGCAACAGCAGCAATATTGCTAGCGTAATAATATTATGGGTATTAGTTATTTGTAATTATTATCAACTACATGTAACGGAAATCAAGACACTAATCATCATGTAAAGTAAATTATCCATCATCCGGATATAATGATTATATGAAGTTAAGATTTATCTTTTACAATTTCTTCGTTAGATTTAGATGGAGGATCTACAGGATCAATTTAGAATTTGCTTATCAGGCTATTTATTTAGTTAGACTAATCTTATTTTTATAGGCTCAATAAAATTCGTCGTAAGCCAAATAGATTATAATTCTCCAACTACACAATATTATTACACAGTTATGACGGACTACAAAAATTTAATTAAACAGTTTCCACTTATCCTAAACTATACTATGGTACGTATACTACCAGTAATATATACATGCACACACAATATTTTTGCTATGAAGTTTACAATAATCCATTAATATTTCATATTTTAAATTACGTTTGGAGAAACTGCACGGAACTCGAGTACACTTGGGTATTTGGGAACCTAGCAACTTGGGCCTTTGGGCATATGGTATCTTGGGCGCTTGAAATTTGGAAACTCCGACCTTTAGGTATTTGGAAATTCGGGCATTTGTCATTGGAAACTTATGCATCTGGGAACTTGGACATTTATAAACTTGGGTGGTTGGAAGCTTGGACATTTGGCAACTTGGGCATTTGATGAGGACCTAGCAACTTGGACATTCAATATAACAGGATGCGCTGTGTGATTATTTTACGGCAGATCATGCAATTTTCGAGCTTATCTCCACACGCCTGGCACGCCGCATGGCCGCACTGGAACACCTGGATGTTTCCAAAAAGAAATAAAATTACAAATTAAAGATATTTCAAATTTTTGAAATTGTGTCCCTTATTTTTTTGGCATTACTCACCAAATTCCTCAGCCTATCCATACATACAGGGCAGCAGGTCTGTTCCTTAATGTCCAGTAGCTGTTGCTGAAGTTTCTGCATGTCTGATTTGTCCTTTGTGCCGTTGTTCAGAAACTGTGCAGCAGTATTACTGTGGGCAGCATTATTTGCATGCGTAATATTATCCGGCGACACTGGTGGCGATAAGCCAGCATTGTTACTTGCACTCATCATGCCACTTCCAACAACGACAGCGGCGGCAGCCGCTGCTGCAGCATGATGATGATGAGAGCTCAAAAGATTGGCATCTTGGAAACCTGGAGAAATGTTTGATGTGGCGACCAACGGGGAAGCATTACTGTTGTTGGTGTTATTGGCAGAAGCAGTCGTATTAGCACTTATATGCATGGACGCTACAGCAGCCGTTACAGCTGCAGTCACATTCGAATTAGCCATGTTGTTGACAGACGGGGACACAGCTGCACCACCTCCTCCTCCAATCCCACCGACCACGGCTGCTGCAGTTGTGTTGGTGACGGTAGTAGTCGTTCCAACAACGGATGTCGCATTAGCATTATTGTTGTTAGTATTGTTGTTGTTCACACTGTTGCAGTTATTGCTGGTAGAGCCTGGTGGAACGAGGCTCGTTGTTGGAGGCGTTAGCACGACAAGGTTTGATGCAGGCTTTGACACTCCTCCAACAAGAACGTTCTGCTGTTGCCCAGTTGAATTCCCAGAGGAGCCCAGCACAGAGCTCATTCTTTCAATGGGAGAACGGCAAGTGACACATTTTTTCATGATACTAGCGCAGTTAGCACAAGCACAGATGTGACCACATGGCTTGAAAAGGATAGATGCTCTTTGATCGGAGCATACCAAACATTCCTCAACCTGGAACAGACAAAATATGATAATAATAAGAAAAAAAATGAAACGACACAAGAAACATTGACGGTAAAATATTTATCATCATTATTTTCACAACTTTTCTCTGTCCGCCATGTCATTTCTCTATCGAAATTAAAAAATTTCCCCTGCTCATACATACCTACATACATCATTAATTTTCGTTCACTTACTTTAGATCGGCTGACAACCGGAGCACGACACAACAGACATTTCTTGACCCTCGACCCACAATGCTCGCAAGTAACGCAATGGCCACAAGGCGCAAAGACAACTTCCCTGGGTGCATCAGAACAAACCATACACTCATCTCCAGCTTCACTAGGATCCAGACTCGGTGTAGGACTCTGCGCTTTGGCAGCCCCGCCTTCAGTCTGATGGCTATAAATACAAAAAAAGAAGAAATCATAAAAAACGGTTTACTTACGCAATATTATTCTTTCTAGTTACTGGTAGTGAAAGCAAAATGCCCATAATAATCACCATCATCATCACAATGGAATCATATTATTGCCATGCTACTATATACTCATATTCAAAAGGGTAGGGCACACACATCGTCGTCGTCGTCATCATCATGACCAACCCTAAAACATTTTACTCCATTATCAGATTACTACTTTCAGCAACTTTTTTTTCTCTCTCCGCCATGCTCCTATTATACTTTTAGCATACCATTATCTCATTCGTTTCTAGACCAAACCATTTCATCCATATTTCATTCAGATCAACACATCCTTTCTTTTTTCTTTCTCTCTCTTTGCCTCCCTGAACAGCCGTAATGGTAAAGTGCCATAATATTATCATTGTTGTTCTGCTGAAACAGTATTAAAGCCACCATAGAGCCAGAAACATCAGTGGTAGAAACGAGAGAGAGAGAGAGAAAAAAATAAAACTTTTTTTTCTTCTTTTTCTCTGATAATATTTATGACAGAATACACACACATGCATACGTACATAGAGAAGAGACGACAGTTTTGTTATTATACACAGATGAGTATAAAAGGCATTAGATAGAGAAAATAAAAAGGAACGAGGTGATATATGCATTAAATGTGACAAAAATTTCAACTTTCTCTTCTTTTTGTCTCTTCTCCTTTCACCCTTTTCTAGTGACTCAACATTCTTGGCTATTAAAGCAGATCAGATAGAAACAGCAAGGTTCCTTGGCAAGTTTGCATTCTTGTAAAAAAATAATCTATATACATAATACGCAATTGTATCAAATCCAGAGGATGCATACAGAACAAAGTTTCATTCTGATGCTAAAAAAAGCAGCAGTATTGTAAATGCCTTTTATCCATAGTAGTCCAAAGATTTGCAGCTACAAAAATGCAAGTACCTATTCATATTCGGAAGGAAGGAAGGAAAAGAACACTTTTAACAAGAATCACCATTTCATTGCACGTTTTTATGATCTTTCTCGCACACATGCGTCCATATATATACTACACATAGATTCGGTATGGCAGACATTGAACCGGTGGTGGTGAAAGAGCAGCAAGAGAATACGGAGAACAAACGTGGAATAAAATAATTCATCAAAGAAGAGAGAATCCTACGTGTACAATGTAAAAGCAAAAAAGAGGAAGGGAGAAAGAGAGAGAGAAAGTGGAAGACAGATAGCCCCATAAAAAGTAAAAACCATTCTTGCTCGCTCTCTTTCTCTCTCTTTTACGCTCCACTTGAATTTTCCTCCATATCCCTTCTTCTCACTAGTCCTTCTCTCCTTCCACCAATTTCTTTTTTACTCTTTCCATTATATATTGTACCCTTGCTCTTTTCTCCTCTAGGCTGATTACATTGTGTATGCAGGAAGAAAAATACACTGTGAAAGAAAAACAGGATATCAAAGGGCCACTACCACCACCAGCAGCATCATTACACCTAGAGAAACGCAGGAGATCCAGATCCACCATTCATATAGAACTTTATTTTATAAACTTTATATTGTGGACGGATACACTAGGAAAGATGGGATCATATTCGTATATACATCATCGTATGTCCAGCATATTTCATCTCAAAAGTCTGCAATTTAACGTCAATATTTTGATGATCCATCAACGAAGCATCAAAACCGACGGACCAAGTTCAAACTACCAGACAGTGTCGAATGCGGGGTGGTGGAAGGAAAGGACGTTTTACCGGTTCCCACACACATAGGTACCCTTATTCTCTATGTACGTCTATTTATCTACACCCAAATTGGCAAAAAAAATCCTACATCATTGCGTACAAAGTATACCTACACGCGGCGGACTTTCGCCACAATCATTTCACTCGGCTCGGCTCTCTCTAAACTTTTTCTAGAAATATTTTAGAAGCTTTTTCACCAACAACCATTCATTGTGCAAGAAAAGAGGGGAAACAACTTATTTCTGCAGTGCCTGACCAGCAAAGTAAGTACTTACAAACATGTCTAGTATAGTTGCAAAATCAAGCTTGAAATGAAAAGAAAAACGGAAGGATGGAAGTAGATGGAGAGAAAGAGGGGAATAGGAGTAAAAGTTTGATAGGAAAATAGTTGAGAAAAGTATAAAAGGACACATAGAGGCCGCTGCGTGTGGGAAATACACGGATGAAAGGGCACACCAGCAGTAACAAGTTTGTATGCAATGAAGGAACTTTTGGGAATAACGAACGCAAACTATGAGGGAATAAAAAGCACTTTCTATATATTAGAAAGTGTACAACTGACATAGACATTGACTGTTCATAATAATATAAGATGTATGTAGAAATAATATCTATGGATTCTCTTTCTCTTCCTTTGCCTCTACGAGTTTTATGCGCTGCTACATTCATTTTTATATAAACATGCCGTTGCAAAGAAAATTTATCGACTTTACATCGGATAATCGCCCGTCAAGACAAAGACAATGAAAATTAAAGCATTCAATAATAACAAGCAAAACAGTTTACAAATTCATATAAATGTTTCAACGTTAAAATTTGTTTCGAAGTTTTCTTAAAATCAGATAATTTAATCAAGTCCATCACCGCTTTCACAGCACTTTATTGTTTACTGGTGCTGAATGTTGTGTAGCTTTCAAAAAATTTAACACTAAAAATAAATAAACAATTAGAAAACTTACGCGACACTCCGTTCACTCCGAGATTGCTGAAGAGCCCGACACAAATTGGGATCTGAAAGTCAGAGGAAAATAAACAATAAAAATAATAAATTCAGAAACGACTATACTACTGGAGGCGAAACCACGACCGGCAAGAAAACTTTCAACTTACCAGGACACAAGTCTAGAGCGCATTGAGATTTCTTATTTCGAATTGTCATGTCAGCACCATTCGCTGCCAAAAAGATGGCAATAGAAGCGGAAGACTTTCTATCCGATGCCGCCGGACCCAGTCCAATGATAAACTGGAAAACGAAATTTCACACAAAAATCAAAAACCATATCCTGTAGATTCCAAAATTTACATATAAATATGTATGCATACTCTTCCAGGAAAAAAAGTTTATATTCGCAGGAAACAAAAAATATCAAGAAATATCGTCTTTTGTATACTCTTCAACATAAATACACCTATATGACCATCATGTCAGCATCATAATCATCATCTCCATTCTGCCGAGAATCGACACAACCTTGTGTCAATGTAAATAAATGTGACGGAAGTGAAATGGTGAAAGCTTATACAATATACGTATCCATTTTATAGTCAAGCACAATCCCTTTCTCACCAATTTTCCATTTGTATACACGCAATATACATAAACCACTTGACTTTCAACTATATAAACTGGCAGACCCGAAAGTCGAGCATTTTCCCATTTTTTCCAATTCACACACAAATACAGTAAAATACAGTATTTGCCCGGCATTCCTCTATTCCAGTTTATTTACAACATTTATGCACATTCTCTCGTGCCACCATCGCCATCATCATCAGCACCATCACTGCCACCACTACCGCCAACTTTGTTAAGAAGGAAGAGAAAACGGAAGGGTCACAAGTGCACAATTTTACGATCATTCCCTTTCACTCTCTCATTCTTATTCCAATTGTAACTTTTTCCTCTTCGCTCTCTCTCAATCCATTCGCCATTACCATTCTGCTCTAGTTTCTTTCCGTTGCAGTACTACAACCACTACTACTACCAATGTCTCCCCATCATACTTTCTCCTTTCCATCGAACAAGGGAAAAAACTAGAGAGAAAAAAAGCAATACAGATCTTGACGGTTGGGCGGACATTGGCAGAACCGCCCCGTCATATCCCTTCATTTTCTCTCACATACGCATACTTTTGTACATTCATACATGTATGCGTGCATACTGCAATACACACAATTGCATAACTGATGACTATGTGATTGCCTTTACTTTTAAAAGACATCCAACTTTTCAATGGTATTCTCGCTATTTTTTAAAAAAAAGTTTTGTTTCTCCAATTCAGAAAATATTTTTTTTTTCCATTCTAGTAAGGTCAGCAAAAGGTCTACGGTATATACATAGCTTTACGTGTCGAAAATAAGCAACTCAGCAACTGAGAAAAATCACATTGCCATCATCATTATTACATTTCCT
Source organism: Sinella curviseta (assembly GCA_004115045.4). Lineage (NCBI taxonomy): Eukaryota > Metazoa > Arthropoda > Collembola > Entomobryomorpha > Entomobryidae > Sinella > Sinella curviseta. The sequence continues at coordinate 35,206,101 of CM023201.3, forward strand.
CAATAAATAAAACATATCCACTCAATTAACTTGAACAGCTACCCTCTACCATTGCCATTCTGTTCCGCAGCAAAGATGTGTAGAAATGGACCTGCAAAAACTATGAAGGGGGGCACAATTTCGATTCATTTCGTCTTTGCAAAATGCAAATACACAAAAATTCATAGGATGACGCACTTACATCAAGTGATGATTCTCATGCTCTTCTCTAAAAGGTATTTGAAAAAGGAGGATTTTTTCTTTCTTGCAGAAAAACAAGCCGACCTTATTTCCCTATATATATTTTTTTCTCCTCAACATAACTTTTCTTATCTCATCATGTCCTTTTACTTTCACACAAGCTCACAGGGGAATTCAACAAGACACATACATTTAGAGCGTATAATTCCATTAGTCAGATCAAGTTGCCTCTTTTACCATTTCTACTCGTTTCTCGATTGTAAAATGGGACTATAAGAAGATACTTTCTTTTAAGATGGGATAGAGTGAGCAGTCATGTATGCAGGCATACAATGCACATAATAAATATATCATTCTAATGTACTACGTTTGCCGTGTTTCTTCCCTTCCACCTTTCACATTTTGAAAAGGAGATTTCCATAGAGGTGCCATATGTACATTTACTCACCGTGAAAAATAAGGCCAGTGTGCTGGGCTGTAGTATATGTAGATGCTCTTATTTCAACAAAGAAAGTCAGAGTCACCCACCGAGAACAACATTGAGCATTTATTTTTTTGTAAAAATTTGCAGTGTGTATTATAAACACACACACACGCCACACCAACCCAAGAAGAGAGCACATCAGTTTTTTTAACTGTCGCAGCAGCAACGATCGCATTGAATGGATGGATGGGTGCCCAAAGGGAAACGCAAGAAACATTTAGGTGAAGTTTGTTGGAGCATATACGCTTTTGTCGTAGCATTGGATTTTAGATTGAATGGCAGGTCTTAATTTTCCATCTGTGTCAACAACTAAATCGCTTTCCTCCTTGTCACAAAAATATATATGAGCACAAATGTGTAGGAACAAACAAACAAGATCAACAAGAGGATACGTATGTACGTTTTATACAATATTTTCTCCGTTTCATCTTACACTTCCTCGCTACCCACCCTGCTCCTGTAAAAAATACTGAAAAATTTCTTTGGATGTAATTCCGTCACCAGTTCCTCTTCTTTCTCATGTCATCAGAAAATAGGAAGGTTGACAGGAAATGGATCAAAATAATAATAATAATGGCAAGAGAAAAAGGCAGCGTTTCAAACGGAGGGAAAGAGCAAGCCATGAAGATATTCGGAAAAGAAAAAAAGAGCAAAATGATGATGATAGTCTCTGATGTAGCTCTGCCAATGTGCACATATCATATTTGAACTCTTATACTTTTTATACCAATGCATAAAAGCATAAGAAAAAAATGATGAAATCGTTGATGATGAGGATCAAGACATACATACCAGTAGAATGCCTGACCTGAACCGTTAAGAAACATATATAATTTCTCTTCCTTTTCATTATAAGCCTTTCCACAAGACGACGCAAAGAGAAAAGGATAGCAGTCGCAGCAGCAATGTTTCGACCTTTGCTATTTCAACACGAATAATGTAGATTCAAAATCATCTCTTTTAGTATTCTTCACTACAGTTTTATCTGTTTTACAGCCGGTTTTGGACAGCACACTGGAGAAGAAAAGAAAAAGAAAATCATTCCAAAAAAATACTGCCAACGTATTTCGTATTTCTTCAAAACTGGTTGCGGTAATACTGTGCTCTGAGTTGTGAAGAAGGAAGCCCTAGCTCTCTAACGAGCAGGCATTATACATTTTTTTCCTGAATGAATAAAAAACTCTTTTTAAAAAAACTTTTTTTTCCTGCAAGAAAAATCCAAGCGAAGAAAGAAAGACAACTTTGTTGGAGTCGTCCTGTGTGCTTCTCCTACTTTCATTTCTTTCTCTGCTTTTATTCTTCCTTACCTTGCTGACATCCTGATGAACATCCTGAAGCTGGCGAAGTTGGGAGAGAGTGTGATGACGCAAAGCTTCATGGAGCTATAAAATTTAAACAATTAAAACACAGCGCAACTTCAATAATTTTTTCTATCGTTAACCGTTTACCTTAGTGTGTACATTTTATTTACTTACTGGGGTATCTCCATCCTTGTCAGCTAAATTGAGATTTGCACCCGCCCGGACCAACAGCTGCAACAAATGATAGCCATATTAGGTAAGTTAAGTAAAAAATAGTATTAGAAAAGAGAAGAAGAAGAAAAAACTGCTTGCCACCGACAAAATCCGAAATCTTTACTTTTCCTACTCTCTCTCTCTCTATTTTCATTTCTTTCTTTTTTTGCTAACTGGCATACTCCATGCTATATCAACATGAACTGCCATAAAAACCTTAAAAAATAAAGTCTATAATAACGTTAACATTGTAAAAAGTCGCCACATTATAGATACAGTAATGATGATGATGACGACAACTATAAGAAGTTGACGATATTACCCACCACCACCACTATGCTTTCTTTTCTGACTCCCTATATATCTGTATTCTTCTGGGTCTGTCGTTTGCTTTCTCCTCCTTCTTTTTTTCTCTCTCGATGATGCTACTTAACTCTTTGCCTTCTTTACCATTTCATCGGTTGCCGCCACCTGTACACAAGCACACACACACAGAGAATCCCCTCCTCCGCACCACTTCACGACAAACGAAATAGGCAAGAGAACAGAAAAAAAGCAGCTTCCTTCTCATCATCATCATCGGAAGCAGCGGTAACAACAACAAACAAACAAGGACGACAAACACCAAAAGAGGAGACAACTTGGAGGAGTAGTGGTCGTTAAAAGTTGAAAAGCATCAGTAGGGATCCATTCAGCCTCAAATGGAACATTTTGAGGACTAAAATGAAATGTATTTTAGGCGAACAACAGGAGAACATCTACAACAACATCAACAACAACCAAACAGCATCTACTAACACTATATACTGCCTATACACACGCCGCAACCGTACCAAACCTGAAAACACCTACATTATATATAAATAACTAACAGTTTTGCGCTATAGTTATATATAATACAAAGTTTCATATTAATACAACTTGGTTTCATTTATTAAGAAAAAATAGGCATACAAGTGTGCATTTTGTAGCATTATTTTAGTTTTTAACGAAAAATAACGTCCTCTTTCCTCCATTTCCTCTACCTTTCCAACACTAGACAAAAGCCTTAAAGAAAAGTTATAAAATATAAAAGTGTATTGTCTGTATTTATGCTTAAAAACAGTAAATGTATATACACTTTCCCTTATTCGTATACAAACATGGGAGAAAGCACGGCACCAGTTCCTTTTTTCCCTTTTCTTTCACCACCGCGCTCGAAAAGAGGAGATAATCCTCTAAAAAGTCACATCTGATTTCACAAAACTTTGTAATGTAATATGCAAAAAAAACGTAATAAAACGGAAGCAAAAAGTTATTTTGAAGAAGGAGGATGCGGAGGACTTGGTGGATAAGCATCGGTACTATATAAACAGTGCTCTCTTGCCGCGTACTAGTACCAACGCAAACAACGAAACAATATATTTTATGATACGTTCATAAAACGAAATAATTATTGTAGATTGCACAGCCTTTTTCCTTTCTAGAAGTTGGGAGGGAAGATGTGCTTTGTGAACAAAACCACCCGCTGCATTATTATTATTATTACCGCTGTTGTTCTTGCTATTATCATTATTATGCATGCAGCATCTAGAGAGAAGGAAGATTTTCTCGTAAAAAACTGCAACGTTTCATAAAAGCGTCGTGCTACGACGCTCCTCTAGACAGGAGGAGAAAGTATATTATTACGAATAAGTCAGAGAATTACGAGCGAGAAATATATCTATGCATGCATTACGAAAAGCCTCTGAACACCGTCACTCTCCTCCATCCCCGTAGCTTAAGCCCTGCAAGAAGTAGACAGCAGAGAGAAGAGGATTACTTGGCTTGCTAACTTTGTTAGTGTACCTCCGCTACTTGTTCCACTCCACACATACAGCTACTTAAGCATGTAAAGTAAAAACAAAAACAGTGAACTATAACAACAACATCAGCAGCAATGGTAGTAGCGGCAGAGAAAAGTCAGCTTCTTTGTAAAAATGAGTTTATTATATATATATTTTTTTCTTGTGGCTTTACTTTTTCTCCTTGCTACCACAACAAGATTACCTAAAGACAAGAAAAGAACAGTGTTTGTAATGCTGGTGGTGTGGTGGAACTGCTCTTCTTTTCTCCGCAGACCCTATATTCTCATCTTACAGCTTCCGTGGGAAAAAGTTTAAAATTGGAGTTGGAAGAGAGAAGGAGAAGATAAAGTTAAGTTGTCACTTTTTTTATGGCTGCTGCTGCCGTGTAGTGACAAGGTTGAAAATTACTATCTCATCGTCAGCTCTCTGAATTATCATGGTTTTTTTTTGCAGTGGATAACGTAAGAATGGCTACAAAATATAGTATACATGTATGCTAGTATATTACGGCTAAAATTAATGAAGATGAAACAAGAGTCAAAGCAGATTAACTGGGACATAAAGTTTGTACTACATTAAATAGGATTATTTTTATGCTCTTGTTGTTATCGGCTGTAACAATGTCGCTGTTCCACATTCAACATTATAGCTCTTCTATAGTCCTCTAAACCTGCGATGTATATAAACAAACAAATCTAGTAGTATGGTAAAAGGCAGTTTTCTCATTTTTCTCACCCAGGCATGAGCATTAGAAAAGCAGGTTGGAAGTATGGCCCCATAGTTTTATTGTGTCTATATCATTTCCATGGGATTCTCCCTGACACGTCCACATCCAAAATATGCTTACTTATTCACACCAAAAACTGATATGAACCTGATATTATGGACGTGGACGTTTCAGACCAATTTCTATCGAATGATGCCAATATAAATATTGCGTCACAACACGGAAAAACAGCCAACAATCATAGTACAAGAACACTTTAAAATACGCACGCTACATTTTGACGCAGACTTTGCTACTTTTTAACTCTGAAATTCTGGACACTTTACTGCGTAGTGTATTTGTATATCGGAATCATCCGCCTCCTAATTCATCTTCACAAGAACCTTCATCATCATTGCATGAATCACTGACGACTGCCACAACCAATGATGCCTTTCGCTTTCTCCGGGTATACATTCAATCATTCATTCGTTTTCCCTCTCACTTGATCATTCATCCATTCATTGAGTTGGTAACAACCCTAAATAGAGATGAACAGGTAACCAAGCAAGCTCTACGGACATGATATTATGCTGATGCCTGCGAAGATGCAATCAGGCGATAAATCATACAGACCAAAACTTTAACCAGAGCAGAAGAGTTTCTAAATAAATATTACACGCTGTGATTCTCTTCTGTTGCAGACAGCAAATCTCTACTCAACTATTATCCCATGTCTCGTTTCTTGTTTACAGATTTGTCACGATTTAAAAAAAATCTTGCTGCAGTTCTACTATGCATAATATGAAAGCAAAAACTTTTGTATAAGGAAGATACACAACTATAAGCTTTACATTGTGCATGCAAAAAAACTGTATACCATCAAGTTAAGCCATCTCATTTGCTCCGCACTCTCACAAACTCCTCAACAACAAAATGCCAACTTTCACTCCAATATGTAGTGACAGACTGCTTCAGCGATGAAAACGCAACAACATGTGAACTTTTTGTGTTTATGAAAGAAGGACAAAGTCATTACAGCTTCGTCATCAGCATCACCCACTTCATGTGATGATGGTCGCCAAATTCCCAAGCAAATAGGAAATGCTCACATGAGCCATGCTTCCATAACTGGTATTTCACCTCAGCTAGTTGGCAGACAATATAGGCATCCGTATTACGTCTCCTATACGTGCGCGTATGAAAATACATAGGTTAATGCAAATTATATTTTTCCTATGATTCTAAAAAGTCCATAGAGAAAGATAATTAATATAAATAAATGCCTACTGAATTCGTCCTTAATTTTTTTAACTGTCACTGTAAAGGGTCAAGTAGCATGAGAATCAAAGTAGCAGAACATGTAGGTAATAATAAATTATGGAATTTTAATAGACTTAATTTTGACAAGTGTTTTCCAGGATAACAAAATCAAATCATCCATCGTAATGTTCGTGTAACCTACGTAGATTGGGCGAGGGTACGGCTCCGTCGGGCAGCAGTTAATTTTAATCAGATGTTGCATATATTCGCACCAAATTCGATTACATAAGAGCTCGCTCGTTACACTGATTCATTTTTTTCTGTTTTAAGCCATTAGCTTTTCTCTATTCATGCTCAACATCGTCATCATAACATTATCGTCAACCATAATATAATATCCTTCTTTTATATCGAATGTGCTCGAGTTAAGTCAGATTCAGCGGAACTCAACTGCCTGTGAACGTGAGGCAAAAGGCACACGCAAAAAGGAGAGAAAGTAATTCCATACAAAAGACAGATATGCCAGAGGCAGAGAGCAGTCAGGCTTTTCATATTACAGAACAAAAGCTTTTAATTGCATTTTCAACCCTGTAAATGGGCCTAATTTATGTATTCACGTAATAATATTATTATTTCTACAATTCTGCAATATCGATATATGTCCCTTTAGATGAACACTCACGTACATAATTAATATTATAACTTTATAAATGTTTATATTCTCATCTCTATATATTCTCATTGGCTGTGGAATATTTTCCACTGGCATTGTTTTTATCGCATATCCCCATCGCTGTATTCATAAAACGCTACCACAATTACTCTTTATGTACCATATACTCATGACTAGCATCATCGTCAATTTTGCCAAAAGGAGGAAGCGGAACAATGTTTGTAAAGCTTAAAAAGACTCCCATAAAATAAACAAGTAAATGAATGAACGTGCGATGCTCTATTCTTCCTCTGTTCAATTCAATAATAGAACCAACAGAACCGACCCGTTTCCATTCAATTCGTTTTTGTTTCACAACACTAATAAATAGCAAAATGCTATTTTACTTTGATTATTGTTATTACTACCAATACTACCACGACTACGGTTTACAGCTATAGTATCATCACCACATATTTTGCCACTACAATCACCTAAAATCTGTAGGCTACAAAAATATGAAATAATGACTTTTCCGCCAACTCCTCGAAACAAAAAACGCCCATTCTTTATACTTAAATATAGTAAAGTACTATGCATGCCGCCGATAGATTTCAATAAAAAAAGGAAATACATATATCTTGAAGCAATGGTAGTATAAGTATAGACATGTATGAACCAATACCTTTTTACTAGATTTTCTCTCTCTCTTTTCTGTAACAGCTCACCAAGCACAATTTTCGACCATTTGGAAGAAACACGCCAAACTGGTCAAGACAACCGTGGACGAGAAAGAACAGAGAGCGAGTGGGAAAGCTGGTGAGCTTAACCTAACCTTAACTGCTCTGATTTCTTGCCTTTGAAAAATATCCAGCTAAAAAGCCAACCAATCTCAGTAGCAAAAAAATACTTGGTACTCCCAGTATAGTTCAGGATCTAATCTAATACTGCCGCTCTGCTGCTGACTAACTAGACTAGAGAGAGAGAGAGGGAGAAAAAAACTCCAGCAAAGTCCCAAATAAATAAATCGAATGTGCAATAAATCAAAGAAAAAACGGGAAAGAAGACAAAGTAGTACGGAGAAGAGAAGGAGAGACTATAGAAGTCTTTCCATTTTCGTGCAACCGTTCCTACATTGAAGGAACAGCCTTCTCTGACTTACCCGAACTATCTGTGCATGCTGGCGTTCCACAGCCAAATGCAGAGCCGTCTGCAAATTAATGTTTTGTAGATCCAAGTTGGCTGACCCTTCACGAACCAACAGCTCAGCAACCTGTGTGGAATCAGAGAAAAAAAGTAAAAAATATATAAAAATGTGTGTGTGTGTGGATGTAAGTAATATGAACAAACATCAATATCAAGTTAACTTGATGAAAGACTAGACAGCTTGTTCTAACTTCAATAAAAATATTATGCTGCTTTTCTTCTCTTTTCTTTCGTTTTTTTCTCTCTTGTCCTGCTTATTTGCTCCTTTAGCTCCTATTGACTCTCGTTTACACTACAATATATTTGGGGTGAGAGAAAAAAACACAGTTGAGAGAGAAAACTCTGGGTGGATATGGAAGATAGGAAAAACGGAAGGAGGCTATATTATATTGACGTTACACGCACATAACAACAATGCTGCCACAAAACTATTCTCATCACCGTCATCATCATAAGCCGTTCCAGAAAGAGTAGTAAGTAATGAAAAGAAAAAAAAGCAAGGCATTCATTCATTTATTGATACATATGTGTAACAGCAGTATATAACATCCTATACTTAATATAGATTTATAGATGTTATCCATCCTTGCCAGTTTACTGGTGCAGAGATACTATACCAATACCTTCACCACCGCCACCGTGAACAAATGCACGGGCAAAACACGCCAATGGCAAATGTCTACAGAAAAAAAAGAAGAAACTGACTGAGTGTGAGTGAGTGGGTAGTGAGAAAGGAACAAACGATAAAACATGATATAGCACGTCACGTATGTATTTATATAAAACCTTCTATCTAGCAGCAGTCAGTCATTCACGTTTAAAAATAAGCCAGAAGGCAAAACCTAAAATGTTTCGCAGCACCACGGTTATAAAATGTACATTGCACATGGACAAAACAAAAGGAGTAGGATGATGAGAGAGAAGGGAGAGTAGTAAGGGAGCTATTAAGTAAAGAACCATGAACTCATGTTTCCTCCTTCCTCCTCCAAAAAATTTGCTCGGCAGCAGCAGCAAAACTTGATCGTTTGTCACGAGCTTCGAAAGCAAGTAAAGAGAAGGCATATATAGACCGTAGAGTGGGAACAGTCCCACATCACATCATAGACAAAATCCATATTTATTTTCCCTTTTGATTCATTAATTTCCTGACACTACTTCATATCAACAAAATTATGAAAATGACAGAGGGTTTTCAATCACTCAACGATTACAAGCAAGCCATAAGGAGAGACAGAGTGAGAGAGAAAGAGGAAGAGAGGAGGAAGGGACATATTATGGGCACAGAGAAAACACGCGTAAGCTGTAATAAATTCTAATACTAACAAAATAGCTTACAGGCATATTTATATTACACCACTACTATTAATCCGACAGCTAGGAGAGCAATATTGGATTATTGGAGCACACGCATGGCAAATCATATGACTGCTTTTTACGGCGACTCTATAGAATTTAATTGCCTCCATAAAACGGTGCAATTATTATGCAATCCACATCTATTTATAAAGTATCAGCAGCATCTTGTTATTCTTGCCGAATTACGTGGAAAATTTCCCCTACAAGAAAGAAAATACTTTTTTCCCCTAGAAACTATACTATATACGCAGACACAATGTATGTATGTAGTATGTACTCTAAAACCTGTGCCTTGTCAGTTTTGACTATAGTTGCACGTTACTTTTGTTTGTCATACCAAGATTGAATGATCATCATCGTCATCATAAATAATAGCATTAGTGGAGAAAGCCACAAAAACGGGAGCCTTAACGCATAGAGGGAAATCCTCGTGTCTCCACAATTTGAACACTCCGTGTAAAAACGCAAAACCTTACAAACAATACAGAACGCTTCGGTTTTGTTTCTGCTTAGTTGGAAGAGTGAAAGTAAAGGCGGCAGCAGCAGAAACAGAATCAGCAAGCAAAGCAAGAACTAACCAAACCACAAAGCTGAATTCCCATTTACTTTCCAAGCACATCCACATAAAACACACAAAACAGACAGAAAGGGAGAGCGAGAGCCTTCAGACAGAGCAACAAAAAATTTTCCTTCTCCGATTCCTCGTCCCTGTTTCATCCATGCCCCAGAGAAACAAAAGAGAAAGTAGTAATAATAACAATAATAGCAATCTATGTATAAAGTTTCATGGAATGTTAGACGACGAGCGTTAGACCACCATCGGTACACAGTCGTAGACCCTCTGGTGCTAGGGTACAACCAAGACCAAGACCACGACGAATGCCAAAGCCAACAGTCTAACCCAACCCATGAGTGTAGTAGTGTCTTTGGTGATCAGATCACATGAGACCGGAGACGAGCCGACTGTGTGTGTAGAGTCAGCACAAGGAAAAGCAGGAAAGGAAACAACAGACAGACAAGCAGCTACAGTACAAAACAAAGAGAGAGAAAGAGGAACGATGAACGACAATAATAATATGATTCTCTCTGTTCGCTCTTTTGTCTCTGTAATTCATCCCATGCCTCTAACCTCCATTGACATTTAACATTTATTCAATTTTCATTTAATTCATCGATTACAAATTATCCTCGTGTTGGTTTTGCTCTGTCTCCCTTGTCGCACGGTTGCTTCTCTAGAAGAGCAAGAGAACTCTGCCATCCAATCAATTTATTTTCTCCTTCACGCACATTTGCGGCCAACCCATCCCAAAATTCTAACAGTCGCAGTCGTTAATAAAATTCCTGTTATATGGAGGTTACTTATTGTACTTTTCCTTTTCTGTCAACTACAACAGCATCGTCAGCAGCAGCAGCATGATGGCATATAAAACCATATTTGAAAAAATGAAAATGCTATACACAAGTTGTACAGGAGAGAGAGAGAGACGAGAGTACTCATCCACCCACGGATTCCCTATTGAAATTACATCCGAAACGAAAATCCGACAATTCATCTAATTTTTCTTTTCTTTTTCCAACAAAGCCTAAAATAAACTTTTAGAGCCAGTAAGGAAAATTATATAAAATTGTATATTACATATATACAAGTAAACTCGTCATTGTCAAGTTGGTTGAATTGTTTGCTTGTTTATGTGCGTTCTTATTTTGTGGCAAACCGTAGCACGTCAGGAAAAACGAGAGCTAGTAATTCAAGGAGACAGGGAATGAATTGAGTGAGTTGATGAAACAAAGTGTGTAAAACCCTTAACCCTTTGTGCCAAGCCAAGATTTGCAACAGTGTACAAGTTCATGGCAGTCAGCCCCTTTCATCTCTTTCCTCTCTCTCTGATCGTCTTTTACTTTTTTTATTCAAAACTTGTTCCTGTCTTCCTTCTCATAAAAAATCAACATGCATACACACACACGCATACTGCACTGGAACAAAAAGTGAAATGCTCTCTCCCACAATCATACATACGTATAATAATAAATATACACATACAAACGCTATGAATGAACTTTTTTTATTTTCTTCGTCTTCGTTTTCTTTCCCTTGAACAAGGCAACTTTTTTCCACTTTTCAACTTGAAAATTCCTTTCTTATAAAAATACATTTTTATGGATATGCATACTTACACCAATTTGGCATTTCCATACTACATGCACCACACCGCCCGACGTGTGTGCCTGATAAGATGTACGCAATGTATTTATACACTCCGTATTATTATATTCTCCTGCTGCTGTATTAGTAGTGCAAGCCAAGCAGTCAAAAGAGACTCAAGTTTGGTGGTGGGAGTTCATATATTGTTTCCTAACGGATGCCTATATATGACCTTATGTATATGCATTAGTGCATATACCCAAGTGCCGTCGTAATATCTCACAGGGATACATGCCAGCAGCCACTAAAACCGACGTGAGCCATAAATTATCGCATAAATTGTACCAACAAATAAATTTGGTTACTCACTACTCACTTCTACTCTACTAGTTCAACAACGACTCTCTCTTATACCACTTCCATTCAGCACTGCTCCGTCGTCTTATACCAAAACTTTCTATTCTCTCTTGGAAGTACTTTTTCAAAAACTTCTACAGGCTTACAGTTCCTCTTATTCTTATTCTTCGTCTTTTCAACATATCAGAGTATATTGTAAATATTAGCGCGTGTGCCTGCCTAGTTCCTCTGTAATATGATTCCCTCTTTCTCTCTCTCTCTCTCTACAAGTATGTTTAAAAGGAGCACCTATAAATTCTCCATAATGTTGGCAGAAGGGAGGAGAGAAAAGAAGAGGAGAGGACACTGCTGCCATTCTTCTCTTGAATATTTTGAAACAATTCAACCTCTCTTAAATTCCCATACAATATAGTTCTACTGCTGTACACTGCAGCGCACAATAATAATAATAATAGCAGTAATAATAATGCTTTTCAAAAGCACACACACACACATGCAGCCTGGGCATATTATCCATTATCTCACAGCCCACTATATCTAGGTATGAACTTTTATATAAACGCATATATTTATAACTAATCCAAAGTAAGCCTTTCCTTTTTGTAAACATTATCCTCCCAATATTTTCATCAAATCGTAAATTACCCACTACTAAACAACCAGTAAGCCAACAGAACAGCCATCTGAGAAGCAACCTCCTATACATTTTCTCCTTTTCTTCTAAATCTCTTCTCTGTTTTTCTTGTTTCTCGTACGAAAATTTTTAAAGCAAAGAAAAAGCATATGTGCAGTCATTCCTCTTCTTCACCTTTTCAATAACAAATCATTTTCCAAAAGAGAGAGGAAAACTCGTTCATTCGTGTACTTTGCTGGTAGGAACTATAATATACTATGTCTTCTCCGTGTGTGCACACACACGTCACTAATATATTTTATGAATGTACGTGAAATGCCAGTAGTGTACGCGACTCTCAAATATTATTATGTAACTGCTGCTGCTATGGTGGTAAGTACAGTTCAGTTGACTTTGTCCTAAAAATTGCCATCCGTACAGCGAATGACTTGGAGCAACCAACACCATACCGTCACAGTCACCAGTAGTGCTCTCAAAGTGCTGAGTACGGGAAACAGGAGAAAAAGTGCCCCGCAGGAATAACTTTTGGACCATTAACAGTCTCCTCTTCTTGTCTCATTCAGCCAAATACTACACACACACACCATCTCTTTATTTCAACTTTATTCTGTATGAGCACACGTAAAACTATGGACATTTTTTCTCTCTTTTGGCGTGTGTTACGTAAATACATATCGTCATATGAATCTTGATGTCTCAGCAGCACCAGCCTTTTTTTTGAACAAACACAGTAATACTCCGACCGACTAGTGTTCTTCCCATCATGCATCTGATGCCATTTTCTCCATCTTTCTGGTAAAATGAATGACAAACTTTACGCTTTCTGATCTCAATCGCTATTTTCCTTACAGAACGCATAGATCTAGCTCTCTATCTCATCATAAACGTACGCCCGGCTAAAAAAACCAATACGACTTTTTCACTTTGGAGCTTCACTTGAAGCGATTGGAAATCGAGACATACAATATAGACGCAAGTATACACACACACAAACTGGCGTTTTTATTACATATTTTTCTCTTTTATTTTAAGTAAAATAAAAATAAAAAGAAGAAGTGAAGTGTACAAAAAGCAAGTACTACTTCACTATGCACACGCGTTTTTGCTGCTCCTTCTGCTAGTACTGGTTCTGCACGCCCTTTTTTCACTGATCTCTCTAGTGTTCTTGTCTAGTGTGTTTGTGTACGGTGTGATGATGGTGGTTTTTCTAGAGGCACTTCAAAGGCAAAAAAGCAGAAGGAAAAGAGTAACATAAAAAAGCCGCTTAAAACAAAAAAAAGTCTTTCACTTCTCCATAGATAGCGTATAAAAAAGTAAAGGAGAACGATAGGAAAGTAAAGTACTTGGAACACACCAACATGGCATTTATACCACTAGATAAACGATGAGGCTGAGAGAGAGAGAGAGAGAGAGAAAGGGCAGGCAGGTGGATGAAGGATTCCCTGTACTGAACGTCTTGGTAAGATGTTTTTAAGCCACCAACTTTCCAGCACATTTTCAAAACGGAAAAAGGAATCGGATGAATCCCAGGGAGAAAGAGGGAGAAGGAAGATAATGCATTTTCCCTTTAGGATCAATCCGATTATTTTCTCCTTTCGTTCTTCTCCAGTATCATTCACCACTACTCAACCATTCCACAAGTTTGTCCTCAGTTGTTGGGCACTCGGCATGAGAATTCATATGAAACAAACTATTATATTCGCCTGATCATATTACGATGTATCGTACAAAAAGATTTTAATTGGGTTATCATTCATTCATTCAGCTAGTCATCAGATAATTAATTCTTTATAGGACATGGTGAAAAATTGTAAGTAGATAGATAGGAGGAACGACAGAGTTTCTTACCCAAAATAAAAGGGAACGAAAGGAACACCAAAACTAGAATATAAAAGCTCTCACAGTGCGTCAATAATTAATACGTACATTCAACCATATACTTTTGCTAATTTTTGTGTGGAAGGAAACGAAGCGTGAACCGAGAGAAGAGAACGCACCTGTTGTAGCATGCTTTAAAATAAATTATTATTATACAAAGAAAATAGGCAGAATGTGGAATAAAGAAAACGGGAGAAAGTTATATAGAGTAAAATGCTTGAAGAAGATTACAATAAAGCCAGCCGACTCTCTCCAGAGAGAACGCACGCATATGATACACGTCGCACTTTATAGTCATAATAATAAAATATACACGCACAGAACACACACAATATATAAACATACTGATATATATTATAATATGCTTCGTGTCATATCGTAAAGGGAAGAAAATTAGGCAATCATTTTTCATTTACCTCAACATGATTGTTCAAAGCAGAGAGATGGAGTGCGGTGTAGCCATCATCTTTCTTCTCATCCACCATCCATGCTCGAGGCAGTTTTTGCAACAGGATCCGCATTGCACTGAAAATTTCAAAATAAATTATTCATTTCCTCTTCTACATCTTGCATCATCATTATCATCATCATCATGATTATACATATATGATACCACACTATAAAATCATCCGCCCACTTTATGCATATATGCATGTACGAACGTACGTACGTAAAATTTTCATCGTGCCAAAAATATGCCATAAAATTCCCATGCATTTTACCATCAACCACCACACCACCACCGCCACACACCATGGATATCCACTTTCTTGTTCGTCTTCATCCTTGTTTCTGATATGATAATAACATGTCCATCAGTCAGTTGTTATTATTATTACATCTATACTACTTACTTTACTCTAAACCACCAGCACTAAAAATATGAAAGAGCCAAAAAAAAGTTTCTTTTTTCTTTCTTGGCTTCCTGTTTCCCCCTACTCATCTCACAGTCACTCATATAGCCTCTCCAAGAATTGCTTTGAAAACTCGCCATATAAATAAATGAGACTTTTCAAGATGATGATGATCAAGTCGTTGTGTAGTTGTGCATTATATTCTCCAAACTTTGTTTGCTAAGTGTATGCGCACATGCATCCTAAATCATTTTCGTTCTCTTTTTTTGGAATATTCTCCATATTCTCATCATCATAATAATATTGTACAACGTTATATATATTTTTTCTTCTCCTTTAAAAATAAAACTGAAAATATCAGTGTAGCAGCATATTTTGCTCACATGTGGTACTTTTCTCTCTACGTTTCCTTCCCTTTCCCTCTCTGCTTCCTTCTTTCTGTGCCACAACAACTTTCATAATTTATTATAGCCAGTCAACCCTCTGGTACTAAACGGCCTTTTATTGCCGCTCTTCTCATCTTTAATATGGCAAATTCTTTCTGATTTATTTAGTAGCAGTGCTCAACAACATGCGCTTCACACACATTATATTTATGTGCCCACGTACAATATTTTTTGGAAACAGATTCAGATTCTATCCAGCACAAGCAGTATATATACAGTAGTACACGATCCTGCAGTTTTTCTACTTCCAGGAACTAGATTCAAGGAAATCATCATCGCTGTCGCCGTACTACGTACTACTACGTAATCATCATCATGATCTTCCTCATGAAATAACAATAATAACGTTTCGCAAACCAGTGAACTCACACAGCTTTTCTTCGCAAAACTTAACTTGTCATCATATTTTTGCCAACAGAAATTTCACAGGCTGTTTAGGCGACAAAGAAAATACGAAGCAAGACAAATTAGGAAGAAGAACCCAAACTATTATACGGGAGTCGTTTTGCTGCTGCTCTGCTATTAACTATCTTTCCTGTTTGTGATTATGATCATCATCATTAAGCATCTTCTAGAGAGCTAGATATTACTGTCGTTATCCAAAGAGAATGGAATGCGCTATGGTTGGTTGTAGCAGTAAGCAAAAAAGTAATGATAAAAATTTTATACGGAAGTCATTGCTGCTGAGCGCATATGTTTTACAGACATTTTATGGAGCCTCTCTGGTTTTAGGTAGTAGAGTCATATTCTACCATTTAATTTCACCGAGAGGCGATGACGATATTATGATTTTAACGGTTTTATTGTTCTCAGAGTTTGCTTGTACACACACCAGCCAGAACCAATAATAGGCCGAGCCACCGCCACCACCACCACAACAGCTGAACCGTTCATTTTTAAGATGCGACTACCGTTTAATATCTTTCTGAAGGAAGATTTGATATCAAACAAAATTGGCCATTATTATTAGCTCTAAAAGTGCCTCTAAAATGTTTGCTTTTTATCTTGCATAGTATTTTACTAGTACAAAAGAAGGCAGAAAATGCATAGTGGTAGGTAGTGGGAGGTAAACTACCTGATCTGGTTTCTTAGCTGATGTCGGCGATATTAAAGAAGCTGAAACCGGAGACGAAATCTGATGACATTTGTTCCCATTATCATTTTTATGATCGTTTTTCTCATAAGCTCCGCTTCCACCATCAGCTCATCCTTCCATTTAGGCTGAGCAAGAGGAAAAGCAAAACGACTTGCAGTAGTGAATTAAACTTTTGCCTCCTTTCATTTCAACCATCGCACTTGCTACACCCAACAATGATCATCAGCGGCAATGTAGTATAGGTACTTGGAAAAAGATGCGCCTCTATTATCCATTTCAACTTTTGCTATATGACTTGCATTACCATTGGACTACGACCAACGACATTACGTTCGTTCCCACGAGAGAAAGTGAGAGAGAGAGCAAACGGGAGCTGTAACTTGTACTAGCGGTAGTGGGACCAGAGAAAACAAGCGCTTTTTTAAAAGATGAGAGAAGAAGAAGGAAAGACACCAACAACCTCGTTTTCCTTTTCATAATTAAAGCGAGTGCTCATTAGTTGCCCGTTCAAAAATGGTAACAAAAGAGGCAAAAATAGGAGCAATTTGAAGCACCTTTCCCTAAACTCATTCACTAACTAATAGTCAGTTGCAGTGAATGGGAATTAGCAAATTAGTGAGCGAGGTAGACAAGGACGAAGGAAACGCAACTTGAGCCAAAAAACGAGGTCGGTATCTGGCAGCGTATCTTTCTCACCATCTTTCTGATTCAAACACAAATATGTACACAGAAACAGTCCGGGATAATATGTAGTATCTATTTTATTTCGTGTGACGTAAGCAAACTGGAATCTCGAGATACTGTTACTGCCACTGCCACCACCTAGTCACGCATTAAAGTAAATACGTACGGAAGCAGAACATGAAAGCAAAAGGAAATGAATTTTCTCTGCCAATAATTCTTACACTCTCTGCTCGCACAACTACGTGTTCGTCCCACACGCTATAAGAAATGTGAAACGGTTCATTACATAACACTGTTACAGAATCACAATAATAACAATATAATGAAGGGTCTTTACCATCACCACCACCAACCTATTAAATTTTTATTCATCAGTCATCTAATTTTTCCCACTACGCACACAAATGACGCAGGAAAATCCAATTAAATCCCTTTTCCCTTTCATTATCATCAGAAACAAAAGGAAGCTCAATGATTAGAATACCAACATATTTCCATATGTATTATTCAGCGTCAGAAATGCATACTGCCCGTTAACCATCATTTCAACTTTCCAACTAAGAGCCCTAAAATTGCATTGTCTGGAAGGCTACACACTGCCACAATCTTAATGATGGACACGCCAAAACAGTGTGTTCAAGCAATGTCAACGGTTATTTCATCAACCGTTTGCACGCTTAGTGCTTGCACAAATAGTCTTGCGAAGAATAAATATAAAAAACGCCTTGTTGTACATCTTCCAAAAGAGTAAATGGTGACAATCCAGCCTTAGCGTTTAATGTCATGCCAAACGGCCGAAACAAAAAAAAGTGGTAGGAGTAGTGCCACCAGAACAACACAAGCAAAAATGTCATTGTGCAAGCATAAAACCTGCTGCATTATAGGATTTTGCTCCCGTTTCCACTATTTTAGTTACATATATGCACTATTCCTGTACTTTCTCCCTAGATTGTCAGTAATGAGACAAGCTTCACAACAAAAGGGAAGGCAGGAAATCACTTTCTTCCTATGTGTGCCTGTACATGTCGGAAAAGGGCATCATCAGAGCCACGGCCACGACGAGAATATTCCCCAAACACGCGCCGCATGCACAAAGTCAGGAAGAACCATTTCATTCTCTGGAGAAGCAGTAAAGCTTGTCTATTTACTTACAGCTTACATGCATGCATAAATATATAAATACGCTAAAGTCAGGGAAAAGTTGCGTTTCGTTCTTGTCGTGCACTTTCCAGCCTGGTACGGCTACTAGGAAAAATATAAGGAAGGAAAGAAGGGGGAAGGATACGGTACGATCAGGTTCTCCATTTTTACTTACAAAACAGACTCTAGTTTTTGTTACAATAGAGAATGGAGTATTTTCTTGTCCTTCTTCAACTTTGTCACATTGCAGATTTAAAAATCGACCAAAGAGAAAGACAGACAGAGTCAACTACCTACAAACAGCCACTTTGGTTTTTTTACACAGAGGCAATATCAATCTCCATAATAATAATAACTACGATGATGCATTGAAATAAAAATAGACTTGGTCGTCCACTGGAAAATGCAATGGCCTACCGTACATAGCGTGTGCACCAACATAAAACTGATGCAAATGTGTCTATACTCTTCTTATTGCCATTACCATACTCATACTCATCATCATCCTACGAAATAACCGTTCCTTAACAAACTCTTATCGATTTCTGACTGTCAAGAAGGAAACAGGCTTTTCTCAGATAATGATATGTACATATATAGAAAATCACACTGAAAGCAATCTCTTTAAAAAAAATCCGTAAAATAAGTAGACAAAAAAGATTGTTTTTCCCCTACTAAAGTGCAAAATACTACATTTTTATATTTACTTGAACAAGTGTACTCGAACATACACGAGTGGAATGCTTGCGCATACATGCATGCTGCACTATTATTACCTGGTATTTACGTTCAAAAAATCAAAATCCTGTACATACACATTTGTGCGAGATAAACAATCATTGTAGGAATACTTGTACTTTTAGGTAAGTACTAGTAGTATATATCTAACTCACCGCGTATTTTTATACCCGACTCGGAATTTTCAGTGTATTATCAAAGATGCCCTGCTCGCCATGTAATCATTTTGTTTGAGATGGCAAAGTAAAGTTTCAAATTATTCTCCACATGTGTCGGTGTGCTACACGTCGCGTTATTTGCTTACAGTTGTTTACAACATGGACGGTGTATGTACATGTGTACATAATATAATATAATGTGAAGGTCTACTTCACTTAACATAAAAAGAGATGCTGTGCAAAGATATAGGAATAGTAATGAGGTCCTCCTCTATCCTCCCGTTTCCTAAAATGTAAAAGCTAAAAAGCTGCTCTTCTCGGTTCTACTTCCTTTTCTTCTTATTCATTCTCCGTCAAGAATAGAAGATGTTACAAAAATAGAGTCTACTCATTCAAAGCACACTACTATTACTCAACTGGATGCACCATACACCGTATCCTTGAATAACTTTTTAAAAGTGTGTATACAGGTTCATTCGTTTTGTACGAGTGGCTTGCAAATCCCAGTTTCTAGTTTTCATCTTTTTTAAAAGATGAGAACAAGGAAGACGAGCAAGAGAGAGAGAGAGAGAGAGAGAGAGAAACTATAAAAAACGTGCACACGGTTTGACTTTGGTATCACGAAGGTATATGATGATGATGAGAATGACTGTTCTTAAGTCGGTGGCGTGTGTGTATGAGCGAGTCCATGTTAGGTCTGCTAAACCAGGAAGAAAATACGAAAAAGTTCATACATATACATTCACTTGATATTAATGGAAGTAAAAAGAAGCAGCAGCAGAAGGAAGGAAGTACACACCAAACAAATCTCTCTCGTATCCGAAAAAAAGAAGATAAGTAGGAGGACGACAGTCACAGTAAGAGTTATGAAGAATGCAAGTCATACGACATGCACAGAGAGAATAACGACTTACTCCGTTCACTGAAATGTGATTTGCGAGGTTTCCTGTATTCCAAGGAAAAGGTCGAAAATTTTCAAATAATCTGATTGTGAGTCTTATGCTTGTCAGCTTCGTTTTTCTAGTGTTTTGGAATAAACCAGTCAACATTATTTAAATTTGTACTGATTTTTTCCGTTTGTATGTAAGCTCCACAAAAATGGAAATTCACTGTGGAATAATAATGATCAGAAAAAAAGTACCAGTCTGAGAGCTCTGAAACTTTTCCATTCTGTCAATGGAATAAGTAAGCACAACAAACATATATCCATCCATCCATCTATACGTGTACTTACTTGTGCCAACATACACAAAAAGCATCTTCAAAAAGACAACAGTTTGTCTTCTTGAAAAAATGTAAAGTTAAAAATGTTTGAAAAAAACAACATACATGTTCAGAGTGACGGTAGTTTATGCAAGTAAAACTGTCCTTAAACTGCAAACATCGTGTAAAGTTAGAAATAGATTGAAGTGAAGCGGCAGCTGGTAAAATATCAAAAAGCCAAAAGCTGAGCAGAAACGTGAACAATGTTTTCCCGGAACAACCTACATACTATACGTAACGTAAGACACAGACATCGTCATCATCGTCGGCAGCACAAATATTAAGGAGAGCAGGCAAAATGCATACAATTCTCTTGTTGCCTCTCTTTCTATCTATTCCAAAATTGTTAATATAACTTTTGCTGCTTTGCTTTTGCTTCTTGGTCCCTGAATGAGATATCGAAATGCCTATAATACCTTATATAACATCTAAAATGTAAGTACATACGAAGCAAGAAGCATTTTCCTCACTTCCCGGCTGACTTTCCCAAGTAGAAAATAGAGAGAGGAGCAGGCAAGGAGCGTGGAACAAGCTAACGAAAATAAACCTAAGCTAAAACTACTGACAAATGTGACTCAGAGGTGCAATTCCAGACGTTACCAAAATTGGACTAAAAAGCTGAATTCACCATACCGCACCACCATCAAGCAACAGAGAAGCAGTATAAGTAAGTAAGCATCACTAACTAAAACGGTATACACAATTTTGTAGTAAAGTAAGTAGGTAGACGCATAAAGAAGATTTTTTTTGTGATTGCCAGAAGAGTTGAGTTAGAAATAATACCACGAGAAAGTACTAGACAGTACATTTGAGAGAGGGAATGAATGAATGGGTCGCTGATGCCTCATCTCGTCTTATAGCCTGTTTTACTTATTGCACAAGAAAGAGTATCTTATATGTACCGTCTAACGATTTTGATCATCTCAGTACGCAGCCATTCGTTTAAGGTATACATGTTTTTACTCATGAAAGTAACTACGACGAACGACGCAAACTACTTATATAAGTTTTTTTCTTCCTCCTACTCGGCACCACTCAAGTTGTTAGTCATTTTCCCTTAAGAATTTCATCTTTTGAAAATAAGAACAGTATCTAGAGAGGAACACAACAACAACTTACTCTATTCCTCCTACGATTGTATTATTTTGTGTGTAGTACTTTTGGCGTACCATGTTCTGCATTTCAAACGTAGCAGTATGGAAATATAACACCACTTCACCAGAAAAAAGATGATTGTGAAAAAATCATTCTTAATGCCAAATGCCATCATAGAATGATCTAACAACCAACTTCTCATCACAATCCCACATATTCTTGGTTACAAAACGCACCCATTTATATAGAAATTTCGTGACTAGATTGCCCAGTTTTCGAAATTCGACCAAGAGAGCAGATTCAAAAGCTTCCAGTTCATTCAACCAAACTATCACATCATCGTTGACAGCTATGTATGTCATATGTATATATGCCATGTCTATCTGTGGAATGAGTAAACTAGCTAGCAAACATTATGGTATGATCATCATATTCCTACGTCATCACAACCACAGGTCTGCAACAGTCCACAACCACACGTATGAACATCATTCGGACATCATTTCTTAGTTCCGAAAGAAGATAGCATCCCAGATCAATTCAAAACGAAATCTCACCGAGAGAAGAAATGGAAAACACACAGCTATAGGAAAAGAAAATTTTGCGTTTTTTTCTCTCCCTCGATTGAAGTACAGTTGTCGAGTCCAACTATCCAACCAAGCCAAGAGCAATCAAAATCCTGAATTATTATACCTATTCCAAGATTCTCTCTGGCTCATACATCCCTGTCAATAGCAGGAGAAGAGAGGGTGAAAGAAATAGAGTGTCACTGTGATTTAAAACATTTATCCTTCTTTCTCAGCTTTACACTACCATCATATCCTAAACCTACAGTCTCTTTCTCTCTCTCACAAGTACCATCCCCAATTCTAACAACATCATCGTCACCGTTAGCATTTCCCACCAACCTACACAATATTTTCGATAACATCTCTTTCTCATGGTTTTGCTTATGCTATGTGCCAGTATCCGTCCACGTAGTGTGCACAAATCATCAACATCGACTTGCTGAAAAAGGAACAGACAGAAGCATCACAGAACAGAAGCAATCTGTTACCAATTCTATATCTGTGCATGTTACTGGCCTGGCTGACATGCAAAATTTAGTTCATTTCATTGAAAATTTGCATATTATTACTCAAACAGACAGATGCTCCGCTCGTGCAAAAGGTAGTTTATACACACACATATGAACATACCTACATACATGTACGCGTGTAGCAAAGTATTTCAATTTTACTACCAACTATGCTGGTGTGGTAAAACTGTCGTTTTTCAAATTTCTCTTAAGCCAAACGAGAGCAACTTTGCTATTCACTCACCCACTCACAGCAGCAGCACTATTTCACATTGAAATACAAGTCGTATGGAAAGGCACACGCAAGTACATTACGTGTTTGTTGTCGCCTCACAAACATTCAACCGCAGATTTGAGATTATTAAAGCCTTTTTAGCTTCACCCACCACCATGCACCACACTTACCCAACTTCCAAACTAAATTATAAATATGCATAATAATGCATTTAGGATTACCACTACTTCTTCATCATGGAAAAGGATGGACCAGCAAGCACCGAAAAAGCAGCACGATCGCTCGTGATGACGGCAACCAACCGTTGTGAAACGTTTACAAGCGAACCGATTTCGAATTCATTTTCTACGCTCGCTTGCTACATGCATATACGCGACGCATACACACATGCCGTACCAACCATTTCCTGTCATTTATTTTTCAATCTTCAATATATGCCTACAAAATATGTGTGTGGTGGATTCATTGTGTGTGTACATTGCAGAAGTACACAAAACTTACTTGCCTTGCAATCAGCTCCCTCATAATAATAATAATAACACTAATCTACAAAACTTACATATATTCCACACACCAGCAGCGCACAACGGAATACGTTGCCGTCATATTCATCGGTCTTTCTACTCTAGTATCTTTCCACCACCACACAGTAAAGCCCCCACAGCTTATGACTTTTTCCACTGACATACTTAATAAAAAGGAATTACCAAACTGAGCATGTATGTATATGCTTCAGTCATAGTTTATTTTCACTAGAGAAGAGAGAACCTATAGGCACGTTCCATACATCACCACCATCACATCACTAATGCCGATGTTGCCTGTTACTGATGACGAGGAAGGACGTGTAGTGGCCCAATCATAATTCATTCATCTCCACCGTCATCAGATACAAAATATACCTAAGCAATAATTCCTCTGCTCTTCAACAAGCTACTTTGCTCTGCTCTCGGTCCAATATAGGTACTAGGCAAAATGAGCCTGTCTACCGATAGCAAATAAAAATGTTTCATATTATGCTCCTCTCCAACATTTATAATAAAACTTATCCCAAAATAAATTCGTTTTTTTCTCTCTCTCTCTCTCTCTTCTCTCAGCCACTCAGTCTGATAGACAGAATCCCCACAAAATATTATCCGACTGATCTGAAAAACTATACTGATGCTGGTTGTTGCAACTAACATTCTGAAATTGGCATGCATGCGCGCATAACTTGCTCTAGCTAGAGATGAGGAGAAAAGATCACCAAACCAAATTGTGATGATAGTGGCGATGATCTTGATCATGCTTATGCTTGGAAACGCCAAGTCAACTAAACTTCACGCTAGCTGGCTACATTGCATCACGTGCTGTTGGATTCAGTTATGTTTACGTGGATATCTGTAGGTATGTACGTACATACTTGAAAGCTACACGCACACCACCAAAAAGGGAAGCAACAAAATCATCATCATGACATATAGGAAACGATGCGTGCTCCCTGTCAACCATTAATTCCTCGTCTTTGAATTTCTCTTACATTCGTTCCCTTCGTACACCACTGTTGTTATCGTGTTGAAATATACGGGGCAAACGATATAAAATATTGTAGTCGACCTCTGCGATGACAAGACAGCTAACGCTACAATCGTACTACACTGGCATAACAATAAAACTATGCGGAAAGAGGAGAGGCAAAATGTTCAGAAGCAGAAAAATATCTTGCATTCTACGCACATCCCATTGTCCACTGCCACCGGCTCACAAGAAGCACCGAACAGTGATGACAGCTCTTGTCATTCGAGAAATGAGAAAGTCGACATCAACAGTCATGACGATAATCATCACAGTCATCCCAGTAACTTTCATGGGGAATCAGAGAAATATCGAGATTATTATGATTACCACCTCTATACATACATACTACACTGCATTGTTTCTTTGACTACGCATATCGATTGATAAAAATGAAAAGGTAAAAGAATGCAACGTTTCCTGCTTGTAATTAATGTGCGTTTCTCCCAATCACATTTCTTCCCTAAGAATAATAATAATAATCTCAAAGGAACTTTAACACTTTCAATGGCTGCAAAAGAGTGAGGACTGGTTTAAACGGAAATGAGTAAACTTCACCCTGTATATACCTTTATAGTAGTAAGCATTGTATAAAGCTGATTGAAAAATGACTATCCCAGATCAAAAGAAGGAAATGAAAAACAACACGGTTATCTAAACTAAGATCAATTTCCCAAAGTCGGCCGGCACTCTAACTACTCTACGATATTTTTACGTAACTTACTACATAACATACGCTTCCTGTTTATTTCAAAAAATTGGAAAGAGAATGTCGCAGGAAAGTAAGTGAAAAAATAAGTGAAAGTGAGCAAAGGGGTGAGAATGTGAATAATAATAGCAGTAATGGCAAAACGTAGGGAAAAGAAAGCTGCTGCTTCTGTTACTGCCATTACAGCAGCAGAGAGACAAGAGAAAGAGAGGAAGTGAATGAGAGAATCTATCAATGGTGAGTGTGCATGCATAAATTTTTTGTGTGACGATAGCAGTTCACATAAAGCAATATAGAGATATTTCCCGTCGTCGCCGCTCTTTTCATAGGCATCAATGCTAGTGTTAGCAGCAGCTCTACATAAGTACACGCACACATTGCCTTTTTCCACACTGGTTTTTATTATCAAGCCATTCTCTTTTGAGTCACCCGAAGAGGTTTTGAAAACAGTAAAAGCCCTATAAATCAAAGTCGAACAAACAATACAAAAAAGTTCCATATTATTATTACTCAACTTGCTGAGAGTATTTTGCATGAGAATCTCGTGCGAGCTCTCTATTCCTCTCTAGAAACACTTTACTTACTGCTCTTGCTCTGTAGAGTTCCATATGCTATCATTATTATTTTGCATACGTATTATCGAGAGAAGAGGAAGAAGAGAGAAAACCCGATCAATTTCACTGTCGCTTTCAATATTACACCAAACAAAGCTGTCCATGAGGACCGTGTGGCGACAACTACATCCAGATAGCATAATGCACTATATACATACACATAGGCACATGTCTGAATCTAAATGTGCGCCGGAGAAAGTGTTAACGTAACAATAAGCAGATCATGCCATGCCATGTCAAAAAAGGAGCTATAGAGCTTTTAAAGCTATCATCCATTTTATGTATCACGATGACAAGCATAATATAACTTTTTAGGTGTTGAGCCAAGTAATAGTAATAATGCATTACTGCAACTTATCTTGATTACTGTAAGTTAAAGTATGCCACGTGGAGCAATATATGTACTCACTTTTACTTATATAACGAAAGAACGCATAATCATAAAAACGGAATACAGACACCATTATCTATACAGTTTGGGAAGTACACACGCATTTCTTGTTGAGTTATCTCAATTTTAAACTATGGACATAAGTTAACTGTTTTACAGATTTAATAAATAAAATTCACGCAACTCAATTTGTTTATTTTGCAACTAAGTAATTTTTAAGCGTTTTCAGAAAACAAAAACCTTTAGCTGTCATGATGGTGACTTGCTACACCCCTTTACTGTGATTTTAAAGGAAAATAAGCTATCTAGAGATAGAATATTATATACAGAGCTTTATATACATCCAATGTCCATTTATTTCTAATTTATTTAAGTAAACTACGCATGTACAAGATTTACAGGGGAAAGCCTATTAAAAATGAAATTATATTATCTCGCATGGTATAAGTAGGTATGCATGTACCCATGTCAGCTTAGTGTGCGTGTCTTTGCAGCAGCCCCTTCAAATGACTCTTGAACGCACTCGACTGTTCAAGTTTTTTCCTCTCTTCATGTCATGGCATCTCTCTTCTCATCACATCACACTTGAAGCGAGCAGCTTTTTCACTAGTTGACTTTGACTTAAAGTAGGAAGCTATGTTGTATGTACACAATAGTTCACAATATTTATTTATATAAAATATACCCATGTATATACAATGGCCTTTATGCACACAATGATGCAACCATGTAAATTGTGTATTTTCTTTCACTGCTTACTGTACATATACTGCAGTAGTAGTAAGTCTAGTGATCCCAAAGGAAGTGAATAAGGGATATGGATAAATCAACTCAAGGAATAAGTAGTAGAAGCCTTTCTGCTTAACTTTACTTTTAGTCACATTTTCAAAAAAAAAGCATACATGATGATGCAGCAGTAGACCTAACAGCAGGTTTTTTATTCTCTTTCCAACATCCCATACAACCCATTTACGTAAGATTTTCTCTCAACTCTTCAACAACAACAGTAACAACAATAGAAACTGCAAAACAGCAATGTAAATAGACAAGGACTACTACAATAAACATTCTAAGCTTGGGAAAGAGAGAGAAAGCAAACCCAGATTTCATGCCTAATCCCTTCCCTAATAAAGATAGAAGAGGCTCATTAGGCCAAGTTTGTTATAAAACTAACAACTCTCGCTCACTCACCGAATGCTCCTACTGCTCGAGCCTTCTGCATGCAACAAACATACACCAAAGATCAACAAGGATTTTCAAATATTAGCAAACTGTAATGAATGAAATGAATAAAATACAACCACTAACGTCAGATTCCTTATTATTCTCGTCGTTACTATTGGATGTGCCAGAATGAACAACAAACAATTGCAACGAAAAAGTTCCACTATAACACATTGGGCCACTATAATTTATGTAGTGCTTACAATGCGTTTTGATTACAAGGTGGAAAAGAGAAACAATGAAAAATTCTCCTCCGAGAATAAACGTAAATGAGTGGAGCAAATAAAAGAGTTAAAGAGGTGGCAACACTCATAATAAGCTCTTATAGACATATCCAGTTTCATAAATTCATTTCACTTCATCTTTGACATAAGATGGGCAGTGAAGATGGAAAAAAGCTGTAAACTTGAGCTAATATATGTGTACCATAAAACTTGATACATAAACTCAGACAAGTATCACCATACGGAAAAAATCAAATCATCAAGAAATACACGGGAGCCATTTGAGTAATGATGGTAAATAATGATGATGAGAGAGCTGGGGAAAACTCGAAACTCATCCTGTTCTCCTTGTACTTGTTTTCTTGTTGTTGCTCTTTCCGACAAGAAAGAAAGCAAAAAGTGCTAAACTACCGTTCCCTCACTCCTTCCAAATTACCACCACAAACATTGACGATGATGATGACGAGAGTATCCTAAGCAAAGAGCGCAAATGGTCTGACAACCTAGCGACTAATCACTTCCTCTTTACCACCTCATGAAAATGTATGCTTGTTTGGATGGATACTACTACCGTATGTAATGAACAACGTCAAGAAGTGCAATAACATGAGAAGATAATGGGAACAAATCAAATACATACCTATATATGTACACAGTATATATGTGTGCGTATATATAGACATTTTATGTGCATAGCTAGTTAATGCAGCAACAAGGTACGTATACATATATTTTAGAAGAAATCTAGAAAAGTAAAGTGAATTGACTGACACATGGGGAAGGTAGCACTTACTATTTCTGTCTTACAGCTATGTCGACTATTATTACGAAACCCCGCTGTAGTCAAAAGTAAAGACGGGGAAATAGAAAAGACGTCCTGTATAGAACAATATGATGGTGAAAATGGATGATGATATGATGGAGGCGATGGTGCAGTTGCTTCTCTGCTGCTGGTGGTTGTGAAAAGGAGAAAGGAGTAAGATTGATGAACAGGTCGAGTCAATTAATACACTGTGTAGTGCGTACCGAAAGTAGAGTCTAACCAAAAAGAGAAGAAAAGAAAGGAGGCACACCATGGTGCAGCGTAGTATGCCGCTGTGCTAGTAGTAATATGCTACACTGCTGGCTACAATAATACGCAGGATGATGAGACTCATTATCATAAAAAAGTGATTTTCATCAAACATCATAGCGTTTTTCCTCGTTGCAATAATCAAAGCGGTGCGGAAAGGGGTGATTTTTTCCTCCTTGAAAGGCAATGCGATGATTAGAAAGAAAACGTGTACAATAATGGATATGACAGACACCAAAGAGAAGCGAGGGTTTACCCGCTTTATCTGAAATTATACAAAAAAAGGAGACGTACGAGAGCATAAAGGTGGGAGGTTCCAGCATTCATCATATCATCAACCCAACCGAGACCAATAGCAGTTTAATGAATTAGGCTTGATGTGTACTTGTCTTCTATATAACATAAACTCTTCCAGTGGTGCGTAAAAGTACATGCATGCACAGATAGATGAGCATATATACATTTAAGAATGCAAAAGATAATGGAAGGGGACAGAGTTCAGAAAAAAGATGATGACACCAACTCATTAATGCACCTTCCAACACATTTATTCCATTTCATTTGCCAGATTTCCTCAAACTAAGTTTTGGTTTCACTCCTTTCCTTTATTAACTATTTTGCATACAAACATAAAACCAGTTGAAAGTATATAGAAAGTTCTAAACCATTTATAATCACTCCTTGAATGTATCATATGCATAATATTAGAGTAAAAGTTTTGCAGAATATATCTTCAAGACTACTAACTACTTCTGGACTTTTACTTTAGAAACTGTCTGTCATGTCATATAAAATAATTGTGCTGGCAAAGGAATAAGGTAACACCGTAAAATCTCAAATACACGCAGCGGTGCATATTTAACTATTCAGGTCCTTCGTCCCGTCAAAAGCAGCTTGCTCGCAATTGAAGGAATAGCCCAATTTTAGTTTTTACGCTGACGGCATTTATATACTTGATACGTATATTGTATATTCATATACACATAAATTACAGGAATGAATAGGACACTGCCGAGTTCTTCCTCGCTATTACTTCCGTTCTTTTGTTATAATTGCTTCTTTAGTTTTTCACTCGCACAAAAGTTTAAAAATACTAGATTCAAACCGGGTTCCAAAAATATTAATGCTTATCCAGATGCAGCCGATCGTGCTATAATTTAGCCTGCTATTCATTTTCAAGGTGTTTCCTCTTGGTGCAATTGAGCTCACGAATGTGTGAAACAAATACCATGAACTATCATAAAAAGGGAATGATACTATAAATAAGCATGTATACACATTCTGCCAACAGTCGAGTATCAAGAGACATTCATCCAGTTGTAATAATGACCGTTTGTATCCTAAAAGTACCAGACTGAATGCTTTCAAGCTTTTGTATCTTTTTATAATACACATGCTCCACTTTTACACAATGGTAATAATAACGGTGAGAGTAAACTTCTTTTTCTAAAAAGAAGGAAAAGCGCAACAACAACCAGCATATCATCAAAAGAAGGGGAAAGGGGGTTCTTTTTACTTTCTTTATTCGCCACTCACCCGCACCACAACTTCCATCCAACATCATCATCTCTTCTTATACTTATTCTCTTGTCATTCATAATGTACACAAACACGTATACATAGAACACACATACAAACTACAAACACATTTATACATATATGTATATACCGTAATAATAATACAGTCTTCTTCCTCTTTCCCATGCTACTCCAGCTACTTCCTTTTTTACTCTCCAAGGCATTCTCAAACATCCATCCATTTTAGTTACAAACTGTAATTTGGCAAGGGACAATATACCTTTTCCTGCTTTTTCATCTCTTTTTACTGCTGCTTTTTACAACATACATATACTATGTATACTTGCAAAGCAACATGCAAATACATAAATACTGGAACATAATATGCCCCTAGTTTTAAGTACAGACCATATAAAGTACAGTGTTGTTTAGCGCTTTCTTCCTGTCTGCAACATAGCATACTATACAATGGCAAAATCGTCCACATCCTTGCCGTCATACAACTAAAAGACTTCATCATATTATTATGCGTGCGTAGGCAAATGCATGCACATAACGTACATCCTTTTGTCCTTTCCATTTTATGTACAACCATACAACTTTCCTGTTTCCATTTCAAAGCTAATTACTTATTCACACAGGTTGCTACTTGAATTTAATTAAAATCAAGGATCATTTTTTTTCTCTGCAGACCTTATACTTACAGTCCTTTCCTAAAACTACTTCATCTTATCCGTAATCAAGTCTAGTGCACTTGTTCAAATACCGTTAGCAATGAAAAAAAATCTTTCGGTATGCCCAAAAACCAAGTGCTCAAACTTTACCTTAATGCGAATCCAGCAAAATACTCAATGGTCCTACTAGTTTTAAAATATGCAAACTTACTTGTAAAGAACTGCACAAAATGAAAATGCACCAAAGTTCTCTCAGAGAAAAGGAGTTCAATTACATTAGAGGGAGTGGCAGGTAGAGGTAGCCCTTTTTCATTTTGCCTTTCTTCATGGGCAACTTGTATAAAATAACCATCTTGAATTTCCTTACTAAATTAAAACTGATGAAAATTGAGAAAAAGTACTAAGAAGATAAAGTATTCAAGTGTTTGCGTCCTTCTTTCAAACCCATTCATTGATGCTGTTGCATGGAAATTTTTTCACTTGATATTCAGCGAGTCAAATTACGTAGCGACAAATTCTACGAATCAATATTCTCAAGGTACAGAAAATGATTTCTCATCACTGAAAGAGAGAAACAACTTGAATCTTTCAACAATGTCTGGACAACAAAAAAAAACACCAAACTTTTACTACATTTTTTCTTTACTTTATTCTAAAATGCCAAAAGGTTACGTAAATTCAAGTTTCGCTGTACCGCATCTTCTAAAGTGACGAAAATACCATCGCTACTTTCACAAGAGACCATACAGGAACGCCATTTTGCAAAAAAAAAACGTATCAAAACTGCATTTATACCCATGACGCAGGGTGCACCACACGCCATTGTTGTTGTAATATGGGAAGCCATTGACAAGGAGAATGGGAATTCATGAAGGTATTTTCCTTGAAAACTCGCATCATCATTCCTAGCCACCGCCGAACACAAAATGAAGGAAGTACTAGCAGCATTTTCTATTATGATTATTACATATTCAGCAGCAGAAGCAGCATCCACACTCGACACAAAAAGGGATACGTTCTTGCAAGTAGTACATGGAACTTTTCTCGGCATGTTGAATGTTTATGTGTGTGTGTACCGCATGGCGAGACACCTTTCATGTATGCAAAATAAAGAGAGAACATATATTGAACACACTCCACCACACCACCTACAACCACACAACATTAGCTCATTCCCTATGTGATATGATGGCGAATGGCGATGATCATGATGACTATGTTGAAGCTACCAAGAGAACTGAACTGAAAGTGAGAGAGAATCATCTCGACCATTTGCATTTAAATTTACAGTGCCATCATAACTTGAGGCTATCTCTTCTATCATGGTTATTACCACCACCACCAAGCTATAGCTACTCCACTCCCTACTTTCAAAACGGAAATAGAAACCGGGAAGCTACGTAGCAATGGGAAAAGAGGAGAATTACTAAAAATTGTGAATACCCATACCCACCGCCACCATCACCACCACTGCCATATTCTACATAATATTCTTTACAACAACGCATTAGAATGCCTACCGCTGTTGCTTCTCTTTCACCCACTCGACGTTTTCACTCAGAAACTTTGTTATAACCCACTAAACATGCATATCTATATAGGTGGGTAGTGGGTAGGCAGACAGGCAGGTTCTTGTGTACTTGTATTATTTCCCTCTCGTTGGCAATGTTCTTTCTCCTTTCCACATTTCATATCATTACGAAAGGAGAGAAAAAATGTACCATATTTATAACACAAATATCCAACAAACTAGGAAAGAAGTTGCAGGAAAGTTTACTTTATCTGTGTACATGTATTAAAGTATGAATATTGTGAAAATTCATATTCCTATATCACTTTACCCGTCCAAAATGAAAACATCTCCATCACATATTTTACAATAATATTCTATAGAGCACGAATGCGTGCCAACTTTCACATCGCATTCACATCATCCATGCATGGATAGAGACTGAGTGAGTCCGTCAGTTGAGTAGCAGCATTTGCACGAAATATTATCATATACGGAATAATAATAATATCATCATCATCATGATCGTCAATTCCAGAAGGATATTCTTCCGCCGAGAGATAGTTATTACGCTATTTACCTAAAGGTAAAGTCTATCTACATAATAAATGCAAATGCAAACGGACAACACAGACGACGACGATAGCTCCTTTTCACTTTCACGTTTCTTTGAAACCAGACAATCATCCATATATTATACTCTATAAGTTGAACACAACACTCAACACATGTATATGCATATCTTTTTTCAACTCTATATCCCATTCTCCCAACTCAATGGCCAACATACTTAAGGGTATGGTCCACAGGCGACAAGAGTGAGAGAGAGTAGCGGGGGAGGAATATAAAATGCCTAGGCGTTTGTTTGAGACGAGAATCATTCTAGACTCTCATCGTCTTTCTTGGTCGTCATGCCTGTCTTCCTCTCATCTATGGTGTCCTCCTGCTGCTCCAGTGGCAGCTGTACAGTAGTACTTGTTGTATTACAGATAGTCGAAGAGTACATGGGCATTTGGAGAGGGAGATATAGATAGATATAAGAATTTCATATTTAAATCTGTGGGGATGTTGCTTATTTGCTGGCGTACTTTAGAATCTATAATATGCATACATAAGCAACAGAAGCGGTGAGGTGGTGGTGGTGGTAGTGAACAAGACTCCCGGAGCTTTTTTCTGTCGACCTTTCCATATGGTACCACTACCTCCACCACCACCATTACCGCCGCACCACATACATATTTCAACACGTTAAGCAACAGTCGGACGAACAGAGGAGGATCGTTAGATAGATAGATGGCTAACACTACAGAAATATATGCATAACATGCAAGCAAAAGCAACAAAACCAACATTTCACGACACAGAGAGTCTCCCACAGACAACACATTTTACCGACAAAAATGTGCAAGCAACTCTCTAGATAAAAATGTACACAAAAAAATACCCACACTCACTCTAAACACACATTCTGAAAATCCTTAGGCAAGAAAGATGAAAAATATCATCTACTACACTTTTGCCTTTTTCGTCTTCTCTCTTCCTGTCTACAAGGATCTGCATCCTTCAGCCAACTAGCATTGAAAAATAAAGATGTTTACATTTCCCTATTATAAAAGACAATTTTGAAGTTTGTGTTGTCGATTTTTTTTCTCTTCTCATGTTTCCAGCATATCCTACCTTATGAATAGTATTCTTTGCTGTGATGCCTATCAGAGTCACATATGTGGAAGACAATAGAGAGTAAATATACCGAATTACTGTTACAGAGTGGAGTTTGAATCACATGCCACCATGTTCAAACTAATCAAAATCTACCAAAGTCAAATGCCTACAAACACACAAGCCTCTCGAAGCATATTAGGAACTTCCTTTTACAAAATAATGTGGGTAAAACTACAATAAAAACCACCAGTACCAAGTACCAGTGCTCAACAACAACCTAAATACCTAGTCTAATATTAGCTATCGCGGATATAAAGACAACGACGGCGAACACCCAGACAGACTAAAAAAATGTACAGACAAAGCCCAGTACGAAAGAACATTATCATCGTCAACTGCCAAGAGTTGCATATGGAAATTTTTTCACGAAAAAAATAAAGAAAACGGTAGAGGCAGCAGCGGCTGTGATGCTTATGATGATTATGAGAGACATTTTGTCTGTTATGCACAACTTTTGTAAAGGAATATTAAGTGAGAGGAGGATGAGCATTAGATAAAATATGCTACCAACATTGCAACGTTTCAAAAGTGCCGTTGCATACCTCTCCACATGTGTACTTAAACTAATAATGGCACGTACAGACAGAGAGAAAGAGTGGGAGAGTCTGTACAAAACATTCTCCAAGATTACTAAAACGACAGCATCCTGTCCAATAATATATGCTGTAAAGAACTAAAATCCATACTTTTTCAAAACAGCCAAAACACTTGGCCATTAGGAAGGGACTTGTGGGTCCCAGAGAAGTAATCGAAAAATGCAATATCATTCAAGTTATTACTGTAGCCAGCCACAACCGTGTACCGTCAATACCATCGCTTCCAAAAAAAATTCACGAATATGTCGTATACGAGGTTTGCACAATAGTAATACGACGACCACCACCACCGCCGAAAAAAAACTTTTAACATGAACGTATGAAATGAAATGTAATGGAAAAAGAAAAAAACTTTTTTGGTGTGATGTTCGAAAGAGAGTCCCGACGATATAGGTGCCTTTACTAACATCAGCTTCCATATAGGTTGTTGCCAACAAATAACTTTTACTTTTGTGAACACCATGAGACAAGTAGTCGTTGTACAAGAAGAGAGGAAAACCTCTCGCTCGTTTGATTACGTTTTCACTTTTTTCACACGTTTAATTTCCAGCACCGTCGTCTGTGGAAGGAAAAAGGGGAAATCTCAAAAGGCGAAACATTTCTTGCTTTTTGTATACTCAGCCAACCGATATTACCATTTATAATTCTCTCTTTTCTAGCGCACAAAAAAGGAGTATAAGTCGAGCCCTTACGCAAAAAGTTAAAGTGCCTGTAACTTTCGGTACTTATTACACCAAGGTACTTTGAGATTTTTTTGCTTTAATCGAATGAACTTGGAATAATAAAGAAAAAAATGTAGAAGCCAAATATAATGCGCAAACACTATACGCTTATAAACAGGTATGAATATTGGCTTATACGCACTACAAACAATCCGACAACAACAGCGCTCATAAGATTTTATACTTTCTTTCTACTTTCTTGTTTGGTTGCTTACGCAATAATATATAACAAAATCAATTCCGTCTGCAACATACCCTGCAGTACACACATCTGTTCCTCAGTTACTCTGTTTTGTATTTACCGATACCAGCAAACGGCAAAAGCCATTAGCTTCATAGGTAAGCCCATATTATATGCATGCGTAAACCTACTATAAAAACCATTTGCACAATAGCAATGTTCATGTGTAAAAAGTAATTTATTTATTTTCCCAGACATCAGAGCATAGGAATTTTACGGTAAAATATAAAACTATAAACAATAGTATGATACGAGCGGAAACATGCAAAATTGGAAGGTTTAAAAGAGACGAGAACATTGCATTTTTACCATCGCTATTATTACCGATCCACTTAAGATAAATCTTACCTCTGCTGTACGTAAACGACTCTTTTCCCAACAAAAACAAATTGAAAAGTGTACGCGGATCCATAAGCAATATAAAATGTGTATGCAAGACACACAATTGCTTATTGTCTTTCTTTCATAGATAGCAATACATTTTTATCCTTAGAAATTTGTAACTAGAAAAAAAAAATCAAATCATAAAGCAAGGAATTTTCTTTCCATTTCCGTATGCAAATGATCCATCATGCAATCCTTCATCCTTCCTTTTTCCAGGAGACCACATTCAATTCATCCAGCTTCTATAGAGAATGAAGATCGAGGTATTACTACGTCACTATTACCTACCGCCATCACTGTTTTTGATACTTTTGCATTTTCTCGTGATAATATTACACTCGTCTGGACTCATCACAGATACAATTCATTTTTGTATAGACAAGAGGGTATTACATATACACCTAACATTGCCCACACAAATCCATATACGAGTTTTAAAAATAATACTTCATTTAAAAAATGAAGAGAATAATAAATCGACAAAGTAAAGATGAACTCCCCTCAAGAAAGATTACATTAGAAAATAGAGCATGTAGTTGAAAAATCCTGGCTTTCCCACACCACCATCATCATCAGAAAAGTATTTGTGCATCACACCATCCTCATCATCATTCTCATCTTTTTCTCCATAATAAATAAAATGATGGAGAAGAAAACGAAGAAAATTCTATCCATTTTCCTATTTGCTTCTTTTTGGCACAAGACGCACATCGTATAAATGCATAAAGAAGTCTACGTGTAAAAGTATGTATAAGCACCTATACTGATACCAAACATTTTCATCCACGCTACTGCTTCATCTTATGCCTTTCTCCTCTGTTTTTACAGTTTCCATAAAGTCTCTCACAGCGTTTTTCATTCTTCCAGTAACAGTTTTTCATTCCAAATAGAAGAAGGGAAACTATAAGAAAATTGTAACACATCAAAGAGGAAAATCCGCGTGAAATATTCATCTCTTCAACACTTCTGCATATCATAATAAT
The DNA here is from genome assembly GCA_004115045.4 of Sinella curviseta. NCBI lineage: Eukaryota > Metazoa > Arthropoda > Collembola > Entomobryomorpha > Entomobryidae > Sinella > Sinella curviseta. The sequence goes on from CM023201.3 coordinate 35,243,225, forward strand.
ATAATATCTCACTCGTCTACGCTATGGATGCTCGACATGCATACGTAGGTGCACATACAGGAGCACACTTATTCTCTCAATATTATATGTTACTTTATTCCTTCCTACTTCATCTTCAACTCATCTTCTCGGTCCGCTCCACCTCCTCCGCAGCAGCCTCATCTTCACAAAAGACGCTCTAGAAACTACCGTAGTAAAAGTAACAAAAATATGTGTGAAGTGATGTTGGAGAAAGAATATCCTTTCTCTTCCTCGCGTGTCTGAGCAAGCAGAGCCGTAATATAAAACATTATAATGTTTTGGATAGGTAGTGGAAACGAAGCCAAGAAGGAAAATAAGAAGATCTTTTAAAAAAATAGTCCCAGATATATACCCTTAAGCATACCTATACATATGTATGTGCCTGTGGAAAATAGTTACACAGGGTCGTCATCAACATGCCAATCTTCGTGTGATGAGAAGAAGAAAGAAATGTCTGTTCGTGCATTCAAGTTTATTGCATCCAGGCAGTATAACTACCTACGTGAATATGCCCGTGTCTATAAGAAATGGAAAAACTATAAGTTTACGGTTAAAAGTCATTCAAAATGAGAATGAGGCAACCAGGAAGACACATAAAATCATAATGATGAAGCATGTGTGCCCTTCTACATCCCTCCTTATAAAAGAGTGGAAGACAAGCATCATGCCTAAAGTGTATACCAGTTGGTTTTATAAGGAGATGATGATCTGTCTGTACACAATTTTTATTAGTGGCAGCAGCCAGAAAAGTAGTCTACAGTTTTCATCGTCGTAACAAGACAACTCACACCTTTCACTTTATTTACTACCAGTTGGTCTACTGCAGATGCTGATGATGAAAACACTATATGCTGCCTGTCGTGTCGTTAAAATGAAAAGGGGAATACAACACAAACTCATCATACACAGTATCCAGCTTGATTGCAAAAAGGAGAGAGGTTTTTACAATCCTTTAACAATTTTCTGAAATGAACTCCAGTGCAAAAAATATGATGCCTTGGGAGGATGCTGATGATGACGATGATGATCATCATATCATTATTCAACCTTAGAATGTAAAACGAATATGCGCCCTTTGGCAGAATATTTGTTGTGAAAATGAGGGGGAGGAAGGAGGATGCATATTATATCATCCTTTCTGTACAAAAAACTGGAATGTGTGAGTGAGTTTATCATCTCAATAAATGAAACCACTGCACGGACGAAAATAAATAAATATGAATATACCTGATCATTATAAAGCTGCATATATAATTCATACATACTATACTTTATTCTGTTTTGTAACCCTACTATATATTTTGTGATTACTATTACTGTTTCCAAAGGTTCGATCAGTTTTTCCCGTTCGAATTCTATTTGATAAGATTGTCCTGGGTGGTCTGTGAGAAAATAGGATTTTCTGCATTGCCCCGGCGTGTGCACGTCATTATTATAATCTCCAACAATTTTTTTTCCGGTTGACTACACGCACAGGGTACGTTCTATCGACCAAGTGTTAGCTCTGACGCAGAAAATACACCAGCAGAGTTCGGAAGAAGACAAACGACGTGGTCGACGATTGAAGCGTCGTAACCCATTTTAATATTCTGAATTTTCCCGTCATGTCTTCCTATTCAAATCCAACAGGCACCTATTGACTGTGGGATGATTGCACACAGTTGTGTTCACAACCTGGTACATTGACAGGGATCCACATAGATTGCAGATATATAAAATTTAATCCGACTCTCCGTGTGTATATAGATTCATTGTTGCCATATATTGTAGTGAAAGGCAGAGCCTGCACAGGAGAACGGAAGAAGTAAAGAAAAAAATGAAATAAGGAATGTGTTTATGTACCATCATCAAGAAACACAACGGGATGCTGTCAGCCTGTCATCATGATCATCATAAAACACTCACTCTGTTTCTTCTCCCATTTTTGTCTGATTTGCAGAAAATTTTGTTTATGCTAGCAAATAGGTTCACATCAACGACAAAGTTGGATGATTGCTCAAAGAAAGCGAAAGCTCAGTATTGTAATGCATAATATTCTTGTATCCCAACACAGTACTTTGTAGAAGAGAGGAAGAAAGTTGCCTTTTCTTCGCGTCCCTCTTTATGTCATCATGCATTACAATACATAAAGCAAAATGGAATATTTATCATCCCACAAAGAAAGAAATATATAAACACACTTACAAAAAATACATTTGTGTGGTATGTGCTAACATACTTGTAAAAAATTGTACTCCAAGCACGTTCCCATATTCTTTCTTTGCAAGTCTTGCAATAACAACAAGAGAAGAAGTAGTAACAACAACGATACAATTTTTATAGTCACTTTTACGTGCACCAAGTATTTTCTTGACTTGTCTCGTCTCTTTTTTAATACTTTTTGGTAGCAGAGGTTCACTAACTTTTTTATATTTCGACATGCTACATTCCATACCAATAATGCAATGGCAATTATTAGTGATCCGGAAAATAAGCATTTAATGTTCCCTCACCACCACCACCGCCACTCCTACCGCTGGTTTTCATTCCACAACCAGCATGCAACGGTGTCAACTATATGACTTTCACTTGAACGATGTGATTCCGATTGCATTACATTCCTTTGCACACGTTACTTTAAGTTATTCGATCACCATCTCTTCAATTTCATCCGCCACACACATATTCCTTTGATGTGGTCATCTTATACACCATCGGTCTTTCACTTTCCATCATCAATGTCATCATGTCAGTTCGCCCAGCGGTAATCGTGATACTCACCAGCGGACTAGTAATACTTTGCAATAAGCAGTGGTACTGTGAACAAGGGACTATTGCCATCGCAATGGAATGGCGTACACACACAGAGAGACAAGAAAACAAGTTTATGATCGTTCAAGAAAATTCGCCCGGTAATCTGTTATAAATTGTGTAGTTCTTTCTCTAAGAAAAAGAACTAAAAACGAAGCGGACAACAATAATCCTTGACAATAATAGCGATACTTGCAACAACAACAACGACGAAAGAAAAAAGGGAAGAGGATCATTTTATAGCAGAAAAGAGCATGGAAGAGATGAAGGGGAAAATTCAACGTGCGTGGAATCAGCATCATCAATGCATAATATATTACGTGTAGCATTTATCCGAAGAAAAGGGCCTAACGACATGTGCATTCATATATATATATATATATTTATATACATACAAGCACTTATATAATATAGATTTCTCACATAATGCTTTTAGTTCCCACTACAAGAGAATATAAACGTGGAAAGAGGTATTTTAATTGATTTCCGCTAAATGTAACTTGTCTCTTGAAGAAAAACATTACCATTAAAGCAATCTAAAAGGACATTAAAGAAGTAAACGTGCACAAGGAGCTCTTACGGGTTTCCTCCTTGGATATTTCACGGTATCGCACACTTCACTAAAAAAAGTCCCAAACTTTTTCTAGTGGGAGAGAAAAGCTTTCTGTTACATAACTAGCACAGTTTTTTTTACTAAGGTTGAATAATATACACGCATATATCCATCCAAACTACAAATGAAACGCGAAGGACTATAGTATTAGAGACTCAAGATAAATGTCGGAGAGTCGTGGTGCAGCCTGCTAACAACAACAACACAGCATCTAGCATCGAAGAAGCACATCAGCACACACAAATAACAACAAGAATAACTTTTCTACATGGCTCGTCTTATTCATTCTATTTTTCTTGCTCTCCCAATTTTAGGCTATACAAAAGCATAACGTGCCACAACGAGAAGGAAAAAAAGTGTAGATATGTGTGTATGTATAATACAACATATATATATTTCGTTATAAGAAATAATAGAATGTATGTAACACAAAACATACTTATTATAGAAAAGAAGTGAAAGGGATGATTTGGGAGCTTTTGGCTTCTTCCTTTGGCTTGCCAATTGCGATGAGCAAAGCAGGGAAACACGAAGGAAAAAACTACTGACAGCCGGCACGAGACAAGAAACGACTTTTTAAAAAGAGGAGTGTACAGGCTAGGAAAAATGTATAAAATGGAGAAAATATATAATGTCCTGAAGAATATATAGCGACTAGTACAACTACCACATGCTCATCTTCTCAAAAGAAATAAGACTTTGTATATCCATTATAATCTGTAGTTTGAAAATATGCACATGAACAGCATACAGGCTGGCTCAAGTTGAGAACTGTATATAGCGGCTGGCTCTTAAGATGCTTTCCCTCAACTTTGCTTATATCATGCTTATATGTGGTATTTTTTATCCTTTATACTCATATATATATAATGATTATATATAAATGCTGTCGTGTATCTTCCGTACGGATGTATACACAGTGCCATTTTCTTCTTTTTCCTTAAACTTAAGCTGCTGACGCTGATGTTGCTTGTACCGCCACACTGAGGAAAATAGAGAAGAAAACGAGCAGCTAAAAGAGGAGACCAAGTCTGCTTGGCATTATTTCTTCTCTTTTCCTTCTCCTTACATATCATCATCATAAGATGCTGTCTTCCCCTGCTTTTTTCCTTCCTTCCTTCTAAGTCATTTCTTTTTTCGTCATTTCGAATCAATATAAGCAAACTTTCTGTAGAAAATTTTACTGATGTTTTTACATCTGTATATATATATCTGTAGTAGAAGAGCCTCTAACAAACCAACTGAACTTTTTTGGTAAGCATACACCCTTTCACATTTCACACACGTTGCTCCATGCCAAGAGAAATGGTAATGATGACACATTGTAATAATACGTCGTCTTACACATAATGTGGTATTGGACAAGTGTGGTATAAATACCTACATTTATACACGATATGTATGTATAGTGAAATGAGTAAATAGCAAAAAAAAGTCTTGCGTACTTTTTCAAAATGTATGTTCATAGAAAAATAATAGTGACTCGTCCCAACGTGCAAAAACTTAGGTACTTTTTTTTCTTTCCCTAATCATTTGAGGAGAATGTAGTAGACTCAAATACGACAAAGTAACCAACCATGTCTGATGTTTTGGGATGTGATGACGATAACAAAAGGGGAAAATGCACAAGAGAGCGAAAAGATATACATTATAGCACGCCAGCAAACTCTAGCATCATCAGCACCAGGACAAGGAAGGAATCCACAAAAATCTCAAAAGTAATTTAGCAAACATTAAGTGAACTTATCGTGAATTTCCAGAAGAAGCATCCTCGTCACACATCAGACCAGAGACTCATCATGCACACACAAAAATAACCTTTCCCCAAAACTAGTATAACGCGGGCTGTGCCGTTGCGTCTTCTTGTTACATAAATACCCACACATACACACGTTTATTTACTTATGAACATTTTCACGTATAATTGGTTAGTTTCATATAAAAATGTACATTTAAAATGTACTCGTAAAGTGTAAGTGGATATTATGCTTGCACATACCATGGCATTTCGATGAAGGAGGGTAAAAAAGATTGCAAAAGGCATTATCGTACTTATACTTTTGCTGCTGTAACTACTATTACGATTACTTCTATTACAGTGTCGACATCAGCAGCAAGTTGGCATCGTCTCTCCTACAAGCGATGGCAATGACAATGATGATGATGAGTAAATGTTCCTTTTTTCTCATCCCCAGACACCATTAGTTCCGAGTCAACAGCATATAAATTGCAAAGTTTCTGTGTAGGTATGTTCATTTTTATACACATTTTTTCGAGGTTTCGTATATCTCCAACACGCCACACCATAAACGTCACTAGCAGCAGCACCGCTATACCGCACCACTGAACAAAATACTTTTTTTTCCTACTGCACTTCTTCATTAATACTTTAATACCGTAATGTTGCGGTATAAAAATAACCTTTTCCTTTGGCTGTTTTCTTTATCACGAGAAGCATATTTAAACGGCATCATAGATGAATCGTATAAATGGAATGTATACATTCAATGAGTTTCAAGTACACGCATTAGCAAATAAGTCACCATCATCACGCATGCATAGCATTATATAAATTCATTGGGTGATCTAATACGAATTTGGCTATTAAGGCTACTTAAACACTACGTTTTTTCATCAAAACGTTGACAGTCATGATTACATAGATGCTTTCCCATTTTTGTTCGTTTTTTACTACTTCTCCATCTTTTCTATTCATATCACGATAGAGCATATACCGTACTCTTAAATACAAATGGTGGGTAATAATAAGCACATGCAGCCGCCCGCAACTCACATCAGTCCAGCAGTAGTAGAAGCAACAACAACACCCATATAGCACCGCATACCCAATAATAATAAGTAATGGTAATGGTAATAATAACGGAAACGAAAAAAAACTTACTGCTTCTACTCCAACAAAATTGTTGCTTTCGCTGCTACTGATAATTTCCTTGCAAGAAAACATTGAACATTCCTTTTGGAAGGAATGGCTGTGCACAAACGTACAAAGATTATTATATTATGTGAGCGTTGCTCTCGCTCTCTCTCTGCAATTCGAAATGGTCCACCAGAAAACACTGAGCGTAGCTAGAGCAAGCGGCAGCGTCACACATCCATTTAGCAAGAAAATGAGAGTTCTTACATCAGCACATAAAAGCAATAAAAATGTGGCAACATGACATGCAAGAGTGAGGAAGAGAAACCATTAAATGGAAATTATCATAACTAACTGCTCCTATGCAGTCTCAAAATTGTTCCATACCATGCCCTTGAACACTACTGCTCACGCTTTATATAAATTCTCATTTAGGAGAGAATAGCGAACATTAAGTTTGATAGGAGTGCGAGGAACAAGCCCAGCGAACACGAGACAGAAACGCAGGCTCTTTTGGAAAATATGTGACTTATTCTCGGTTCCATACAGGAACGGATTTAATATCGTCCCTTGGATTTTGTTTCAGTTCATGCGATACGATATATCATACCGTACTGGGGCATTTGTGTAACTACACGCATAGAAGAGGGTTACAGCAAGAGCGGCAGCATCACGATCACAAGAAATGAATTGTGCTTTGGGATAACATCAGCAAATCAGCCTAATATCTAGGCTATCAACTGCTACTACGGCCATACTCCACCTTTACTACACTTGCTGCTGGTTCTTCCAATTAGTAATCCTAATATATCACAACGAATCACTAATCCCCCGCATATTTGATGCTCAATGTGCGTGTATAACCATGCTATACATTCGTGCAAGTCGGAAATAGTAGAAGAATCAAGGACCGAAGAGCAAAAATTATTTTAAGATAAAACTGTAGATAAAAACGGCTTCTCTCTATGTGGCTCTTAAAGATAGCGATGGCTCACAAAATGCAATGCCATTTTATGTCTGCACGTCCCAACAAAATAGTCATACCACATGGGTATAATAGTGCACAGGCGAAGGAACATCTGCATCTATCATTTACTTCAATAATGATAAAAGCTACTATCACTACCAACCGAACCTAATACTCTTCCAACTACATTCTTTCTTATGTCATAGACCGTCCAGATACCGCGCCATACACCAGTGCACTTGTAAAGGATCATGTTTTGTTTAGACAGAGATTTTGACAATATGGACAACATATAGCATCAAATTAAATTTACAAAAGATAAGTACGTACACAAAACACTTGAGTAGAAAAGTAAAGGAACTCTAGAACTATTTTATTATAGTATGCACTTATGTAGTGTAGTCACATTTAAGTCATGTGTATGTCTTCATACTCAAAGTAGATGTGTTTTAAAAACGCTAGCCATATATCTGCTTGTTTGTCCGTCCGTCATTCCAATTGTCTTGTGACTTCTCTACCCGATCTACTCGTTAAGAAATTTTCAAATAGTCTCCAATGATAAAAAACACATTGCACGACTCAAAGTGTTACAAGTGCATAGATCTAGCAATGATATTATTACGCTGAGCTTCTTCAGTCACTTTCTTCAATCATTATATACAATTGATGGTGTGCCACGAGTAAATAAAATTCCCACGCAAAATATACCAAGTCAGCGTTCATGACTGAATGTATAAAAGTCTGTATTATAACTTCGTCCTCGCTTCCAACCAGAGTAACTCTCTATATGCCCATGCCTTGCAGCAAAAAAGTTGTACGGTCAGGCAGGCCACTTTTCCTTTTTGTATTCATTCCACAGCACACAAGCAACGGTCAACAGCACACAACATAATACAATGTAAGAAAGATATATGAGTTTAGAGAAATAGAGAAAGGAAGAAGATTACAAAAGTTTGTTTAAAACGGCATTTTTCAAGTAACTATCAGAATCATCTTTTCTCTCCAGTACATGATTGCCTCCTTGCTAGTCCAACGTAACAAGCACAGCTTTTTGGACTACGAGAAAGTGAAAGTGGCGATATAGCAACGTTGAGTGTAGCGTAGTTACATATAAAGTCATTTCATGAGTACCGTTTTATCGACACTGACCACTCTTTTTCAATTCCGTTAGTTCTGCAGGGCCGCGTCGACTGCCCAGCTTCTTTCCGAGTATTCTTTGTGATGGTTATAAATTAAAGTCATAAGTATGCCACAGTGTTGTTCTCTGTAGTTTTACGAAAATATGCGCCGTATATCATACTCCAAGATATACTTTTAAACTTTTGTCCGGAATAGTGTATTTGGACTTCCATGCAGAAAACGAAAGTAAAGCTCACTGCATTCCTAATACATATGATCACGTCAATTCAATTGCCAACCGGAAAATTACTCACAATAAAATTTATTTGTTAAAGCGTTTGTTTCTCCCATTTTTGCCAACAATCTTGTTGATAAAAGTGTTAAAGATACACACGTACCACTTTGTGGACATAAAAGAACAATAAGAAGAAGAGCAGTCAGCAAAACTTTTTATTTTCTGACAAGGCACATGTCTAACACGCTAAAGCGTGTTCTCTCCATTTCATTTTATACGGAAGAGCAAACGATGTGAACAATGAACATGTATACACAAAAATGTTAAGTCATTTCCAGTATTCTATAAAAAAGGTGTAGAATAATACTTTTATAGACAAAAAGTTTTTTACAACTGTAACACAACGGAGAAGGAAAAAAGTTTCTGAGAACAAACGTCATTCGCCCAAATGAAATGCCTACGCCCTACTCGATTTATACACTTTTGTTTCTTGATGCCCATTTTTCAATCAATTTTCCTCCTCTCCTTCGACTACAAATATTTAGGATTTACTGCTCTTTGAGTCGCCGATCAAAGTTGTGAAAGATTGGTCATCGTTAAAAGAAATATTTAATTTGTATATTGAATTATTGTCCGTGAACAAAAACTACAAAATTATCTGGACAAATTGCTTATACACGGAGATCACAAAAAACCGTGGAAAATGGACTGCTCATATTTGACAAAAATGGTTTCATAATATATGTTGAATGTAGATACAGTATTATACAATATGCATACCATACGGACATAATTTATTTATTGTCTCTATACAGTTGAGATTCTGTCACCACACGCATCATTCCCACCGCTTTAAGTCATAACTCACCAAGAAAAACCACATGTGATGATCATCATAAAGTATGCAGTTTGTAAATTGAGATGTTTCACACTACACCCATAGTAGACCGGAAGAAGGGGAGCAAACAGTCACTTTAAGTGACTTACATGAACGACGAGAATGGTGACGACGTTGATACGATGAGCGTCGAACATTGAAAAAAGTTACTTTTTTTCTTTTGTACTATAGTGCACCTTCTACTACTATGAGCCCGAAAAAAAGCCAATGCGTTGTTATACCCGTGAGTCAGTTGTTGACGTTGAGACAAAACCTTCAGTTTTTTTTCTTTTTTAGCTTCCCATAAGCAAACAAAGTTGAATATTCTTGGGATTGATTGAACTGAAATGTACAAGGCATACAAAAACATATGTACATATGCATGTATGTATGTGTCTCCACACATATATACGATCACACCAAGGCAGGGTGCAAAGATATAATATGCAATCTGTAACAACAGTAACAAGTAAACTTTTTATAGGATGCTGAACGGTGTTGGAGAGACTTGTTGTAGCTGCTGTTTTTGAGGCTCTTACGGTATTGTATATTATGTGGGTGTGTGAGTGACCAATAAAATGCTCGTTTGCTATGTCACTATACTGCCACTATGAAGAAAAGATGGGATACGACGACCCTACAGAGCAAACAAACCCATAATATAAACTTGACTTGACGAGACAAACCTAAAAATCGTTGGTTGTATAGAAACACAGTGTGTTTGAGTGGAGCATAAATGCCGCATTAGTAACTCGAGGATACCATGAAATGGCGTGACCATGGACTTGTTTGACCCCTCTCTGGTTTCCTTAAGGAGCAATACTGGATATTAGAATTGTAGCCGTATCACATCACAATATCGTTTACGTCCTTCTGCACTGTACTCCTCACTCGTACTTTTTTGTGTTATTTGTGTTACACTTTTGCTCTTTCCAGTTCAGCAAGAGTCAGTGCCAACCAACTTTTCCAACCAGTCTGCCTGTCTATGTCTGTTTGTTTTCTTATAATGATATACAGTTGGTAGGTTGGGTTTTTGGTATATAGGTAGTTAGCTACAACAGCGGGCCCTATATACGGATGTCTTAAAAAATAGCCACGTAATTGAAGGTCCAGATGTAGCGTTTTATGTGGATTATCCAATGAAGGAGATTCGATAATGGAGACGTTCTATACATTGAAGCGTATCTTTCTCAGTTTAACAATCACAACTCAAGTTACCTACTATCAAATTTTTGATAAGAGTACAAATGTACCTACGAAAATAAATTACTTCTTATTAACTAAATTAACCAACAACCCATCGTCAAACATGGTAAACAACTGGGCTTTTCCAAACCAAAACCTTAAGTAGTGATAAAGCACCATGTGTGTGCGCTTTTGATTTATTTATTTATCTCTTAAATCTGGATAAACTCTACTTTTTATTAATTATGCAATAGCTACCATACATAATTATTATGTAACTAAAGCAGTACGGCTTTCAAAGTCCTTGAACTATTTCTCAACTCTTATCAGATCTTGATTGTGTGAATCGAATGAATTTTCATGCGTGTTTCATTTGCTCAATGCTTGTTCAATTAATTTCAAAGTAAGAAAATGATGTTTAAAAAAAGCTATATAATATATGTAGCTGAATTCATACATTACAAGCACTCATTATAAGCGTACACATGTACGAAAACAGCATAATTAATGGATTATGTACATATTAAAATATTTAGACGCAACTTACGTCACATTTGAGTGATATATTCCCTTGAACGATGTAAACAAAATCTCACACTACTACACACATCGTTTTCCTCTCAAATGACCAATCTGAAGACCTTAATTACTTTGTCGTCTGTAAATACGAACAACAATTTGACCAGATCCTTTTACCGTCCTGTACATAATGTACTGGCTACTTAAGCATGCAAACCCGACCTTTTTGTTATTGCATAGTCGGATATAATATCAAAGTGTAAGATCAAAAGGAATTTTTCTCCGTTTCCCCTTTCTTTTGTACCATTAAGCATTTTCTACTGCTACTAGCTAACATCTCCACTCCACGCATGAAAACCAAGCAGGCCCATAATATACACGCATCTTTAATTCATTTGACAATGTGCTTGTTTCACTCTGCCATTCAAAAGAAGGAGATTTTAGACATGCTCCTCACAACAACGTTACACCGGATCAATCTTTGTCTATGCTTTTTTGTACTTCATGGCGATCAGTGAGAGATGAACATGCTCAGAAAGGCAACTTGTTTAGCCTTGAAGGTTTTTATGTAAAATGACCAGGGAGAAAAAAGAAAACGTCCAGTAGAATTACTATATGTGTGACCTGGCTTATTCTTTTATGCAGCTAACATGACTTTCTGCGTTCAGTTCAGTCACAAGCACCAAATGGAATTCAATGAAGCAATATTTTAGGCCACGTTATGGTGATTTTTATGATGATGACGACGATGGTGAAGCGGTCATATAATGGACCTTATTCTTGGGAGTCAATACGCGTTTGCGTTACTAGTACATACTATCAGTCAACTAAACTTTCGTCCATCCATATGTCATGGTCATTGAGCTATTATTGTAGTGGAAGACAGCAAAAAAGAGTACCATTAACTTTATGGCACGTTTGCATACACACACACATCCAAGCAGTTAGCCTAGCTCAACACGCATGTATCAAGCACCTTAATAACATCTAATGTACAAAATGTAAGCAAACTTTTTTTCTGTATCATCATCACGATTATGATGATCATCGTGCTGCATGTCTGTCGTTCATATTTTTTTTCTCTCTCAGTCTTCTCCTCTCTTAACCCTGCATATTATCCATCTATCTGTCTACGTGTGCCTGCCTGCTTGCACAACAAAGATGTCTAATGTTCCAAATAGAGATGAAAAGATAAATACAGATGGATAGATGGATTGGATGATGATGGGTGACTGCTCCTGTGTGCTCTTATATAATCTACAGTTGCTTTTACTTCTACCATTCTTTTTTCTCTTTACGTTTTTTACTAAAGCATCAGACCATAGAGTCTCCACACCAGAGAGCCACCATACTATGTTATTCATTATTGGCCTTTAAGCCAAAAAATGTTGCATGTGTAGCGTGTAAACGTTGTTGTATGGATAAAAAATGCGCTCAGACGTAACATACTATAGTTACTGATCGTCATCATCATCAACATTTCCATTTCGATTGGTTCGTTGCATGTACAGTATGTAAAGTACATGCACATTTGCTTTTCATCAGGTCTTTCTTTTTTACCTCTTTTTTCTCTTGAGTGGCGACTAGTCGTCGTCCTGGTCATCTTAATCATCATGTTCTTGTTTCTGCCTCCGGATAATATACATAAAGGAAGGATATATCCAACCGGTAAAAAATGTCAGAAGATTCTTTCCACAACTTTCCTATCCCTTCATTAAAATGTTTGTGAGTGTGTATCTCCGAGTAGTTTGGTGTGTTTGTTATGAGTGTGCCTGTGAAAGTTTCTAGCGCCAAATTGAATTAACCATTTTATAATCATATTAGCGACAACCACTACAAGAAAGATACAAATTATCAAGAGAGAAGAGCGAAGATACTTTCCCTTGTTCCGATTTCATCGCAAGAAGAAACTATTTGCAGTTGTTTAGATTTGAAGTCCACCAGGAGGGAATCAGCAAGATGCCATCTTTCCCCACCAATGTTTTATATATTATTATTATTATATCGTATAAATAAATGACTAAATAACCTAATATTGTCAAAGCAGTGGAATGCTTATATGGAAAAGGATTGTGAAATGAGCGGCAACATGAAAGATTTGTTTTTCCGTTGCTCCAGTTCGCCCACTTGTACCAAAGTAAACGGAAAATTGACTTTCCGAAGAAGGGAAAAGTTTTCACTGTAGAAGCTGTGAGTTTGCGATGATGTCGGTATAGTACTGAAGAAACACATGATGATGATGGCGCACACAATCTTTCTATGTATTACTTATAAATACAAATTTTCCTTTGCTGGTGACAGCCACAGAAAATATCTTTTTCTCCCAAATGAGAAATAGGAATTTTTAAAAGGAGAAACTCATCGTTCCGGACAAATCGATAAACATACACACACACTCTGATATAATTTCATTTAAGAAGAGAAAGTGTATAATGTGGTAATATATAGAGTATACTATGTCTTCCAAGTACCGTTGTTGGCACTGTTGTTGGTGGCGGTGGTGTTGCCGACTTTGGAATTATCACTAGTCTTGTCATAATCCAACTGTGAGCCCAGCATGCATCTCTCTCTCTCTCCTTACTTCTATATATGTACCTTCCTTTCTATCTTTCCCTTGTGTTAATAAGCTGTAGAGCAAGGAAAGGGAACAGGAAGTAAAGAAGTAAGACAGCAGTGTGCAATAATAACAACAACAACATCCATGAACAATTCGACAACAGACAACACAAAATAACTTTCCCTAAAAAGAAAGACGATAAGAGCAAAGACTGGAGGCAGACCACCTTTGGATTTTCTTATATTACTAACGTGGTGGCAGTGATGTGTTGTTAGGTGAGTGGAAGTGAAAAAACGAATGAGATGGAACTGAATGGCCAGTGGTAGTATGTGCGTACCACACAGTATACATATATAAATCTTATTTTATGAATGCGAACATACAAGTAAAGTAAGCCGCCCAAGAGAACGAAGATAGGTAAGCTGAAAACCAAATGGGCAAGGCATACATACTACTTACTACTATGGCGTCGACTTTTACTTACGCCTTGCTTTCTCACAGCTTATTTCATTCACTCACTCTTACGTTCGAGCAATCTTCTTCATCTTCTTTTTCTCAAGTAACGACCACTGCTTCTACTTCTTCTCTGCGTAGTTTTACGTTATACAACGACAACATAAAGAGTGTAAGCCGAGAAAACAAGTTGTTGTACGTTGTAGTGTATTTTACTTTCATTTTTACAATGCCACGTTTACAACAACGAAACTTACCCTGCCATATACGAACGTACCAACACACACACACACCTTTTCCAACCAAAATCCCATTTAGCTTCCCTGTTTACTCAAGGACATTTTTATTATGAGCGTAAACGTGTCGGCCTCTTACCTTACCTGTTATATCCTGTCGCTTTTTCCCATACGCAAGTATAAATCTACGTAAAAATGAAGCAATAAGATGAGCAGAGCAGGAGAGGCATCCAGTCAGGGAAAATGGGAGGGAGAGGATGAAGAATGAGAAGAAGGGAAAAACGTCTTGAGAAAATAAAGACACCTACGACTACAGTTGTGTGTCTCTACCTTTTAATCCGGTCACTCCAGTTAACTCAACTTCCTTCCTTATTTCCCATCAACTATAATAAATCTCTTTTTCTCATCCCATTCACCACACCATACTTTAATACTTCTGAAAGGGCCAATTTTTTTTCTCGAGAGAAGACGACGATACAAAACACGTTAGTAATATTTACTTAGGTTTCTACATTTATAAAACCAACACGCTTTGTTCCATTTCATACCATACCATTCATTTGAAGTCTTGCATCTCAAATCATTGCATTTTGTATTGCATGCAAATACATACAATATGAAGAACCATTTCGCTCCAATCTTCACACAATTCTGAACATG
Organism: Sinella curviseta; assembly: GCA_004115045.4. Classification (NCBI taxonomy): domain Eukaryota; kingdom Metazoa; phylum Arthropoda; class Collembola; order Entomobryomorpha; family Entomobryidae; genus Sinella; species Sinella curviseta. The sequence continues at coordinate 35,258,332 of CM023201.3, forward strand.
CTTATATGACTTACAAACATAAATCCACGCCAATCCTTGTATACACACAACTTTTAGATTCTTTGATTTTTTTCAATGACTTGACTTTTGGCTTTGTCTTAAAACAATTCTTCAGCCAACAAAAACAGCATTTCTACATTTTGCATTCTATATTATAAACTCGTAGAAAATCTATTCTTTTCTGATTCGACTTTGTAAAGATTTTATGTGCCAACTTGAGTGGAAGCAGTTGTTCATGTGCCTACGCATACGAGATGCTATGTAGGATACGACTTCCAACGAAAAAAACGTTTCATTCAAGTTACTCAAGTAGTACTAATGCTAGCGGAAGAAATGTAAAGCGATGCACCAACCAAATCCAACTGTATTTGGGAATTTACATACATACATAATATCAGCATATATCTACGATTTTTTACCACACAATATTTTCTTTTCGTTACTTGCTTGTTGTGTTGGTGTGGCACTATATTGTGTAGTTTTGTAGTTTACATAACATGAACATTCATGCAGGCACTGCATCACGTACGTGTGATTTCAAGACAAGTTGGTCGCGTAAAGATGGCAAGATACAGAGCAGGATCGGGTCAATTTCATGGGGTCTCTGGCAATGGCACCAACTCATGTCTTATGCATGTATAAAAACTGGGCTAGTGGTGTAAACAGTACAATGCTATTTAAAGCTGCTGTGAATTTGGATGTAGACTGCAAAACTCAATATAACATTTTTCGGAAAGCATTTAAATTGTTTGAAAAATCCAGTTTATCATTATTACCACACGTTGTCCCGCATAAAAATGGAGAGTGAACAAAATAATGATGATTTCAAATTATCACTTCTTTTTTTATCTCATATAAAGCATTCATAAAAGCTACGATAATTTATTTGTTTTTGCTGCCGGCCGGTAAAACGACTATTAGTCTTTGGGGGAGCAATGTTGGTGGTTTTGGTGACTTCAACTCTTCTCTCTTAAATTACATGCATTCAGAACCAAAAGTTCAGTTTCTCACTCAAATTCCACCTCACCACCATTCATTTCCTACTAGCAAAATACTAGTGAGCAAACTAAAAATTTCCTGCGCTAATAATAATAATTACAAACATTGTGAAGTCGAAGAATATAAGAGATAGAATGTCTACTCACTTCCATTTCTCTTTCGATCTTTCGAGCAGCTCATAATGGATTGCCTCATGAGAGATTCATTCCTCTTGCTACTTTTGAGCATTTTCCTTTCATACATGCACACATTTACACACCAACGCCATTAATGTCAGTTCATCCATTGCTAACTTCTCTAATCGTAAGTCAGTAAAATAATGTGTAGTAGAGAATGCATGAACACAGTATAATTTAGATACGCGTAACTACACTACTAACACCAAAACTCCAACAGTAATGAAAAGCATTTACTTTTTTGTTGTATTAAGTAGTGTAGCTCAAAGCAAGAAAAAACTAACTTGCTAATCACAACTACTCTGCTCTTTCTATGCTGCTAACTACCATTTACTGTTCCAAACATACAAAATTCTTTTACACACACAAAAAGGAAAAAATAATACTGTGTCTTCCATTCCTCTCTCTCTCCCTCTCTCTTTCTGTCTTCCCATACAAAATAGTACAGTGTTTGCTCGAGTGAATTGTGTATGCAAGCTAACAATTTCCCTCTCTCTCTCTCACACACACACACTTCCCATCGCATCGTCCCTTTTGCTTTTTGCGAGCAATGCTGCTTGAGCAACAACAAACAGCCATTTTCCATTTCACTTTTAATTGAGTTAGCGTCGAAAACTCAAGCAAAAGTTGCTCCTTGGTCCCATTCACTTTGCACATTTATTTCAACTGTCTCCTCCTCATCTAAAAACAAACCATATAGCCTCGCTCTCTCTCACTCTCTCTCTTCTGTGTACTTACGTAAAGATGAATGTGTGTACCGTACGTTCCTGAACTTATATTTCTACATTTCGCTGAGTAGCTTGTCTGTGTATTTATCCGAGTTCCAAAAAGCATTATATAACATGTTTACTGGGCTAAAGTTTTAAACACAAGTGTATGTACGTAGGTAGGCTTATAAACATATAGTTTCACATTTTATTTTATATTTGCTATCTATTTGAAAACATGTACACCTAGGCTATTCGTACGTGTACAACGTTAGTTGCCTCATTTCTGTAATCTATCCAACTTTGCCGATCATCTCCTCTAAGCATAATTAGGACTTCACTTTGTTCTCCCTTCCCCTCCTCCTCTCCTCAAAATGTTCTTTTACTTTTCTCCCTTTTCAAAAGAGACTTTCTTGTCATTGCTTACTCGGGCTCTTTCTCTCCGTGTATAGATTGCTTTACCCTTCTGGTCCACTGGTGGTAGTGGTAGTAGTGGTGCATTGATCCAAAACCTGAACGTTTTTCAAGGGACTCCCAACAGCACAGGTATAGCAATGATAACTGAACTGGGGAGAGAGGAGCTTCATCGTACAGTGTACCATACACACACCCCTCACTTCCTTCTTATCTTTTTTCTCTCACTCCGCATTTCACACAATTTCTTTCCCAAATGATTGCTGGAATAGATTCCATATACTACACACAAGTAAGGGAACTCTGTACTTTTCTATACTAGTCATGTGCTGGCTGGGTATAATACAAGACGGAAAAAGTTGAAAGGGAGCCATAATGAGGAAACCTTACGTTATTATTATTATTACTCTGTGATGGTGGCACTTAAAAGGAAACTTATTCCTTAATGCCTACTATACCTACACGCAATAGGCTACCCGCTTTTATTCCCTTGTTTCCTTTATGCTTTTCTACCTGTCTTCGGAGAAGTAGACTGAAGACTGTCGGCAAGAAAGACAACTTATACACAGGTATACGTACAAAGTTACATAAAGCAATAGGAAAAAACTCTGGGGACATTGCAGACACAAGAAAAGGGAAAGAAGAGACAAGTAGGAAAAGGATATCCTTGCTTTTCTTGCTTGTTAAAAACCTTTTGCCACAACTCTTTTTTATTGACACATTTCCCAGAGCCTGAAGGGGCTTCCAAAGAAACTTGATTCTTTTAAGAAAATGGAAAGCTGTTGAAAACTGCCATTATTTTCCTAACATCAAGCAATTTCTTCACCTTACGTCCGCGCAATTACACCTTGATGATGATCATCTCGATGATGAGACTCAACTCGAGGGCAAAAATATCTTAAAGAGCGTTGAATAGCCTACCAACTAACCCGACAGCCAAAAGAGATTTTCCACAATATATATTTCCCTGCTCAAAGTACTCCGGATGCTTATCTTATCGCCAGGCAAAATCCCATTCAATTTTTTTGGACACGCACAATATTTTTTCAAAAAGATTAAATGGTCAACCAAACTTCAAATTGTGCAATAACAAAAATCCTACTTATATATATATCCTATTCACCTTGGACGTTCATTCAAATAAACGATTTCCTACACTTATTATACCAAGTTCCCCTTGTTTTTTTTCCTACAAGCACCGGCATCATAACCTGTTTGATGTTACGATGCTATAAAATGTATGTGTTTCTATTACTTTCAAAAACAAATATTTGATCATATCGACGGAAAATCGCTGTGATGAGAGCACTTCAGTCAGAAGAACAGTTATTTCTGATTTCTTTCAACACTTATATCGATGTTATGACACAAACATATAGATACTGACAAGCAGATGAGAACCAGAGTAGAGTCGTAATGTCTTTTTCTTTCTGATTTGAAGACACGTCTCTTGGTGAGAGAAGATTCGTCGCCAAATCTCAAAATGATTCCATTTAAACCAATCCAGTTTTCGCATAGCACTACAGAAATACTCAACTAGCTACAAGAGAATCATAACAATACGGACAACGGCATTTGGTACAAATGAACAATGTTTGTATTCCGTACATAAAACTATTAGCGAGCATTTCACCACATGGAAATGGAGAAATATACCAAAATGTTCGTATTTTTTTATTAAAAGTGAAAACTTTTCCTCAAAGAATATGTAATATCAACAACAATCAAACCTGAGTTGAACTGATTCTGAAACGAAGAAAATTGTTCAAAGGAAACAGGAAAATATAATGCTTCATATCTAATATATCATCCTACATTCGGGTCTACGTCTTATATTATCATCCCATCAACATATTATGATGATCACAAAATCACTTCACTTGAGGAAACAGCGCGGACTCTTGAAGCATTTCTATGTCAGTCGTCGTTCTCCTTTAAAGTCACTAGACAATATCCTCATCCAAATCCAAATCAACATCATCGTCCTCTTCACAACCATCATCATCCTACCAGTAAAGCCATCAACAGCATTTATTGTCAATATCGACCCGAACAATCCATACAACTATACCTTTTCTCCACACACTCTCAACTCCAAAAGACGAAACCTCGCCGCATCGCAGACATCACCGTATTTTTTTCTGGAACAGCATTTCAAAATTCCACCCACATCTCTCATGGAATGAAATGTACGTCCTTATGTACCTGAACTCTGCAGACGTGGATTTACTTTCTAATACTAGGGAAGAAGCTGCAGCAAAAGAGAAAGAAATATCAACGCTGCTGTTGCTACTGCCATATCATCAAAGAATCGAAATGGAAAGAGCAGTATGGATCGAGGAAAAGAAAGTTTATTTTTTATATTTTTCCCTTTCAGTGAAACCAATAAACCAAACAAACCAAGGAGAAGTAGACTCACTTGAGTAAATATGCATTAAATATATAAATATATTATGGTTTATATGAAGCTGTGCTACTGCGAAACAAGCAGTGGTTGAGTAATAATAAAACACGAGGACGCATCATCATCATCACCATCAGAATCAAAAGAGGCTGGCTGTGTGCAAAGGATTTTCGTCCAGAGACTGACTACCAGCAGCAGCAGCGGCAGCAGCAGAATTCTGCGAAAACAGACCTTTCTCGTTCCTTCTCTCTGATCTGGAGAATGATATTGATGACAGACTCAACAACATAACAGAAACGAGAAGAGAGGGAGTGCTGCACACACACAAACATACACGTTGAATTTTTTCGTCAGTCTCTTGACTTGTACTTGTACCATTACTTCTATATTTTCTGTGTGCCACTTGACTTGACTTATATTCCCGATTACAGAAGCCATTGGTCTCCACACAGGGTAAAAGAGAGATCCATTAAGATCGTTAACTCAAACACACACTGAGCAGTGGTGGTAGTGGTAGTAGCAGCAGCAGTGTCAACAACATGATCAGCTAGCACCATATACAACCAACATTTTCTTTACTGCTTCCTTTTTCTCTTCAGATATTCTTTCTTGTGGGCTGAACGGGTGAAAATGAAAGAAAAAAGAAGCTCATATAATATCATCTTAAATCTCAACAACAAGATGGATCTGACGTTGAATGAAATGATTTTTCCTGCATTGTAGATATATCATACATATTTATATAATATAAGCATCAACATGCAGTATAAGTCTTCGATAATGTTTCTTTAGTTTACATGATGCATAGTAATGGTAGATAGAGGGTATAGATAGGTACATATACCTTCTAGTCGGTGATGCTACTTATCTTCATGGAATTCATTTTTAATCTTATAACGCATGGGATATGGACCATTATAACCAAAAATATGGAAATCTTTACAAAAAAACTGTCACACGAAATCTAAAAGCACAGGAAACCTCTCATCCTATATCGTCATTATTATCATCATATCGTTGGCGTATCTTCGTCGTTTCAGTATCAGTAGACTAGTTCAGAATATTCAATACAAATAAATTATTATGATGATGACGCCTTTCTTCGGCTTTAAAAAAGTTTTATCCGATTTCTTTATATTTCCATTTCATTGGAATGTGATCAGATCACATATATTACATGCACATACAGAGGCTGGCTAAAAAAGCCAAACGAAGCAAAATGAAGGTACAAAAGTTGTGTGAACAAGGAGGAAATTATGGTTTATGGTCATATATTTGTAACGTTGAATAGCCAGTCAGCACCATTGCGATCTTCAGTCTAGAGCTCTGTTACATCACACATGAAATGGCAAACTTTTGGAATACCGCTCGAGAGTGAGACGAAATCATACTCTTTTTTGTCCAGTCTATGGAAGAACGTAACAAAGTCATAATAACAGGCAAGCAATAAGCAACTTTTCACTTTTCCATATTTTCCCAACTTACAACGCTGCAACTCATTTCTGGTCGGCATATATCATGATGACATAAAAATATCAGGAAAGAAAATGTTATTGCTGCAACTGTACTTATGTCTTTCCTTTTACTCTGAGAAAGTTTCTGCGCCGACAAGTCTACCAATGTTGATACTGTGTAAAATATTGGGATATGTTTATGCTTCTTGTCCGTAGACCTTTCTCCCAGGTTTATTCGATCTTATGGTAGTGGTGGTGGTCACTGACTTTTACTTATATGCTACATGGATACAAATAATATTAGTAGGTACGACGACGGCTACATGAAAAATATTTTGGCCTATCAACACACATGGACAATTATTATTATCATCATCGCCACCGCACACACACACAAGACTTAAGTTGTTGCCTCTCTTCACAGAACTCATCTGTAATATCCGTGTCATGTCATCACCATCATCATCACACAGTGTGTTCTGGAGAAAAATCCGCAGTTTTCCGCACATACCATACACTATCGCCGAATTCAGAAAAAGAAACGAGAATTCATATAGACAAAACCTCTCAGTGGACATCAGTATGGTGGCATACGATCCTAATAAAACTGATGAAGAAAAGTAGCGAAATCCCAGAGACGGCACGAGACGGTCAAGCCTAGATAACAGAGGCGATGGTGAAGAAACCCAGAAAAGAGTATAGGAAGTATAAACGAATAACCGTGAACAAAACTGTCTGGCATATGCAAGGACGGTGGTGGTACACTAGAGCAAGAAAAATAATGGTGAGTTTAAGAAAAGAGAAAATAGAAGACAGAGCCCATCTGAGAGTTGCAGATACGGCAGAAGAATAAAAGCGCTTGGTTGTATAGTGGTAGTTAGAGCTAGAACGAAACTCATATTTCTTTTTCTCTCATGAAATAATGTTTCTTTGGGTGGGGTTATTTCATTAGTGCTACTCTTAGATTCAACTGCTGCTCCTGCTACTACTTCGTCTAGTAAAAACTATACCGTTTTTCTATATCGTGCAATCGCAGACCATCAGCGGCACGTTACACTTTGTATGGTAGCATTTTCCTTGAAAAAGTAGTTTTCTGCACACGGGCATTCATGATGACGCTGGCTCGCCCGTCAGTACTCCAAGTACGTGCATTTTCACTAAAAAAGTAGGCATATATAGATATACATATGCATAATAAATATAAATGGTAGAAAAACGAGTTTTCAAGTATTTTATATCCGGATCTCGTTGTTCCTACGAGAAGATAGATAAATATGTGCAATGTACATGAACAACGAAACGGGGAGAAAATAAGAGTAAAAGCGAAAGAGAGCATCATCATCATCAGAAGCAGCAACAACACGATGATGGCCGCAGGTCTTAGCCTTCCAATTTTGCTTATGTATATGGGCATACGGAAGACGAGGACGTAGACACAAAACTGCACGCAGACTACTAATGTGGTGTGTGTGTGTGCGGCGTAGCTCTGGCGATTGTGATGGTGGTGGCAGTGGCGGAGTGTGTATGTGCCACCCAATTTATGACCATGACGGAAAGTAATTCTCCTAGGTCCTTCTTGGAACTTGGAGCTACCGCACCACTATACAATACTGCAAGGGAAAAGAAAATACAAAAGTAGTAGTGGTGGCCGCCGTACAACTTATTACGATTACACAACTAGACGAGAAAGATGAGAGAGAACCTGTGGGCTCTGAATCTTCCCACCGGCCTTCCTTTTTTAAAGCGTTAGTTCTTTCAACCGTAAAATGATTAGTTTTGTATGATCAAATAGTAGAAAATTAGCCAATGGTAGCATCATGTTATTGGTGGTGGAACTACAAAGGGAAAATTATTCGCTTCTTTCAGTGCCAAGTTGGAATGGGAAGAGAGAAAAATCCTTTACACAATTCTCCATTCTTATCTTGGTAATCACAATGATCAGCTTGATATGATCTTCATCATCATTATACAACCTACATATGTATACAAGAGCGAATAACGGCGCGAGGGAGTCAGTTGAATGTAGCTAGTCCCCGGATCAACAAAATAAACTTTTTTATTCTTCCACTTTTGCTTGGGATCGAGAACAAGAAGTTACTCTATGAATTTCCCACTCCCAATTCATCTCAAACGACCGAAAAGATTCCACAACTTTTTAGCAGTAGCCCCCCGTCCGTTTGTCCGAGAGGATTAACCGTGTAATCGGTAGATCAAAACTTACATGTGTGCATACAAATACTGCTATATATGGAGTACATTTATCTCCACAATTTATCTTAAAAACATACCTAGTATTCACTGTTTCCTTGTAGTGTTTCTGAACATGCCCTGCCCTACACAACACAGATAATTCATTCATAGTCCTGCGAAAACTTTTTAGATGCTCCACTCAAGCTCAACAACGAATACGACTTGAGTGAACAAACAAAATATTTTCTCTTCGTGTTTCGCTCACGTCCTCCTCTTCCTCATGCTGATCTGATTTCGCTGTACTCTGTCCGCGTATTTAACTCCTTTCTCTACCTTAACGAACCAGTGTCGTTTTGTTCCGTTTTCCACTCCTGATAAAATTTTCAACCTATCCCTCTTCCCAATGGCGTCCTACAACATTTTACACTATTCATCCGAACTTTCTAAGCGTCTCCTGTTGTGCCATCCACCGCCACTAGTTTGGCCCCCATACTCATCATAACCATACCACGATTATGATCATCTCCAGCAAGCGAAAGACAAACTCGTCCATCTTGAATGCATGATCCATAAATGTGTGTGCAACTATAGGTTATGCTATATGCTCTACTGGTCAAAAACCAAAGGCTTGCTTTATGCAAGCGTCGTGTCCTTCGTTGCGTTACAGTTGTCGTCATTCTCTTTCCTATGTATCGTCATCCACCGCAACGGACCAAAGTGAAACAAGTACACACACACAGTTATGTATAATATATTGCGTAGGTATGTTGGTTAGAGAAAAAACAAGAGAGAGAGAGAGAGAGCCTGAGTGATATCTGTTTGAGTTTCTTGAGTATCAACACAAAAAAGGCAAGCAAACGACAAGGTTTGTCTTCTTGGTCTGAAGATATTTTTTCTTTCTTCCTTTCCTTCAATATACCCTAAATGTAGACAAGATGCTTGAAACAAAAAATCCCCAGTGGGGGCGATACAAAACATCATCCCCTACAAAGTTGCCGAACAGTAAGGGATATTTCCCATCTTATTCCTTTTACTTACACTTTAGTGTGTAAGGACATAACGCAGCTTTTTGGATCTACAGAGAAGATGAAAAACCTCTTCTTCAAAGAAAGCTTAAAAAGTCGAATCCAGCTCATATCAAAAAGCACACTCAAAATATATGTACCTATGTACATAGCTGCTTTTGTACACTTACATAAGTTTATATATTCCCATCATATATATATATTACATTATTATTATGGGTATTACATATAGACGTGTAGGAATGTATATACAAACTTATTTCGACAAGGTTTACTTTACTTAACTTGCTGACTTCTCCCACTCTCAACGATGTACTCTGATTTATCAGAAATACAACAAGCAGACAGTATAAAAGTACATGCTTTTGTACATAAAAAAGCAAAAACCGTGTGGCACGTAAGGATTCCGCCAAAAAGGGGGCAATACTTTTCATCATACAATCCTCTCTTAAAATGACATGTGTTTTTTCTCCATAAACTTATTTTTCTCTCTCAAGTCTTCTTCTTTTGAGCTGATATCTCAAGTTTCCTTTTCTTCTTCACACCGACAAAAAATAATACCAACATACACACAAACCTACATACATTTTGTATAGACAGACTTAATATTATAGATCTCACTTCCAACTTCCATGCCAGCATCTTGCATTGCATGAGATGAGAAGTCGGAGGATGCAAGTGTGGAGAGAGAGGGAATAATGGCATTACGACGTACATATATTATCCATCCAAAAAAAGCAGTTTTACTTCCACTTTCTGTTCTGCAATAATTCTCTGAAGGAATGGCCATATTATATACATGTACATTATACATGTGTGGACTGAATTCATGTAAAGTACAAACCCACACACATGTTGTTGTTGCAGGAAAAAAACAATGAGTGTGAATGTGTGCATGGGAGATGTTCCATGTACCCGAAAAAAGTGTCTGGAGGAATGTTATGTGCCCATTTTATAAATCTACATACTTCTATACGAATGTGGTAATCCATACAGTACACTGTTATATTAAACTCTGTCTGTCTGTCTCTTTCTCTTCTTGCCAAATGCCAAATACACTTCACCTCTTCAGCGTAAAGCTGAAAGCACAACCGACAGCTTCTGACTTAACTGATCACCTCCACTTATCTCCTCTCCCGAAAAAGACTCCGCGTCTACTCCCTCCACCACTTCTACTTTCCTAAAAATATCGTGTATCATATACACGGATTTAGATTATAAATGTATACTTTATGCCATTACCATTGTTGTCGTAAATGGAATGAACATGATACTCATTCCACTCCACAAGCAAGCAGAAAGAGAGAGACTTAGATAGTCAGATATATCTGCTGCCAATAGCATTCATTTCAACTCTTTAATTAACTTCACCTCTGACACGAAGCTATTCCTTTGTGCTTACAGCTCATAAATTTCATTTGCCAACTTCAACAGGAAAATCGAACACATCAATACTTACTACCACTACGAATACATGTACATTTACAAAAACTCTTTCTCCAAAAACTAACAAAATTCACAACTTCTTTTCTTCTCCCATTCTGCCTTTCCTGTTCCTTCCCCCCGCTTACAATCTTGTCTCGTCTGCAAACATGCTAGATATATATATCTACCACTATCAAAGCAACACAACGTCGTTTTTTTCTGCTGTGCCATGCCCTTCTATCCGAATTTCGCGTTTCCGTCGATAGGCTTACCAGATTTCCTTTTTTCCACGCTTTTTGTCCTTGCATGTATATTATATATGGCAGCTTTACATCACAACCACTACATTTTTTCCACAAAAAAACGGAGAATGAGAGAGAGACTGATGTAAAAAAGAAACTCTTCATTCCTCTCCCACTACTCGCTCTCTTTTGCTCACTTCCATTTTCAACCAGTTTTCCAGCTAAACCTCAATTTGCATACTGCTGGTCTGGAAGTATTATACATGCACGTGCTTGGAAAGACAATCAGTTAAATCCGCTTATGCTAACGACCCTACAAACCTACGCCATATATACATGTGCACGCACTATCCTCTCTCGTTTCTCAGCTTTCAAAGTGTTTTATGCGACAAGAGTGTACTACCAAATATTTAAGTTTTTTATAGATGGCTACCTATTTACGTATATATCTTTGGCATGCCAGGTATATGTGGGTATGTATACATCCTTTTTTTAAACTGCAAAGGCTCGCAGCAGCCTTTTCTTTCCCAAATAATAAGCCTCATTCAAACCAACACAACTACTACTCCTTCTCTTATCCTACAACTCCTTTTCCTCTTCTTCAATTTCTTTTTGTCTTCGTGTTGATCTATCCCGTTTGTCTCACTTTGTTGAGCCTTTTGTCTCCTCTCTTTCCCTGTCGTTTCTTCTCTTCACTGCACAAAATACTGCCACCACCCCACAATATCACGACCGCATGTAGTAGTCTAGCTTATACATATATACACTCTCTCCTAGTCTGAATCATCATCAGCTTTACTACTTTGTACAATAACGGTAGTAATATATTGAATTTCCTCTTCCTTTAGAGATCCATAATTAGCAATGAAGCTGCAAATTTTCCTAAGTGCTTTTCCATTTCATCAAACTGGCAAAATAAGCAGCAAGCGAAATCCTCTTTTGTATATCTTAAGAAAAGAAGACGGAGGAAGAGGAGGAGGAAAGATACTTAAAGTAATATATGTGTATTCGAAATACATTTTGCAGCACAAAACGACCAAATTTTGTTGAGCCCTGAGCACACAAAAAGCTAAGCACTATAATGACAGTAGTAATATAATAGTCATAAATATAGAAGAGCAAGTTACCATGTAATGATGATGGCGATAATGCGAAAATTTCGTTTCACTTTTGTAAAACCTCTCTTCATTTCTGCCAAGAGTTTATTTACAAACAGTGGTTAAAAACTTAATGTCAACAAGACTCTGTCAGTACATACAATTATAGTCGGTTTGAAATGGTGGAACACATCGTCCAAGCCAATTCCACAGCTCTCAGTGTTCGTGTTTGCTCATTATTGAATATCATAATTTTTGCTAACATCAACAACTTAATTAAAAGCTTACTTTGATGGATGCATTAAAAATTATTATAAATTGATAAATATGAACAAAAAGTGACATCAATAAGTGCAACAATGTGCTCGCACATTATGCTTGTCCTTATATGAGCAGGACACGGGGAGTAGTGTGTGTCGGTTATTACCACAATAACTTTCACCACACAAAGACATGGATTTTCATTCCAGCAGGCTAGAAAAAAATCTCCCAAATTATTAGACAATATTGCTTGAAGCGTCTGCTCATCCATGTTTATATATACAGGCGTATATAACATCACCACTACCAAAGTAGATCAATATTAACTGATTACATCGATCTCTCCCAACTTAGCAGAAGGAGCAGTACGAGTAGCAGCAACAAAAACATCAACTAATACAAAAACACAAAGTTTTTTCTCTTTTCTCCACCATCACCGTCATCATCGTCAAGAACTCCAACAAGCCAAAGGAAAATATTATACTTAATAATAATAATAGTAATATATATTGGCATTATATATATAAGGGTGTGCATTTATTGGCATGACGTGAGTCAAGGAAATACCGATAATCCCAAAACATAATGCAACAGAGAAGTGAGAGAGAGAGAAGAAGGACAAACGAAGAAGAGTGGAAAGACAGAGTAAAGAAAAGAGAGAGACGAAAGCAAAGAAAAACACTGCGTCAAGCTGATTGCCAGAGAGAAGTAGAGAACGAACAATGAAATCTAAACAAGAGAGAAGGAAATGAATGTATACGGACAACGGATGACTATATGTGTGTAGCCTTAGTTTGTTGTCAGCGGAAGGAATAGAATAAGGAAAAGAACAACACTTTGCTTTAACTTGGAAGATTCCCAAACCTGAAAAGTTCCCGAAACATGACCTGAACCCATAAATAGACTCAACCTTTTTCTTTTGAGAAGAGCAGAAATACAGCCATGTACTACCCCATATAACTGGTTTAGCATATAGCCAGTAATACAACAGGCATGGTTTATATACCAAGTTTCTTATAGTTGCTTCCAGCGTATACAAGATGCAAGTTTGGTTGCTTCCTTTCGAACTTACATATACATATTCTTAAAGGCTTGTTCTTTCTTCTTCAGGACGCGCGACGACGACAACGACTGTGTACGAGCTATTTGTGGTTTTACAATTTTAAAGAGAATAATAATACTACAATTTAATGAGAAACAAGGAGCAGAAGTGAAAAAGGATGCAGAGAGAGAGAGAGAGAGGAGATGGTACATAACGTTGTACAGAGGCAAGGCATATTAGTAGTAATTTTGTTATATGGATGTTGGAACAGTTCTTACACCCTCATACAATGGAGGAGTATCTACGCTCCATAAAAATTTGCTACAACAGGCAACTAACTTTCCACATTGCATTGGAAATGGTTAAGCTTTCTATTCACCATTGTATGTATACATAACTAGGTAAAAAACGTATGTAATGTGAGTAGGGCGTGGCATATTATTTGTTGGTGAAACAAGGTATAATCCGTTTACGAGCCAATTACATATAAAACTAACTTAATAACCCCACGCACATCATCCTCTGTGATCACCATTGAACGAGGTTCATCAGCACGCAAAGACATCATATAATAATAAAAAATAAGCCAAACCTGTTCAAGTCAGGCGAGCAGAATCACCAACCACGATCGCAATACCACAGTAAATATATCGCTCAGGTCGAGCTACAAAAATACATACATCATAATGCGATGATGACGAAGAGACGAATGCAGACTGCGATACAGCGTTTATAAAAGAGAATCAAAACACATCGATCCATAATTTCTCTTACAAGCTTCTCAAAAACGTTCACTTCATCATCAACACAAGCTCACTCGGTAGCACATCATATCACCACCGCGGCCGGCTTCAATATCATGATCATCATCACTAAAGTATATCTAGTCGGTTCATTAAATATGCTCATAATGATCTCGGAAGAGAGCAAAGAGCACATACACTGTAGCAACATATTATTATTCAACGGATTATGTTAAGTAAAATAGGATAAGACCACACAATAACGTATCAGTACAGAAGCGTATTATCCTGAAGCACACGCGCTAATAAATATCGTAATCAGTGATAGTGCATGTGCGCTTTTATTGAAGATACACACATGTTCTCAGTAACGATGGACGCTTTCTATACAGCGTTTATCAAAATCTTCCAAAAACAAGGTACATTTTTCTCTTTGGAAAATATGCTAAAGTATTCATATTCACTTTTTGATTTTATGTTGAATTAATGGTCCATTTGTCTCTACATGCTTTCCATGTACCTACATATATATTAAGGAACGCACACATGTACAACTGGGGTAAATTGAACAGAGTTTATAATGATACATTACCAACGAGTTTTCTTAGAAATCACGATCATGACATGATAGAGAAAGAGTATGAGGGGTGTCTGTTGATCTATGTTGAGCAGCATAATAAACGAATAATATTCAGTGAAGACCACACAGCTTAATTTAACTAATTAAGTTATACATGCTTTTCATCATTTTACGTGTTTTCATTTCCAAAAGGGTCATTATTATTATCGTCATCCTCATCAATCCTCATTTTAATTCCAAACGACGAAAATACATCATCAAGCCAGAAGTAGCAGTGTCTCTTGCTTTTGCATGCATGTCTGCTCTGCTTACTTGTTTTCAATTTATATTCCAACTGGCGGACAGTATAATAATTGCAATGCAGGCAGTGACAAAGAATAGCAGTGGAAACAACAACACAAGGCGTACATAACAGCAGCATTGAACTCTAAAAAGAGAAGACCCACACACACCACACACCATCGCCGCCGCCACCACCATCCATCCTTTTCGCCTTTAAGTAACTAACTATAATATATTTAGAGCTTTGCACACACAAGAAAACCATTCATGCCTGATGAGCAGATCTTGTGATTATTACTGTGAGCGTGTTTCTTCGTTCTCTGCCTCTCCTACTACTACTTTTCATTCTCATTAGAATCCCATCCCAGATTTGCCCTTAGTTTCATTCTCAAGCAACAACAATATATCTTTTCTTAACAAACTCCTTATGCATTCAAATGCACTTTAATTGTACAACAGCAAAGCTTCTTTAGCCAAAAACTAATGGAAGAAATAATAGATTCTCTTGTCTATCTCTTTTTCAGAATCTCCCTGCTGCTTCCATCTCATGCCTCTCTCAACCGCTTGAGCCGCGCTGCTCCTGCTGCTACCGGTTTTAAAGAAACATGGCATTGTCGTTTTGCTGGTCTTCCAAGAAAGAAGAAGAATGAGTGTGCTTTATAATGTGGATGTCGATGCATGGGTCAACTGGCAACACAACAGCTGCAAGTGTACATGAAGCAGTAAATGAAATGAGCAGGATCCTCCATCCGACCCGTCTGCCTCCTCTTTCCTCCTGTCTGCGAGTGAGCTATATGGTTTTCGTTACTACCACAACGGGTAATGATGATCATCATCACATTACGTTTGTACATGTTTCCCGTATGTGCCCATGCCCATGTAGTAGTAGTATGTACGAAGCATATAAATGGAATTGAGATAATTCATCCGTTTTCCCTTGCCTTCCAACCATCATGATCATCATCGATGTCGTCTCACTCTCCATCCTACACATATAATCCAATCGACTTGTTTTTGCTCTTCATCGCTACTTCTTTTGAAAATCCTGTTTCTTCAGCGACAACAGTAGCAACAGCAACAACGCCTTGCCAACGACCATCTTGAAAAGGCCCGAGAAAAGGGGGAAAGAAATGCAAGAGGATGGAAAAGAAGAGAACTACACGAAAGTGTTGCAGTGCTGATGATGGTGGAAGTGAGTTCAAGACGACAACGATCATCATCACCAACATCATCCCGCCCGGTATGAGAACATAAATGCACACAAGCTTTACATAATCATGAGCATACGAGTGTCATATATTTTAAGTAAAAAATAACTAACTACAGCTTCCTCGCCTTCCTCTTCTCAAAATCATTTAAAATATATATTACACGGCAAGAGGAATATATATGTCTTCAACTACTCATCTACTTCCTTTCAATTTTCTCTCCTGGCTTGCAAAGCTGTGAGTCATGCAGAGGCAAACGGCAAAAATCTCTCAAACAGCAAGCAGTCAGGCAGACACACACGTACAACATAATTTTTCTACGGAATAATATTTAAACTTCACATACCTAAAAATGTCTTAATATTCTTAAAACTATGCATGTTACCCTCCCTTGTCTATTTTTTTGGCTTCTTGTTCCTTCTCCATTTTCATCTTTTCTTATACGAACTACGGTACATTGGAAGTGGTGTTCAGTGTTCAGTAATAAGAGCATGTGCGTATAGCAGATCATCATCATGTCTATATAGGTAGGTACATACATGTACAAATCTATAATATTATATGACACATCCGTTTTTTCTTCTTTTACCAATTCCCATTTTCCATTCACTTTGCCCACAAATTTGCTAAGAATACATACATGCACCACGTACGCTTCCATGTGGAAAGAAACGGTCCTTCTCAAGTTTATTACTTGCTACACATGTGAGTACAGTGGAACATTTAAGGCTTTTTTCGTCCCGATATTCTACATACATACATAAAACATGATCCCTGTATTCCTCTCTCGCTTGAAAACAGAAACGGGAGCTTGACTTTTTTTTCTTCTCTCTCAATTTTCTTCTATCCTTCCACTATGAGCATTTCTATTTTCGTTCTGTACAAATTTGGAATGGCATGAACCACACTTGGCCAATCATATAGCTGCCGTGATTGGTGGACTTTCTTAAAACATTTTCGGAGTTGTATTAAAGTTCAACCTTAAAACAATCTCCTATCTTTTTAAGCTGTTTCTTCTCTCTTTTTCCCTACTCTCATAGGTATATTTTTTCTTCTCCTTCTCCATGCATTTATACTATGCATATGTGGAGATAATACAATTATTATGTACTTGCAACTTAAAACTAAAACCGTTCATCCCGTCTCATCATGATCATCGTCACCACCGTCATCTTTGCCACTGTGTCGTCATTTCACTCTTCTTTCTTCCAATGCTAATACAATCGTCGGTCCAATATATTATTGCTCACTCACTCTCCCTCTATATTAGAATATCCTTGAGGATAAAGCATCTTTTGGAAAAAGGTACAAAACTGCAGCTCATTTGCATCAGTTCTCCGGACCGGACGTGATGTTCCTCGTCGTCTTCGTGTCGCATAAAGTTCTTTTCCAAAAGAAATATTTTTCCTCCTTTCATTACTATTCAAGAAGTTCATCACTGCTAGTCTTTTTTTCCTTTGTTATTCAGAAAAGCTAAAAGAATACTCATTTTCAGTCAACTTCATTCATACGCAAATCAATTTAATTTATTGCTCTCCAACAACTGTATTTTTTCATTTAATATCAACGACGCATTTTGCGCTTGAGTTTCATTTTGGACGTTACGTCAGTCAGGACTCACTCAATTCACGTGTGTCTGTGTGGATGAATAATTTCAAATAAATTGGACTTTCAATCTAATTTACATATCACATTTTTGTCTTTGTGGCCACAAACCAAACGTTGAATTAATTTCCCTATCAGTTACAAATCTTTTCGTTATTCTCAGATAAAATTCGAATCAAAACTGCCATCATTGTGGAAGCTTCCACTGCTATTCAATTTATTGCCATTGCTTCTTCTTCTTTGAGAAGTTTTTCAGTTTGTTTTAGTTCGTCGAGTACATTTCTTGCAAATAAAGCAGATAAAATAGTAATCATCTTCCTGTTGATAACTACTACCTTATAGCGTTATCGCTTTTATTGCCATAGACTAAAGAATGTTTTCAATTATTTGTAATTGAGCCACCACCGGTCGTTTTCAAAGCGATGAAGCAAAGGAAAAAAGTTTGCTTTCAGTTGTTGACTTAAAGTCCCTTCTTAATACCCCATACTTCTCTCTTAATATTACTCTTTGTCAGAAATCTTTTCTTCTTCTTATTCTCTCAATACTCTACCCAATCTTTCTCAGTATTACCACCTATTCTAATAGGAATACACGCGATTACTGCAACAACTCATTTCTCTCTATTTTTCAACAAAGTAAAAGCTAGTAGTAATAGTAGTAATGGTCTCAGCAGCATCACTCACACAGTTGCACACTCTAAATCACATAATTTCTTCCCTGAGCTAATTTTTTTCCCTTCAAACGTTTACAATCCCAGAACTTGTACTATAGTCGCAGTAGCATTGTAGCTCATCAAACTTGTCTGTCAGTAGTTCATTTTCTCCTCCTCCATTTATTCGCTCAACCGAGTATAAAAATTATTTCGGTACCTTCCTTTTTTCCTCTTTTTTCTACTTTCTTCTTCGTCCTCTTCTTTTCTCATTTTTTTCTTCTCCACTGGGACTATCCTCAACTCACCACCACCATCACCACTACTGAAAATATAGCGATAACCAATTCAACCACATAGTATAAGTGATGGTTTTCCTATCAGTACCAGTACTAGTAGCAGTCGCCCTGAAACTTATAAAAAAGATTTTCGCGTTGGTGAATTGGATACAACAAAAAGTATTGATTCTTCTCTACTACTTTTTTCCTTACTTTAGTGTGTGATCTAATACATTTACGTGCTACGTAAAGAAAAAAAAACGTAAAAATTGGTGTGTATATAAATCTAGTAAGAAAAAAAATGATCTCAAATCCCACACACCCGCATCATCATAGGTATGTGCTATGTGTCTACATGCATACAGCTCTGATGATCCTTTTACTTGGTTGGGAGGAAATCAGCAAGAAAAAGAGACAAGTCAAGGAAAGGAGAAGAACAGCAGGACTTCAAGAAAAAAGAAGACTTAAGCCACCACCACCACCAGATACTATACCTCACATCGCATAGTTTGCAAATCCAGCCTAACTAGTATATATACCTATCTATCTCCGTCTTTTTCTCCGTTAACAAACCAACAAAAGAAGAAGTTGAAAAAAAAGTTGAAGTTGCACTTGGACATTTTCACCCGCAGTGTATCAAGGTATCCCAAGTAAGTGAGCCTAGTCGAACAAGGCGAAAAAACATCAGGACATCAAAAAACGACTTCCATCTTTTATCCTCAAATCTGCTGGGACGCATCTAACAAAACCGTACAAGACGGAGAAAAAGACGGGAGCCTATATGTACATGTGTACCACATACATAAGT
This sequence comes from Sinella curviseta, assembly GCA_004115045.4. NCBI lineage: Eukaryota > Metazoa > Arthropoda > Collembola > Entomobryomorpha > Entomobryidae > Sinella > Sinella curviseta. The sequence continues at coordinate 35,277,921 of CM023201.3, forward strand.
GCAGCAGCAATGTTTCTCGACAGTAGGGATATGCGATGATTGTAAGAATGAGCAGAACATTAAAACTAAAGCTGGAAAATAACAACAACAACAACAAGAGAGAAGGAAACAATGAAACTTAGTCACTTGGAAATTTTTTTGACGATGGGTAAATACAGCAGACCATCGTCATGATCATGAATGGATGGATGGACAATAGCAGGAGCAACAACAACAAAAAGAAACTTTTAAGCAGAAAGAAACAAGCTCTTTTTTGTTTTTAAGTGGCTTTTCCTCAATCCGTTCATTCTTTTTAGGGAGAGAGAGAGGGGGGACACAAATAGTTTTTAACTCAATCCATTGTTCGCCAATAAGGAAATCTTACTGAACATATAAAAAAGAAAGAACGAGAGAAAAAATTGTCCCGTTTCACGATGCTACTACTGCTTCCTTCACGATCCATGTCGTCTTTTTACGGGAACTAGAACTCAATGTTCTTGTACAACAATTGTATGTATAGTAGTAGTAGACGTAGAAAAAACAATGTCGTTTGGCAATCAGTGAATGTGTCACATCAAAACAAAGTTGTTCCCTGTTTTCTACCAAGAAATAAAAAGCTTTACAACAAGGAGATCACACAAACAACGATGAGGACTACAGCAGAAATAAAAATAATAATTCCAGCAATAACAATGAAAGCTCTGAAAGACAGAAAAAAGAAGTTCATCCGCTACCACAACTATTATTGCCATCAACCAACCAGACAGTCAACCAAACGTTGGGTGGGAACTGCATGGAGGAATTTGGAAGGAAATCAAAACAATGGGAGGAAGGATGGCGGAAATGGCACAAAAAATCAACACAGCCTCACAGTCGAACTCCATGCTTCTTTACTTCCCATATTGCTGTTATATTTTATGGAATGTAATGAAGTATGGAGAACTCGTGGGGCAATTTCAACTGATTTTTGACCGCCTATTCCGTGAATCCCAACGCCAGAGAAGTACACCAAAGGATGAACAAACAAATACAGGCAATTAGTGTGAAGGAAAATGACACGATCTGCCAACGAAGAAAATAAAAAAAAACAGACTAGAAGCGAGAGTGGCTAGATTCCTTCACTTGTTTCACAACCCGAGTGAAAATCAAGCTCAAAGCCGTGCATCACTGTATGGTGTTAGCAAGTACTTGGTAAGTTTCAATAATACAACACAAACTATTATAATTGCTGTAACTATTTCACAACATGGAAAGTTTTGCTTTCTTATGAAAATTTTCACTGGTTCCATAAATTGTTTCATAACTGCCCGAGACATAGTTTGGTCTTATGAAGAATATAATGGAATACGGGAGAAATATTCAATTGTCTAATGGGTGGTGGTATGAATGATGTAGTTGCGTTGCGGTCATCCCATTTCCACACAAAGTAAATAAACCTTGTTCGTATGGTTCATTGTGCCACAGCACTCTAACCATAACACTTCTGTTGTCGGTACATTTTGTTGTATTTATAGCCATTAACCTTTTAGACGCCATGGGCCATCATGATGAGTTGATTAAATGAAGAAACTTACCATTAACATTAGAGCAGCGCTGGATGCAAAAAACAGAAGTGTATACAAGTATGTACGTAGGCGCGGGACAAGAGGAATGGGAGGAAATAAGCCGAAACCAGAAAGAGAAGTGAGGGAGAGACAGCAAGAAAACGAAGAGGAAGACGAAGAGTATTAAAAACGTAATTTAACCAGCCACCATTATTATTGTGAAGTCAAGCTCATTTCACCCATTTTCCCAGTCTTTCTTCTATGCTCAATATATTTCACTCTCACCTTTTGTAATTTTCAAATAACTTGGTGCTGGATTCAAAAGCCGTGCCTTGCACATGGCATCCACCCATCCATACATCATCAACTTGAATACGCACACAGAAAACCAAGAGCCGGGCGAATGAGGGAGAGAGAAAACCAATTCCAAGTAGAAGAGAGGATCCTTTCGTTGGCCATTCCTGCAAAACCGCCGACCAACAACAATTCATGACGATTAGATGAGAGAGAGAGAGCAACGCTTAATTATATCCCGAAAAGCCTGTCTTGTCTGCCAGCCTGTGTGCTCCTCTCACTCCATTCTCCTGCTATTTAGTTAGCGTTGTTGGTTTCATATCATCCAAGCAATCCACAAAACTCGAGAAGCGAGGAATGGACGAGGTATAAAAAAGGTACGTAGTGGCAGTAAAGGCAGCAAATGTGCCACCAAAGACATTGCCATTAGTTTCCTGTTTTTTGTGCAAATTGCACAGGATTCACCAAATAAACGAGTGAGAGAGAAAGGATGGCATCAGGGATGCATACCAGCGGGGAAGGGAAGTAATATTTCCAGTCGTTTGAGTCGCACACCAACAGCAGCAAGCACCAAAGCACCCCGAAATGGGATTATCTCGTTGGTGGTGGTGTGGTATAACGGCGGTGGTATGGTGCTTGATGTTCATGCAACAACAAAAAAAGTAAGAATACCACCACCTTGTAAACATTTATCGCGGTATGGTACGTACGTACGTACGCCAAGTAAAACATCCGGACAGCAGAGAAATAAGTAAGGTACATATTTCTTTTCCGTGAATATTCGATGACTGTTTCCTTCGTGTTAAAGGATGTGTTGCTACACATTACTTTGTTACTTGTTTTTATGCCACCGTCAACCACCATCGTATATATAAACTCATACCCATACAAACATTATTCTAAAGTAGCGAGCTCCCACCGCATCATTTTCCCTCAATGAGAAACTTTCTCTCTCTCCCTCTCTCTCTCTGCTCTCTCCACTCACAACTACTCCCAAGTCCCAAGCTGCTTTCTCCTCTCTGGAAAACGCTCACAGAAGGTCATAAAAGCCTAGTGCAGAAGAGGCGCATATAATGGCCCGTCTTTCTGACAACAGTGCTAAATTTATGTTGCATACTATTCCTCCGCGAGCCGTCTCACCAACTCCTTTCATCTCTGATTTATAGGCTTCTCCAGTGTCATTTGCTTTGTTTATTCCACACATTATTAACCATAGGTGCAACCCAAAAAGCGAAAGGCAACAACAAACAACTCATCATCCAGCAATACACACACCACTGCTGTGTATCAGTAGCAGCGGGAGGATACCTTTTTCCTTCATACAACCATTTATTATTACAATGTCCATGAATAAAGCACCAGCCGACAATTTTAAAACTAAAAAATACTCGTCTTTACTTTCCTACCTCTGCTATTACCACCACCATCTATTTTTATCATCATCAAGATATAGTCACTTTTGCGTTCCCATACTCGCACAAGCAGGCAACAGCACACACACAAGACAGGTTTTAAAAGGAATTTTCATATTATTATGCCTCCTTGTTCCAAAAGGCAACATCCATCCAGTAGCTTTTACTTTTTACTTTCTCGTATCATACTTCTATAGCGCAACAAACCAACAAAAAATGGCTTCATGATAATAACCCCATTAAAATATGAGGATAGCAATATCTTGTCCTGTAATTCTTTTGTCGTCTTATCTCGTAAAATGAATGAATGAATATCCCATAAGCTCCCCGAGGAGGAATACAAACTATCTATCTAATTCCATGTCTCCTCGCGAGCCCAACGAAAATGAAGTAACGGCTTGGCACACTCACTCCAAATTCGCCTGATGATTATGTCAAGAGCTTATTCCATGCACATCACTTATTTTTGTCCCTATATACTCTATACACACTCATACTCCATTTTTTTCTCAGTGAGACAAAGAATCAAAATATGAAATAGCAAAGACACACACAACATGTCTCTTCTTTATATTCTCGGGAATCCACCAAACAACTCAGCCCAGCATGCATTTAACAAAGTTCCCAATCTATTTTTGTCCACATGCCACGAACAACAGAATCGACATGAAGCACCACCACCAGCAGACGTTATTACATAATAAGTAAAGCAGTGAGTTGTACACGACACACACAAACGACAGTGGAGACCAAGACCAAATGAGTCTTTCAATCGTATTATCGGTGCGTTTCTGTGTGTGAGCAGAGCAGATAGATATTTCGGATGGATAACCGTTGAAAAACCGGCACGTACTGTATTAGTTGTGAAAGGCGAAATGCCATCAACATCACCATCATCATTGGAGATCAGAGAGTGGTGATCCTGGTATAGCTATCGGCTAAAATGCCATCAGAACGATGCCGATGATGATCTTCATCATCGTCGTCGAGCAGCAAAGCCTTAGACTTCACCACCACATGAAGCAGGAACAGAGGCAGGCAGGGTAGTACTTTACAGGAATTCACAACTCATTTCCTACATTTGCTCTCTGGTGTTCTTCGAGGAATACATGGCCAACAATTGCAAACGTCTCTTGGTATTCAATCAATGTCAATGTTAACATAAATGTTTATCCGTTCTCTCTTCAGCAGCAGCATTTTTTCTCTTCTTTGCAAAACGCTCTACCCGGATATTCATGGGTCCATGAAAACTAGATTAGATTGTTGGTTACACTACTACTGTAGTGTTGCTGCTGAGCACGATCATCATGTACTAGATACACTTATGTGAGACCCCTACAATTTACATTAGTGTATCCTTATAAGCAATATCCTAGGTGCATACATATTCTTAGAAAACACAATAGAGAGCTATATGAACCAAGCAGGATTGAATTTTCTACACTGTCTACTCCACAAAAAAATGTTCAGTCAGTCAGCAAGAAAATAGCTTAATGTTTATACGAGCACATAAATAAATACATCACAATGACGGAACTGAAACGTCGTCAGCGACCTTTTTTGTTAAAAGATGTAGTAATAGTAGTAATGCCATCATCTATATTATGTTGATTTCACACAGCTACCCACTTTAGTGTATTATATGCATTCGGCTTTATAAAAAAAAGAAAATGGAATACTGAAATCAGCGACAGCAGAATAAAAACAACATTACGGAATCCTAAGGGAAAGTTCCAATTCATGAGGAGTAAAGATGAAAAGTAAGTAAAGCAAGAAAAATACAAGTAGCAAGTACCAGTATCTGAATTGTTTTCACTAAAAATAAAACTTTATCATAGACTATTTTCCCTTCGTCTTTTTTCTATTCATTCAAGCCATTCCCTTAACAAATAAATTTATTTCCATTTCAGGAATTTTCCACTCTTTTCCTGCTTTGCTTTGCCATTTTTCTCTTTAGGTTACTTTATTTGCGGGACTTAAATGAATAAACCTTTTAACAACGAAATTGAAAAACGACATGAGTACCAAAGGCATGAATTGCATCACTTATTATTCATCGTGAAAATCAACAGAAAAGCAATTTAAGTAGCTTCATCTCACACAAATGTAATATAAAAACAATTTATGGTGCCAGTTCTAACTTGTGACCAAACATCGAACGTAATAATTCTAAAAGATGTCTTCTTCATGAATACTGAATAAATGATATATTTTTACCTGTCAACTAGAACCGTGTAATTAACTTCCCATGAAGCATTTTAATGTTTCCGCTTTTTATCTTGAATAAAAGTGGGAATATTATTTTCAAACAGCATTTTGAATTTCCAGTTTTGGCAAAAAGAAGTAGATTCTATTCGTTCAGCATTGTATGTTAATACCGGTTTGGTACTTGTATGAAAAACGTGAGCAGGATTTTACTTTCATAGAAAATGAAACCAATATAACCAAGCATACAATGTGAAATATGAGTGGTACCTCATCCACAATGATTATTGTTAACAAAGTTTTTTTTGAAACCCCAAGAGAAGTTCCGAAAATATACATAAACGTGTGTGTATAGTGAATTGAGTACAAAAGTGATTTTTTTGTCAAATGACAACATAATTTTATGTATACACTTCATTTTTCCTTCAAAAAATAAAGTACAACAGGGTAGCATAAGCTGGCACTACCACTTTACTACATGGTAGGCATTCCGAATACTATACAATTCCCTTGAAACAGCCCAAGAATGATGCTAACATTATTTTCGCATTGTATCACACATCCTTTACCCCGTCTCTTGCTCCCATTTACTCAAGTTTCATTCTCAAGACAATACATGCCACGGTATTAATAATACACATATACATGTACATGCACACACGTTTGCAAAACAAAAGAACTTCCAGGAAATGTTCAACAAAACTTACTAAAAATTTACAACAGCTACATATATGTATATATGTATGTATGTATACATATCAAACAAACTCAATAGAAGCTATTATCAACACCACCACCACCGCTACTACTATCCAAACTACTGTTACAAGTCGGACCACTAACCTTTCCATTCAATCCTTTCACTCTTTCAATTTAAACTCCTTCAATTGGTCTCATCTTTCCTTTCTCCCTCTCTCCAAGAGTAGAACAAGACGAAACACTATTTGATTTAACTTTCAAGATGTATCCATTTTACCCAGCTTTGTCTGCTACATTTGCTTTTCCTTCCCACTCAGAAAAACCATATAACACCAAACGCACATCCACATTCACATATTATTTCACAGTCTCTTCAGGCGAATTCCTTTCCTTTTTTTATTCTTCCCAGTAACTACATTTATATAAGTAGAATAAAAAATATAATATTATTTTTTTCTATATATACGTATACATGCATGCACACATATATACAGCACATTTACCTGCCGCATGAATACACAGGACTTTTCTTTTATCAGATCAATAATAATACTTTCCCTCAATTCTCTTTCTTCTAAAAAGGAAGATCCCTTTTCCGTCGTTTTCTTTTCTGCTTATGAGAAAGTAACCAAACCGGCAGATCTCTTATCCCTTATCTTTAAATTGAATTTTTAGGTGCACGAAAGCATGATCCATAAACCTTCACAACCCAATAAAAGAAAACAATGTGATGCGTCGCAGGAAGGATACAGCGTCTTTATATAATAAGGGTGCGAGCAAGCAGTCATGGAGCAACTCGATAAATATACATTCTTTTCGTCATTTAAACTGGAAAAACTATTAGTACGGAAGATTTTGATCAAAGCAGAGTAACCGACAAGAGAGAAGAAAAAATCTACCTGCTGGAGTAAGGAAAAAGTGAAAAATAAAATAAAAGACAAAAGGAATAAAAAACAAATTTATTTTATTTTATTTTCAAACACCTTATTTTCCTCGTTCCCATTTACAGCCTTTCTTTGATGGCATTTCGTATGCTCTTCATTTCAAAAATTAAATTTCTCTTGTGTTCTCCGACAACTAGGTAAATGAGTGCGCATTTCTGGAATGAATATACACGGACCAAAAACTTTTTTCATTTTGTATGCACACAACAAAACATTATTTCCTCCACCTTTCTCAACAAAATAATTCAACTTTACAGGTTGCTCTTGATTTCCTTCATTTCCATGCAAAATGCTTTTGTTGAAAGCAGCAAACACATTTCCATATTTGCTACGTTTTCAACTGTCGCCAACACGAACACCATATTATATTCCTTGCCCCCAAAAGTATAGGTATATACCCAAATGTAGACTAGATGCAAGAGTATTTCATGAAGTGCAAAAAAAATCCTACAATTTTCAGAAATTTGAATTCTTATTCTTTTTCCCTCTAATAAAATATTATTACACAAAACGACCCATAAATTAAGACTACAAAATATGTACCTTTCGTATTTCATTTAAACTGCTTACCAGAATAGGTATACCTAGGCATATTTTTTATCTCGACTGGACCAAATTCCAATGAAGTTATTTATGTTGTTAGAAAAGCAGACATTGTGTCACAAACATCTTATCACAACGACAATTTATAACCCATTTTGAATTGGATGTGAAAAAGAAAGGACGAGTGAAAGCAGACTTACAGGACAGTGAAAGTATAGAAAACTAACATATGAAAGCACAAGCTGGCGAAGCTGCCTTTTTATACTTCCTATACAGAATGGACCAACTACAGTAGTGGAGCATCATCATCACAATCTACATAACAATAATATATTCGCGTCCTTCGTTGGAACATATTACAAAGCCAACTTGTGCCATGTATAATATGCTGACAACCTTCCTTGTGCCATATAGGAAGGTACCGTCATTTATTTCTCAACTGCTACATACAACAACAGCAACAGCATCCGTTTAAGCACGATGATGGCAGTACAAAAAAGGGTTTAAAAGTGCTTTTGCTTTCTAAACGAGCCAAGTGTGTTGAGTGTGTGTTGTGCGAACAAAAATAGTGTTGTTGAATGTGAAAATAAAATTGAACTATGAATGAGAATATCTCATCGTTGGCCGGAGGGGAACCTTAATACATACGTGTGAATTATGATCGGAAGTTTTCTTTCATGAAGCATCACTCCCTTGGGCACTCCACACACCACTGCCGCCACTCTATACCTAATATTACAACTACTACCTTTGCCTGCACACTTCAACAACAACAAGCAGCAGGAAAACCCAACCAAACCAGTCAAGTTCTTCAGTCGTGTGCCTTATTCAATGGAAAGTAATTTTTTCTACTATGTAAACGTGAACGGGGCAACGACTTTTTCTCTTTTTTTTCTTTATACTGATACAACATACTGTATAAACTAACTATCACCGCAGACATCATCACCATTTTTTTCTCTCTCTCTCATTCTCGTCTCCCGAAATATGTATTCATTCACCCACACAAGCTAACCTGAAACGTGAATAGTTTCCGGAGTCTCCGGATACAATTGGTTTTGATATGACAGAACAAGTCAGCTATCTTCTCTTACCACCACAACTACCACAACTCAAGGAAGAAAAATGTAAACGTGCGCGTACGAAGACGAGAGCAGACAAAAATGGGGTTTCAGCTTCTCAATCTTCCTTTCCGTCAGATTCCCAACTTGGGAAACGAAAAAAGAAAGAAAACGTAATGCGTCGAGAGAGAGAGAGAAAAAAAATCCATCCACCTATCTATACACTAAACTCAAAAACCTCCTAATATGTCAGTATTTTATTTTCTCTTTCTCCTTTTTAAAACTTGTATAATAATAATATATGTACATACATCACTTCCAACCAGACCAAACTTCATCTCAAAAGCATCATCGAGACGGCAATTCAGAGTATTTATATAGCTGGTTTAAAGCGAAATATTAGGATATTCACATTATATTATTCCGCAGCAGTTTAGCTACTTGTTCATTGCAAACAGTTTGTCTGTCTGTCTCTTTGTACTACTGTATCTTTTAGAGTTTTGGACCAATTTCAACCGTATTTGTGTCCATGTTCTATGCTGTAAATTGGACCCTCAACAATGGTTGAATCGAGTGAATTGTTGTTCTGATGCGGGAGTGCATGTACCTTAAATAGTAAGATTCAAACATTTTACTACATGTTTTGGTACAGACTTGTCCGTTCAGTTTGTTAGCTTGCCTGTCAGTGAGTGTACCAGGCTGCTGGTTATTCTTTTCTTCCGCTGGTTTTCTACATATTGACTTGTCGAGTAAATTTATGTCTGTATACAGAGTAAAAAGGGCAATAAAAGAGAGGGATAAAAACCAGTAGAGAATACATGGCTATAGCACAGAGGCATCGCCATCGTCAGCATCATCATGATCAGTGGAGGAGAATCCACATAAAAACGAAGCTTCAACTCTTACACAAGAAGAGAGGGAAAGCCAAAGAGAGAAAAGGATGGCTCGTCGAGAGTACCAGAAGGCAATGCATGATTTTTCTACAAAGTTTTTTTTCCTTCGTTCACTTTCTCCACAACTGATGTAACGTATACATAAGCAAACCCGAACGAAGAAAAAAAATTCTCTCTTGTGTCTTCCTTTTTTTCTCTTGTCCCATTCACTCTACTATGTGCCCCGTATACCATTTCCCTCCGACATCTCTCAATAGCGAACAGTCCTGCCAGTTTTGATCATGCACACATACACATTGGCACGTGTTTGGAAATACAAAATGAAACTCTCCCTTTCTTTCCTTTTTTCTCTACTCCCCGCAAAACCCATATATCCAGTAAAAGAGTTACTAATTCTGCTGCTGATGTTCTGCCTTGCCTGCCACTACCTTGTATAATAACAGTAGCAGAGGCAAGGATGGAAGTGGTGGTGGTGATGTGACGGTGGTGGCAGAGAAGTGGAAGCACCACACCATGGAAAGGAGGAAAGCTTGTTCTGCCTCCAGACTCCACGTCAAAATCACCCGTTCCATTCCGGGGGTTATGAGAAGGAAAAAGCGAAAGCAACTTGACTGTAACTGTATGCCTACCAGTCAAACTAGTACCACACCACTGCCACCATCACCACTTTTTTATACTATTTCAATACCCCTCGAGTTTTTCACAGGAAGGCTGAAGGAAATGAGTGCACAAGAGAGAAAGCTAATATAAAACTCAATAATAAACGCAGCACCATGCACTTTAGGATGAATGCTCCCAACACTACTCTTTACAACACTGTGAGATGGAAACCATAGACAGTGTCGACTGGAAAGTAAAAGTTATAACGATAGCACTGCAGCAGCATCGCCACTCATTCAGTGCTCACTCCTTTCTCTACCTATTCATATGTACATCCTGTTTCCCATTGCCACAGACGAATTTTAAGACATCCTAACTTTTCTCTCTTTTTTTCTTTAGTACTACTGGTACTGGTACTACTACATAAATATAAAACTTTCTCCTCTCATCGGAAGACCTGAAAACAAATGAGTTGTGTCATTTCATTTTTACGTATACACACTTCCGACTAAGGAGAAGTAGGAGAATGAAAAAAAAACACAACTGTATCAACTTGGCTTGGTGATACCAATTTTGCTTTCTTTCCTCGCCATTCGTTCAAACACCACTTCTTTTACTCGCCGTATTCATCAACGCACGAGAATGGGCAATAAATACAATATACAAAGGAAGGAAACAGAGGAAGGGGCTAATAATATCGACAAAATAGTAATACAAACTTTTCTCTCTCTTTATTTCTTTCCCTTTTTCCAACAACTGTTTCATTCACAGTCATTTATGATGTCAGTCAAACGTCAGCCAATTTTCCTTTTTTATTCGATAACATGAAAAACACTATATTAATATATACTTTACAGGCTCAAATATCTTCTTTAATTAATTTTTATGTCTGAGCCTTTCTTGTTCCTCTTGTAATTGAAACCCATACATAAAAAAGTAAAAAAATCTTCAAGGTTAATAGGAGTAAACTCCTCCGTTTTAAAACGACATGTGCATAATTCATTCTCATCTGCTTTGCGCCTACAATATCTTTTGTTTCTTGATGCTGCCGAGAAATGAACAGGAATACATTCATTAAACTATAAACACTAAATTCTTATGCAAACTTTATAGAGAGCCACTTTCCTCAACTGCCTGAATCTAGAATATATCCGACAGGAGTACAAGAGAGTACACACTATGCTGACACTGCCTCATTTACTTTTTATGTACACCTTTCTTTATCTCATTTCTTCTCGCTTCCAGACAGAATGAAAATATTTTTCGTCTGAAATTCGAGAAAACCCACTACTACATATCCAAAGGGCTAAAAAAAGAGAGATGCTTCTGATTTTCTCTCTCTTACATGGAAGCTCGATATAATATATTGTCTTCTTTTATCCATTATATTATGCTGAAACAACGCCATAAAACGTGTTATATATCAAGTACACTGCTGCTACTGCAGAGGTACCAAGGCGAAGTATAGGGAAGAAAGCACCAGCCGTAGTGCCACTACTACCAGAGCACCATCATCATCCAGTCTTAATGTTCCAAAAAGGATAAATGGGAAATCGAAGACTCGACAAAATTTGGCAATCTTATATCCTAAACTCTCTTCTCCTTCTTGAGATAAACGTATTTCGATTACCATGATATTCATCCATATATATCCACCCCAAAGGCAGCGGCAGGCAAGGCAGCCTTGAAGAGAGGATCCCAACGTACGTGAAGAAGCTCTGCTCTGTCTTATAGAAAAATAACAAATAACGCTCCTCTTTATTTTACACCCTAGACCTTAGCCTTACGTATATTTTGTACTCCCTGTTAGGTATATGTATTTACTTTTATCTTTTTATATGCCATTACGTCAAAAGTATTCTTTATAGATTCCTATTTTGTAAGCTTTATATATACGTATATATAATGTCAGACTGGTGGGGTTTCTCATGCTAAATTTCCTTCAACAACAACAACATCAGTGGTGTAAGTAGGGCTACTGCTCGTTGGGAGCGCCATCAGGATTCTGGATAATACGGGTTTTCTTCTCTCGTGCACACTCCCTGTTTCTTCTTATGCACAATGACTTTCACTTGCAGACACTTGAGCGCAACAAAGCACCTTTTTAACAAAAATGATAAAGACGGGAGAGAAGGAAAATGAGCAAGAAATAGCAGAAGAGAGGTAATGTTTACCAAAAGGCATCAACGTCAATGACTCCTTAATAAAAACAAAATGAGTACACCTTTCTCTCGTCGAAAGGTCAAAAGAACCCTGCCCCCTTTATTACACTATTTATGTCGATGTCCCACTATTTCGGTAGGAAAGAGCTTTCTATTCCTTTTAAACAGATCCACTGCCGTCATGGTCGTACTGCTGCTGCGGAAGCAAATTATACCATTATACCCCATAAACTACTATTATCATCATTCTCATATGATTCGGAGGGGGTATATTATATATTTAAAGAAATGAAAAGAAATTTATTTTCTCTGCAACTTGCTATACTTGTGGATGTGACATGAAGTAAACATTTTGTTATCATCTCCTCTCCTCCAAAAATGTTTTATCACGATTATCCGTTAAATATATCAAGAAAGTCGAAACTAATTGGCATATCTCCTCGTGGACATCAGTATGTCTACTTCAGGTAAAAAATATTGTTATTACATTCATAGTAGTTGGAAATATTGTCCATCAGATAGCGCACACTATGTGACTGCTTCAACAACAAAAATCTCAGTCAAATGTCTGAGTCGAGTCACTTTTTACTGTATGCATAATTCAAAAACGTCTAATCTGGTGCTTTTATAAGGAGACTTCTCTCAGAAGAGCACCACCACCACCTCCGTCACCACAAAACTTTTTAGTTTAGAAAGACATGAAAAAATTCTATTTTTTCAACGCATATTACTTGGACATTTTTTGTAGAGGAGGAGGAGGAACACGAACATATACAGTTTAGTTTTTGACTTTGAATGACTTCTACAAAAATGTACTGAGCAACTTCCATGATAATAATAGTAGTAAGGAATAATATATATTATAGCGTTTCTACATTAGTATATGATTCAAAAGTACAGCAACCATTATCATCATGATCATCATCATAAAACTTGGTTAGGTTTATAGACACTTTTGTACCATATAGAGCACATACGGATTACATAAGATATCTCTGATATACGACTGTACCTACGTTCTTGTTTCTCAAATACGGACATTCTACAGAGACAGAGAGAGAGTGAAGACGTCGAAAGTATTTCATAGTAAAGCGTATTATCTTAATGTAACTCTAACTCGCTTTATACTCTTTACTTTCACTGTTTTTTCTTTCCTTCTGCACGTATTTTTTTTTGGCTGAGTCGTTTATTTTTTCGTCTTTTCCTCTCTTTCGTATCTACAAAGTGGGAAAAACAGAGACAGTAACACAAGCAGAGGGAAGAAAGTAGCCGAGATACTTTTTTTTGAGTATTTCTATATAGGTATGTGAGTATATGTAGGTTTCCCTTGTGTCGTACATTTCATACAGCCTGTGTATATGTGTATGCGGGTTTCTTTTTGCGGTTTTTACCATCAGTTCAAATATCCTTAACGGCAGCTTGAATTCTCATTCCAATATTAAATCCCTTTTAGTGTATAGCGTAATTTTCAATGGTAGAAAGTATTGTAAAAGAAGAAGCAATGTACGTAGATAGTTCAGGCCACATGGTTCCATTATCTTTTCTCCAACTCAGAAAGTCACTCTTTCAAATTCTACTACCACGTATTATCCATTGAAAAACTATACGTAGCGAAAGTAAAATCATATGAACATCCCACAGCAGCTTTAACTCTCTCCTTCTCTCTCATCTTTAAACTTCTTTCTACTAATTCCATTCCGACTTTGCCACCACTGCCGCTTCCCTATTTTATGGTAGACATTACAGATATGCCTATATAACAACATAAGTAATACAGACAGAAAATTTCTGCGACCCGTTCGAATGTCTCAAAACCACACTTCCATGTTACCTACTGTTATTAATAATATTACCGCTACTCTTTGTGTCTATATTCAAACTATGTTTTGTTACGCTCATTTTGTGGAAGAATTTAACATTATCCTGTCATTATAGTAATGCATAGTAATAAGGATCTCAATGTACGTCACATTATTATACGCACACATATTTTTCAGAGTTCACATGCCTCTGTATCCGTTAAAACAGCCATTATCAAAATAGGCTAACAATTTATGTACGCATTTAAAATGTTGGTAGTTTTCTCCGTCTATGGGAATGTCTTGCAACGACACGTCGAGAGAAAGCAAGACCGTTACCACTGCTGGTTGAAGTTAAATATTACATTATGAACCTAGAGCAGATCTCGAGCTATTCCGGAAGGATGAACGCTGGAAAGAATAAGTTTATGCATAGTTATGCACAAAATTTTAAGAGATACCTTGTGACTGTTCCACTCGTTCTATTCTATTATAACATAGTAGACGCATCTCTCTCCTTCACAAGATTCAAATGGAATTTCCCTGCCATTTGTTCGTTTTTTTCCTACGTCTGCCGATGATATAGGTAAAAAGCAGTGGTTTGGTTTACTCGGTAGCAAAGTCCGTGGTGGCAGTAAAAGTATTTTATAGCATTAAAACTATGTGCCTTCACAATAATATTGAATTCGAAGGGAACTTTTACATTTGTGTGCTTCAAGACTGGTCGCGTTTCGTCTCGTTGTTCCTACTTGGTATTTATATGTATGCACAATATGCAAAATCTTTCTGATTTCACGGTTCCTTCAACCCAGTCATATATTTCCTTTTCCATTTTAATCCTCTTCATTTAAATTCCAAATTGAAAATGCTTTGAGCGAAACGTGTTTCATTGGCATTTTATGCGCTTTTCCAAGTAACAGCATTCCTTTCTCTCATTCCTTTTCACTCTCACTCTCCCTTTCTTCCAGCCTCCCGTCCAACTAAACATTATCTTTTAATTCTAGTAAATGCAAGCTTTCCTGGGCTGGTGGCCCCGTTTTCCTGTTTCAGAGTAGCAGAATGGCAGAAAACACAGCCCATTTACGTAAGTCAGATAAACGGCTAAGGCAAATATATTACGTAGAGAGGCAAGTCCGTGTAGTTAAGCTTTAAATGCATTCTCGTGTGTTTTGTTCAGCTTAAATTTGCCCTGGATGCTACTACCAATTTGCCGTTTTACTTATTTTCACTTGTTTATAAATCATCCTCATCAACAAACAGGCAACACTACTAGCAAGTATTCACGTCGGTCGTGATGTTCTAAAAAGTACAAATTATTATCCTCTTTTGTTCAATCTCAGAGTTTCAATATTGAATGTTATATGTTTAATTGCACTGTTGCTGGAAAAAACCTTGTCGTGAACATGTCTGCAAAATATAATGATCTAAAATTTACCATAAAATATTTGATTACGTTAATTTCTATAATTGAAATCATTTTTTTTCAAAATCGCAGTAAATTGCACCCAAAAGATATCCGATTAAAAACTTCCAATCCCATATAAAATGAGCCTGTCGACTAAAACCTGATTTTTTACAATAAATACCACATGATCAAACGCAATATTATTCCTAATACGAATGCGTATGTTGAATGAATACTTGGCTACCTATCATAATAATAAGTACTAATCCACTTTATGAATGAATTGTTGCGGGAGTAATGGCCTTTATACTACAACTGATTAAGGATAAGCCTTAGCTCCTACGACCACAAGTCCACCAGATCCCTTTCCCTGATAGAAAATCCCTCAAAAAGTACCCATACACCACAATATTCGACATGAAAACTAAACCCTACTTTGTCTGCCGTCGAATGTAACGTAACCAATCTTGTTATATGAAGATACAACAGGAGGGTGCTGCTGCAAGTGGTTAGGCCACTCTTTTCTCGTATATTTTGGTACAGTGTAGCTCTAGCCACACAACAGCAGCAGCACAGCAAACTCTACAAAGATTTGCAGGTGAATAAGGATCAAACTTGCATTTGACTTTAGTTCATAGTTGGAAACAAGACAAAACTGATAGGCAGAGTGTGTGAATGTGAACGGGCAGGGAGTGAGAGGCTGCCTGATGTAAGAAAACAATACATATCCACACCACTACCGCTCTGCTGCTATTACACATACACTTTTACTTTCTTCCACCAAAATAATAATATGCATTTGTAGGAGTGTGTAGAGGCAGAGTAGCAGCAGTGTGCGAAGGAGAAGAAGAGGAAGCAAAGAGAAACATTTTTTCTCGGGATACCGACATGCGCTGAATCCATTGTGGGCGAGAATATGTAGGAAGCATCATCATATCATTTTATACAAGTAACTTGTGTAATGCCGTGTTGGCTGAAGCTGCTGCTAAATGTCGTGTTTCTCAACATTGTACATAGTATCAGCATACATAATACATGTTATGGATGTTATGCAGGAAGGCAAGCAGCTATCCTACACTGTTTTTGGCTGCTTTCTCTTCTCCTACGATGAGAGCTTGGCAAGTGGCAAACCAAGCAAGCTGGGGGACACAGTCATAGCCACAATAGGAGCAGCAGCAGCAGCGAGCATTTTGAATATAAGACCGAGATCACCGATTCTCTCCGAACTCACTTGTTCCACAAAAACTTCCTGAAACGAACCAGTTTCCCTCAATACAGTGACACATCCAAATTCATACAGCAACCCGACACACTGCACTAAAAATAGCTGCTCTCCGTGTGTTCCTCTCGTACTTTTCATCTTACCCACCGTCAAACAACCCGTCGTCTCCAAAAATTTGAACTCATCGCCCGGTGATAATAATAAATACTTATAAATATTTTTGATGCACTCTTCTCTCAAACAACCTACGACCAAAATCAAAATTAAAAGTAAAAAAGGAACGTTGGAATCGCCAGGAAAAAATAATTTATTTGAATGTAAATATATTAATATCTACTGCATCATCTATTTTTAAAAATATACATATTCTTTGCTCTATTGTCAGTCAAAAAATTCTATCTCTTCACTTCTTTTCCTTCTTCTATCACAATCGCAACAGCTTTTCAAAAATACAACATTCCACAAATCTGAACATGTCTACGACTTCTAACTCGCTGCTGCTCAGCCTGCTTTCTGTCCATCTGTCAACTTCCACTCTCTTCTTCTATCTTCTTGTTTGAGGTGATCAGTGAAGTGTATCTATTTACTAAACTCTATTTTCATTTCTTTTAAAAACATTTTATTTTTTAAACAATACTTTCATTTTTCTTCCTTTCTCACCTTAAAACACATCATCATAAACCTTATCAATGCTTTTTTAATCAGCATCAACCATTTGAGTTTCACTTTCTCTGTTGCTTTATATTTCTGTTGTGTGAGTTTTTGTACAAATACAAATTTGCCGTGAAATGCCTATAAAAGCAATATCATGGTTTGCCTGCAAGTTTGGAGTCGCCAAGATTTTCAAATATGATAATCATTTGTGCTCGTTTCGTGAATCAAAAGGCCTACCTGTATCAAAGTACCCTACATAAAGTTAACAACCTGCCATTTTATTAACCACAAACACAAACCCAGAAATGATTTCCAGATATTGTTTAACACAAAAAAATATCGACATCCTTTCCATTTTATGCCATTCTCACAATATTTTTAACATCATTACCCATTACCACTTACATTATTACAGTGCAAAAGTGCTTCATCGCTTCCTACGCGATTTCTTAATGTGTGTGTACAACATGTTATTACTGAATACCTTTCGGTATCCTGCTCGCTGAGGATGATCCGGGGAAATTAAACTAACATTAAATCCGTCGATTAACAATTTTACTGATCATGCCTGCCACGTGTAACAGTAGCAAGATTTAGTCCTATATAACAGTAATAAATCATAACCGTACGATATCCGCATCACCGAGTCTCCTCCCAATATCTCAGCTTCACATCAATCTTGCATCTTTTCCTTTATTACTTACCACACTTTATTAAGGATCTAAAAAAGGAAAACAAATGAGGATTTACACGATTCATCACAACGGATATAAGAATGTGGAGCAGACACACAGAGAAAAACAGGAAAAATGGAAGTGAGAGGAAATGCCAAATTCTGACTTTTACTGGTAACATTTGCTTCTTTCATTGTTCTCATGACTGAATAGAAGGTTCGTGGTTTGTTATAAATTATCATCATCATCATCACACTCTGACTCTAGTCACTGGTAGACCATCAACATCGTCGTTATCACCACTACCATATCGAGCAATATATTATTACTATTTTAGCCATATTTTTTTTCCTTTCTATCTTGTCTCATCATCGCTTTCTATCCAAATTACTATACACCCTACACACGTACTCTCAACGAAAACTACCAAAGTCTCAAACGTTTCCCGTTTCCAGTAAATTTTTTAATCCGAACTGTACAATAAATGAATCACTTGGATTCATTGATTTATTTTAGACATTTCCCTTCTCCCTTTCATTATTTTACAACTTTTGCTCATTTCAAAAGTATCATCATCATCATAAAATAATATGCTTGACTCTGCTATCTATCTCTGGCTATGCAGATGTTCTCTTTAGTCAAATATCTTGAAATGATTAGCTAAATTTAGAACAGTCACGTTCCTGCTTCTTTCTCCTTCTTTCCTTCCTTACATCCATTCTATCTACATCCACTGCCATCAACATCATACCATACATATCTGCTCGTTGTTAATTCCTGTGAATAATGATAATAACGCATAATGTGCCGCACTCTAGCTCACTAATAATAACAAATGAGCAAGAAGAAACCGACCGTGATGTCATGCCATGCAGGTTTGTGTACTTGTCAGCTATAGAATTTATAGGCACAAGCTACAGGACCACGGTACGTAAAGGCAGACACACACGAAACATGATAAAATGTTGCTCAAAGTATGTATACATGATGAAAATGTCACATGCATGTAATCCACACGCACGCCCTGCAAAGCAATCTTACAAAAAAATAACTCGATTTTTTAAAAACTTTTCTCTGCCTTTGCCAAACTTCACTTGGTTCAAAAAATATATATATATTGGAGGAGTGCATATTGAAAGATAATCTTCTGCTGCATGGCCGCAGTGCAGCCAATGCAACTCTGTTGCAATAATAGCATCATCATTTTCCAATATTTTTTTGTGTTTGTTTGCTTTTACGAAGTAGCAATTGTATCAAAATATCACTGCCAGCATTGTAAATTGTACTTTATACCAATTTATTTCGAAAGAGCTGTCATGCTGTGATAAATTATAGGCGGATGTGGTATTACAGCCACCTTACAAGCAGTCAATGGTTGCGGGCTTATATTTTTCTTCGTTTAAAAAAGAAAACTCTGTAAGATGAAGTATAAAAAATTCAAACTTCAAGATGGAGTGAGGCAGGAACGAAAAATGGCGAAATAGAAATTACTAGAAAAGGGAATGTGTTCTTATATTTTTCCTTTCTCCCCTACCAGAAAAAAATGAAGATGTACTATTCACATTCAGGCCAGGCCAGTACCATCATCATCTTCCTTAGTCGTAGCAGCTTCAATGGAATAAAATACAAAGCTGAAAAGAAACACTGAGAGGGGCATGAGAGCTCATCTTTTTTGTCTGTCTCTGACTCTTTTTACTGTGTGCGTGAAGTAGTAGAAACGTAAAAAGTTTTCCTATACACGCCACACAGAAGAGAGGATAGTCCGTGGAATGGAATAAAAGCGAGAAGAAAGAAACTAAAATTCCACCACAGAATCCACGAAGAGACGAGAGAGAATGTGCTGCTTGTTACTACACAGGCTCTTATACACACTTTCTCTTTTCCACACAGTAGGGGGAATTTTCTAGCGAAAATCAATACTCATGTGGGGAAGTTTTTGGCCAAAAGAAACACAAGATTCTGTGGAAAACACTGGTACAAACTCTCTACGTGTCTGGAGAAAATGTACGAAGGATGGTGATGGTGGCGGAGTAGGAGGAAAGTATGAATGTAATACGATATCAAAAAGAACTTTTTTGGCCATCATATCAGCAGCAGTAGCCGAGGCAGTGGCAGCATCAACAAAATCGTTGTGCTCCATATTATCCATTATAAATATATATGTATGCAGCAGGCTTCGCTACTTTACTCCACGAGCAGGAGTCTGGGTAGTAAAGTTTTGTGGAAGAGAGAGAGAGAGAGAGAGAGAGAGAAGAAGAAGGAAGTCGATGAGCTCTTTTCTCTCTCCCTTTACTACTCACCAGAGTTACGTACATAAAGTATATGGAAATGAGAAAATGCAGACTACGTATCATTTTCCCGATGAATATTACATTCCATATGAACACCACTAGCACAACTACTACCATCAACAGACGAACAAGTTGAGCTTTTTTACATAACCTGTTCAACTTTTTCACACTTTTTTTTTATTCTTTCTCGTTTGTTATTGGATATTTGAAGCCGTTTTCTGTTGAGCTCTCTGCCTGAATGAATGAGCACATCTGCTCTGATATTCTTTCCACTTTCTACTTACTCACACACCACCACAAACACCAGACACCATCCCTGCACACTCCCAGTGAAAATTTTCTCTCATTTCAATGACCTTTTCCACTATTGCATTACCCACGCTATCTTGCTTCCCTCGAAAATAACCTCTGGACTCAATACAAATTTTTCCTACTTTTTTTTCATTCTAACGGCCACAACTTTCACAATCATCAGCATCAACACAAGTAGTTTTTTTTCTTCTTCTCTTCTGTAGTAATAGAGTTCTTAACGAAACCACATTACATGCATAGCACAGACGCCTTTTCATATATCTTCTAATACAATAAATTTCATAATTAGGACATTTGCATTAAATCACTTCTACCCTAAAATGGCCTAGCCACTAGCTACGAACGTCGCTACAATTTTCGATTACCCACACATATTATATATACAGGGAAAAACTTTTCCCCTTACTCTCATCACCATCATCATCATATATCTAGAGAAACTTTTCCACTAAAAAAGGAAACTCATTTTGATATGTTCACATCTATTTTTCCATATGCCTTTTCTCGTTCCGAAGAAAAATGGCAACTATAGCAGACGAGTGCGTGTCTGCTTATGTGTGTACCTGCACAGCTTACACTACACACATGAATGAATGGGTACTTAACCAGTCAAAGAAAGTAAGGAAAAATCACACAAGCGATTGGTGATGACTGGAAAGAGGAAACTTTTTTATAGAAAGCCACACACACAAAACTTGCCAACAATTGCGATAGGCTAACAAACAAATTTTTTCTGCCTTAACCGTTACTTTTTTTCCTCTCTGACAGTCGTTTACTTTTGCTTTTCCCCCAATCATCATCATCATCTAAACGACAATATTATAAATATATAGAAAATCATCGTTCGTTCTACCACGGTGCTATTTTGTTAGTGGGAAAACGCGGTTTGGGTTTAGATAGGTAGGCAGGAGCATGGAGAGCAGTAAAAGTACGCGTACACATTTTTTTCATACTCTTTTCTCTCCTAGATTAACTTACTCTAGCGGAATGATTGCGTATTGTAAAGAATCAGACAGGTATGCAGCAGCATGCACACTCAGGAGTTCCTGTGTGTACAGTAAATATACTTTGTGAAAACGAAGGGGAAAATATATATACGTTGGTGATGGTAATAAAAGAAATTCCTTCTCCCATAAAACGACTTTTCCTTTTTCTCGGAATCGATTTGAATTCAATGAAAGGAAACATACATTCCGGTTCACAGTGAAAGACGCTCATGTAAAACATTCCGGTAAATTGGACTTTTTCAAAAACAGAACAACATTTTTCTTTTCAATAAAGAAAAACTTTAAACATTTTCCATTTTTTGGAGACATTACCGTAATCCTATTGCCATTTTTACTAATGAAATATATATTTTTTTCTTTCAGGGAAACGGATAACACGATTTGGATTTCATCTTGAGGACATTTTCCACTGCCATTGCCCTCTCTGGAAGCAGATCATTCAGTGAAGCGGAAGGACGACATGGATTTTATATCATTATTGAAAAAAAGTGAAAGTGTAATACGCACACATAGAAAATGCCTTCAGCTTTAGCTGGCTGAAACCGGGCCAAATTTCCTATTCATGTATTTGGTCCCCTTCAACCAGCTGTAGTTGGCATTGGTATCACCAATTATATATCTTTCACAAGCTCACCCCCATAAAATCCACTAATAAGGAAGTCTCGATGAAGCCGCTATCACATAATCACCACAGACCTGGCACTGCAACGCAACTACTGGGTGCCCTGTCCCGTTCCAGCTTAACCAATCCATCAATTAAAAAATTAGCCATAAACGAATCGAAAGGAGAACGAAAGAAGATGATAACATCACATTACAGGAAAGCGTAATAGTAGTAAGTATAACGAATCAAACCAACCATCTTTCAAATTTAATAAGCCTTCTCTCTCTCCAAATATGTATTACAGAGAGCGAGAGATCAAAGATGTTATCCTGGCAAAAACACTCTCCACACAGCATGGCAGCTGGAAGGAAAAGTCAGTTGAATTTGGTACGTTCCATTTTCTTAAAAGAGTGTCTATAGTATTAATATTACCTACCTATATTTTATTAAAGTTAACATGACGTTCTAACTCCGTCTCCAGATTCAAAAACGAACAGAAATCGTGGGTACGCTTATAACTGACTGGAGACGTTTTTTTTCTCCTTCAATATTACAGGATCTCTTTCTAGTTGGCGACACCTTTCATCAAAATGTCAAGCTCAAGTGTGCCTGCACAGCTGGATCTTTCTACCACGATCACCACACCACCACATGCTTCTATAACTTTTTACCCTTTTCCATGTCTGTCTCTCTCTCTCAACAGTCATCGTACTCAAAAAATTATATAAACCTTCGGCAACCTCCAACCTAATCAGCCTTAACAAGATCTAACAAGTCCTCTGTCTCTCTCAATCTCTTGCTCTAGTAAGGCAAACATACAACTTCCCTTCCTGCCTTTCCCCCAAACACACTTTACTCCCTGAGACTTTTATGAATTGAGTTACCCATTGGAAAATTTCATTAGCTCAAGAGTTAATAGCTTCGCATGATATATACCAGGACTAGATGAGATGAAGGAGAAAGTTGCGCTTGTGTTTTAAGTAAAAAAAGGAATCAGACGACAGGCACGATTCAGTACTACAGGTTCGTTTAAAAAATTTATACGCAAGTCTCGACTCTCGACACATTTTCATTCCTTGTTGTCCCATATACTTCACTGACTGTGCTGAGTAAGCTGAAAAAAAAGTTCAGTTTATCATCTACAACAGCGATACAGTCAAATACATGTTAAATGTATTCATCTTTTATCATTAGCACAAATTGGTAAGATTATACTTCTCTAATTTGCTCCTTTTTTCTCCACCAGAAATTTACAAATTCATTGTGTGCAAGTGCGTCCATATAAGAGTTACGTATGCATACATAGGTATATAAAAGCTGCGTACTTTCTTATCCCATTCTTCATTTTAACTTCTAATAAGAAGAGGCATGTACAGTCTTAGAACATATTAAGTTTTCGGTTTGTCGCTGGTTTTTTATTATGTTTTTGTGCAGATACTTCGACCAAATGTAAACAAAATACGTTGTATCTGCTGATTTTTCGTACATTTCATGAATGAAAACGTTGGTATTGGGTACGAAACGTTGGTGTTGGCGTACAAGATCAACGTTTTCATTCATAAAGTGTACGAAAAAGCAGCAGATAGAACGTATTTTGTTTACATTTGGTCGAAGTATCTGCACAAAAACATAATAAAAAACCAGCGACAAACCGAAAACTTAATATGTTCTAAGACTGTACTGCTGTACTTAATCAAAGATATGTCAGCAGTTGGTGGCTACACTCTCCGCTTCAGCTCCTTTCCCCTTACTTTTTTTTCCTCCAAAAAAAAGCATTTCTTTTCCTATTCTTTCCATCCTTCTCTTTATCATATCATTTCTCCCAAAAGTTTTTAAAACCCAGGATCTTAGTTAGTTCACCGGGTAGTAGCAACGTGCAATATACCTATCTCGGTAAGTTTACATCTTCGCACATTTATCCAGAAATACTCATATTCATTTTCATATTATGGAATTTAGGTCCGAGTACCATCACCTTGCCCGTCTACTCTTTTAAATTAGACGAAGCCACGATGAGAGGCTTTGCGGGGCAAAATTATATATCTCAACTTACGACAACAGACTCCACAGTTCCGTACTTTTACCCCTTTTCCTAGCATCTCTTTCCCTCCAACTTCTTTTTCTTCTTACTCCACTCCTTTTCTCCTCTAACTGTCTAATGACAAATATTAAACGTGCTGGATCCTTCTTACTTTCACCAAATAACCGTATATTATGTCAAGCCTCTATCTAAATTAGTTACAAGTGATACAAAAGTTGTGCGACTCTCTGCTTGTCTCACTCTGTATCTGCCTGCGTGCATACACATTATTATATAAATGTGCTGCTATCCATGCCAATAATTTTTAGACAAGTTGAGTCTTCTCCGTTCTCCCTCTGCTTAGCTTCGTTTCTCTTTGTAGTAATAGGACGCACACACACAGATGTAAGCCATGTATATACGTACAAACGGTCTCGTAAGTATTTAATGTTCTCTTCCAAACTAAAGTCTTCACACAGCGAAAGAAAAAGCGCTTTTCTTGGATCCTGCTGGATATCATCATCATCAACAACAACTTTCTTTTGCTCCCTGTGTCTTATCTTCCACAGTATATGTATATGTCTGTGAAATGCTCGTCTCTAACCATCACCGAAATATATAATACCCCAAATTTATACCAGAGTAGTGGTCCAACCGACTGCTCTTTACTCTTTCATTTATCAACTACAGTGAATGGTTGCAAGCGACACGTCCTCTTTATTTCCTTCCTTCCCACGCTCACACGATTTCCTCGTCTCTCCCTCCCTTCCCTTCAACATCTTTTTTTTTTCTCCATCTCTATATCATTTTCTCTTTAGTAATTGTACGAAAAACACACATAATGTCCTGCTGCATCTTTTCAACTGCTTTTCCTTGTCTCTCCTTCTGTCTCTCTTATATGCTTTTAATCTGGTGAATTTACTTTCCTCTCTCGTGTCTGTTAGCTTGGAAGACATCTCACATTTCATCTTTCTAATCTAATTAAACTTGACTTTCCCATCCGAAAAATCTTAATTCTTGCTCGAATATTATTCATCTTGCTGCTCAACGAAAGTGGTGCTCCATGTTCTTTCCCTTCAAGCTAGCAGTATGGAACATAAGTCATACTTTTAATTTGCCAGAAGGTATGTGAAATTCTTTACGTAATATACAAAATATAATAGTATACCGCATATCACTTCACGAGCAGCAGCACCAAAATACGAATGAGTTTTTGTTTAATATTTTATTTCTGCTTTCATTTTTTCTTCTTTATCTGTCTACACTCTTCCTTGTTCGCTTTTCTTAGAAAAACATCCTCCCATCCAACCCAAGCAAAAAGTCCATTTGTCTTTTGAAACTCGGGTTAGTGCAGATGTGATATGAAACAGATGCAGCAGAGAATCATCAGGCGAGAAGGATAAAACCAGAAAGTCATTAAAAACTCTCAACACATCAGCACATATGCATATTTTACAAATTTCTTTAAAATCCTCACTTTTGTTACATATTTTTTTGTCGTTTGCATACGTCTACTATATGCCGGCAGTATTAAACATTCAAAAATGTAAAGGTATGCGGAATTCCAGATATTAGCATTTGCTCTTAAGCGCTTAGCCAAATTTTCCATTTCCGCCCGAGCATATTCTGGTATTTATTCCAATTTTGAGAAACATCGGGAGAGAACGAAGCTTTTGGAATGTTGCTTTTTGCCAGCAAGAAAACGGGAGAAATTATTAGTCATACATAATGCATGTGTACACAACTCTGCTTTTCGGAAGAACAATATATCTTTTTTTCCCAGAGATAAGCAAATTACAACTGCATTGTAACAAAAAGGCATTAGACAAAACGCACATATTATTTAAGAGAACGTATAAACGACAACCTATCGGAACTTTTATCCGACTCCTGTCATATGACATTTTTCAGCTGACTTTTTCTATCTCAAAAGTTGAAAGACAAGGTAATCTAATACAATAGTAATAATAATTTCAGCTTGTATTCGTAAGTTGTATCCATTCTGAGGGAGTACAAAATGCATAATAATCATAAAAGTCGCTTCAATTACTTTGAATACCAAAAGCACTCCAAGTTTCATAGTTATACGCCGAAGCAGAACTTGCAAGCAAGGTACCTATCTAATTGGTCGATGAAAAGTATGATATGATGACCAAGATGAAGATACATCCACATTATAAAACACCCTTCATGAATATCTACAGTATTAAGTTGACATCAAAGCAGGAAACTTATGTGACTATAAAACAAATCCTTCGAATATTCTGCGATTTTTTTCTCTCTCTCCACAAAGTTCTCTCGTACAATCACGTGAACCGAGACACCGTGGCGGTTATTATCAAAAAGTTTTCCTATCAAATCAAATCAGAGAAAGTCAAATGTGAAATCATCAGACTCACTTTCTCTCTCATCAGCATTGTAAGAAGAGCTTCTGCACAAGGAAAACTTTACATTGTGTACTTTCACTTTGTTGCAAGAATGGAAATTCTTAAAACGCGCGGAGACAGCAAGCCAGGATTTTGTACCTTAATATATGGAAAGTGATAGAGAATTTGTTTCAAGGTTGAACTTTGGCTCACCAAAAATAGATGATGAGATTCCAAGCTAGAGTTTTGGCTCGTTTTTGTTAACAAGGGATTGATAAATAGTTTTAAGCAACCATCAAGGATGGTAAGAATTAACATGTCCGATGATATTATCCATTTTCGTACAAAAAGGCTTACTAATTGTCAGAATCTTATATAGCGTGAGCCAAAATACACAACAAACTATTTGTAAGTTTCTCCAGCATAATATCTCTCGCTTTAGCGTTTTAGTGTTGCGCAAAATTCCATTTCCTGGCATACCGAGGACATTGGGCAATCAGTTTACAGCCGACCCTTGTTTCATTAAGAAATACTTGAAATGCTTGACATGCTGTAAAACGTTTATCCAACACACACAATCGTAGACATTTCATGCAACGTTGATTTAACCATTATCATGGTACAAATCAGCTAAACACTTTATTGACCGTTGTCATCGTCAAGTTCATTGTACATTCGAATTCTAACGCCGGTCTGCGCTATTAAACTGTCAGTCAGTACATCAAATCAACATCACAAGGATTCGTATTGCGAGTCGCGTGAAATAAAGTTCATGCATTTTATTAGTAGACTTTCTTTCTACGCGTTTCCTTCTACAAACAATAACATAACAAGTAGAGCGAAACTTGTTTTTTCTCAATTCCTTTCTTAAAAAGCAGATTTGTTTTGTTCGTGACTCTTTTATTATTATTTTCTCTCTGTCTCCTTTTCTCTCTTCTCTCTACAAACTGGCTTGTCACATCGTATAACAATGGGCAATGTAAGAGAGAGAATCACACACACAAGCAAGCAAACTCCTTATTGTCAGTCAGTCAGAATTCCCAGAGGGTGTTTTAACGGGGCATGTCAGAGGAGAAAGCACACACAAGTGCTATAATATGACTGTAAGGCTTAACAAAGAGTATCAACATTGAAACCGACTTTCAAAAAGGAAAAAAAACTTTTTACGTTCCTATGTACAAGCCAACATACATATGGTAATACCTACACGGAATGACGGTGATCATGATGATGATGATCATGATGTGTGTTACAGCAACAATTCCAATAAGATTCCCAATCCTACCAACGCCAACACCGCTTTGCTAGCTGTATACTTTGAGCAAAAGGAAGAAGTAAAGTAACCCCGTTGAAGAATATAAACGAGGAAACGTGTGCCATCGGGAATAGTAAGTAGAAGAGGAAAAAGGGAGAGAGAGAGAGAGGCGCACACATAAGCAAACTCACTTTTCTCCTTCTTCTAGAAAAGAAACTTAATTTCTTTCATGGGCTAATTTATAAGAAAAGTTAAGACTTTTCCACTTGTACCACCAACCGTGGAAGAGAGGCGGTTGAGCGGCTCGTCGTTGTCGTCATCGTCGTCGTTGTCCTCTTTCTCGTTGTAATAATCATATACATATAAACTCACGACTTTCCCTATCTTCTCTCCTTTTTCCCAAACAATCTACATACATATTTTTTTCTGCTGTTTCTTCTGTTTTTCTTCTAATGGGAGAATGAATAGTGCGAAGAGAGCAGCGGCAGAGGATCGCAAACATTTCAAGGTGTCACTTAAATGACACTATCTGTTACAACGTCTGAAAATGGAACCCAGAGTATTTCACGCCCTTTGCACTACCACCACCACCACTGTCGCAACCTAACTACCGCCACTAACAACAGTCTCTTTCACTATTCTTTTATACACGACCATATAAACTCCATTGCACGATGCATAACTCTTTAAAAACTCTTCTTTATTCTCCCTCTCACTCTCTTTCTTCTTCTTCATGAGCAAACGTCCAACCCATGCATGACCGTTCACGTGCAATAAAGCCAGTCAAAACTCTTCCGCTTGAGCAGCGACTGAAATGCATACATATTCATCGGACTCTTTCTCTCTCACTTTCTTTGCTGGTTGAAGGAGGAAAGGTGGAGGTGGCATCGTCATCATGATCATTCCTTCTTTCTGGAATGCCACACATACAGAAAATGTACGCCACTTGCCTATATCTCAAGCACTTATTTTCACCCTTTGGTTGTTATTACTATTAGGACACGGCAATATTCTGAAAAGACATACATATTATCCACGACGTGCTTACAATCGTCATTTGGGCAACCAAGCCTCTTCACATTGTTTGTTTCCTTGTGTGTGTGTGGAAACAGCAGCTTCATCAGCATCAGTTCTTATAACCGAACCATTCTACGAGAAGCGACCCTCTTTTCCTTCTCCGCTCGTCACATTTTGAGAATCATCATGGCATAAGAGAATAATGGCATTATTGGGTGCACACACAGTTCAAGTGGAAAAGTGCCCCACTCTTCTTCCTCTCCATCTCGCTACCTTGTATGCTCATTGCTGCTGTCTCTTATACAAGTGTCTTTAATAATATGCAAAGACAACAACAGCCAAAGTGGAAAATCCTTTAACTGGCGTGAGCACTACTTTTTGCTATCTACCACTGCTATCGCAATATCCTACTTTCCTATCGTAATAACATCAGCAGGCAAGATCAGAAGAAATGTCTGGAGGACAACGACAGTCATTTCATAATATCGTTCATATTATCATCGTATAGAATCATAGTAAATCGTCCTTCTATCTCCCTTTTCCCAACACCGCATCTGTATCTTCCTGTAATGTACATACCACCTCACGCATTATGCCATTATTCAAGCATTATATCCCATTTCTCTCTCCAAACACAGAAGGAAGAGAGTTTTCTGAATAGATAACTATATGAAGGAGAAATATTTAGTTAGTTTATAGATGCCGTTTTCGTTTATTTATGTGCTTCACAGAAGGACCACAAAATAACGGCAAAATAAATGGGAATTGTGTGTCGCATTTACTTTGGAAATCTCTATCCACCCTTCCTTTTCCTTTTTCGCCTGTGGAGTTACCGGCAAGCAAAGTAAAGACTCCTTATTGTATCACGTCATAACATTTACTATTACTTTAAACATTTTATAGGTTAGCTACCCGTGTGTATCTTATGAAATGCTTGTCAGCCTAAAAGTTGTCGTTGGATTACGAAGGAAGGTATTGATTCTAGTCATTGTTTCGAGCATATCAAACCGACAGATTGTACCGTTTTAGCGTATCACCCATTCCAAAACTGTTTTTCATGCCATCAAATATCATTCATATACGCATGTACAGATAACTTTACCGTGCCAGATTGTGTGGTTTTACGGACGCTTTATAATACGCAAATTCTTTGAAAAGAAACTGATGTTTCCGACTTGAAAGAAGAAGAAAAAACTTTGCACACACACAGGAAAATTTAGAAAGAAGCAAAGAACGATGTATACCTATACAGTGCAAGGTTAATGCTTCTTTAGAATACACTACCATGTCGTAAATCTGTTGAGATTGTGCTTTCGTACTTAACAACAGGGCGTCTATCAAAATACGACAGCATAAAAGCATGTATAGTGTCTAGGTATATAGGTACATATTCCAACTGTTTTTGATCGCATGAGCTCTTTCAAAGAAAGAATGGTGCTATTATTACTTCACTGATCAATATCAGTGTTGGCTGTAACGTCTTCAGACAGCCATTATTAACTGGTCATGTCACCTTTTCAGTAGTCAGTCAGAGTACGTTAATATTCACGCATTGAAATACTTTCTCGTGTGAGGGAGCAGAGAGACAAGTGAAAGTGTCTAGTAAGTGGAGAGAGCTTTCACTCTAACCGAAAATGTCATTTCATCAAGCAGATTCTTTTATTCCGCTTTTCTTTCCTGACGTGTAAGTATAAAGAAAACAATATTTGAGTTGCTACATGTATGGAACACATTTTCTGATTAAATGGACGAACCGGTCGCTGTTGGTAGAGTAAGTAATATAATCTCTTGCCATTCCCCCAGCTATAGCCTGAATACCGAGAACAGTCAAAGGAAAACTTGCAAACTTGCCCAACCTCTCTACTTGAATGAAACATGATTTAAGTCTGTTTCTATTCAAGTAATTCATGTTTTACGATAATCACGAGTGAGTGGAGGAAAGTATCGTCGTCTTTGACGGCGATGACTTTTGATAACCTTTGCAATACATGCGAAAAAATGTCGAAGGTCATATAGGCATTATAGAGAACGTTAATAAAACCATTAGGTTAGGTTATTTTCATTTAAAACAAGCAACATATATTGCACATAGAAGAAAGGCATTGTGTACACTAATATAATAAACACACGCGTATCATAACTATTTCCTCCTAAAAACTGTAACAGTAATATACTGCGTGACGATGACTCACAGTCACTAAGAATACTCTTATTTTCAACTAACATCATCACCCATGAAAACTAGCCATCTTCTACGTTAACAGCATTACCAGAAGTAAATAGTGGCAGAAGTACCGGTGGGCCTTGGTGGTGCTCCGTAACTTGTTCTTCTTCCTGACAAGAAAATTACTCTTTCTCCTCGTATGTGACAGCGAGAATGAGGATAAAGGGAGAAAAAGAACTATTACATGTACATGCCTATCATTTTTCATAATTAGCTGAACAAAAGCAAACAGAGAAGGCGAAAGTAAGAAAAACAAATGATTTTCTCCTCCTTTCCATGTCTCTCTCTCTCTTTCCTTCTCAGCCATCATCGTCAACACAGTAGTAGTTCACGTTTGGACTACCGAGCTTGATGGCTGGATACTCACTCAAAATCAGTGTGGTTCTGTGCAATAGCACACTGACCCTACATGGAGAGAACACAGTATATATATATAATAATAATAACCACTGTCCCAGGAGATTTTCTCTACAAACCTGCCGTAAGGAGAAAGCGGTGGTAGCAACATATTTCTCTTAGTCCACCTGCTTTTTTGTACTTGCAATAATAATCTAAAAACATTAAAGTTCATTTCATTGTACTACTACGACAATTTTTTTTCTTCCACGAAGACATGCTTATTTTTATTTGATATCTTTCACAAAAAGGGTGAACTGTGTACCAACTTTTTTTTCTTTCTCTGAACATGTAAAAGTGAATGAAATAAAGTTCATGACTATTATGACAATGATCATGATAATGGCAACGACAAAAAAAGGAAACAGTGGTTGGCTGCGAGGTCGGTTTTGTACACTGCGGTGTACAAGGTGAAACTGTATAGTTCGGGGATTGTCTTGCAAACACTTTTTTCCTATACATCTATTATTATTCCCTTTCTGAATACATATAAAGCAGTGTTGTTTTCTTTCTCCCTTGTTCGTTTTCTCTGTACGTCTCTTTCTTTCGTTTTTTTCTTCTTATCTCTTTGATAAAATCATCATCACATGCACAAAAGGGCAGGCTGGTTGGCTGGTCCTCTTCCTTCGTCATGTTCTTGTATTTTGTTGTAAGTATATTATGTATACTGTACAAGTATATACATGTACATTGAAGAAAGCCCACGTGAATAAATGAAAGTTGAACAGTAGTAGTAGAAGTAATCCCGTTGGTCTCTCACCTCACCTTTTGTATCTAACCTAACTTCCTTTTTTTAGGAACAAGGCAGAATAGAACGAAGATGAAGAGGAAGACGGAGAAACAAACTCTTATTTCACTCCGCACAAGTTTTTCTTTTAGCTTTCCTACCACATTCGTTTTTTCCAAGTTTTCGCATTCAAAAACTTTGTCTTGTACAAAAGGAAGATGGAGAGCCACGGCGAACAAGTCAGGCCAACCATGGTGGTAGTAGGTGTACAACAGTAACTATGTATGTAAGTAAGTCGCCTTTTTTCAGTTGTTGAGATGATGATAACGATAACGATCAACAAGAGCTACATTATGACAGCACATTTAAGTACGGAGAGTGGCGGTGGAAGAAATGAAACGGGGAGAAAGAAACTCAACTAAAGTAAGTGGTGTTGCTGCTGAAATGTAGAGAAAGGGGAGAAGGAATCTAGCAACTTACACAGCTGAATGGCATGGCAGACTATTATCTGTATATACGCTTTCCTTCTTCTGCTCTCTCCTACTATTACATTACGTCGATTAACGCAACATTAGTAACATTTCCACGAAATATTTTACTTTCTTTTCCTTTCTTACTTTTTTTCTTGAATCGCCGCATTGTAATAATAATAATATTATTATCATCATGGACAGTAATTCAATGGAAGTGGAAACGATTTCATATAATAGTAGACATCACAACTCCACCTACCTCCATTTTCTGAGCAATAAGACTGATACTGTTTTTGTGGATAAATAGTCACTCTTTTTTTAACTATTTATACCACTGATTGTGTGATTACTCACTCAACTGTGCGATGAAAACAAAGTAGCAGTAGAAGATCGGGAGAGGATTACACAGGAAATAATAGTTGAGGAGAGAACATTTTTTTATTCTCTTTTGTACTAATTCAAGGTAAAAGCAGTTAATGCTTGCACCTCGCTTATATATATTGTATATGAGAACAAATAAAACAATGAGATTCACATTTCATTGATTTGCTTTTAAAAACTTTTATACAAGAGGAATGGGAGTAGCGCAAATAGTAATAGGCACACAAAGCCCTTCGTTTCCTTCCTTCCTCTCTCTGCCGTCATTCGTTTAAGTAGCCAACAAGAACGTAAGTACGATAGAAGACGAAGAGGAATTCAAATTTCTTTGTCGAGATCATCCATTATGACCGCGAACCTATTACGAAGACAAGCCATAAGGTTTCATTTTACCATTCTTTTTCACACATATTTTCGACAGTGTTAAGACTCTTAAATCACTAAAGGGAAGAGAAAAACTACTACCTATTTCCTTTGGGACAGCAGAAAAGAATGAGGGAAAGTAGCTTTCGAAAAGAAAATCAAGAAGAGAAGGAAAAGAATCCTGTTGTTCTCTCGAATAGATAGTATGTCGTGTTTATATACAATATAAAAGATAACCAAGAAAGCACTTCTTTTCCTTGCATGGATTTTTCATCCCTTCGTTAAACTCACAGAAGTATATATGCTTTTCCCAGCAAAGGCATTCAACAGCACACAAGAAGAAACTTGTGAGAAGAATATAGCGACGAGAGTAGTAAAAAGAAATGAAACGAAACAAATGAACCACAATGCATTCGAGTTTCATGGAAAATGCCAGACAAACACATCGTACATAAAAATTGGAGTTCTTGTAGTAACGAAATCGTACATAAGATACATAGATGAATGCATACCTAGGTACATTACATGATATATACATTTATGTAATGTATATAATCCCATGCAAACCATTCCCTTTTCCTACACATTTTTCCGGTTCAGTGAAAAGAAATGGAAAAAGTAGTGGAAATAGGTTGTAACTGAAATAGCACATCTTTTGCCAACACCATCATCATGGTGTATGCCTTGGTATGCAGTGAAAGATGGCATCGAACCATATTCTCCACTTCAACTTCAGAATACTTTCTCGTATATTTTATTTAACTTGGACACTTTTGTTAAACTATACACACATTACCACTACCACGAGAAAGAAGAAACGGACAACCGTTTTTTCCAAGAAACCTGTATGTATGTTCTACTTGCTCATCACAACTCTTATTTCACGCAAGAGTTCCGATGATGATGCCAAAAGATTGAGGGCTGTAAATGATATTGTGCAAAGTCGAGGTATGTACGTTGATCTGAAAATTTCCAATGATTAAAAAGTTTGTGCCACAATGTTCATATTATGAAAATTATTATTCAATGGATGATACCAAATGGGCGGATGATAATAGTGTGGTTTCATTTCTTAAATTCTAGAATAAAAAGCCGTTTTTGATACTGACCTTGGATTGCCACGTAGTGCTGCATGATGAATGGAATTAAAACCATTGTTGTTTGTCAGTGTAACGTCTGCATGATGATCGAGAAGTAAGCTGAGCATATCATCACGTTTCTTTGAAATGGCATCATGAAGTGGGGTGTCACCTTCCAAATCCTGACAGTTATCAAAGCGAAAATTATTTATTTTTATGCAATCTTGTGTTTATGTATTGAAATTCGATTTTTAACCAGGCTTCGTACCTGCAACGATGGATGGCAGCTCAAGCGAAGTAAAGTCCTTACAACTCCAAGATGTCCTTTATTTACACCAATATGAAGAGCTGTTTGACGCTTTTTATTGCGAGCATTAAGATCAGCCCCAGACTGAGCCAGCATTTCAATAACCTGTTTTAAATAAAATAATAACATTTTCAAGATAAATTATGAATGTATAATAGGTAATAAAAATTTCAGTTGTTAGTTTTCCAAATAAATGTTCGTTTTTGTGCCAACTTAAACTCAATTTTTTTAACCTCAGGCTCGTCTCCAAACGCCGCATGATGAACAGCACGATCCCCATCCTTATCCTCTATTTCCGGATCTGCCCCATGGTTAAGAAGCACTCGAATTACATCCAAATGTCCATTCTGACTCGCTGCCTGCAATGCAGTGTGACCGGAAAATGGGCCATTAACGTCGCATTCGCCTCGTTTCAGCAGCTGGATGAACAAAAACAAGGATTCGTTTATTTACACTTGAATGCATAATTTTAGCAAATTGCCAAACAAAAATCGATGAACAAAGAAACAAACAGTGTGAGTCAACTGCATATACATACAAAATGCGTCAACCTCTAGCTTGTACCTCTTCACACTTTTGGACATCACCATTGGCCGATGCTTTTACAAATTCTTCATTAATGTCACCAGTTACATGATTCTCGAATAATTTCTTCAATAACGCACTCAAGCGTTCTGCAATATAAATGGTTACATCAATATCAATAAAATCAATTCATCCCATGTTACGAAAAAATGCTTCAGTTAACAGATTTACTTACCTCCAGATCCTGACCCTGGAACTGTTCCATCCGACGAAGCTACTTTAGTTACAGCTGCGGGATTGTACGTCCAACATGTTCCACAAACTTCAATCTTGAGATCATTGTCGTGATAAATCTGTTGAACCCTTCCAATTCGACCAAGTGTCTGAACGAAAATAAAACATGTATTAACGCATGGCTCATTAAAAAAGTGATAATACACAAACTGAAAAGAGAGTAACACAAATCAATATTGTTAGGATTTTGTACGGGAAGGAACGAGGTACCAAACTATGGAATAGTTGGGACCCAGAGACCCCCATATTATTAATTTTGGAAACATTGCATCATAAAGATACACGAGTTTAGAAAAAAGTCAAAACTGAGACAGTTTCTGGTCGTGTTTCCGTTAATCAATACCTAAAAATTATCAAGCTTGCGCTTAAAACTTACTGGAAGCATAGCATCAGCCCATTCACCGTGTCCTCGTTGTAAAATTTTGATGCGCTCCAAGTCTGAGCAAATTTGAACAACGTCACCAACTGCAAATCCACCAGAAGCTTCGCAAATGTCAGTCGACTCTGTGCCCCCAGATGCCTGGTCTCCAGAGGCATGTGCTCCAACGGCTCCAGAAATATTCACTTTAGTAAGAACTGCTGGATTGAATGTCCAACTAAAAATCCAAAAATTTGTTACATCGTATTTATTTCCATTTTAGCGACAAATTTTCGGTCAGATACTAGAAATAAAATGCTCACCGATTTCCGGAAGGATATGCCACAACAATGTCCCTATCTTCATCAATACCAATCACGGTGCCGGTTGTTCCCAAGCATTCATACATTCCATCAGTCCATCCACCATGGCCATGTTGCAAACTTTGGACAACGTCGATTTCCAAATTTATATTCACCTAAAGCAGTTTTAGGCATATGGTATGATATGTTTAGAGATGCTACGACATCAGTATTCAGTATTTCATGGCAAATACATATTTCCTTACCTGATCCCCAACTTGAATTCGTTGTGCACTTCTAGGACCGTTATCGCCAAGTAATGGAAGGTGGTCTCTGTAGACGGTTCCGCCCTTGGCATCATTGACAACTTTTAAATCCGCCTATTGGAGATATTATATAAAAATTGGACATACATGTACATATATTAAAAACGATACAAGCATATAATGAGTACAAGAGATATATTCATCCTTGTTAATGAAACTGCGGTATTTTCGACTAACCATCCCTTCAAATCCTACACGGTATAAATTTTTCGCTCCGGTATCCCAGATCACGTACGCTGCGCTACGAGGACTGGCAGCTGACCAGTCTTGCATTTCCGTTAATTTGCCACGTCTTCCATTTCCACCTGTATTCGGTAATGGGTCAACATTTTATTTTGTTGTATAAACGAATAATAATTATAATTATTTGTGAAACAATTTGCAAATACACACCATCCTGGTCCTCCCATTGCCAGTCTAAAAAACAAAATTTTTATTAAAATTTTATTAAAAGTTCAAAGATAAAAAATATAAAAAATATTTTCTTCTGGATATTGTATCCATTTTTCTTTCTTACCTACGCCACGAACTAAATACAAAAAATTTAAAACAAAGTTATTACAAATAGAGGTATTAAGTAATTTTCGACTTCGTTTAATGTCAACTTGACTTTCTTACCTACGCGAGCACCAGGAAAAAGGCCACGAATAGCAATTTTCTTACTTTTCCTTCTCGGTTCCATCAATGTTCTATAATTAAGAAAAATACTTGTTACTCCTTGCAAGCCTTGTCAAGAATTCCAACAATATGGCGATTATTCATTTACCTCCCACTTTCTGGAGTCGTGAAACGTGAAAATCGATGGCGAAGTGAATGCTTATCTGTGTGGTAGCATAGTGAACATAAATCATAGTTAGGACATTCTGCACATTTCCAACGAATTCCAAAAATTGGCTGTTGACGACAGGTATCGCACATTGTTCCATCGTGTTTTATTCCTTTAAAATAAAATATTTGTATATTAAAGAAATGCATATGAAATTGGATCACCCGAATAAATTCGCAGAGTAAACGCTGTTGATTTTTACCTGTAGGGGCGTTATCTAAAATCCGTAAGTCGTAAGAAGCGGCACAACGGTAATTCGCAGCGGTTCCATTATCCCAAACGACAACAACCTCTTCTGGTGATTCAAAGTTTCGTACAGTACCAACATGGCCTTCACCTCCATCCTGACAAGTAATTAAACAAATAAAACGTATAGCATTATACATTCATCTGTACTGCATAATTTGCATTATATGAAGTTGTTAAAAAATGTGAAATGATTAAAATAAATGGCTAATTAATTACTTGTTTACTCCATTTCCAGTCAATTCCTGTCAATCAATTAATTATCAATTAATTTTGAATATGATTGTTGGAGCACATTTTGACACATTAGGGTACTTTACCTCGGACAACTCGAGCTCCAACACCTTCCACTGTCAATCTACTGGTTCTAGCACTAATACTGCTCGCTGCTTCCATCACGTACATTAACAGTTACTCTCAGTTAAAGTTTAACCACATGTGCCCACAGTAGTCGTGCCAGTGTCTTGGTGTCTCATTCATCAGTACCTAAAATAAGTAGAATGCCAAAACATTTCAGATGTAAATGTGTACCTTTTTACCTTAAGTTTTAAAATTTTAAATAGGCAACAGGTTGGTGCTTAATTAACATAATCTACATTAAATCGCAAGTCCTACTGATAACCGATTGACATTTAAACTGTGTAAATTTGCCAGCAGTGATGTGTCTCTCGGTGCACGCGTTAAAGTTCCTATTTCTACAAGTACCCAGAAAATCCAGTGTCCTAAACCCGTCCTCCTATTCAGGCGATCAGTTTCCAGCACCTGATAAGCCTTAACCAACATATATAATGTACTGCAGTTATACATTTAGCACTAATCAATCACATTTCCATTGATTAAGAGTGTAACCCATTTTTATATCACATCATTCATCCTCATCAAAATAACAAAACGTAACGTGGGAAAGGGACCTCCAAAACAGAAAAAAAAACATTTAAGGATATCTCCTAAAACTATATATATATAGGTAATTAACCCTTCATTCCACACACCCAACAACATTAACTAATTTACTTACAATGAAACAACAACAAAAAAGAAGAGGAATCCTTGCCGTGCTCTCACAAACAGGAGCCAAAAATAATAAGAAGCAATTGTACTTGCACTTTTGCACTGGCTAAATGTTACACAAAACTCCAATTTACTAATTGAACCATTCACTAGCAGGAGTAAATTAAAACGACCCACTAAACGCAGGTGTGCGTGCAATGCTAAACTTATTGTTTGCGATGATGATGATGGTAAACAGTGAACACATCTGCATCATCATGAACAGTGTCTCTTCTTGTCTATCTCTCCTTTACATTTTTTCACATGAACAAACAAACTGTACAAATGTACGAGTACACATACAACACAAATCTACAACAGACAGTCACACAAAAAAAACAATGCTTTTAACCCTTTCCTTCACACCACCACACGATATCTCACACCAAAACAAGTTTTCTTGAAGGAAAAAATAAGTCTGCTGCTGCTTTGCAGTAGCAGCATCAGCAGAAGAGCAGATGCTATACAACTGATGATACCTAACTTACCATTTTTTGTGTTATGATGTATGATCACAAAAATACAAATGAAAAACAGCCGCTGTTTTTCGCTGTTTTTCATGCATTTCTATGTTCAGCTCGCCAGAGAGTTTCAACAGTCCCCATATTACAACTTTCTCTTTTTGTCCGTCAGCACCATGAAAAGTGGAAGCATGGGAAAGAAAGCGTGGAGACAAGCCATGCAACACTTTCGCCACACGGATTCAAGTGCAAAGAAACCGGGGACAAAGACTGCTGCTGTTGTTGCTACTGGTCAGTATTGACCGTAGTGGACAAAACTGTTATGAATGCCTCACATGCATGTTTCACTTTCCCATTGGAAAAGTGGTTAAATGCCAATTAATTCTTAAGCATGTGAACATGTCATGTTTTTATCAAAATCTTATTTTTCACTTTTATTTCTTCATACGCTTCTTTTCTTTCATTTTTATTCATTTTCATAAAGGCTATCGACTAGGTTTTAAAAGGTTATTTTATTATATTTTATTGTATGTAGTAGGAGTAGCAGTAGTAGTACAGTAAAGAAGAATTATCGTTAATATGCTTTATTATTAAAAATTACACTGTTCTGGGAAGATTCATTTTTCATAGTATTTTTTTGTTCTGGAAAGGAAAGAGCAGAAATAAGAAAGCGAGTTTTACAAGAAGAAAACATGTTAATGTTGTAGCCTAAATAATCGCTTGTTGGAGTCAGTTTTATATTAATAATCTACATTGTATTTTATATCGT
Source organism: Sinella curviseta (assembly GCA_004115045.4). Taxonomy (NCBI): domain Eukaryota; kingdom Metazoa; phylum Arthropoda; class Collembola; order Entomobryomorpha; family Entomobryidae; genus Sinella; species Sinella curviseta. Next base: position 35,317,987 of record CM023201.3, read on the forward strand.
TTTTCGATAACTAGTGTATTGTGGTTTAGTTTGTTGATAGCCTCTTCCTTGCTTGATGATAACGTGTTGTGAGTAAGTTCAGTAAGATTAGTAAAAAAACACCTTGTTACACGACTACTACACAGTTTACGTATTTACCTATAAGGAAATTTGAAGAAAATTTGTTTTCTTTCTTATTCTTGATTATTAACCTTGTTTCATTTTTGAGTTAGCTGATGATGCATGCAAGCAGACTGGTCGGTTTTTTTGTTAAAATTTGACTTTCTAAATTGCGTCTAAATTAAATCCCATAAACCTTTACCACCCTACATTACATAATATGTTTAAATGCTTCGCTGTCAGTTCGTCAATATTAATTAAAAAGTGATTAGAAGGATTAGGCTAAATTCAATAAAGATGAATGGAAATCTCGATAAAGTATTACAACTTTTTTGTGACCTTGCCTATCTATGTAATTATATTTATGTTATACCTGTTGAGTTTCAATCAAGCACTAAAAGAAAGAAGCTTTGAGTTGCGGATATAAGACACGTAGGATTAGTTGAAGCTATTATCGGTACTATTCAATAGATGATAGTTTATGGTGCTCTAACTAAGTATGTACTAAATTCCTTTCTACGTTGTATTTAACCTAACATTGATCATATATAATGAATGTAGTAGACCAGGCCAAATATCGATTAAAACTTTTGAACTATATGATTAGTTTAGTAGCACTTAGATAGAAAGTAAGAAGAAAGAAAGTATGAAGAAAAACTATGATATTTTTACGAAAATTAAAATATAATTTTAAAATGTTGCTGAAAATTGTATATATGTAGTTCTAAAACTTTTGTCATGATATTATAAATTGAAAAGCTAGTCCCTCAATATAATTATTTTATGGGGAAACTATTCTACTGAACATGTATTCATTTGCACTTGGTACATAGCAGCGTATCATAAAAATTATTTAAGCCGGTTTTCATGCTGATATAAACTATAGTACAGTTTCAAAGCAGCGTAATCTTCTAAGACACAATAAATCACAAAAAAATAAATGATAAAAACGCAAAATAAAATGTAAACGAAATTACAAAGTAATAGTCTTCCTATATAACAATGTATGTATATCTGATAAAGTCTTTGTGCTTAAAGCTAATATCACCACACCCTTCTAAAGTAGAGCGATGTATATAGTATAATAGAATCCACATTATTTTATCGGCATTATTGATGATGATATTATTGTTAGTGTTTTAGAATAACATTCTTACTTACAATTTTAAAATTATATATTATAATATGCGCTTGTAATATTATACTTTTTGGCAGCAACTGTCACTATCAAAGTCTCGGGCATTTTGACAAACATTATTATTTTTTTGTGAAATAAAATACCATCACCACCTTTCCGCTTTACCCTCTTTCACACTGTTCTACAAAACAAAAAATGGAATCTTTGGAGTAGACAAAACCTCTTCACACACGCACACACTTTTTCACTTTTTTTTTGGAATTACATGAGCACTCACTCGATAGTCCATGCACAATAAAGGCATATTATATTTCATTTTCAAATACAGTTTTTGAAGTTTCAGTTTCGTTCTCACGAAATCAGATCAACTGTTAATTGTTCCCTAATTGTTGAACCAATGAGTTTAGAGAAGACGAGGCTAGGTTTACAGATTCTTTGGTGGGCAAATCTTGACATTCTCCCCATTTGATGTTGGTGTATTCCCGTCCAATCTCCATGCATTTCTGCAAAGAAATTTTTTTAGCCGATTAAGAGATTTCAATGAAATGAGGGTAATATGATTCTAATCATAGCGTAATAAGCAACATATTCGCGTCATATTAATTGGAATTAATTACCTGCTGAGCTTGCAATCGTTGGGCAAATGTATCGACATAGTGAAGCAACGCAAGATACACAAATTGATACTGCGCCTCCGTTTGAACCATTCCCGATCTTTGTGCTCGAACCATCTGAATGGACCGCCGTACATCAATATCCGTGTGTAAGCCACATCTGCGCACCTATTTAAAAGTATATCCAAAAATAGTTGAGTAAAAAATATATGTATATATTTTCAAAATCACTCCCGTTAGAATTAATTCAGTACCTGGTCGATGATGAGATCTACAACAATAAACGTTCCTGTTCTACCAATTCCAGCAGAGCAATGCACAATAATTGGACCAGCAGTTTCAAGCATTTCCTGACGTTTATTCACTTCGTATAAAAAGTTTAACACACAACCTGGGTCATCTGGAACCCCATGATCTGGCCACGCCTGAAAATACGTATTTCATATTCACAATTTAAGTCAATATCGCAGCTTATTAGAATCTTGAGAACATACAGCTAAACGGTATAAACTTACATTAAAATGGAACTGATATATAACGCGCTCCTCCTTATGATACTTCATTACAAACTCTCTTAGAATAAAATCTGTGTTGGTGGTCTCTTTCAAAAACGATAACTTCATTCCATCAACATCCATATCCTTGCCCGGATCTGGCCAATAATGTGCACACTTACTCTGTACAATACAAGGTTTAAAATGATTAATAATCAGTCCAGCGCTTTCCACTAATTGGAAACGTGGAAGTATTAAATCCTTGTATGTTTCTTATTACCTTTCCTCTTTCAAACTCCTTTGTGGTCATTACAATTACACGAGAGTTTTCCTGCCATACCATATACCAGAAATCTCCCAGCGTGGACGGTAGACAACCTTGAGTTGCAATGTAGCACTTTTTACTCCCTTCAAAGACTTCATCTTCCGGCTGAAATTTTTAAATAAAAATTCAATGAAATTACACCCAATTTTTGTAACGAATTAAAGATAGAATCATCTCGGCTTACTCTTACTCGAATGTAATTGGCATTGATATAATCATGAGGCCAAGGCTCTTTCAGCACCACTCGTGTATGATCAAAGGGTAAAATATTCTTATAACGATTTTTATGACGATTTGCTGGTTTTTGTCCCTCTTTCCTGGAAAACAAATGCTTCACTTCTTGTTGCTGCAGAGATTCAAATTCTTCCCAAAATCCGGCCTTCTTTCCATTCTCCCTGGTGAGCTCCTTCACACGAGCTTCAATTCCGGAAGCAGGGATTTTCGTGGCGTTTAGTGGCTGCTTGAGATGAACTATGGTTCCCAGTGTATCCACCATTGGATTCTTTTTACAGTGTTCGATAAGATCTGAGAGTGAATTAAATTTGTCGCCTCCACCAATGTCGTATTTGCCGTTCTACAAAAAGAGAATTATAATTTATATGTAACAGCTATTCCAGTCTGCAGCTATGTAGGTATGTATATAGAAAATATTTATTTTTCCACTTACTTGACACCGGATTTTTACATGAGTAACTGTATCATCCGTCCGTACAGACAATACAAAATGCCCAGGCTGTGACTGGGATTCTCTCACTAAAAATGAACCTGACTTAGCTTTGTCCAATAGCATCTACGATACACAAAAGAAAAACTGTTAGGTAGGTCACGTCCAGAAGCTTCATATTCAATATTATATGGCCTTTTTTTGCACGTTTTATACCTTCTCCGCTTCCTTCCCTCCAATATCTCCATGAAACCATCTTTCATTGGTAGGGTCAGCACAGTAAAGGGGATGACGAAGTTCTATCAACTCTCCGTTCTTTTCTCTAAGTTGTCCCTGGTTTTCCGTGTAGTACTGTATCAGTTCATGGAGTGTTGCAAATTTTTCTCCTCCATGAAGATCATAAAAGTCACCAGTGTTCTGAATTTTCACATGTGTCACCGTTCCCCGTCTTCTCACAGACAGGGTAAAGTCTCCTGGTGAGGATCTGGACGGGCGAACTAAAAAACTGCTCTCGTTTCCTCTCTCAAGCAGAATTCTCTCAGCCTCCAATCCAGAAATGTTAGGATGAAACCACCTTGATGATGGAAGGAATGACATGAACACTTAATATTGCATTGCAACCTTGCACATTTTATACTATCTCATACTACAAATAACACACTTGCAAATATTATCATGTTAATGCAAAATGCAAAACATGTAGGCTTTCACTTTTTTTGCGAGTGTGTATAAAGCGGAACAAATCTTGAACATCACTGTACCTATGTCCTAAGGTATTCCGATGGCCCATCTCTCTCTATAAAAAAAATTTTCTCCGATGTTGTTGTTGTTGTAAGCGATATATATATAGCGAGTTTTCTCCGTTTAGTATATTTTTTTGCTCCAGGAAAGGAAGAAGAAATTACCCAAGGGTACAAAGTAAGTTTGGATGCTTTCCAGAGAAAGCCTTTTCTTTGTCTAATCACACGTCACACATAAATTATTCAGATTGTTCCTCTTCTCTACTACACCTACACTCGTTAGTTTGTGCCGTGAATTTCATTCTATATTCATAGCTTGTCAAATCTTTTGGCTTTGTTTGTTGTGTGCGGCGGAAGGAAAGCCCTCTCTCGTCTCTACAAGATTCATTTAGCATGATCAGAGGAGTCACAGCACCTGACACCTCATCCGACAACCTTCCTCCTTGCTTCCATCCCAGTTACTATTATTCCTCATCTTATCTTTTTGCAAATATTTCAGCAGACAATAATGGCATGCACATCAACATGTGTTGAACACGAACTGACTGAATGTGGCGTAAAAAATTTAAAAGCCTGGTGCTCTCCTCCTCCTCTCCCGTGTTTCTTTGCAAACAAGAAGAGAAAGCCCATCAGCAGCAGCAGTACCAACGTAAAAATTGTGTGTAAAAAGTTATTTTCAAGGAAGTATAATAGTCATTCTTCTCTAGTAATCAATATTGTTATACTAAAAACTTGCACACACAACACACACCTCTCTCGCAATATTTTACACTGGTGTGTGTGACGGCCTCTGCGAGTAGAATGCTTCTAAAAGATGCTCTCTGCAAACTTTAGCCTTTTCTTAGTTTCCTCTGTAGATAAACTTCAGTGTGTATTTTTTTCATTTTTATCATCTGTACAAAAATATACGCTTTCTTTCCTTTATTTTTCAAAAAAAATATGGTAACATAAGGACTCGTGAAGAACAGAGATATTTACTACTACGCTAGCATTTACTACTATTTTACTACTACGGCTATGTGCTCTACTATTGCAATACTTTATTTTTTTACTCGCGGTTGCCCCACAGGGTTTGGAAAGAACGAAATTGAGACTTTTCTTAATCTTGTTCCAATAATCCTGTGTCCGTGCGTATTTTGCTATCTACATACAACACGAGTCAGTGTAGCAAGCAGTTATCAAATCACCAGAGCGAGCTGTGTAATCGTGTACAAAAAAAAAGTTTGTTATAGATTATATAAGAAAAACCATTTTTTTCCTGCTTTTTTATTTATTATTGTTATTGCTGCCAGCACTTCTTTTTCGTAGTGCACAATAGTTACACATTTTATTATTGTGTGCTCCTTGTGCTTACTTGGTATGGTATACCTATTATGATACGTTACAACTTACAACTCGCTATACGACACACAGAAGAGCATTATTACTCTCTCGTATACGTGATGTGAATCATCATCATGTTCTCATGTGAAGAAGAAGTGAATGCAAAAAAACCTCTGCCGTGTTGAAGCTTTATGATGATTATCGTTTCTCTTCTCATAGCACAGCTTTTTGTTAGCTTTGTACTATAAACTATGATGATATTATTGCTGGCTTTACATTTTATACTAGCACATATGGTGAAGAATAAAAGATTATATAATGCAGAATATTTTACTCACTTACAGATACACACATGGACTCGTACATTTCATACCTATAAAACTGCATCATCCCATCATCAGTCAGTCATACAGTCATACCTTTTTGGCTTCTACTCTAGTGTTTTAGCAGCGAAGAATTAAATATATCTGCTTGTAGTCTAAATTTCATATATATAAGTTTAAAAAAGATGTGGACATGTACACAAAGCGCTAGCTTATAGGCAAAGTATAATAGGTAGTCATAAAGTCATAAAATGCAGGCATTTAGATGTAGATGAGTAGCATGAGCATGAGTTTTTAATAAAACACTGGCACGTTTTGTGTGCATACAAGCAATTAGGGACTTGTAAAAACTAGTTCAAAGAAGTAGCGCAACTTGCTAACTTATGGAAGCATAATAATAACGATAAACTTAATTGCTGCTAAATAAAGATTTTTTTATAGTATGTTACAGGCTCCAGTATTAAGGTGTTGATTATCCTGTACTTCGTTCGTTTGGAGCATTATGATATTTACCTAGTTTATACCCGTCTTTGCTAAGACGACTTCACTTTTTTAATACATTAAGTATGAAATGATAAACCATTCAAAATGTTTCAAAAATCAATTTCAAAAATGTACATTAATTAACATGCCTATGCAGTTGGACAGCCAAACAGACAGATATTATTGTAGCATGGAAAATAGTGCACTATTGCACTTGTCACGCTACTTACGTAGAAACAGAAAGCCTTTTTGGCCTTAATCCTTTACCCTTTTTGGAAAACACTTTACATAGAAACTCAAACTGCTACATGGTACAGCAGGTTTGCTGCTCTTTCACCCATACCATAAATGCCTATCCCTTTATATGCACAGCCACACAACCTGTATTCTTCCTTATCAGCCCTTATTTTATCTATTCAGTAATAATACAACAGGAAGGCCTTCTAGCCGAATGCTTTGTTAAATCATCATCACATGTGATATCTCTTCTATATGTTACAATAAAGATACGTGCATATAGGTACATGTCATACTCATATCGATTTACGTGGATAAGTTACAGTTATAAAAATATTCTTAGCCAGCTGGGGAAAACAATGATCATCATAAGATGTGATATTTCTAGACCCGTATTCTTGTAAAAAAAGACGGGCAAATATTATACGAACAGGCAAGAGGCTGCGGCTCGGCTGCTGGAAAGGCCGGAATTACTATTACACAAACAAGCCTCTATAGCTTTTTACGACTCTGCTATTCTGTTGTCTCTATCTTCATCGGCTTCAATTTTCAATATTCATGCATGTAACTTACTGTTACAGAAACATAAAATGTACAATATTATTGTTATGTATAACTGCTTGTCTTGTCTGGAAAAGCGTAATGGTACATAATGGTGGTGGTGGTGCAACAGCGGAATAAAGATAACAAGCTGCTGGTCGGTGAGAGGAAAATGTAGAGCAAAATGTGGAATGAAATAAGATTATGATTATAGGTACATAGGATCCAGCAGAAGTCGGTCGTTATTCCATGCGTCTAGAAAGTACATCGATAAAAAATGATTGCGCCAATATGCATACATTCCACTTTCCCTTCTCACTGGATTGCTACATTTTCTGCCGAGAACACTTCCTTTTCGCTCTTGTCCCATCGTAACGTGGCGTGAAATTTTCAACGAAAACAGGCCTTCATTGTCTTCAGTTGTATGAGCCGTCATTTCATTGCGGATTTTTTTTTATTTTAAAAAATTAGTGCGGAGACTGGCAAGAAACTTTCTCCGCATTAAGGTGGGTGATGACGATGATGGGCATTGTAAAACTTTCTCCATTTTGTACCCGATAAACCAAAAACTTTCTTTTGCTCACTACTTCTCCGTGCAGAAATATTACCAATGCTTTGCTACAATATCCTTTGAAAATAAAACAAACATTTCTACAGCATTTGTATGGCTTCATTCGAAGTGTCATTTTACGGATTCCATGTTACCATTTTCCCTTATTTGTTCGGTGGCAGTAGGATTGCACATCCAGTTTTCCAAACATTCAACAAAATATTATTTTATTCGCGTTCAGTAAATTGGCATAAAATAATTTTAACTTTTTAACCACTTGCTATAAAATTGCTCAATTACTCTTCGCTATACCCATCCCATGAGAAATATGCCGCTTATCAAGTGCAAAGTACAAGTACACACTTCACTGCCACCATTAATGCTAAATAATATTTTCGTTTTATTCGTTTATTTTTTATCGAATACCCATCACATCACAGTTTGGGCGTATTATACATAATCTGTCATGACTTCTTTGGTTTTGATTGGTGGTAAATAACTCGGTACAAGTAGATAATAGAAATTACATAGACGAAAATAAAGCACATTTTATTTTATTACTTATATATAATTACATTCAATTCTTTACATGCCTTGTTTCAATCTGGCAACAATTTCTCGAGCAACAATCAGCTTCTGAATTTGTGAGGTTCCCTCGTAAATCTGGAAGATTTTGGAATCTCTCATGAGCTTCTCCACTGGGTATTCAGTGTTGAATCCGTTTCCTCCAAAAATTTGAACGGCATCTGCTGCAGCCTTTGTCGCAGTTTCTCCTGCAATGGCCTTAGCAATTGAAGCGTAGTAAGTATTCCTTCGTCCCTGATCAATTTCCCAAGCGCTTCTGTACATGATCAACCTCGAAACTTCAACATTGATGGCCATCTCTGCTAACATGTGGGCGATGGCTTGATGATTAATAATTTCAGTTCCGAAAGTTTTCCTTTGAAGTGCGTATTTTGTGGCTTCATCCAGAGCTCTGTGCGCAAGACCCACAGCTCCAGCAGCGACAGGTGGACGAGTTTTGTCAAAAGCTCCCATGGCCAGCTTGAAGCCAATGCCTTCAACTCCCAACACATTTTCTTTGGGAACGCGGACGTCTTCAAAGGTCACTCCTCTGGTGTCAGAACAGCGCTGTCCCATGTTAATTTCTTTGCGACCAACAGTGAGACCAGGTGTACCGGCCTCAACGATGAAGCCGGTGAAAGCCTTTCCAGCTGGAGCTTTGGGGTCTGGATTTGTTCTCGCAAGGACAAAGAACCATGAAGCGACACCTGCTCCAGTGATCCACATTTTTTGTCCGTTGATTACCCATTCGTCACCTTTCTTTTCGGCCCGAGTTTTCACTCCATTCACGTCAGAACCTGCACCTGGCTCGGTAACGCAGTAGGACTGAAATATAAATTAATTTATCATTGTATGCATTTTTCAGTTGGATGGTAAAGTAGAAGCAGAAAATCCGATCCGATGGATGCTTAAAATGACAATTATCGAGGGGAATAAACTTACGGCAACAATTGGTTCTGCAGTTAAGGCTCCAATGTACTTTTTCTTTTGTTCTTCATTGGCTCCGATAAGTACGGGTGCAGCCTATTAAAAAGGTGTATAATCGTTATATTTTCCTTTACCAAATCAAAGAGTTGATTTTGATTTACGAAGAATGTGTGCATAGTATCATGTACTTACTGCGAGGCCAGAGCCGGTAATTGCAGTTAAAATACCACTGCATCCGTAAGATAATCCTTCGGCTAAAATGCAAGCCTCAGTCACACCGAGACCGCCGCCGCCATATTCTTCAGGAATATTTCCTGTGACTAAACCAAGGGCATGTGCTTTCTTGAGAATTTCCCAAGGAAATTTCATGGTCTTATCATAGTCCGCAGCCACTGGAATGATTTCATCCCTGGTAAATTTCCTGACGAGGTCCTGGAACTCCCGTTGAGTATCATTGAAAGCTGAATAATCATATTATTCGATTTATTAAAAAACTCAAGATAAAAGAGATCTATAATGGAAAAAAATGGTTTAAATTACGTACTAAAATTTAATCCCTGCTCTTGTGGGGCTGCTTCTGACATAAAAACTGGCTTTCCAGTGGAAAGCATTCGCTGTCCAGCTCGCCATAGCTAAAAGAAATAATATCGTATTACTCGTGAAACAATAATTACTACTTTCAAACAATATTTGACAAATTGTCTCATGTCCTATACATTATTTTAATTGTACCTGTTGATTGGCTACAGTCTTGGGTACTTGTTGAAGCATTTTGAGACTTTAATGACTGCACACAATTGGTCTTAAAACGACGAGAAAATTTTATGGAAGGATTTTTTCTCACGACACAAATTACCAGCACAGTTTACGTGTCCAAAAGACGTGCAAATACTGACTGTTGCTACTTGGTGAGGAGAATGCTTTTGATGGCACAGCACGGTTCAATGTTTGCCAATTTGCCGATCGTTCTCTGTACAGTCCCGAGTATCGTTTCTTGTGTAAACTGTGAAAATATTATATTTATATGATTATGAATGATCAAGTACACACCACAACCTCAAGCAGTCTTAAAGTTATGATATTCCAATTATTGTATAAATGCACCAATAATATTATTATTATATAGTCACGCGAGACTCAATAAGTCGCAAAGGTATGTAGAAGAGAAGCTGTTGATGATGAAGCGGTGTGATGATGTGGTTCTTCTCGGATGGACTTTGCCACTTGCTATACTGTGCATGTACTCGCTGGTAAATAAAAAACATCACCATTTTGACATTGGGAGAATTCTCCAGCCTTGATTTCGACTTTGGACTTCACAATAGAAAGTTACTCAATATAAGTATGGTAACAACTTACCTGTAACTATATAGGATTGAACTTTTTGACGTTCTTTGCTTCATAGAAGAACCCATAATGTAATTTTCAATGTAGAACCTGTATGAGAAATATTATATGTGATTGATGATATGAAGATGAACTGGACTGATGGTTAACTAGACTCAACATTTCATGAATCATGATTTATTTATCCAACTCAGTCAGTCGATGTGATTTGCTATGCTATCCCAGCATCACAGTTCAAAGTCCAACTTTTTATAATATGATGAAGTCAGGTAAGCTGCTTTGACAATAATTGACAATCAGCTCAAGTTGTTTCACTATTAGTGCTGAGAAGCAGCATATAAGTTGATTATTTTTAGAAAAGAGAAATAAATTAATTGACCCGAACTTGATTTCTTATCACTTTAAGAACACGCCTACTTATTTTTCATTATCACTTGCGTAGTAAATCTACCTATGCGCGTATGTATTTACCTTACGAGCACCAAATGTCAAATGCAAACGGCAAACAGAACCCTGCGTTGTTAAAAAGGGAAAGCAAAATATTAAGCAATACACTTGACAAAAAAAGAAAACAAGAAATTAACCTGGGTTGATAATTATCAATTCATAAATACATGCGTATGCATTTTAAATTATACAAGTTTTATATTTTTATTATTTTAAAACATGATACAAACAGGAATGAATATACACATATACTAATGCGACCTTTAAACCTTTCGCAAAGTAACACTCCTTTTCATCTTAAATATTATATAATCGACACGTACGCACATCTCAGAATTTAGGCAAAGTAAATAGTTGTCCATTTTTACGAAGCCGAGAACATTTTTGCAACTCGATCAAATTCTGCCTCTTTCCGGTAATAATCTTGAACAAATGGGTGGTTTGGATTAGCATCCTTGAGTTGTGAGAAGAACCGATTTGAAACTTCTGGCGATTTTCCAGCAAAAGAAGAGTTGTAAAACATGTTTATAAGAGTGTCTGCATTGTTGGGGTCCTTGTCAAGAGCTTCTTGTAAGACACCTTCGGCTTCAGCGTGTTTTCCTTGCGCTGCAAAAAAATCACCAAAACGGGACAAGTTTAAGACAGTGCAAGTTTAATAAATTATACTCATGGCATCATAATAGTAACAAAACAATAAAATATATGAGTAATAAGTTCTACCGATGTGACAACAAGCCAATAAATTGAGAAGCAGTGGAGTACTGCCGTATTTGTCAATCATTTCTTGAATTATATAATACGCTTCCTGATACTTTTCTTGGCCCTGCAAAGACAACAGCATAAACATGTATTTAATTAAGGATACTTTTGTGCTGGATGTATTATGTTCTTGATATAAAACAATGAACTTTTTTACTTACCACTGCTAAATTGACCCATGCTGTGGAAAGTTGAGTAATCGTGGCATCTTCATCCTTTTCGCACATATTTCGAAGTTCCTTCTTTGCAAGATCCACACGATCAAAGGCCAAAAGCGTTTGAATTGTGAGCGCTGAACTGGAAAGGTAAGGGAGAATATTAATAGTGAATACAATGGCACTTTACTAGCATTATGTAAAAGTAATTATTTTTCATTAAAAAATATTTACCACTCCAAATGATCTCCTTGATGAAGAACACGCAGGGCAGATTCATAGTTTTGCGCATGATTGTAAATAGTACCAGCAATGATTATCATAGTGGCGTCTTCAGGATTAAAACCGGCTGACACCATTTTGTCCAACTTATCCAACACGGAATCCCTGTAGTATTTAAAATCCAATTATTAATGAACATTTTTAACAAAAATTGAAGACATTAAGAATTTGGGACATACCTTCTTGAGGGAGACGACAAAAATTCAGCCAACAACCGTACAGATTGCAACTCAGATGGTGATCCACCAGTAATTTCATCCATTACCACTGAAAATTTCTTCAGCGCTATGTACGCCCGGTACAGAAAAACATCCCGCACCAAACTCTGCTCCGGTGAAAGACCCTTCAAATTAAAACCACCAATTAATACAAAATATTATTATAAAACTATACCTTATTATGATGGTACATCATCACATTTAACATACGGAACCATTTCTAGGATTGACTTGCAGTTATAACTTGATTGCTTTCATTACATACTACCAACATCAACTCTCTCACTATCAGATAAATCTTCAATTTTTTACCAATTACGTACCTTTAATTTCTGAGCTTCGTTAATACATTGTTGGTAGCTGCCAATATAGTAGGCGTTTTTCACATCGATAAGCGCATCAATGTCCGACATGGTTGTTATCCTTCGTAATTCGAACACTACTCTTCACAAGTTGCACTGAAATTAGTACAATGGGTATAATATTTTATAGCCAAATAAAAATTTAATTAATATTAAACCAAAATATTTAACTCACGTAAAAATGACAATTTGACAGTTACACGTCAGCACGGAGGAGCCGCAAAGCAAGGAGTAGCTGTACAGCAAACCAAAACAGAAAGATAGTAAATTAAAAGCAGCTGTTGTTCCACTTCTCCCCAAGTCTCGTGAAGATGAACACAGATAGCCCATCTGACTCTCCAAGATCAGCAGATGTGCACGTTTGTTCGATGAGTTGTTGAAATACACGTACACCCACAGGTGCTCACAGGAACAATTAAGGTCACTTTCACAATAATGACGGTTTTAGCCAAATTCGTTAAGTGTTGTAATCCTTGATGGCGTGTTAATGCGGTAGTGTTGAGGTCGAGGTGTGTATTGAACTTCACAGGCAGGTATGAAGGCTAATTTATATAAAAATTGACACAACTTTTTATATTACTATGAAGTCAAGAGTTAAAAGCAAGTTATTTGGTATGTAGCTAATGATTATTATTTTTATGGTTTTTAACAGGGTGTAACTGGTAGTATATTATAGACCCTAATCATGGACATCACATCAGTATTTAAGGAGTGCGTAGCCCAAAACAAAAAGTCCCTTGAAGACTTGAGCTCCATTCTTGGAAAGTCGGAAAATGGGGGTCAAGCAAAAAGCGCGCATAGTAAGTCGATTCTGTTTCCGGGAAAGAAATCGGAGCATTTTTCCAAAGCCAAAGAGATTTCGGGAAATATAACGAAACTCCGAGATTTTCTGAAAGACTGTCGGACGGCGTACGTAAACGTTGGTGCGTCGAAGCATGCAGCGTCAAATAGCTCAGTTTTTAACACCAGCAGCAGTCTGGGCTTATCTTCGGATGTGCCCATTATGAGCGACAAGGAGAGAGATCAAATCGACAATGACGTTCAGCTAATTATTCAGAACAGCCAGAAGACGCTTCTTGACTTTCAAATGTATATTGAGACCTCTGACTACATCCAAAATGAGCCGCAGTTGCGCACCCACCTGGAGAATGTGGTGAATTCCCTGGCAAATTATTTAAAGCGGGTTACAGAGGCGTACTCGGAAATGCGAGCGATTCGGGTGAAGCGAACGGTGGATTATCAAGCCATGTCTAAGCTCGCAACGCATCCCACTTCCAGTCGAGGTCTTAAAAATAGTAAATCATCATTACGAAGTAGTACCGCCCAGATGAAACCTGGTGGATCCTCCAGCAGTGCATCCTCCAGTTCATCTCCCAGGAAAAAGTTTTCAGAATGGGATGGGCCCCCACCTCGACCATCTTCCATTTCATCGGAAACTGATGGAAATTCCATCATGTCCGGAAGTAATATTACCGAAGCGGAAACGCCCGTTCCAACCTACTTTCAGGACGAGGACGACGTCATCTCTCCGGAGGAACTGCAAATGTTGGAACAAGAAAATGCTGCCTTACTGAACGAGCTCAATACATTATCTCAAGAAGTGGAACAGATTGAAAGCAACGTGGTGCAGATTGCCCAGCTTCAAGAAATTTTCACAGAAAAGGTGCTTCAGCAGGAAAAGGACATTGATAGAATTGGAAGCCTAATTGTAAACGCCACAGAAAACATCAAAGGTGGGAACGAACAAGTTCGACAGGCCATTCAAAATACTGCCGATTTTCGCTTTTGGGTTCTATTTTTCATTATGGTCATGTCATTCTCGTTGCTCTTCTTAGACTGGTATAATGATTAAATTACTTCTATACTAAATACATTAGTTTTAATATTTCAAGTAAACCGTGTACCTTTCCCTATTTTATACCATGTGTTACTAATACATGTATAGACACTAATGCCTAGTTTGTATTCAGCGGAGAAAATAAATCTGATGAAAGACATATCATCATTGGTAATGTTCAACCATTCTTTTTCCCACTTAACATTGTCATTTTATATTCCATGAATAGTAAATATCGTACCAAGTCATCAAAGTCCATTGCCATCACCATAATTCCATCACATCGTGTTCGTTTGATCAATAACCTTTTTTATCCTCAACAGTATCGCCGTGAACAGAACGAAAATGGGACTAAAATTGTTAGCAAAATGTTTGATTTTGCATGCAGCATGATTACATGAGTAAAAAACTACTGTATAAAAACCCGTCCAGAAAACAACACACCCACTCTTGTCATTTTACTTTTTTATTATTACGTTTCTTCTCCTTTCTCATTTGGCAATGACGAAAAAAATACATAATAGGTTGTTATAATAATTTGATGATGGTATCAACAAAAATTTTCCACCGGACTGTTTCTTGTTATATGTATGCCGAAGAAGGAAAGCCCGGAGAAAGGCATTTGTAGGAATGGAATGGTGAAATGAACTTTTATGCTTCTAAAGCATTTACGTATGCCTATGTAATAAATTGCATCCAATAATTCCGACTTTTCCCTCCATCAGTCACGAGTATCTTTTTCTTCATAATATTTTGCACTACATAATAATATTTCGATTTTTTTAGTTTCATTGATCATGCTCTAGTTCTAGTCAGAAAACCTACAATTGCCATGTTTTAACCTTCAATTCCATGTTACGTCATGCCTTACTTACTCGTCAATTTGATTGAAAACGACGCACTGACAAAAGAAACGAATTTCAATGCATCGCTTTCATTTCAACAAGCATGCAATCGCTCACAATGGCCATGACTTAATTACAGTAGAAGGCAAAGCTTTGCATAATAGGTATGCAAACTACTGCAAACGGTTTTTTTCTTTCGCTCTTGCTGGTTAAATACTTTCACCACAGTTCTCATTCCGACAGAAATCATCACTGATGGGTCGACCACAAATAGCATTATTCAACAACGGGTGTTACTGTTGTGGGGTTAGAGGGCTTTATAAGAATCGGTGTTTGCTTTTACACCGATATTTTATACCTTGTCTATTATGCCTTTAAGCACACCTTGCGCCATTAGTGGAGAAAACAAAGTTTGTATGTGGAATTGTCGATCAAACATTTTCTCTCTCTCTCTTGAGCAGTGCACTAGTAGCGACTAGTGAGTGAGTATCATCATCAATTATCCTCTAGTGGAATTGGCTTCATCGTAGCCATGAATAATCCTTCATGTCTGCCAGCAGAATATTTTTTTCTGCTATTTCTGCCCCCTTTTAATAATAACCTTGGCATATGATGTACTACTACTACAAAACTAAAGTTGCACGACATGAGCGAGCATGAGCAATGTCCTTTTAGCACAACATTTCCTTATACTCTGTACGTTCGTACTCATGTTTATCCGGGAAAATAGATAGGGAAGAGGAAAGAGAGAAATAAATTGTAGAAAAAGCTCATGCTCATTCGTCTTGTTATTACGGTTTGATTATCGGATGCACACGCTTTCACTCCAAATAAACGCTTGTGCTATGGCTTACTCCGCACAACACTTTTTTTATCATGAAGCGACTATGACGAAATGCGAGTACATTAAATACATTGTAACTGCTTTCTCCTCCTCTTTCCACTTTCGTTCTGTGTATAACCAGTGGTGTCCTCCTCTCATGATATGCATGGATGAATTGATAGTTGCGGTAACAGACACGTCTTCTTTATATATGCCTTTTCGAAAAAAAGAAAAGACTAGCAAAAGAAGCGACAGGATGACAGTCACTTTTTTCCCTTCCTTTCTTTCGGACAGACAAACAAAAAGGTTGTTTGTTCATTTGGTACAATAGGTATACATACTTTTATTACTCGCAGAGGTTTTTTTTAATAACACTAACGGATATCGAACTAACTGTGATTCAATAACTGATTACATGTTAGATTGTGGTTAGTTCCCGAGAAGGACATTACATAGGTAGGATTTATATATAGGCAAATGTTTAATATCGAATAAATACTTATCGATAAATCGGTATACACACACTTTATTACAAAGTAACAGCGACATTCCATAATACTCTCTGGACAAGCTTATTATTATGGAGCAAGATGGAAAAAAGGAAGGTGATTGATTTGGGCAAAAAGGAAAAACAGGAAGTTGTTTTTGATATAGGAATAGCGGTTTCCAAAGGTGTTATATAAACAATAAAAAAGAGTATTATCATGAGCAACAACACAACATCGGGTAGTGGTGGTGTTGGTAGCGGAAGAAAGCCACCAACTTTCATCGAGTGTTCCGTTTGCGGAAGGGAATTTGGTTCGAAGAGTATAGGCATTCATGAGCCTCAGTGCCTTCAGAAGCTTCGCAAAACTGAGATTGCCAACATCAGCAGCACAGATCAGCAAGGAAAGCCGATGCGGAGAAAGAAGAAATCCTCAAAAGACAAAGAGAAGGACCAGCAGACTCAACAGAGGGACCAGTTCTATGGATCTCTGGGCGGATTTAGAAACACGCCGCCGGTGGTGGCGTACACGGTGGATGGAGAAGACATGAGTGATAACGGGGGAGGAGGAACCGGGCGTCACATGGAAACGAACAAGATAGTTTTACCGAGAATCCAGACAAACTCGTTGATAAATTATAAGGCTTTCAGTGACCACAATTCTTCCAGGTATGTCATAATTGGTGCGTATGTTTGTCATTCACTACGCACATTAGCAATAATTTACTTTAATTTTAGGATATAATATTGTAAAATAGTCATATTTTATAATTTTGCACCCTTCATTGCTGTTTTCCCAATTAGAAATCAAATTCGACGACCGCGTACAGCGACTCTTCCCCGTCCCAAAATTCTCAATTTGGACTTTATCCAGTATGACATGTCATTAACCCGTCTTGACTTTACCACCACTCCACGTAACACTGCCATCACCTCTTCCTCCGCGTCATCACCATCCCCTGTAGATCCATCCCTCCTTGTAAGAATGGATGACAACCAGAACAGTGTAATTGGCAATAATGGACTGCCTTTCACTCTACCTGCTGTAACAACTAGTGCTGGGGCACAGCCGTACCATCTACAGCAAGGGAACAATAAGTTAACTCGAAACTCTGACGTAGCCGGAGTTGGAGGGATACCAACAACCAAGGTAGTTTTTAACGCGAGAGTGGAATACACTTTTTTGTGTGCACCGCTGTGCAGCAATCAATTTTAACCCTTTTTGTCCTTTCTTTCATACAACACATTGTGATGGCGTGCCATCATCGGCATGCCATATTATTAGTATCCTTTTCCTTCTTCCCATTTGTATTATTGACGTTCCTATATACATTACAACTACAACGTTAGTCAACATACTGATGATTGAGAGCCAAACAGGCTAGCTGGAAAAATAAATCGATCAATAATTTTTCCCTTTTTATTCTTCTTGTGACAATATCCCATTACACTACATTGCTATGAATTTCTATTCTTTCGATTTACTTTGTTCCTTCTTGTAAACTAATTTTCTGTTTTTTTACCTTGTCTCAGCTTCCCCCAAAAGACGAAGACCCTCTACAGAAATGGAATCTAACGTGTACTTCCTCGCCTTCCTACACAATTGAAAATCCAAATGAGCCAATTCTAAACCCTCTTAAGCAATCAGGTAATCACGAATTATTTAGCAGATAAGCTGCACTACAACAACTTGTGATGAAACTCATTGTATTTGTATCGTTCGATGAACTTGTTATCTTTCGTTTCCGTTTCTCTGTTGTCTTATTTTTTGATGAGTGTTGATGTTGATGATGATGGTAGTCGTGGTGTTGTCTCTATCTTTGTGTGCTGTGCGCCACCACCTCCACAACCACCTCAACCACCATTATCAACATCATCACCGCTGCCGTGTGAATGTCGTGTTGTAAATTACCTTCAATCTACTTCAGCAAAATCTTCTGTAATCAGTAGTAGTGTGCAAATGAGTCCTTTCCCTACCTTGCTCTCTGGCCTTACAACAATTCCGATTTCACTTTCACCCTCTTCCAATACTCAATCATCTACACCTCCTTTACAATACTTTCATTTTTCATCATTTCAACTCCTCCATCAAAACGAGGACTCAAAACTGCTAATGATGAATTTCCCCTCCTTGATTCACAATATTCTTTCCCATCCAGTTCACCAAAAATACGAAGACCTAGAACCTCAATTTTCCCCCGAACCTTGCTGCTCCTTATCTGCTTCTTCTGATCGCCTTACCACTCCTCATGTTGTGCGAATGAATAATGATGATCGCGCACCACGTCGTCCGCACCATGATGATCATGCGAAAATCATACCCATGCCAAAAAATAACAGGAGTGACGCATCACCACCCTCACTTCCACAACCACCATCGGCAACACCAGCAAAGCCCCCTCACGGGAATGATATCCCCAACCGACATGTTGAACACTTCGTGACGGCAGCAAACCACCAAACTGCTCAGGAGGCCAAGAATGATGCTCACGGCGCCGGGAGAAGCAGCCGCCTTCCTGTTCAACAAACTGAGACCGAGGAAGGGAGGAGCAGGAGCAGAGCCTGTTCTTCAGCCAGACAATCTCCAGCAGCAAGCCAAAGACAGCAAAATGCCAACTACGCATTTGTCTACGGAGGAGAGAAAGAGCAAGGAGTTGGTGGTGACCAAAGCCAAACTCAACCTGCAAATGCCGGTTCAATTTCTGAGGAGATAATTGTCCTCAAGAAACCATGTCCGCCGGAAGCTGTTCCGACTAGCTTTACTGTGTTCAATGTGGGAATCCCAGCATTGCCTAAAGACAAATTGAGGACCGAGAGAGACGAAGGTAAAATAAAAATCATGAGTAATTTAGTTCCGGTGAAAGTATATTAAGAATACTTTCACCAATGGGGAATCATAATATATCCTTTACAGATGCTGAAGAAAATGGAAATCCGTCAAACGCCGAAGATGAGAGCTTCATGACATCCGATGCTGAAGAATTCCATTCTGTGGTGAACACTGAGGACGAAAGGGAAGATACAGACGCTGATGGATTTGGTGACGATGAAGACGATGATGGTCAGCCACCTGAAGACTTTTTGGATGATCACCCCAGCAGTAAACAGTCCAGCCAGCTTATAGAGCCACCCAGTCATTCAGTCTTTTCTTCGTCTTCTTCGGATAATTCTTGCCCTTCGGTTGCGGAATCCACTACTACAGCATATGAGGTTGATGTGGGGGAACATGAGGACCAGTGCAGAGCCAGTTCCTCTTCCAGCAGTGTTCACTCTAACGTTACCGTTTTAAATGCAATTCGCAATTTGGTAGGAAGCGTGGGTACATTTATTGTTCCAATGTGTGCCACCAGTCAACAAGATGAAGTTATTGCCGCTCCACTACCACCGCTAGAAATTGGTATCCCTGAAGGTGATGAAGAGATCAATGCATTTGAAAATAAAATGGGAGAAGCATTCATTTCAAATGTAGAAGTTGAAAGTGAACTTTCACCAAGAAGTTGTGAGCCTGAATACTTGAGAGCCACTTCAGCTGAAGTTCCAGTGGATTTGACCACACCTGAACCGACGTTGGCCCCAGTTGAAATTGACTTGGCCCCTTCTCCCAACCTGGCGGAACTTTCTTTCGAATTCAAAGAAGCATCTTTTGGTTCATTACAGCAACAGCAGATGCAATCTCAACCATCAATGTTAGCTCAAGTGGAACAACAAGCGTCATCGTCACCCGAACCATCACTGTCAACTCAAGTAGAGAAACCAACGTCATCATCTCCTCAACCAACTACGTCAGTTGAAGCAGAAATTCCAGCCAAACAAAAAAGCAAAATGAAAACATGCAGATTTCAAGATGAAGTCACTCATCTACTTTCTCCTAATGGATCCATGTCATTGACCAAAATATACTATTGCGACTATTCACCAGATACATCGCAATCTCAGATTATTGATATTCACAGGAGTCCCAGTGAAAGCTTAATTGATGTCAAGAGAAGCAGTCCTCCTTCTACTATTTCTGGTGGTGGACCCTTAACGTCAAGTCCCGCTAGAGCAGTTATTGGGACTGGGAGTGAAACAGACGACGAGCACGGCGACACCACCGATATAAATGAAAATGGAACAGTTCAAATGGCTTTCCCGGCGCATGAAGTGAAATCCAGCCGAACTCTTATTCGTAAAAAGTTTTACAAGAAACGAAAGGACAGGCTCATGCGATTATTGCCAGTTGCCGCTGAGAATGAAACTCCCACAATAAATGTTGAGACTACAGGCACGCAGTATTCTAATTCTGTCGTAGTTTCTCCAAAGGAAAAATCGAAGAATAAAGAAAAAGATGGCAAAGCAGTTGCGAAAGATGACTCGGCGGAGCCAGGACCAACCGTTATGCCGTCACCATCTCTTACAGGACAACCTGCCACACGACCCAAATCTGCCACCGACTCCGGAACTGTTGAACGAACTAGAAAACGACAAAAGTCAAGCGCCCAAGCAACTTTCAAACCAGTACCCGACGCAGGGGAGGGTGGAGATAATACTAATAATACTTCTACAAAGAAACGACCTCAAACAAGTCATAAAAAGCGACAAGCCAACATCACTGAGGCTGACGCTGTAAGCGATCTGTCCGCCACGGCTCAGGTTGTAGATCATCTTGTCTCTGCATTGATTCGCATCAAACATATTCAGCAAGAACGGGATAGATACTTCAACAATCCCCAGACCTACACTACAGTGAAACAAAAGAAACCGTCATCGGCAAGCAATAACGGTTCCTCTCGTCCAAGCACATCGTCAAGTCAGTACTACTGCTACTCTGGCGAAGAGCAGTCCACTGGGATTTCCTCCTCTTCCTCACCAAAGTCTAAGCCAAGAAGAAAACCATGGACTAGTAGTCATCGGGGCGCAAATGAAAGTAAGGGTGAACGCAATTCCCGTCAAGTCAGCACTCTGCGACCTTGGTCTTCCCCACAACCGGAAGTGCCCACGCGTCCAACTACACCTAATCAGACTTCCAGACCGCAAACCCCAAAAAAGACGCAAACAAAAACAGTTTCCAGAAAGTCTTCTACAACTAGCACCGCGTCAAAGAAAACCACAATTTACTACGACTCGCCTCATTCCACCAAACCAGGCATACGTTATGACACTATTGAGAGATTGGCAACGCCCAAATGTATCACTGAGCGACATGTTGGTTGCATTATAGAACGGCCACAGCCATGGCAGAAAATTTTTAAAAAGACAACAGCATTACCCACAGTTTCAAGACCGATATCATCGCGGGTACCAGAAAAGCACACGAATTCCGGTGGTAATGGTAAAAGAGAAACGTCCGGTAAAAGTACGAGGGCTTCAACAAGAGCACCTTCAAAGACTTCTGTTTGCAGCAGCACGCTGGGAGACAGTAGAAAACAGACAGCAAAAGCAAAGCGTATTGAAGGGGTGCCAATAAATCCTTCAAATACAGAAGAAAGTCTCCATGTTTTGATCAAACGTAATTTGCCAACATGTTCCAGTATGGAAAGTCGAATAGGTGTAAGTAGCAGTAAGAAGGTCATTGTGAAACCGAACCCTTCCCTTACAACAACATCTCAAGGTACACAAACCAAGCGAAAAGGGTGCTTGAAACTCAAAAGAGCGCAGAGGGGCATTCTGAAAAATCCAGACGGCGACAGTAGGACCACCACAGCATCGGTCAATGACAGCGGAACCACTAAATCAGTCAGTTTATGCGTGCAGGAAGTGTCCAGCGGAACTCAAACTTCATGTAAAAGAGTGCGTACAAACTCTACAAAGTCTGTGAGGATTCTTCACCCACCTTACAACCATCTTGAGGATATTGAAGGTCCCAGTATGAGTGAGGAAAGTTGTTGTAGCGTTAACAATGTGGTCACTGTTACAACTCTCAAGTCACCCAAGCAGATATTCAACAGGGAACTGGAGGACGATGACAGTGGCGACGACCATGTCTACTCGAGAAAATTTAAAATTCCATCTGCTAAAACTTTAGGAGAAATCGATGTGTTTTACAATGGACCTGATGATGACGACGAGAGCTGCTACAGTTTTTCTAATGGGCCATTAGAAATGGAAGATCATGCAGCAGAATTAGAGGAGACAGATTTTGTTAGTTCAACGGCCTCAATACGGCATTCTCAATCTCAAATGGCAGAGGTGGAGATCGATGGGATGATGGGATTCACTAATGTGACCATGCTTATCCCAAAGAATGCCGATCAACTGGGAAAGAACTATATTGATTTAAATATTGTAGTTCGCAGGTACTGCATTAATTCATTATCATGTGTACAACGTTTAAACTTATAGACATGTGTTAAGAATTTTTTTGGAATTCACAGGCGAAATGCTGAAGGTTCTCTTCCCCCAGTTAAGGACCTGAAAGAGTCCATCACTCCAAGAAACATTTACTTGATTATGGATGAACAGGAAGGAGAAAGGGACCCCGACAGCAATAATAACGCTTCGACAGGACCTGTTGAAAATACAACAGTCTCCACAGTACGAACCGCCAACGCTTCTTCCTCCGTATCCTTCTTAGAATCTCCTCGTTACTTTCGTGTTAATCAGAATCCATCCTTCTTCCCCTTGTAATATTTTTTATTCTTTCCCCTTTCTAGCTTCCACCTTTCCTTTGCAGCTACAACAACCCGACACGCTTCAATGACACTCGTGGAGAGCCTTTCTCTGTTTATTATGGAGGTAAATTGTGCCTTTCTAAAGAGAAAAGCAGCAATAACTGTGATTTGTCGGAACAGGATGGACAAGATGAAATCGTTACAAGATTATCATTACTCAGCGGCAGCGCGATGAGTGGTCAAAGCCATGCTTGCCCTGACTTGACAAAGGCAATCAATTGAAGGAGCTGCATATAATATATCTACCAGAATTTCTACCGAGATGTCCAGTGCCTTGGAAAACCAAAACACTATATTGTCCTCCCTGTCCTAATGTATAATTTGTTATACGTTCTAACGTTTGAAAGTACAAATTGCGGCTCACGGCTGCAAAAGAATAATTTTATTGAAGACGCATGTTTGTACCGAATTTTCTATTTGGAAATAAACTCTAAATTCTTGCATTTCGCATTTGCTTGTATTCCTATATGTACACAAGCGAGGAAGCTTCTGCATATTATATGGTTGTCAGCTCAGAGTTTGAGTTCGATATGTCATGATAATGGATTTTTTGCATTCTTACATGCTTAGCAACTTTATCAGCATTATCATTTCATTTCACCTCTAATTGCGACATTAGAAAATGTTAAAATATGTTGGAAATAATATTATTAAAATCTAAATTGCACCTCACCATTTGAATGACATCAAAAAATCCTCAGTCTCCACAAAAATGTCTCCGTAAATTTGGAATGACGTCCACAGCAAAATTATCAGTGAAGCCAGTTTCAAATAAAGTATGGGAAATGGACAATTTGGCGTTTATTTTGTCGGGTACTTGCTATAATCATACCCTTCAAATGGCCATTGTCATCATACCCTTTTTATTGACTTTGTCTCACACTTTCAATTATTTTCATCTATGTTAGAACACCATCCTCCACTGGCAGATCCAGCGCTGTTACTAGCTCCTCCCAGAATCAAGTCATTTCACGAGATTACGACCGTGTACTGTACAAAAGAGCGAGGTTCCCATATTCCCCAGATTCCTCGTTGACGAGTTCAGTGGGGAGCACTTTCCATTACCCTTATGCTGCTTCCACCAGGGCTCCGTTTTCACCCACATCAATAAATGGAAATACTTTGTCAGGAGCACAAAGATATGCCATAGAAGCTCGTTATTCCACAACCGCTGTTGGACGAAAGCATAACAGCAGCATTGGCAGTCTGTTCTCGAGCAGAAATGGAAGCGGATGTGGATGCAGTCTGAATGATGTAGACACCAGTAATAGTAGCGGCTTTCCAGCAACAAGGAATCTTGGCCAAGCATATAACCGTTGTGAACGGGAAATTTTCAATGATGACTTTAGCTTAAACTACAAGGAAAGCTACAATGGTGGCCCGAATAAGGATCAAGCGTCAGACGAGACAGCGAAGCCAAACGGAGAGTTTTGCGGGACTGATATCATTGCAAAGAGTTCGGGAAATAATAATAATACGCTTTCACCTGCGGTCACGTCGCCTATTTGTTGTGACCGGTACACGACGTCACCAACAGTCGATCTGTTGAAAGGGACGGAGGCTGAACGGTTAATAGCCAATGTTTGTCCATCAGGATATACCAGAACTGGGGGTAGTCAGGGGAGGAACCCTTCAAAGGGTGCTCAGGCAAGTCCATCTTCTTGGATTTTGATTGGAGGTGGTTTGGACACAAACAAATTCATGCCGATAGGGCGAGACGGACAATATTTTCCACCAGAGAGAAGCGAGATTCCGACTTCAGATTTTGGTCATTTTCTACACGGGAAACAGAATGGTGATGGAAGGATTGTGGGTAAAAATGGTCCTTATGGAAAAGGAGAAAATGGCATTACAAACTCAAATGCATATGGGTGGAATGGTGGAAATGACCCTAATAGCGAATATGGAGGGCATGCAGGAAAAGGCCCTGGTGTGTATGGCAGGAGTGGGGGAAACGGTTTTGATAATGATCCTTATGGATATGGAGGCAGCAGCACCAATCCGCCTGATTTATATGGACATGGTCAAGGAATTGACGGTGGGAGCTACGGAGAGTATGGGACCAACGGTCCTATTGGATATGCCAACAATGGAAGCAATCAACCTAATTTGAATGTATACGGTCAAGGAAATGAGGGGAATGGGACCAACGATCCAAACGGTTATGAAGGGGGTGGAAGAAATGGTCCAAGTGGTTTGGGAGGGAATGCAACATACGATTCAAACGGTTATGTATGGAGCGGAAGAAATGGTCCAAACCTTTTTGGAGGGAATGGAACCTACGATCCAAACGGTATTGGAGGGAATGGACCCTATGATGCCAACGGTTTTGGAGGAAGTGGCAGTGGCGGAGGAAATGGACCCTACGATCCAAACAGTTTTGGAGGAAGTGGCAGTGGCGGAGGAAATGGACCCTACGATCCAAACGGTTTTGGAGGAAGTGGCAGTGGCGGAGGAAATGGACCCTACGATCCAAACGGTTTTGGAGGAAGTGGCAGTGGCAGAGGAAATGGACCCTACGATCCAAACGGTTTTGGAGGAAGTGGCAGTGGCAGAGGAAATGGACCCTACGATCCAAACGGTTTTGGAGGAAGTGGCAGTGGTGGAGGTAATGGACGCTATGATCCCAACGGTTATGGAGGGCGTGATAATAAGGGTCACGGCCCTGGTGGAACAGGTAATGGAAACACACCATCTGGGAATAGCGATGCTTATGGTGGACTTGGTGATCCGAATGCTTTGGGAGACCGTACTGGAAAAAATGGGGACGGGGGAAATGTTGGAACACCTAATTTGCTAACCGGAGGCGATCTCTCCAGTGATCCTACTGGAAATGGTTCTACAGGCGGAAGGGAGAATGTACACAATTCTACACAATATTCACCAAGACATAGTCTAGAGTCACCTGGGGGGACGGGTGGGCCCGGGTCAACACCTGGCGATAAGAGAAACTCAAATACTGGAAGTCATATTCCAAAGAACAATGAATCAAATGCAACTGATCCACCTAATACAAGTGGAGGCGATCCCTCCAATGAACCCGGTCATAACAATAGAAACGATTCTCCAGCAGAAAGCATGGGCGTTCACAATTCGACCCAATATTCACCAAGAAACAGTCTGGAGTCTCCTGGAACGAGTGGACCAGGCTCACAAACTGGTAATAAGAGAAACTCTATCACTGGAAGCCATCTTCCAAAGAACAAAGAACCTGATCCTACGTCACCCCATACAAGAGGCATTCAAACAAATCCACCATCACAGAAACCAGAAAATCTTCCTAGGAAAAGGACAGACTCTAACACAAGTAGAAATAGTTGGGATTCTCCTGACGTTCCTTATGGTGGTGGTGGAACATTGTTGCCAACATGGCCTGACGGAAATATCACGCATCCCCTTCCCAAATTCAAGGAAATCCCCAAAAATATAAAGCCACTAAACTCATCTTCTGCCAAATATAACATCCCAAATCCATCGCCTGGCACTACTAACAACAAGCAAGCCTCCCCAGGCCCTAATTCAGATCCAGCGAGAAGTCCAACCGCCGTGAAACGGACGCCGTCCAAGTATGGACCTTATGACAGCCCCGTTCTTATGGTCAACAAGCAGTCAGTAAATAAATTCAAAGAAACCAACGTTGTTAGCAAGCCCAGTAAAGCCACATTTGGTCAGGCGCGTCGACACTCTGACCCACTGCCAGAAACTAAGCCTAGCAAGAAACGCCTTGGGGATGGAAGGAAATGGAAGTCAGAGCAAGAGCTGAAATTGGAAAATTTACCGCTGACGCCAACCGTTGATATTGAAAAAGCTATATCAGGCAAGAGTGGAAAAAGAGCGCAAAAAAAGCCCAGCGATGATGAAATCCCTACCTCTATCGTTAAACCCAACCTTAGTAGTACTAATACTTGGCACGACTTGACATCCATTTTGGATGGAGAAAGTGGACGGGAAAGCACTACTGGGAGCAAATCCGTTTTAAAAAAGACAAGCAATCCAAAAGCATCGAATTATAATCCTAAGAGTAGCAGTGGCAGTAGAAACCAGGCAAACAGGGCATCAGAAAATACTCAAAATGGTCCTAAAAGGACAAGAAGCATTCGTTTTGTTGGAGTGCCACCGACACCTCCGAGTCCATGAAAAAAATCAATTCTTAAAAAAATAAATAAATTCTTGTTTTACCAATTTCCCAACATCAGTCTCATTATTCATTATCATCACTTAATTTTACGGATGCATAAAAGCATCTTTCCATCAATTATCATACGCAGTTTATTCGTACACCACCACCACTGCCTCTGCTTTCGCAAACATTTTTGCAGAGGAGAAAGCAGCTGCTTTCTCTCCTCTCCGCCACCACATTTCACACCAATCACATAACTGTAGAAACAGCACCATCCTAATAAAACAATTGTGTTTTTTTTCGCCAGCCTATTGAAACAATACTTGTTGATGTTATTGAGTTTTTGTAAAATTATCCCTGCGTGACGATATCATCATCACAGCCACGGCAGCTTTATAAAAAGAAAAATAGTAGCGTTCGTATACAAGGGCTTTATAAATTACCTTTATAAACTTTTATTACTTGTAAAATATTTTTTCTCTGTTCTCTACCTACCATCCTAAGTACATTTTTTTGTTAGACGTAAACTAAATATCTAGAATAATGAAAGTACGGCTCATCCATGACTTTCACCGTCAATGTATCCTCTACTACTACTAAAAATCCTTTAGTTTTTAGTTAGAGACTTCTTCTTAAAATATTATGAGCAGTTTACCACGACAAACAAGATTTCGTCTCAACGTCTCATCAGCAAGTTACGTCGTTGTTCTGTTTGGAGTACTACTCATGAAATTCGCTACGTCTGCCCCTATCGCCACCTCCGCCAGCTTATCTTCTGAAAACATCATCGCTTCTACTACTGGTTATTCTTCTGCTGTTGCTGCTCCTGTTGATAGTTCAATTACCTTATTCGAAGACAGTGATTTTAAAGGTACGCCGTCACACGTCTTTTATATTCCTATTTTCTCCAGTTTTGTTTCACTGTGCCCCGAAAAAGCTGTTGCTGAAAAAACGTTACTTTTAGGGATCCGATCCAGATTGTATGTTGGTCTCTCAACATGTGTTAATCTTATTGGGAAGCTCAACGATTTTTTCTCATCCGTGGACACCATGGGCGGCTGTTATCTTCTCTGCGAGCATCAAAACTGTCGGGGAAAGTGTGAGCGCGTGACAGGAAGAGTTAGGCAGCTCTCAAGGTTAGGTCTCAACGACCGCGTTTCATCGTTAAAAATTTGCGGTAACGGTGATGACAAAGCTAGTGAAAGCAGGAGGAGTAGTCGTCGGCGAGATACTAGCCGTAGTAGTAGTTCTCCATCCCCTATGTTTTTAAGAAGGCGGCTTAGAAGAAGTGTCAAGTTGAAGGAAGAGGAAGAAAGAGAAAAGCCAACAGCGTCATCTTCGTTTTCTAGTAATCTCAGTAGTAGCCAGTGGAGAACAAAGAGAAGATGGAGAACAGTAGTGGATGACCACCATCACCACGCAAGTAGGGAACACTACTACAGAAGAATAGTGATGCCATCATCTGTATTAAACCCATCACCCATAAAAAATCTCACGGGAACAGTGGAAAGTAGGAGGAGGGGGAGGAGAAGGAGTAGAAGTAGTGACGAGGATGAAGAGGACAGCGGTGTAATTGTAAATAGAACTGTTAATCCAACGGCAGAAAGAAGTCCTCGCCAAAGGATATTAAGAATACCTCGACATCGGAGAAAGAGAAAAGGATTAATAGTGAGAAAATAAAAAAAAAACAACTAGGGAAAATATGTTGTTTAAAATAAAAGTCTAGTCTGACGCAAAGCTTCGATATGATTCGATTCATCGCCATAGTCGTGTGTAGAACCACCGCCTCGTCAACACTATTCTGTGCATACGTACTAACTCTTTGTAAAAAAGTTTTCCTTTTTTGTTCCATGTTCCTTCTTGTACAGAGAGAATACAATTTACTTATTTACCTGAAATTATATAAGCCCTGTATACCTGAAAAAAGTCTCTAGTCACGCATAAAAACATTGACAATGATTGCTAACAAACAAGAGTGCTTATATAACATTTTTTAGTTAGATTTTTTATCATATTTTTCTCGTTTGCATGTTTTAGTTATGCTTTTATTTTTCATAAATTATAAGAATATTATATTTTGTATTATTATATGTAGTAGTAATAAAAGCAATAGTTTGACTCAACAAAAGACCAGCTACAATGTCATCATTATTTGGACACGAAATAAAAACTTTATTTTCCATTATAATTTATCCTTCAAGTCAACATCATGAATAACGATACTTTCTTCATGTCACAAAACAAAGAACAAACGTTACAATAAGAACAGATACGCATGTACGTATCATCAAAAACTTAGTAGTAATCAACTAATTAAATTTACTCAAACATCAAAATCATTAACATTAACAAAATGCTGTATAATCTACTATAATATGTAGTTATCTTGAAATTACATATTCGTCGTAAATGCAATTATTATCCTTTATCCACACACAAAAATACATAGATTACTCTTTCACTTAAATGCATAATTAATCATTTAACGACAGTGGATTCCTAACATGCAATAATAATAATAATCGGTGCAGGTGCATCTACACTAATTGGTTGGGTGGTATAGATAAACCTGGATACATACAGCTAATTAGTAGTAACAAAAGATCTAGGAAGATAAAACATAAACCTAATAAAAAGACCATAACAAAAAAAAGTACATAAATCTTCGAATAAATGCCTTTCCTCGACCACTTCATCATAATAATATCAACATTTATGCTATAAATCTTCGAAAAACAGTATTCAACGGAGTATTAATATCAGCATCAGCAAACAATTCAAAAATATTATAAATGCTCAAGAATTTTAAAATGAGACGATAATGGATATTATGCACTACATAGGTAAACGCAAGCATAATATATCATGTAATTACTTATCAACCCTTTTAACAACAAGTACACTGGTTTTCTTGGTTCTGGTTTTGCATTAATAAAACAAATAATATAATAATATAATTATTACATTACATTAACTCATGTCATACATCGTCCTAACTTGTATTCTCGGCACGATTAGATTAGTTTACACGAGATTTATATAATGTGTACTAATATGGTAATCATATGGCTTTTCATGCTCTCATTTCCCGTTTCTTAAATATATAGGTATATTTTGCTAACATCGTGTACACTAATTTGTTTCCTCTTTAAACTTTACGTACATTATAATTACTATTAAGTATCAGTTCAGGCTTTCTCCAAGCATTCATCGTCACAGCTTATGTTCCATCACTCTTCGCTCTCTACCTTTTGCCACCATTTTAAATCCGGGTTTCATTATTTGATAAACATAAAAATTAGTACGTTTTTCTTTTCCCTACAATTATAACTCGCTGTTTCCTGTAGTCTTTGTTGACTGTTGATACATGCCAGTTACGTTTATGTTACTATTTCAAAAATTAATTGCCGCTTTCTAAAACTATATTACAGTGAAACAAACTGAAAAAGGTACACCGTAGACGTACATTTGATGTGGTTTTGAAATTCATCAACAACAAGATAATACTTTCTTTCTACTCTCACAACAGCCAGCTTAAACCCAATAACGTTATTTATTACCATACTCTATGTAAATGCTTTGTAATGATACACGAAACGATGTACATACAAACACGAAATCTGAACAGAGACAAAATATTGATAGCAGTAACATTTAAGCAGTGATTATCTATATATAAGCAGTACAATGGTACATATATTACGTGATGTGATAAGTGATACAAATAGGATCTCATTGAACTATGACATTACAACTAATTTACACAAAGGTTACATTTCATGGACAAACCTATAAAACCTTTATAGATGCAACTATTTCTGAATTTCCAAAACAGAATAACAAAAATAATAATTAATAGTTACCCACAAATGAGTAGTACATAATAGAACCGCTTAATGATAATAATGTTCACATTTTTTGCTTTCAAAGTTCATGTTTCGTTTTTACCTACTACTTATAGACGTATTTTGTTTCGACAGTTTAATCTGGACTCTGCATGTGCGCTAAAACGTCATAGTTTTCATTGGTTTCCTCCACGCCAGTAGAAGCGTCACCAGTGGGATCCTCACTTTCTTCGGTTTCATTGAAGAGGATCTTGTACTTGTTGTGGCCATACATATGAGCCTTTTCACCGGTTATAATTGTCTGGACCAACCACTCCGGTTTAACCACAGGCAAACAGAGAGCTTTAGCTTCGCGGAGAAGATCATCCGTTGCATCCGAATGGTTGTCGGTTACAACGACTTCCGTACCAGTTGGTATGATTGCGCCTTCTAGAATAAGTAAGTCAATATTGATTTGTAAAAGTCAAAAGTACGACTACAAAAATTATCATTAAAAAAGCCAACAACTCACTTTTTCTGGGTGGTTTTAAGAGCACTGCCTCAGCAGCGGTTAGCACGGGTTTCCAATAATTGTACAGTTGATCCGATTCGGACGTTACAAAAACTTTGCAATCTTTCAGGGGCTTCCTCACGTGATGCTGAATTAAATCCTGATGCTCCAAACTCCAGCCAGCAGGTAGCGTGAAAACGCTCCATTCTACTATTTCGTTCTACGAAAGTAAAAGAATTGAATTAAATAATAAGTAATATTTGTATTATTTCAGCACTGACGTATTACTACTAACCAGTTCCAAGCATCGTTTAATCCATGAATGAGAGACGCACGGAATAGTAGCAGCCAAACAGTAAATGTATTTAACAGTTCTTGCGTAACTATCTGAAATAAGAAACACGTCCTCTACGGTTTCGTTTCCAACTGTATCGATTATTTGACCACCACAACTTTCAATTTGATCACGGATTTCCTCTTTGTCGTATGGATCAGAAGGAATCATTGGCGTCCCTACAAACATAAAGTCACATAAAATTTTAGAAAATTAAACTATCCAACGCAGTATGTAAACTTGACAAGTTCATTTCATCATGAAATTTTCATGACTTACCACTTATACCTGGATCACCGCCGCCACTGGCCGTAAGGAAAAACTGAATTCCCTGGAAAAGCGTTTTCTTGGATTTCTTCTTTCCAATTTCAATAACAGCTAGAACGACAAGACAAAATTAGGTAATAAAATAGCTAGTTGTATGCAAGCTGTGGTAGAATAATTGTAATTTTAGTAGCTTCTCTTACATTTTTTATTCTTAGCTGGTGAATCTTTCTTGACAGGGGACTCCTTTTTCACAGGGGATTCCTTCTTTTCAACTGCCTCTTTCACCGGTGAAGACGTACTGGCGTCCTTTGTGAGAGGTGTGCTTACTGAAGCTGCTGTTGTGCGCTTCCTTTTCGCTTCTGAAGCCGGTGTTTTCTTGCCTCTTGGGCCCCGTTGAGATTTTGGAGTAGATACTTCAAGATTATCATCAGCAGAACTATATACACAAAAATTAGATATCACTTGTCAAGTTTCACATTAGACATGGTAATTGGTAATGGATTGGTGTCAACAGCAAAACATTTTTCATTTTAAAAATGAAGGAACTAAAGTTTAAAAACCAACCTTGCATCAAAAGCGCCAGCGACAAGTCTGCTATCCGTTGATGAGCTTTCGGATTCATTACCACCTCTTGTACGGCGCCTTGGACCGGACACAATATTATCTAAACTGACGTCCCCAGCTTTAGGGGCCACGGGTGGTTGGTATTCGGTACGAAGCCTTTTAGCATCTGTCTCCTTGATGCTTAGTTGTCTTCTAGAGCACCAAATTGGTTTCGGATCTCCAGAAATCTTAATGGCGTATTTCACTACTTGGCGACCAGTTTCTGGGTCCTTTCCACTGTTAACATAATCAAATTACAACACATTATAAATGTATACAACCAAGCAGCATTCAAATAAAAAAGGATGTAATGCGATACTCATCTGGATAACGTACAATTTCTGTCCAATAACTTCTGCGCTTCTGGCCTCGTATTTTTCATCTGGAGAATAAACTCCTCTGACTCCAACTCCCAAAATTCGAATGGGCACAATGTGCGACTCTGAAGCAACATCCTCCATTCCATCATCAAAATCAATTATCCAAGTGTCATTCAGCCCTTTGTTTTTCACCATTCCCGAGTAGTAACTCTTATCACGCCAACGTGCAAACACTAGCTCTTCAGGCAGGATAGTGCTCCAAAGTGTCGAAGCCTTCTCCAACTCCCCCTCAATCACAGGCTCGTTGTTCATTTCTTGCTCGAATTGGCTCATGGGTTTCGCTGCCGTACCTTCTATTTTTGCGACGCTTCTTGCAGGTGGTGGCGTGCTCAACATTTGCGCTGGAACGTTGGTGATTGGAAAATTACTGGCACTTCCACCACGACGCCTGACACCTGGTTTTTTACCGGTGGATCTACCACTTTCAGAAGCCAGTGAAGTATTTGCAGGAGTTGAAGGTGTTGCTTTCAATCCGCTCTTTCTCGAACCACCACTGTAGCCAGGTGTAGAGATTTGACTTTGAGTTTCAGTGCCTCCATCCAGGAATTTCGAAGGGGTGCCCTTTGATTTCTTCGTTGAAGAACCAACGGTTTCTGACGTGGCACGTGAGGACTGTGATTTCGCAGTTCCCTTCGGTGAGAATGATGATGTATTAGAAGGAAAGTCGTCACCATTTGCCACTGGGTTGGGAGATACATTCATCCTATCCATTGCACTGGCATTGCTGGCGCGAGAAGTATCATCATACTTTGTCGAGGACAATATGGGGCCATCACTTCGTTTTCTTGCTTTTGATACAGGCCGCGCCGGTCGTTTCATTAATTCATCCGGACTTTCGGACGTGTCAGTGGCAATGCTAACTATGCTTTGGCGCGGAATGGTTGACCCCAATGAGGAAATGGTCCATCGGCTGTTACTGTTGTTGATGTTTGATCTGGAAGTTCCTTGTATGTGACTTGATGAGCTGTCAGCAGATGATACATCGCCTAAATACCCACTACTGCTAACTTGACTTAGATGACTAGAAGGTGGCGTCAGGATCTTATTGTGTTGACGCAGGAATGCTTCGACCGTCTTGAAATCCGACAAAAAAACGGTTTCCTCCAAAAATGGCACTCGAGTTGAAGGACAGTTAAGCTTGATCACTACCTCCAACTGAGTATCACCGTTGGATATAGCCGTTGATGAGGACTGAAAATAAAAATGACGTATTTTACATTGAACATACCTTACACATAATATCTCCAAGTACCTTTACAAGTTTTTGTATAAAATAAATACTTTCTATTTACCAGATCTGACGACAGTGGACTGCTTGTTAAATTGGGCTGTGATTTCCCTTGAGTTTTAATATTGCTTTTCGTTGGCGACATTCCACCCCGTTTTGCGCTGGTCACAGCAGTAGTTCCGTTCCGTCCCCCACTCTCCGCCGACGAGTTTGAGTTACTCCCAGTGCCTCCTTTTCCCTGTCGCTTCTTTTTGCTCTCCTCCTTATCAATAATACCCGACAGAAACTTGGTGGAGCCATTGTCACTGTCGCTATCATCAGTACTCTTCCCAACGCCAATCTTCTGCTCCAACTCCTGCGTTGTATACGGATTCGGTAGATCAAACTTTGAGATCATCGCCTCATCGCTACTCCCATTGTTTTTAGACGCTTTAGACGGCGACGCAGCAAACTCTCCTCCATTACTGCTACTACTGCCCTTATCAATATCATTTATCGAGGGTGCTGGCGTAGCTGCCGCAAATGAGTCCGCCACCGAAGGACTCTTCAAAGGACTCTTCTGCGCCGCCGCAGGGGACGGCGACTTCTCCTTGATAGGACTCGACGAAAAGTCAACTCGCGCCCTCTTGGTCGGGTTCTTGTTCAACGACGTATCCGACAAGCCCTCCTCATCCGTTTCCTTATCCCGAGCCTTCCGCTTATCCAACAGCCTCTCCATTTTGCTAGAAGACGAAGAAGGAGAACCGCCAACCCAAAATAACTCCAGCTTTTCAAATTTATCAAAATAACTTCCCAAAAGAAATGAATACAACAACTTTCTCGTATCCCTCCACCGTTTGCGCTGATTTCAACAGCGCCATGCAAATTAAAACAACTCAATCAAACTCACCACAAACAAACCCTTTCTAAAAATTGTCAGCAACCACGACACTCTTCTTCTTCTTCGCTCCTCCAAATGTCCACCGAAATCATCAAAACAACTAAAAACTGGACAACTTTTTGTACTTTTCTTGTCAATTTCCAGAACAAAATCTTTCTTCCTTTTGCCTAGTCGTCCTCACGTCACTCGAGTGTGTATTTTTTCGTTCAACAAAAGTTTTTCACAACTGACTGACTTGCTGCTTGCGTGAACCCTCAAGGTCATTAACTCAAAGTACACGTCTCATTATTCCCGAAACGCAACTCAAACAATTTTTTGCACACTTTCCTTTCGCAGTTATCGAAAACGGCACTGAAGTCAACCTACTAATTGTTGTTGTTTCGTTCTCAGTAACAATTTTTTCACACCTCGCTCGTCGTCGCCGTGTCGTAAACAAAGCGTTGTCGTCGTTGTCGTGTCGTCTAAAACAAGCACACGTAAAAATCACAACAGCTCAGCACATTTCAATTTACAGCCATTTAGCAAAAAAAGCGCTCCATTTCTTTTCTTTCTCAGATGACCTTCCTTTCTATCTATCTTGCTTCTCGTGATTTGACCGTTTGACCCTCCAAAACTGTTGTACCGTTAAAAAATGTTGTCACCTCTTTCGTAATTGCAACTTTTCTAAAACAAGAGTGCTGGAGAAAAAAAAATATTACGCTGTTTCTCTTTCAAATTCCTGGAAATTTTGGAAATAAATGCGAGAATGGAGAGAAAAGAGGTGCTAAAAACAACACACACACAAGGAAATGTACAGAAATCTATCCTCGCTGTATATTAAGTTTTGTAATAAGCAAAGTACATTGTGCGAGAGAGCGAGCGAAGGGCTATATAGGCCAGCCAGAGGCTCTTTTATAAATATAGAAGCTCTTTCTGCTTCTGCTGCTGTTGTTCCTAAACAAAAACTAACAGTTTGTTGTGCACTGAAACAGCGTTTTTGCCAATGTATGTATATAACTTATAAGTTTTATCCATAATGCATATATCCATAAAAAAATTCTATGTTAGTTTGTATTAGCAGTAAGCAGCGAGAAGGAAGAGCTTAACAAAGCAAGCCATAAATATACACACTATTTTATCCAGCAAAATAAGAAGAAGCGAGCAGGCATGTTCACATATAACTTTTTTTTGTAGTTAGGTTTTCGGTATAAAAAAAATAGTTTATACCTTTCCATAGAACAGAATAGAGGACAAGGCTTTCTTGTTGAGAAGCACAGCACAGCTACAACAGCTTAATAGTATAGTTGATAGTAGAGAAGTGTTGGTAAAAATCATGAAAATAAAAGGACATCCATCGCATCATCCATGCCCCAAGATGATGATGCATTGCGTAATACGGAGGAGGAGAGAACAAGGGACGGCGGATGGATAGGTAGATGGATGATGGATTTGCTGGTAAAGTTGCTATTGAAAAAGCATGAAAGTTTGAATTTGGCTTCTTGGAGAAGGAGATGCCCCGCTTTGCCATCACAATAATGTGATGGGAATGCGATCGTGGGTCGTGGTGCTCCGTTTTTTATGAACAAAAAGTCGAGTATGTTATGGTAGAAGGAGAATTGTATTATTGAAAGACTTGATGTGATGATGAATTTTGTAGGCATTGCTTTTGGCACAAAGAAAAGGTCTATATGCATTAGTATTATAACCCTTCCACTACTGATGATAAACAAGTGTGGTATGATATAAAGCCTTTTGGGTCTACCAGAAGAAAGCACATGCGTTGTTCAAAAATCATAATTACTGCACTGTCCGATGCGATGCTGTTTTAAAGCTCATTCAACTCATTATTATTAGAGCCATCTTTATCATTTATGTATGTATATTAGCTGCTTTACGCAAAATGACCAACGCCAAAAAAGCGATCCAAAATTGTAACCCTTTTTAATTCTGTTCGTAGCTTTAGTATAAAATGCAACGAATGAGTATAAAGAAACACGGTCTTTGTTTTCATGCTATTAAAAAAATGCTCGTCAAAATGACACCTGACACCTACACAGGCACAATGGGGAAACGTGATTAATTTTTTAATTTGCTTTATGGATTGGATTATTTTGATAATTAATCAACAACGCTACTACGCTCTTGAGCTCATCTAAAAACCGTTTGGGAATCGATGGGCAAGCTATAATTAGGAATGGAAATACTACTCGTAACTGAATCTCATTGTGCCCCACACGCTTCTCGTTCTTCGCCAGTCGCCACTTGCTAGCTGATGACCATTCCAATGCATTCAATGCGCACACATTACTACTCCACACACAAAATACATGAAAAGTCCAAATTCAGTTTAAAACGAGGAGTATATCTCGTATCTACACTTGCAAACATATGATGCGGTGTTGTGAGTATAGTAATAACCTGCCTGCTGTTGTTGGATGTTAGGGTTTTTGTGACAAATGTTGACGTGTCGTTTCCGAATAGGAAGGCTCAAGAAAAAAAAATAGTTTGAAACCATTGTAATTTTTGGCCCTGGAAGTAAGTTTCCAGCATAACTGAACTACTGGACAAAGTCGCAGGATTTATGTAGGTCAGTGGACGGTTTTACCGACACGTTGTTGTATTGATTGAATCCTTATTTCCGTCAACTTTTATAAATTGAAGTTGTACTTGTTGTGTAGCTGGCTGACCGGTTCGGTGCTTTTGCAAGGAATTTTTGGTGTCGGCAACAACGTCTCTTGACTGGACATACGAAAAAACAAATTATGGGTACGGAATGGAATATATTATATGTGTAAACTGTAAACTTATTATGTAAATGTAGAAAGATGGAGAAAGAATATATATTTATGAAATGACGTTTTGAATCTCTGTTACAGCTTTGTCACACGAAATGTCAGGGATTGTATCCCTTATATTGAGCGTGGGCGTGTTTTCTGGAATGCAGTTCTATAGACATCAGTTGGCGTCATCTGGACCTCTAACTATTTTGGGTGGAGGTTTAGGATCCATCTTGTTTTTATTTATTTTAACGGTAAAGATGCGGATTTTGTATGCGGCGTTTTTACCTATTTGTGCTATTTACTTATAAAAAGATGTTTTGCATTTACTTATTGTCATTTTTACTTCCTCCATATATTTTAGGCTGTTGGGAATTTTGAGCTATCTTTGTTTGGGAGAGGGTACCAAACCTCCCTGTTTCCAGAAAGTAAGTCAAAAAGCCCTGCGATTCTACTCGTCATGTTACATGACTCGTGTATTTCTACCTTATGAATGATTTTGCAAAAAAGCGTCGGTTCTTGAAAATATTTCTTTGCTTATATGTTTCAGTTGTGACCTGTCTTATATTGGCACTTATTGCATCCGGTCGGGTTCATGGAGTCTGCATTACGACGTGGTAAGTAGGGCGCGAGGGGCCATGTTATTATAATTACATTATAAGACTTGGACTTACATTTTAAAATGATATGTAATTCATCATGTATCTGTATTTTCAGTTTCCTGTTTTCCATTGTCACTCTGTACTACATGAACCGAATTTCTCAGAAAACTTATGGTGCTCAAGCGACTTCCGTTAACAGCTCGGTGGCATCATCTCACAAAAAGAAGAATAAATGACGTTAGCTTAAAACTAATTGAAGAGTTACTTAATTGCATAAGTTATTGATTCTGGGTGGTTTTTGTGTTTCAATCAATCTTAATTATCGTTTATTATTATCCAAACAGTCATTCATTCTTTATTCCAAAACTTTACAAGGTATTAATTAAAGTGTATGTTGCTACTGTCTATTGTAATTGTATACCATGAAAATATTTATAACTTTTATTACATACATGCATGTGCGTACATACATATTTAAATATAACCACGATTTACTAGAGAATGGTAAATCGTGATATAACTAACATTTAATTAGTTTTGGGCAGTGTATTTTGTCTGAAATGATATAAAATGAATTGAATAAAAACAAAAACATAATATATCTACTCAGTAAAATTGATCTATCCACCTAGATTAAATAAACGACGCATTAAGTTTAATCTTGATTTTCGCATCGATCTATTATTGTAACTTGTGTATCTTGTCTGCATGTTAGCGAAATAAAGTTGAAAGCTTCAGTATTCAGTAGGGAAAGTCATACTAGATGCGCATTTAGGTATATAGCAGCTTTCACCGCAACTATTTTACAGTCTAGCCACAAGATGGAGACCCTCGTTAGATTTCTTGGCATGTACTACTAAACTTTCCACTAGGTCATAAATCTCACATGCACAAGGAAGATCCGAATTTCGTCAAAGTTTCATTTTACGAAGTTGAGACATGGGAGAACGGAATATTGTCTTATCGTAATAGTATTTATACCTCCTTCAATTGAATTGATTTATTTTTCGAAACACACTGCATTAACTGAGCATAGAAGATACTATAAGAATTTACCATTTAGTGCACTCCTTATAAATTCCACGACTTGAAAAGATTGAAAACCGAAAAGCATTCCGATGGCTATATGTAATCTGAAAAATGTAACTTATAAAGGCTTGTGTGAATCATAATGCTGACGTTATACCATCCAGAGAAAGTTAAGTGGAATCACGGAATAAGAGTATAATTCATTATAAATTTTTTACCTATATCGCGCTGGAACTGAAAATTCAACTGCGCGAAAGACTGAGAATTGCTTCCTGTTGTGGCTTCTGATCTGATACTTTACTATAGACATAATCCCTCTAGCACTCCTTTTCCCCATCATTCCATTAACTCATTTCTATGAATTCAGTGACAGTCTCGGGATTGCGGGTTCAGATAACATGAAAATGTAAATAGAAAAACGAACGGATGTGGCATATGCCATATTATGATGGCACAAGAAGACCTTTTTAGTTCATGAATTTATTATAAAGAAACTTGAGTTGGTACGTCATTTCCCATACTCTCTCATACACACATACACTACACACTCAAGAAAACAAATAATAATGCCTCTTCTCTGGAGTGAGAAGATGAGAAAAAGGATGACATGTGACATAATTCCAAAACGAAAATGATTATAATAAAATAATACTAGTCCGCTGAGCCACCACCGCTGCCACTTTCCCGTTAAGTGATTACTACTACTGCGCTTTGCATTATGGTCTACACTTTACTTTTCCCTTTCTCCTCTCAATTTACCATTCTCTTTTGATGAAATCCATTCGGAGAGAGAGACATGTCGTTTTAAGGCATTAAAATGAATGAAAACTGCTCCGCATCTGAAGACGCTCCG
Source organism: Sinella curviseta (assembly GCA_004115045.4). NCBI lineage: Eukaryota > Metazoa > Arthropoda > Collembola > Entomobryomorpha > Entomobryidae > Sinella > Sinella curviseta. The sequence goes on from CM023201.3 coordinate 35,358,604, forward strand.
AAAACTTGTACCCTGGTGGGAAGTCGAGTCTCAAAACGAATTATGAGATGAAGCTTTGATTTTATATGATGATGCATGAAAGTGGGACTTGGCTACTTAAAATCTTAACGAAAATGATACGACAACTGCTGTCAACGTCAAACACAGATTTTCATTCACCATCTTCTTTTCCCACAAATTCATTATTGATTTCGTTTTCCATATCTTCAAAATCCTGCAAGATAAAAGATTGAATTGACACCACGCAGAATATTATATCGCATTGAAAGGTATGATTTGGTTTTGTTTGAAATCTTACATATTTATCGGATCAAGGAATTTAAGCGCACAATTCCGCTTCTATTGCGCTACATTATTTTATGATATCTTACCAAAATATGATGAGTGAAGTGAAGGAAGATGCCTTGACATACGGACGTGGGACTTTACAATTTTCCTTCACTACGCAATACTAATACAGATTGTGTACTAATAACCTACTTAGATCATGAAATTTGTAAATGCGGTAGAGTAGCTCGTCGCAGCAACCCAATAGCATTCAGGTAAACCCTTTCATACAAGATTTAGTCGCCACTAACACTACCACGACCACATCCAGCACAGTCGTAAAATGTGTAGGGCAGAGAAAGTTGTAGGTACCTATGTCAAAGATACATCAGTCAGTTAGCATTTGTTTGGAGCGAGCATCCAGATTCCAGATCTGTGAATTTCAAAGGAGGAGAAGAGAGCTTTTCTCTTGAGCAGTTTTTTGTGACATTAGCTCTCCCATAATATGACAGAGATCAGAATACAGCACCAGACAAACTCAGCTTGCCACCTTTTCTGACAAATGACAAATCCAATTGGCATCCAGCACACTTGATCCTAAAAGCTTTCACACACAGAGCCACCCAAATGCAATGCCTCCTATTTCTTTCTTTCCATCATCATCAGCTCCATGTTGACGTTGTCGACGGTGAGGATGTATTTTTGGTCTCTTTTTCCATGCATATTTTAAACACATAAAATTTCGGAGAAAATTTGGATAAGTAGGCAGCTATGCATTGGTATGTAGGTATGCAGTAAGCACTAAAAGATGATAATGCTTTTATACTTGCGTTTCATCAGGAGTTTTTGAGACAATGTTGATACATTATTAAGAACAATATGAAGTTGTAGCAAATGTGAAAAGAAATTCTATTGACATTATACCCATTGACCGGTCATATCTGTATTCTTCTCGGCAGCATCAGCGATTCAATGCGCATGACATAATGTCATTGACATTCGATAATCAATTTAAAACATCCGTTTGTGCATTTATTTAAGTGGAAAAAATTAGGGTTATTTCCCAGTTTATTTTAGCGACTTGACGTGACCTGTACAGTCACATAACTATTTTTATGTGCTTTCCTAAAAGAGGGTATTTTTAATACTTTTGATCTTCCGGTAATCCTTCTTTCCTTTTCTATCTTTCTCACTCAAGCGATCTTGTCTAGCGGCAAAGTTCTTCAGCCGGTTTAAACGTCACATAAGTTGTGTGTGGTGGTGGTGGTGTTTGGTAGAAAAAAAGCAAACAAGTTGTTCACTTTCCTCTTGCTCTACAACTATAGAGCTATCTGGAAATGCTGTTGCTGCTGCATATTGTTTGGCCTGTGGCAACTTGATTAACTCTATTCTCACCCACTCCGTCACTCGAGAAGTGTTAGCTGCTGCGACGAGCTCTCCCTCTCACGTCTTCATTCCCTTTCCCCACTTGCTCGAAACACCGGCATTCATGCAGCACCATTGTTTACTTTCTCTTGTGGAGAAGGGGGTACGATACATGTTTCGTAACATTTATTTGCATACAACATGGAATACAATTTATACAATATTATTTTGTTACCTAAATGCCTGCTCGACTTAGTTCTTTCCAAGGAAAGAGGATGCCAACTTTCTTTTGTGTTCTGTAATGAGTATTGCTCCATTTCCATTTCTCTGTCCTTTTGTGTCAACAAAACAGGTATCCTCCTCCTCTTTAGATATGAGACCACACATTTCCATTTGCATTTTACGCCTGATGACGCACATTTTCAGTAGGATAGGAGGATGTTGCTCAAGTATTGTGCGAGTGATTTAACTTTATATGAATTAAATTGAATGTCGCTTTCCCCGATTAAATAAACAAGGGTACTAAAGTTTGTTAGCATGTGCTGCGTTAACCCGACTAATGGTAAACTGAAAATTCTTCACGTACAAAGATCAACAGTGTCCTTTAGCTTGTTTGCGACGTAGAAGATTAATTACAGTACTGGGGCAGCGGATTAGTAAAAATGCAACACACCCACTTTCTACCAAGTTAAAATACAAACAAGCGTCAGACAATAAGGATATACATTATGATACCATAATATCATATGTATTTAAATTTCAATTATTAGAGTCTGACCTTTCCTTCGCTCTTAAACTTATTTATACTATTAAGTAATGCTAGCACTTCTTGGGAACGCTCGCACCGTCTGTTTGTCAATTCCTTCAAAGTAAAACAATCATACATGAGCATTTATTATACTAATCTTGCCTGCTGGATATAATAGATACTAAGATACTTATTATTCCATGTAAAAAGAATAGGATAAGTTGTGCTGTTATAAAAACATGAAAAGCGGGGCAACGTGAGACGAATTTGGAATACTTTAATGCAATGTTAAGAGAGTATCTATGAATTCAATCCAAGTTATGCAGTATCTTTATCTATTGCGCTTATTGCCGTGTGTAGCTTAAGAATTTTATGGTAAATAACCTAATAATCTTCTCAGGAAAAGTAACGTTCGGTCGTCGTGAGAAGATTTGGTTTAATTTCATTTTTAACGCATTTGGCTATATGAGAACAACAGGAATATGTGGATGGCCATGTAATTGTATTCCACGTTTTCACATGCCACCAGATTTCCGTTGAGTTGGGTGGCTTGGCTTGTTTCATGTCTCATTGTAACTAACTTTTGTCATTTGTAGTACAGAAAGTGTCTCTCCGAGAGCCTTTTCCCTTCTTTATTTCATGCCTTTCCTGATTCATGCTCTCGTGGAATGAAGACAAAAACACGAAAAGGAATTTCACAACTTTTCTTGTCATCATTTCTTCTTGTTCTTCTTTGTGTCCTATCAAATAATATCCATTCCCATTTATTCTTTTCAAATTGTACCATATTGAAATCCTACAAAACCACTAGAAACTACCATTGAAATAAAATAGGGAGTAATATCAAATATATCAGGGGAAAGGAAGCTGAGAACAAGAGTGTAATACAGCGCAACTTCTTGGGAACGGGAAGATGTGAATGTTGCAGGTAGAAGGTGAACAAGAACAAGTTTTTTGTCTCACCAAATTCACCAAGAAACTTGTACAAAACTTACCAAAAACAAGATGGAACACGACATCGACCCAACCAAAACGAGAACAAGAGCACACTGACTGAAACTTTGTTTCTCAATTGAAAAAGCATAAAATGGAATGATGATCCTCTTGTCCCAAAAGTGAAAAGGGACGAGTGAATAAGTTCTATCTCTCTCGAACTTCTGGTGCAGTGTAATAATGTTAAAGCAAGGCTACTAGACACGCAATATAAAAAACCACATCCGTGACATAAGCATGTATTGTGGAAGAGAAAAGAAATTTTAAATGCATCATTTTTAAATTTACACCGAACCTGTGTTTTATTTAGGGAAATGGTCTTTCTATTTTAGTAATCTTGTTTACCCTTCCATATTACTATTCTCTCCCTGACATAATGCACTTTGTCGAAATCAATTTTAATTGTAAAACAGATCCAATGGAGCGTAAAAAATTAATGTTTGGACAATGGAAGGAATATTAGCATAGATTCTGTTGATTGTCTCTTCAATTGCATAATTTTAGCCAAGTTCAACGTTATAATATGAATGCCAACTTTCGTGATCGTTTTTATCCTCCCTCCCACTCTATTATTTATTATTTTTTGTTCAATGAAAAAAACAAAGGTTACGTAAATACGTTGTCATTCAAATTATTATTATCACTTTCACTCTTGGTTTAATATCCCACCAGTTTTAGACAAGATAACATTTTATTTTAAGAAATTACTAAGAATAAAAGCTTACATTTGAGTAAATTTCTTAGGGTTTAAAATAGTTGGTAAGATGTTTCCTTTTATACCTGTGCTCAGGGTGAGAAATTAAAAAGGATTAAATGAGATGGAGAAAGTACGTAGATGAAGCAGACATAAAAATGTATGCCATATTTGGAATGGCGTTATGGTAGGTAGGCATTATGGTAGTGTGGCACTACTAGTGTCATATTATGTTACATTAGCTGATGTTGATTTTAGACAAACAGATAATATGTAGTATACATGGTAACAAGGACAATTTTAAAATTCCAGGCATTTTTGCCTTCGTTCATCATTTAGTTTAGTTTCATCACCAAATTAATATTCAATATACTAAACTACTGTTTAAACGATACTCTCGTCAATACTAGTTTTGAGTTAGTGAAATTAGAAAATGTTTACTTTACAATCTTCACTATGCATATGTACATATTAATCAGAATGATTTCCTGTCTTTCATATAGATTTCTACAATAAAAGCTACGCAAAAACGCAATATTTCTCGCCGGAATATCTCTCTAGGAATGATTCTCGCACAAAATACGAAGTATGTATATAACATAGGGAATACGATTTTCTCACGAGAAGAAGTTTTATGAATATCATCCGCCCTATACCAAAAATATCTATGTACCTAGATATGTAGATATCTTTGTAGATCATCTGTACATACATATATTGTAACAGATACAATACAAATGGATGTAACGGTAACAGCCGACTGTACAAACTCAACTTGAGTTCATCATCATCATCAAGATAGAGCGAACCACCTTTGCGAACTCATCATTTTCCCCTGTTCCACTTTCTCCACTTGCACAACACATTACACGCTCTGTACCCACTCAGCAGATATTTAAGCAGTAAATACCTGTGAGTATATAGTAGCGTGTCTCTAAAGAGGGCTAGAGTGGAGTGGGGGTGAATCTAGCTGGAGTAGTATCAGCCGTTTTTATCATATATACACACACGCACGTCGCACATCCTCCGAAACCGGATATATAGAACCGATGAGACTTGGAAGAAGAAAAGTTTTGCGACAGAAGAGCACACAAAACTTTGTTATTTTCCCATGCTTCTCTTTATCCCGGCAGTAGTAGTAAGGTGGAAGGTAGATACATATTTTGTATGATGAGTAAAGTTTATAGGGTAAATAGGGTGCGGTACAGTAGTGGCGGTACACAAAAAACCACTTGCTCCATTTGTCTGCGGTACATAAAGCCTGGAAAGGAAATGCGGGTGGTCCAGTGGTGGTTTGCCCAAGTCGAAACCTTATGTTCTTATCTTGTAAATCAAATGGGAAACAAGCTTACTTAAATAGCTGCCGAGGAGTGCTGAGGTACAAAACTACAGAAGCCATTTATGTTTGAAAAGAGTCTTTTTCCTTTAAGTACTTCTTTCTCAACGCCCGCTTTAGAATAATTTATTGATTTTTCTATTTATTTTTTTAAACTTTCATTCATCCAAATAATAATAATGGGGCACTTTGTAACCCACATATTACCTCTTATTTCACTTTTTATTGCACGTAGTTAAAATAAATAAGCCATACATACCACCGCGTGCACCAGCGGCAACACAATTTCCACAGATGCAGGAGAAAGCATTTGTATAAAGCATCATTATCAACAGTGAAAAGGCAATGATAACCTGTACATTTTTGCTTTTGCTTAAAGTATGATAAAAGAGGAAGTTAAAGAACGTTTTCTCTTTTTGCCCATTTTCCTTTCTTTCACATTTTACTTGCATGATGTGTGTGTTGGCATCTGACAGTTATTTTTTGGCATCATTTTTTCCGTCTGGATAATTTCCCTTGACAAGCAATGTGCATGGTTCATTTATTTATTTAACCACATCTATACAACCACACAAGAGACTCTTTTCTTGTTGACGACGATCGCATCTCTTGACTTCATCAAAAGGAGGACTCTTGAGGCATGTCTTGTTGTTTCATCGCAAGCATTCCAAAAAATGTGTATCAATTTTATTTCGTTATTGTTTAGATGCCTAAGCATTATAACGCAATATCTACATAGTCGTTGTATATTATGTACCTGTCTCGCTTTTAGCACTTCTCTTGGGAGTTGAGTTGTTGGGGTCTGAGGTAGCAGTAATAACATTAAATAATGTAATAAACGGCAACTGTCACCTTCCTTTCTGCATATACCTGACTATATACATTATACACGTATATCAGCGAAATATTTAAATAAAACTTTTACGCAGCAGAAAGTCCGCAGTGACTTTTCACCACAGCCGGACAAAAAGTTTTAGAGACAAGTACCTTGTTCAGATCATACAGGAAAAAAGAAATGGAAGTATAGTGTCATTACTGAGAGTCAAAAGTCAGAACTTTAGAAAACGTCAGTCGGAGAAACCATTTTATTTTGAAAATTGGATACATTTTTGGTAGGAAATGAGAAAAGGAGAAAAGTATAAAAAGTGGATATACATCCGGCAGTCGTAGTAAGTGTTTTGTTGCTTATTCCTTTCTCCATTTGCAAAGTTTGTGTATGCATTATATGTATAAATAGCATTAAAAATTATATTCACCTTTTTTTGTGGTTGAAGTTCATGATGATGATATGATGATCATGATGATTAGGGTGATGTTGTGTCATTTAGGCATATTTCTGGCATGAATGGATGCCACAGAGATGATGGTGATGCCTTCTCTAATGTCATTATCAGAAGAAGGGGAGGAGAGGCAGTCAAAACAGTGAAAGTGAGTCGTCAGAAAGAGAAAAAAAAGTTCAATGAACAACAAACGTATTGTGTGAGTGGAGCATGGAAGAGAGCAGAGGAGAACAATAGACAAAGAGATCACATGATGGTACTCGATGAGGATGACAACGACGATGCACTCCTACTTTTTCTTTTGATGCTGCTCCTCTCACACTTTCTAAATAAAAGTCAACTCCAAAAATAATACCACTTTAACTAATAATAGCATTTTTGTGAATAGAAATGAAGAGTGAAAAATGAGAGAAAACGATGGAAAAAGAATAGCTATCAGAAACATTTGAGACAGATGCTAGCTAACGGCTTTGGCAAGTGAAATGAGTCTCTAGCAGCAGCAGAAACTGGCAAGATGAAACAAAAAATCGAAAAGAAAAGGAATGTAGTTTAAATAGTATGCAACCATTGAAGCATTTCGCTTGTATCTCTAATATAATAATTGTGTTACGGTTTTTAAGATACTAGAGCAGGAATCTTCTGCTGCACTTCATATTTTATATGCAATTGTTACAATTACAAAATTGTACAATTATGCGCTAGCTGTAGTAATTCTCTGTACAATCTACCGAACACTCAACTAAAGTGCTACTGTGTAATAAGGATGAATCCTGAGTTAAGGAAGTGAGCTTATAGACATATGCTAGATTTTTTTTATTAATTTCTTACTTTCATATTGTCGTTTCATGTTTCTATAAATATTTCAACCAGCAATACTTAGACTTCCTATTTGGATATGCATTAAGCACCACTTTTGTTAAATTAGTATTCAGTTATTAAATTGTCAACTAAGAATGTTGAATATTATTTGCTTAGTCGGTTTTAGCCCTATTGCGCATGCATATTTCACTACTTTCCACTTGGTTTACCTATGTATTAATTAGAAATCATGTATAATGTATTAATTATCATACATTTTTGCGTGTTACGAAGTATATTAGCACAATGGCCTACAACCTTTCGGTATTTCAGATAAAATTGGGATGATTAAGTGCGAGATTAAGACGAAAGCGATAGAATTTGACAAATGTAGCTGATAAACCGATTGCATCTATCAGAATACTAACCTACAATGCGAATAGGAAAAAATTCTGTAATAAAATAATACCTATTTATTAATTATTTTTGTATTTCTTTCTTTTCTGTTACCGCTCTGCAAAATAAACAGCTTAGCTGAATTTGTCAGGATCTTGGTACATGCTTTGTACTAAATGACCAGCGAAGAGAAGGGCGACTTCTTTGCTACTGCCATCCACACTATATTATTGTTTTAGGCACCCCAAAACAAAATCTCTTGTGATGAAGTTCCAGTACAAGCTCCTGCCAACAAAACGCCTTTTCTATGCAAATTTTTCGGAATGTCACAAAAAAGTTTCTGGTACGCTGCCAAATTACTAGCAATTAGATATATTTCCCCTCTTCATAGTTCCTCCTGATCCTGATACAATATTTTATATCTAGCACATTTTAATATACACAATCACAACGATAAACCTGCACAGATTTTGTTGTGGGGTTATTATGGGTGCATACAAAAAATACTACGTGGAGTGAATGTACTTACGCACTTTACATTATTTACTACAATCTTCCTGGAAAAAGGATTCAAGAAGCCGTTAAATATATGACACTACGACGTAATTGCAATAACAGTGGTGGATGATCGTCTTCAAAGGCATCATCTTCATGATCATTAGATGGATACGCGGAGCAGAATACAGAATAGGGGAGATTTTCCTGGATTTCGATAATTCAACGCTTCCGCTAGCTGACGACACTTGGATCATTGGGCTTATGATATGATTAAATAAAATGAGCAAGATGAGGGTGATGCACCATCCAATAAATAAAATGGATGCTGCATAACATAATGTTGTACAAGGGAGGGTTCGGAGTGCCAATGCATGCCGAAATGCACCTCCGTCTAATGAACCGAATCTCTGGAGATAAGAAAGGGGCACAAGCTCCAATAAAACTAGGCAATATATTGAATGGGTTGCAACGAAGATGGTGATGAAAACTAACGGCTGAATACTAAAAGCACAATATTTATTATAGAATACAATTTAATTGGTAAGATCGCTAAATGAAATCCGTGCTTTAGTTTGGAAGGCTATAAATGGTGGAATTATCTCTTTTGGAGCAAAGAATAGGCTTCAGTTCGTTTATTAAAACTGTACGAAAAATAGAAACAATCTTGTAATTCTGTGCTTGTAGTAAGTGAAATCATGCGCAGTCATCGATATATGGATTCCATCGAACTTTGATAATCGAACACATCACTAACACGGTCCATCCTTTTTCCATCTGACGCCTAAGAAAGTGCACAACAAACTTTGATATAATATATGGAAGTCCAAAAATAAGATTATATTTGAAAATGCAATCTTTGACAAATAATATAAAGTACCTTTGCACGCCAGAAGACACCGATTACTGTACGTTTCCCCATCCCGTCCACAAACCGGATCATACTCCATTGTGCAGATACAAGGATGCTCATTATTTGACCCTGTTCCTGATAACTGACATATGCACATACTTGTGCCCAAGACTATAAAGAATGTAAAAATCACTGAAAACGGAGCCGAATTTGTGTTCATTTTAACCACAAAGCTACAACAACAGGGTAAGTGCGAGCGAAACGAATCTGAGTGCGATTTCTTGTAATTATAACTAGATTGATAAAATAACACTCTCTGTGATAGGAAATATAGCCAGGACACAATCAACAAAGTACATTTTGTGACTCTGATATACAATCGCTCATTTTCGCTGTACTTACAAAAATGACTTGCTAAAAATTTTGCACACCTCATGACGTCAAGACTCAGTGCGCCAAGACGTCATCAGTCAGTGGCTCGTTAGTGGAAATGACAGTTGAAACTAAAAGCGATCATTAAATGCTAACGACCAGATTGTGTTTATCGACACTAAATGAATTGACTCGCAAAAATTCCTCATGTAATGCGTTAAGTCTGATGTGAACAATAGATATAACAAAATTAGGCATGCGTCAGTAAACAGATTGTAGTTTGGATCACAGCACCCCCGAGGAACCTACTTTTATTTTTCTAGGAGTATAAACAAGCTATCTTTTTTCTCTTGCATTTCTCTTACACTCATGTTTTGTGAGTTTGTGTGATGAAATTATTTATACAATAAATATACAACATAAAGCATTAACAAAGACTTTAATTTTGCATATGTATATAGGAAGTATATCTAAGTTCTAAACTTTGTTTCCTTCTTTCCTGTGAACGAGCACTGGAGAATTTTTTTTTTTTTGCATTACTGTCCTTCGACCTCCTCTCTGATCCGCTGTTGCCGACAGCACTAGCAAGAACGGAAGTCATAAAGCATTTATCATCGTGTTCTCCATTCATGTCCTTCTTGGAAAAAATGTCAAATCCAGCCATCTTTTTACTAGTCGCATGGCTTCGAGAAATTGGCCATCTCATTTCATTTTATATCATTTTAATAACCAACAGCCAATAGCGTTTAGTACGTGCATTAGCAACTCATAACAATGTGCCTTGGTATTTTTATCTTTATCGCCATTTGTACCATTTTATGGACACCGATTACAAGGAAGAATAGTTGTCTGTAATCAAAAGTTTGTAACTGACTGTAATGTAAAATGCAAATATATAAATAACTATTATTTTATTTTCTAATGTTCTATTATATATGTAATTGTATTTTGTAGATCAGAAGGTATAGGTAGATAGGTAGGCACAGAGAACTAAGACCAACTTTCAATGAATCACAGCTTTCTTTTAATATATTGATTGCCCAAACAAAACTGCAATCTATTCTTCTATCCATTTGAAATATTCTCCACAAATTCTATTCTGGGTTATATGATTGCAGGTTAATTGCGTTCAATATGTGGCAAGTGCAAAATCACAACTTCCATCCTTGGTTGTGCCAACTTTTCTACGCAAATATTAATGAATATTTTGCACTTCTATTACCCTTACGTAAACTCTGCATTGGCACAGTGACTCTATTTACGTATCGAAATGATTGAGAAATGGGAGTAGGGCCAAAGCAACAATAGAAATCAAATCAAAGCGAAACACGAATGAAGAAACTGAAGGGGTATACTTGCACATCCCGATATGATATCATAGAGGAGGCAATTCAGGTTTTCATACAAGCATAATGTTGATATCACGCACCGATGCCCTGCGATATTGAAACGAGGAGGGAGGAGAAAGTGATGCGAATATGCAGTTCTTCTTTTTGTTTTTCATCACCGAATTGTCTTACCTACTGTCACGTCGTATGTCTGTATACTTACAACGTTAACTGTCCTTTTCGGTTCTAGAAAGCTATACATCATCCATTCTGTTTATAGGTGCATAGCAATAGTGGAACAATATTCCAAGTTAATATACCCATGCTTCAATTCAGACTATTTCAGACCTGGAAATTACTTCAATGACACAGCAGAAACATGATAGAAACTGAGCAGGTTAGGTGCGTATTTTTTAGATTTAACAACAAAGAGGTTACAGAAAGGCATTATATTCAAAGTTAGAATGTAAAAACCAAGATTTGAAGAGCGGTTTTAGTTCTACATGGGAGGAAATGTGTTTTTTCTTCTTTTCTAAAAGTTTTCATAGGAAGAAGAAGAAAGTCATTGAATCGATAGATATAATGTTAAGATATTACTACCTCTCATCACAAGAGTGGAATAGAGAATAAGAAAAGGAGTGATATTTACATCTCTCTTCATTTCCATTAAGAGATGGAAAATCCTCTTTACACTCTCCCACTTCACACTGCTTTCTGCTAGTCTTGATGTGGTAAAATGTAACGAATATTATACAAGATTCAGGACCAAGAGCTTTCTTGATCTCGTTTTGCTGATCATTGAAGTCATTTTGCCGCCATCATTACTGATGCAGCTGCATTAGATGATGATAATGTGATATTATGCACCATAAAGATGCTAACAGTCCGCCAGACTGCTAAGATGTCATATCTTTTTCGTGCTTCAAGTAAAACTCCATTGATTTTTTTCATCTTCCCTTTAAAACTATCTTGTCTCTGGTCTTTGCCCGAAAAGAGAAAGTGAGTAGAAATCTCAACGACAATTATTTACACAATCATGAAATAAGCTGTTATAGACAAATTCATTCAATGTAGCGTGGGAGAAAGGCATAATGTAATGAAAAATATAATCTGGTAGGTGGAATTTAACGAAAAATATGCATACCTACCTAAATAATCTATGGCAGTACAGATACGTTCCGATGTATGCTTTTGGGTCACTTACTAATTTAACAAATATAGTCGGATTTTTTAACTTTCTGCTTGGCACCAGCAATACGGCAGCTGTAAAAAAAACTTTCTAGTGTACGTGAATTATGCAATAGGAAAGGAAAATTCACAATAATTCATTTGATACTCGGAAATATACAGTTACATATTTTCTGCAAAAATTCAATCCTTTTTGCTCGCTTCATTTATATCTAACGTAGGTACATTCATAATTAATGTCGTTGAGTTGGATTCCAGTTTAAAAGTATAGCAGCACGGAATACATATATGAATTTATGCAAGAGCCATGCCGTTTTATAATAAAAATAGTTTGCACTTGGTATACATAATTCGGATGAAAGTTAAAAAATGAAAGTTTTTAGGTCAATACGGGATAAACCCTCTGCAAACAAAAGGATTACTTTACTCTGTACATGAAACGAAAACCTTTTGCCAGAGATCTCTCGCTGTTTCTGCTGCTGCTGGTACCTGCTTCATTTTTGGAGAAAGCACATCTCAAAGATAGCTTGAGGATATTGAAAATGAAAAAGTGTTATTTGCACTGCAGTAGTATTTGCGCGTCAAAACACGTATAAAAACATATGCTATGTGGTTTGGTTATATAGATCTTGTAATAGCAGTGGTTTGCCTTCAGGAAGGAAATAGAGGAGGAGGACAGGTTATCGCAAGGAGGAATCAATACACACCCTTCCTGTCAAGCAAACAGAGAAGAACGCTACAACCACCGCACCGCCACTTTCATCTCGCCACCAGAACCACGGCTTATATAAGTCACAGCAGCAGAACAAAAACAGAGAAGAGCAGCAGGCAGCAGCGGAACTTAACTTCTGTCATATTTCCAGAGTGGTGGTGGTAGTGGTATGTTTCGTAAGTGTTGGCAAAATGATATAATTCATAATATATAAACCCCATGGTTTGCCAAAGGAAATACACAAAGAAATTTAGGGAAGAACACAAAACGTTACCAAAAAGTGATTCCGTCCACCGAGCGAGCAAAGAAGATAACAAAATATCGGCTTTTCTAAATCATGTAGAAACCAGAAGCATTCTTTTCCCTTCTCTTCCTCGTTCGCTCATGCCTCTAACTTGACTTTTGGAACAGGGCTACCTAATATAATGGTTGCACGGTATTTTATAGCTATCAATCATTGCAATTGTTGTGGCGTGGTAAACCTTCGGAACCGATGATCGTGGACCAAGAATGAAGATGCAGCAGCTTAGATTTAACTTAAATATATGCTAGCTTTAACTATGATAATTATTGATATAATATTAATTGTAATGAAGTATGTTGAATAATATGTAGCTATTGTATGCCATGTCATAGTGTAGAGTAATGAAAGTTAACTAAGTTGTAATAGATAATTAGTCATAATTGTTGTATTTTAGGCGATCGATCTTTGTAATTTGGTAGAAAGATAGTTAAAGCCTAGTTAAACGTGTGTACTAAATATTAGGAAAATCGCTACAGTCGCACATGTTAAAAGTAAGGGTCAAAGTTGAGTGCATTTAGTATGTAGTAGCATGCGTCATGGTCGTAGTGTGACGTAGTAGTCAAGGTAGTGTAAGTTTGTAGTTTGTTTACTTTGTTTACTGAACGTTACGTCAGCCGCGTGGAGAAGCAGAGAGGGTATATAAGGAGGAGCGCACGTAACGTCAGTGTCTGTCTTGCTGCTCGAACGGTCAGCAGTGGCCGTTTTCGCTGCCTGGAATTGTTGTTAGTCTTAGTTGTAGTTTCTGAGCTGGAGCTTTGTCCAGCCAGAAGAATTGTAGTCTAAAGTCTTGTATATAATTGTTTTGATAGTTGTTCTTATGAATAAACACGTGTAAACTAGTATTTTGACTGTCTTGCGTGTTTTTACTTGTCCCACTCTCCATCATCTATCTTGTCAACCAACATCATAGTTAACAGTCCTGCATTATACTGAGCATCGTTGCAACAGCAATTATTGCAACCACATTGCATAAAAAGATAAAAGAATGGAGCTTTTAGCTGTTCACAACTAGGTGCGTTTTCTAAAAATGTATCGTATATAAGACGTGTTATGGGGCAACAGGATACCATTTCTTTGACTAGGAAAATGAGATTTATTTCGGCTTTGCTACTTAATAATTTGTACATGGAAATTAAAATTTCAAGTTTGATTCTGTTTACATGACCCTTTGCTTCCCTGTAAGTCATTCATTCAATCCACTACCGCAGACATGACAGACAACAGCAGCAGAATCGCGTAAAATCACTAAAGAAAATTAACTTTTCTCTGACAATTTCAAATGGAAGTTCCTTTCCTAGACAAACCTGTCCGACATAATGACAGTAACTCGAGAGGTGGAAAAGATGTAACGTGTTTGCTCTGCATTTATAAATAGTTGTATAATTTTGTTAATTGTAATCAAAATGTGTTATTCACGGTTCCATATTCTTACGATTTTATGATAATTACTTTTACATCCATCTATCCTTCGACTGATATATCCAGAAACAAAGTACTTGAAAGTAGAGTTTATTTATAGTTTGCGGCAATTATCAATGCAACCTTGGAGTATTTTATTACCATTCCTTTCTAAATAAAGGTTAAACATAGGCTTGCTAGGGATAAACAAAGTTTTTATGCCTCGAGCACTTCTATATCCTTCATTGCATCATATTACATTAATGTTCAGGTTGAGAGGAGAACGCACTAGAGATTTTTGTTGGCTGTATTTTTTCTCACCACTTTACTTTCTTCTTTTCCCCTTTCAGTCTTCTCCTGACGATTGCTGTGCATTTGCTCAGTATATAGACTGCCGACTTTCCCCTCTGCCTGCAATAAAAATACATGCACAGAGAACGGTGAGCTGCTCTGCTGAAGTGCAAGTCATCTTTGCAAGTGAGATATATGTAGTGTTGTATTCTAAATGCAAATGTGGTCCCTTGTTAGTCGTTTCCCATTTTCCTGGAGAAGACGTTATTAGTATTATAATACGTAAACAAGGCGCTCTGATGGGACTAAAGGAGATGCATGCAAGGAGACGTGAGTATGATTGAGGAGCTGTCTTATTTTTTCTCCATCAGCCAACCGCTTTCTTTTTCTTTCTCTCATCGCAATCCTTTCTCACTGTTTATTCCTGTCACCTGCTTGAAATTGGTATAGACGGAGTGTGGTGGCAGAAGGATGATCTGTTTTCTATGAAATGACGTTCAATTACAAAAACTGAGACGAAATCATCATACACTCAACTTACATTTCTTCTGTGTTGAAAAGATAACACCGACGTTGACAACGAATCGTATGCACAAGTGGTTTAATATGATGCTTTTAGGTATAGTGCTGGATTTGAAAATTTAAGACCCCATTGGACAATAAGAATCAGGCAACTTGTATGCTGGTGTTTAAATTATATGTACACTCTTCAAACAAAATTTAATTTTCATCTGTATCATCATTATTACAATAGTTTTTGTAATATTCTTTCATATAATCAGATAATATAATATGCGTACGTACATATTCATGTATATATAACAGTTATCGCTGCATCAGTAAATTTATTTTTATAGTATACACATTAGCAACACACATACGAATATTTCACTCACTCACTCCTTCCACTTTCACCACTGCACGTTAAACAATACATAATACATAGCATTGCATTATAAGCCTTTTTACCTTTTAATGGAAAACACTAGTTAATTTTAAAAGTATTAGCTATATGCATAAATTAACAGTTATAGACTTGTCACTTCATTTGCTTCGAACTTCGAAGCAAGTATAGTTTAGATTATTAATTAGCCTTTAGTAAGTATTTATAATATATTTATTTTTCCAGTTTTTATACCTATATTATCCGATTCAATTTGTAAAGAGTCATTCATTATCATCAACAATATCCAGTGTAGTCTTTGATTAAAAATCCCGTATAATCTGTTTTTGTAAATATTGTGTATCATAAATGTCTACCTGCAGTAGTAGTGTTATAACATGCACTCCGACTTACACCAAAGTAGTTTAATATTACAAGTCTTATAAAATATATTACTTTCCCTTCTCCCAAAGCATATTTAACTAGGTGATAGAAGCTTATAGAACATACTGAATTGTAATTTCAAACTTTTCGCTAATCACTACAATGGAACGGTCATCGGCAATTGAAGCAACGGGATGTTACACACAAACCTGCCAAACTAATTTGTCATGAAAAATTGATACCATCATCTCCAGCATTCTGAATCGAATAGTGACAGATGCGATGGTTTACGCAGAATTGTTCAGATTTCCATGCTTCAATTGATACTTAATGGGATATGATCATGGTTGGGTGAAACGTAGTAATCTGACCGTAGTTTTTCTTTCTAGTAACGGGGCGTGTCTGGAGCCTGGAGGACGACCTGCTTGTAAATAGCGTAATAACTTTGGTAAGAGTGTATAAATCTTTATATTTACATGTATAGCATTTGGCTCCCATTTTGATAGCTGCGATTTTCCGAATTTAAACCTTTCGAAACATACAATTTATCCAATAATAGTACCTTCCTGCTTATGCTTATATACTCTTGATTTTAAACCTGTTTCTATTAGGCATTAGTAATGATTAATAATATTGGCAACAAACAACGGTAAGAATGAGCTCAGTTGAGTAGTTTGTGAACGTATACTTGAAGCATTTGATGTTGTATACAAATCGTGCATGGACAATGAAAAAACCGTCAATCTTAAAAATAAGTTAATAATAACCAAACGAAATACATAGATACCTTAACATTTTGACACTTTTCCGACTTTGTAAAAGTTAACCTTACATTGTTTGTATCATTTACTATACACCTATATACTTTAATGATATATTTTGAAACTGATGGCATATGACATTTAACAGCATAAACCGTACATAGGCTTAATGTATGTATTGTATTTACAAAAGTTCAACAATATCTTTATTTACTGTCACTAGTGTCAGTGGTTTTATTGTTGAAATGTATGTAGCAACTTAGGCGTAGATAAAAGTAGGTTAATAGAGATATTATACTAAAATCCATTTTCAACATACAAGTTTATGGACAAATATCTTTCAATGAATATATTTTTACATTATTTTTGTGAATACTGCAACGGTAATAAACGAGATACGTGATTAATAACAGCAATAATAAAAGCATTTTTCAAGACATCAGTACCGACCTACATGCATGCATACCTACCTACATACGATGAGTATCAAAACGGCATCACTTTACAACGAAAACAGAAACCATTGTCTTCTGGTGCCAGCTACTTGAAGCATTTGAAGTATCAAGCCCCACCCACTAATAAACAAAGGTATTGGGTGATAGTATTTATGGAAATAGTAAATAAATTGCTTTTTAAATTGAGACACGAGTCCAATACTATAATAACTATTGTTAGCAGTAATTGAGTACGCCTTATTATTATTATAGTTCCTATTACTATTATGATGATTATTATTGGTACTTTTAGTGGAGTGGTAGTAACTGTAAATGCTGGAAGCAGCACTACTCGTCGGAGACGAGCTCCCATCTGGCACCATTTGAGTTTGGTAAACGTTATTGTTGTTACCTGGACCCATTTGATTATCCAAGTGCTTACCTCCGCCACCACCGGCATAATATGGCCGCTTCGTGTGACGAGTTCTGTACTCATTATTCCCCTTTCCTCCTCTACCACCTCCTCCACCACCACCACCATTGTTGGAAGAATTTCTCTCACGTTCACCACCTGGCGTGTAATTACTATGTTTCCCCCTATTGTTATTATTACTATTACTTGGGTTATTATGATGGCCGCTGCCACCACCCATGTTTGAGCCGTATCCTCCTCCACTGCCGGTATTTCCAGTTCCACCACCTCTTCCTCCTCCACCAGCTCCCGCCACAACAACGTTGTTTCTATTACTTGCGTACGTGTTCTGACGATTTCGATTATTATTGCGCGAAATTGATGTAGTATCCATGTCTCGTTCCCCAATCTCATAAGATGAAAGTGCGTCCAAATCGTCATCTTCGTCAAAGGCATCATTATTGGGTGCTCCAGTTCTGTCAAGCTGGTCTCCACCACCATCAACTTTAAACTCTGTAAAAAACACCATCGGAAATATGAAGCATGAATGAGCAAAGAAGCTATTTGTGTGCTTGGTAGTATACCATGGCTTGAATGAAAATTGGAACATGATGTAAAATTCTCCATCGCCATGATCCTCAACACCACCAACCAAAACTATTAGTAAACGACCAAACTTTCAATTTCATTTCCCATGGAATAAAAAGTTACATGGACACGGAGGGAGAGAAAGAATGGAAGCAGGGTAGAGGGAAACCCCCAAACGATCCATATCTTTTATATTATATGCCATTATAGCTTATATAGCTGTTGATTACATTTTCTGGTTACGAGTATCAAGTATTCATCGTAAAGTCGACATGAGTATATAATATATATGTATATATGCATGTACACTTTTACGTAAGCGCGCACCATTAAGAGAAGAAAAAGAAAAGGGCATATTACCATGAAGTTTAACGACGCTGTCGACGTCCCCTAATGAGTTCTTGGCGATACACTGTTAATAAAATGTTTCAAAATACACAAAATCAGATTCATCATTAATTACAAGTGTATACGCTCAAATGCAATTGAACAACGACTACACAACTTTGATAACTTTGATTACGTGATAGGATCCCACGTCAGACTTGCGGAATTTTCGGATGATCAATACCATCTTTACTTCAAACATGGATTTTGTAATTTCCTGCACTTCATATCGGTCACCTGAGATAATCATGGCGCTCCCTGTGCAAAAATAGCCAGAAAGGAAACATGATTAAAAACCATATTAATATTAATTACGCAAGCAGCAAACACGCCCTTCTAAAGCGGTTAAAAAAATAGCCAACCACGAAGAGCAAACACAAACGTCAAGAAAATGTGTCACTGGATTACTCCCATTTCAATTTCTGGTCTTGTTTCACACATTCTTCTGTTGGATTTTTTTATACATACAGATTTTTTCATCTCCTGACTTTTGCATGTGGAGGACCAGGACTGGAGAAAATGTGGCCCTATTTCTCTCTTTGCTCTTCTGTCATGAACAAATTGTGCATGGACATTGATGACAACGACAACAACATCCGGTCCATATTATGTAGGTACATATAAAGAAACAAGCGCTGGAAGGAATTCCGACCCAGTCCAATACAATCTTTTACGCTTTTTAAAGCAATTCCTATGCAAGCAACGTTCCTGTCTCACACGTCAACAAATTCTCATAACTCATCCTTTTCTTTTTTCATTCGCCCTTTCCCATTTTCACACTCGAAATATATAGACAAAGCTGTATATATGACCGTTATCATTTTGCATTATAGAAGTGGTATAGTTTTTATAAGGAAAAACTCCTGTCTTTTGTTTTGGATCATAGTCCAACTTTTAAAAAACGCAATAATTCATCTCTCCTTCATTCTGGAGAAAAAAAATGAAAAACTGGAAAAAGTACAAAACATGAATTTACTACAACATACACGCACGTTGTTCAGCTAAAATGACATCACTACTACTAAAACTGTATAGCATGTCTTTTTCTCCTTCTCTGCCATTTGCACTGCTTAATATACACTTCACAAAGGGAAGTTTTTGAACGTCTCTCTGCTACCATCTTCCATCTCGTATCAAATTCTTTATATTCTCGTTCCATTTTCGGTAAGTTTTTTTACTGCCTGTTGTGCTCCTCTTGATAATGTCAAACTGTCTCTTTGTCGCTATTTCTGTTATTTGTTATTACTTTATTGCATTTTTACGCAGCCCTTTTCTCCTTCAGAACTTTCTTATAGTATTCATCATTTTGATTCTCCCCATTTGTATTACTTGTATAGGTATTTATCTTTTATTGCGTCATTACAGAAGGACTGTGATCCCTTGTTGACGATGTAATGATGATTGCATTTATTTGTGTAGTCATTTGTTGATACTTTCCTAAATGACAAACAGGCATTATTGCGAAAATGACATTCATAACAATTGTAATTGTTGTGGGATTATTAATAGCTCGTTTTGTTGTTTTCTAATAAACCGTTTTTTTTCTGTGAGGGGATTTGCTATATGCGTAGGAGAGAGTGAGGGAGACATAATTTTCCAAAGGAGCTATATATAATAACAATAATGTTCGAGGAAAGTGAAAGCTTCATTTTCTAGTTGTATGGATTCGTTCTCTCGGTCGGTGCATCTTCAGCGAGTACATTTTTATTTGCCTTCGTTGCTCCCACCAGCGTCACCCCACATCTTTTTCTTTCTCCTGGTCGCACTCAACCAACCGGAAAGAAAGTTTGCTTGAAAATGACATTGTATTTTTAATACTTTTTCGTTCATGAGCATTGTTTACTATAAAAACACTGCACTCTGGAAGAAGGAAAAAGAGAGTTTTGGTTTTAAAAAGAGAACCGCAGGGATTTTCGACTACATAAGATATTATTGCCGTTTATTGTTATGATTGTTGAAATCGTTATTGTGGATGTCACTGGGGCCGTTATAATTGTGATAGCGGTTGTTATATGGCTTATGTGAAAAAGATAATAATGTTGAATGATGATTTTCCGAGTGAAAAGCTTGTTGAATTATCTGTTTACTGGTATGGCTAGAATTTGAGCTTGTAAATGCAAGAAATGATAAAGTAAGTAGTAGTAACTTGGCAAGATTAAAAATGTATACAAAAATTACCACGTTGTAGAAAATAAAGTAACTAAAATACTTACCTTGGTCTTTAATCCAGAAGTGAATACTCCGTCTGTATTTTATAACATAAAAACAATATTAAATTAATTTGTCAAACTATGCACATCATCAGTTTGCTACAAATAATACTGCAAATGTCAAACTTTTATATTATATGAAATGAAAGATAAGATTGGCTCTTACGGAAAAGCTTCCACATTGCACTCCAACCGGACATCAGTATTTATTGGGGCCCCAACTATTTGACTGGGGAGGTGGGCCACGGGAGTAACTTTCGAAATAGAATACATCGTTTTAAATAATTTAGACCAAGAATCATAATATGTACAGTTAGATTCCTGCAAGAGGAATGGAGATTTCCGAGATGGAAGAGTCACTTGGGGATGCTACATTGGCGATGATAGTTTGACAGCTAGATGTTATTGGTTTGATTGGACTATTTAATATAGTTTGTCGAATAATTTTAAATCAGTGGACGAAGCAATTGAACTGAATTCTTGAAAATGGTTCAGACAATGTTCACAAACAGTTCGCGAGCGCTACGACGTGATTTTTCTGTCTTCCTGTTTTAAACCTCATCATCATCGTAATCATCAGAAATAAGGATTTTCCATATTAAGTGCCCTGCTTAAAAGAACGACCAAGGAAATGAGCAAAGCACTGCTAACAACTTTGTTACACACTTGTTATATTATTTCTAACTCTATTTGTCCTCTTCCTGCTCCTCTGTTGCTGAAGTTCGTGTGCGTTGATGATGATGATGTTGGTAGTCTAGCTGGTTTGCTTAAAGGACGATGTTCTTTGGAATGCATTAAGACATTAGAGCAGTTTAGCAGTTAGCAGCAGCAAGCATCTTTCGTCGTGCAAGCGGAAGAAAGTAATTTCTTTAGAGAGAAAATGCGATTTAACGAGTCATTTCGCCATTTCAGGGGGTTAGCTGCTCAAATGACGCATAAAAATGTTCATGTCGTTTTTACCTAAACTAAATTCCTACACAATCTTTGAATGTTTGAAAACACACAAGTTTTTATTTAGGTATATATATGCATACTAAATCAATACACCAGCACAGAAATTCTAAAATGTAAGTTCAGATAATTTCACTTGGGTTCTATATTTTATTATTCATTCAATAAATAATTGATTTATTATCTTCGTCTTAATGATCTTCCAGAAACAAATCTCTCTGGCCGTGTCAAAACCTTTTATGCTTTTCATGTTTACTTGTTGTTTGGTTTGCTAAGCATTCTCTTGATTGCCAGAATTCAAAGAAATACTAAAAATAGACTCGTTCGCAAACATACAACACACTCCAGTGGGGTCATTGAATCAACTGTTTCAAAACTTTTTTTTCTATTATGCATTGTCCGTACTAACTACCAATAATCCTGTCCCTCCTTGCAAAACAAGTTGTTGTTTTTTCCTCTCTTCCAAAAACAGTTTCTCAGATTTTCTACCAACAACAAACTTGATTTTGTACGATGCAGTATGATACGCAATCCAAGTAATCTAAGTATGTATTAGACTTTATACGCCTTAAGTGGATATATGTATATATGTCTGGTAAAAGAAAAGTGTGTGCTGCTGTTATGTGAGGTAATTAGCACAGCAATTTCCACCTATCCTTCCACTCAAGAGTGCGAGTATGAAACGCAGTAGTAAAAATAAACGGTTATATCGCGTTGTTCCGCCGCTTATATTAGTACAGGAAAAGTAGTAGTATTAACATTTAACAGACTAATAGTTTGAAAATTGCACGAGGATGACTATTAGTAAAGTTTTTTTGCTATGCTTTTAGGTTGATTGTACAATGTATGTGTAACAGAGAGTCGGAAAATGGGAGAGAGAGAAAGGAAGAAAAGGACTTACAGTGAACGGAGACAGTAATCCTCTTGGAAATTGACGGGGGAACAGAATTGGACGCAATGCAAAGGTACGTCCCCATGTCCGCCCTGGAAATCTTTTGTAGCTTGAGAATCTCCCCTTCGTGAACTGTCACTGAAAAAAATTAGAGCATACACAAGAATAAAATACATTATTGTTATATACGCAGCGGCAGAGAATCAAAAGAGAAATAAAAGTTACAATAAAATGACACTTTTTCATTTTTTTGTACAAGAAACAAAACTTTTTCCATTCTTTGTTCTTGTTTAAAAGCGAAATACCAAGACTGGTAGTACGAGACGAATCCTCTCAAATTTTTTCAAGGATTAAAGGATTTTATACCCCAAGAAAAAATATATAAAATAAAATAGAAATTAGAGTGACGAGACGAAGCCCAATGTAACAATGAGTGCATCCATTAAGTATTACTTTGTAGTTTTATAACGTGTCATCATTATTATTATCATAAGACCTCACTTGTCCCTCGTTTCACAGGGGATTTTCCCATATGCTTTTGATCTTTTACCTTGGAATTAATATACCACCGCATGGGTGATAGTTACTGCATACATGTATCTCGTACTTTGCACTCACACAATTCCAAAAGCAGCGTTCTGTTCTCGGAAAAGCAAACAAGTGCTCCATCTTTTTCTATGCATGCCCGTTGTCGTCGTCGTCGTGGCCTCTAGCAACATGATTAATTCTCACTGTCTCAACACCACCCTCCTCATTCATCTATATCTAGAAAGCTAGACGACACGTACTTACTCCTTCCCTTTCTCTTTCTTTCTTCAAGTGTCAACGTCAACTTATGTATCCTCGTCGTCGTCATCATCAACATCGCGGATGCCGACGATGAAACAATTCCTCTTTATTTAATTCGCTTCACTATCAATACTGTAATAATGACACCATCGCTTCCTCCTCCACCACCGCCGCCGCTCTGCATTGTCTATGCATGAATGGGTCCGTTTCCCTCCAGTACTGTCGTCACCCAATGTTTTATTTATTTTGCTACTCATGATCCCTCTATTTCTGCATGCATTGCTGTTGTGACACGTAACACATGAACAGCTTGTTTAATTAGACACTTCCTTCCGCCTCCTTTGCCCTTTTATCTTTATGCATGTTTCTGTCCGTATTTACTCTATACCTATTACCATTATATGCATGGAATTTCCCGTTAAAATCAACAATCGTAAAAGACAGAGCATGGTAATTTTACTACGTAGATTCATACATAATCATCGTAGCCCCCATTTTGTTCATTTCAATTTGAAGATGAAAGTGATGAAAGTAAAACGCCATCTTATTGTTATCTCTTTGTGAATGTTTTGCGATTCCAATTTCATTGAATATATCGCTATTCTTCATGATTTCTCAATGAACACCAAGTAGAATTTCAATTTTTTTCCCAAGCTGCAAAGTATGGTTGATACCATGATAGTGAGCTGATAATTAGCAAATAATTTAGTAGTCAAGAGAGAATCACTAATACTGAGTATAGACAGTGTGAATGAGCCACTTGCTCGTATAAAGTTGTACAACTTACTTTTACAAAACACATCACAGTCACGTGGCATAGCTTAACGTAAATTGCAATAGGAAGAAGACAGGATGATACGATATTGATGCTTCACATGTTCCACCCTTCCTTTTCTCCTTACATGGTTAATATACGTTTTTGAGCTTCCCATCCATTTAATTTTGCATTCATTTCATTTCTCTGCCGATGAGGAAGAACAAGGGAGAAAACAACAGCGATCAAGGAAAGAAGTAGAAAAAAAATAAAGAAAGTTTTAACAAAGTTAAGTCATCATGATCTCCTCCTCCGTTTACCCTGTTACGATTCTTGCTCTTTTTCCTCTTCTTTAAGAAATAATAAAGCTGTTGTTGTGCTGTGTAAATAAATGTGTACATGTGTACTTATATTAGCCTTCTTTTTATATACCTATTCATTCTACACACCAACAAACAACAACTCCAACACCTTTACTCGTGTGAGCTCTTATAGGGAAGTGTGTGCATGGTATTAGAAAATTCTTTCTCCTCTCGAAATAAGTGGCAACTGTGTGAAATCAAGTCTTTTAGGCAAAATGTGTATAGGGCCCAAAGGCATCGCATCCCATCTTCGTCGCTTTTCGTAAAACCAAAACAGCCAAAAATACGGCAGACAAGCAAGCAACCCAAGAACATTCAACGTTTTAATCTTTTTTGTTCTTCGTTTAGTTGTTCTCTTTCTCTCAAACTCAACTTTCTCCTCCGCCGCGTGCCGCCGTTTTTTAAGAGGACTCCCTGGTTGCTGCTCTAGTGGTGGTGGTGGCCGTGGTACTGCTCTTTGCTGCCTTCCCTTCGCAATATGAACTTGCCACGATGGTTATTATGGCGGATGATTTTTTTCTTCTTCTCTCATTCCTCCTTCTTCACCCATCCAAAGTTAATATTTAGGGATTAATGAAGCATACAACAACTTCATGTGAAACTACCAGTTCAGACTATAAGCCTTCTCTATGAGACGTATATACAAGGGAGAAAGGTGATGCGATGTACACAGATTTTCTTAAAATTGTTGTGTGTGAGCAAAAGAGAGAGAGAGAGAATAACCCTGGCCCTGATATTTTACTTTGTCCTTATATCTCTTATCGTTTTAAAGACGCCCTGAAACCAGAATAAAAAGGGGAAAATATGTTGTGAGTGGGGTGCGTATAAGCAGACGAGAGAGAAAAGCAGTGAGAAGCTCAAGAAAAAAAGATTTTCCACGGTTTATTACGCTCCGTTTACTTTTGACTTTGTTGTGTGTGCCGTATTATGTACAGTTGTGTATAGAGAAAATGAAGGAGAAGCAGAAAAAAATCTCCTTTGAATTTTCAACAGTTTCAGTCAACCCAATAAGAAAAAGGAGTATATTAGCCATGTGCATTTTTATTCCCTTTCTGCACACACACAAAATACAGCCATCAACATAATTTATGTAGTGTACTTGGGAAAAAGAGAAAAGGGCGCTTATAAGACAAAAAGGCAAGCTTTTTATTTAAACCGAGAGAGAGAGAGAAAGGTTCAAATGAAGATAGGCACCGGGGACGCACACATACTCCACAAAACTCCCGGCACGTTCATGTCTTTTTCAATAAGCTTTGACTAAAAAATGTAATAAATTTTTGTTGAATATATTTATGCACAACACTAAAATACACTATATTTGTTGTTCTGCTTTTCAGTCAAGTGAAGGGAATATGTGATAGAGCTAATATAAACGAGAAAAAGCAACAGTGGGACATGAACAAGAAATAAGAGTGCTGTGGAGTTCATATTTTTTCTCCAGAACGCAGAGATTTTTTTATAGGAATATAATGTAATATAATCATATAAAATGTAAAACAGTCATCATCATCTGCTTCCCTTCTCCGTTTTTTTTGTTCTAGAGATCCGGTCCGTAACTAATGAGGCCTTGTTTTGAATATCTAATGATGACAGTACTGTTCCACATAGCGATAGTGGCGGCACAGTAGAGACAAGAAAGGCAGCAGCGGCAGCATTCATTTTACCATACCATACTTGCTCATTTATTCATTCACTTTTTTAGAAAAGGACGACGGCATTCTAATGGGTTCGGTCTCATCTCTCTTTCTCTCTCACACAGTAGCGTACAATATTATGCTTTTTTGCTTCTCTGAAGAGCTATTATGTGTACAATGCAGTACAGCTTAATGGACAAAAGATGACAACAATGCATGCATACACACACTCCAGTGGCGGTGGAGTGGCGTTGGTGGTGGTGGTGCAGTGAAAAGACCGAAAGTGAAACGACCAAACCATGTTTCTTCTTTTTTCTTTTCCCTTCCTTCCTTTCTTCCTTCCTGCTGTGCATTATGGTCTCTCTGAGTCTCTGGACTCTTTTTCTGAGAGGAACAGTAGTCCACTGTAATTTGTCCCTTGCCGTAAAATGAATGAATGAATGAGAAAAGAATGCGTTGGGGGTGGTGGAAGCAGCATCATGTGGAATTTCACTGCTGCTGCTCAAGCTGAACAGTGAAAGATGAGTGCGGTGCATTGGTCTCCTGAAACTACCCGAGCTACGGTTACGGTTCCATTACGGAAACGTAGCATCATAATTTCATATAGGGAAAATAGAAGTTTTTTGACCTTCCCATAATAATACATTATACTTTTTATGTACCAACTGAAGAACATCCCCAACAATATTAGTCCCGAGTCCCTGATGGCTGTATGGAGTGTATGGGAGTACAATAGATACATTATATTTGATGGAAAAGTATCACAAGTAAAAAAAGTTCATCTTTTAGAATTCATTATTGGAAATCAATGTCCCTTGTTTTAGGGGAAAGCGCGGCGGTAGTTGGTGGAAGGTATAGGTATATTGAATTTTAAGTGTCCGTATGAGTGCTATTCAACATAAAAGTCATCTTGGGAAAACAATATCTACATATATTCGCTGAATATGTTGCACTATCGTGCTCTGGGTTACTTTTCGCTGGATACGATGTAATAAAAACAGGAGTATTTTTTGATATGGGTGGAATGATTGGGTTGGAGTAACGGGAATAGACGCATCTTTAGAGACAAAACTAACTTGAGTTTAACAAAAAAGAGTAAGTTAAGTTTATTAGGAACAGGAGGACGTGGTGTGATGGCTGATAAAAAAGGACATCAGGACTCAGGACACATCAGGGTTTCCCGACTTTTGTGCTTTATGGAAGTTCTGATGCAACCGCGCTGCTCTTAAGGAATTTCCCCTTGATGTTCATTATAATCCCTATAAAAATGAAGCACAGCGTATATTATTTTAATGGGAACTGGGAAATAATATGGAATTGGATCGACCTGCTTATACATTACACTATGTACGGGTATTTATTAAACTCGCGGACTGGCAGGAAAGAAGGAGGTCATTAGTTCGTTCTATTGCTCCTTTGTTTGATATGCAGCCATTTTTCCCTTATAATCCGATAACGGGCGCTTTGGACAAGAAGGAGACCAATCTACAAAGATATGCTTGAAATATGCTCTTGTCCGTATTATCGTACAACGCAATAATACGCGCATTGTGATGTTTTTTTCTGTACCCCTCTAATGATGAGCTTTCTCATTCAAGGAGAATGATTACGCTGGCATTATGAATTACACATACTTTACAGATGATTCATTCAGGCTAACAAAAACGAAAGACAACTTTGCGTTTCAATTCAACAAAGACAACGAGCTAGTAAAATCATTATTTCTGCCTGTCTTCGTTTTTTGTACTGTGATCTTTTTGTGCATGAGTGCACCCTACAACAAAGGGTCTCATCCTTGTCATTATATTAGGGATTTAGGGGATGATGTTCATACTGAGACCTTCATTAGAAAACAATATAGATGGAGACAAGGAGACAGCAGAGAGCTTTCCCCTTGAAAACTTATCATCAATAGCAGCAGCAGTAGTAGCTTGGTATGACGCATGATGATCCTACGTCTCATTTTCACCTTGTACTCATGAAGCCATAAGATTGGGAAAGAATAATAATAATTGTTAGTTGCCAAATAAAAACGTGTATTTGATACCTTGGGTTTTTGTTCCTTGAGTCTTTAACGTGATATTTTGGCCATCTTCTCGTCTAAACTTGATTGACGGGGTTGGATGTCCTCGGGCTTTGCACGTTAGTTTGACAGTGCTCCCTTCTGGTGCCATTATGTCCCCGGATGTCTCTTCTGGAATGAATTCGGGTGGAATCACTACTTCCAGCATGGCAACCTTGGTGGAATGAGTGATAATAATAACAACTGGTGACAAGCTCAAGTACAGATGACATTAAAGCAATGGTAGTGTGATGGACACATCTTAACAATGGTGGGTTATAAAAATGCGAGTAAACATGTAGTTCTTTCTAGACTTTTTTGTTTGAGGGAGAAAGATGATGATGATGGGAGTAAATAAGGCGGAAAAAGAAAAATGAGCAAAAAGATGTGACGTGATATATGTGTAGTCCATAATATGTAGAAAAAACAAGGAAAACAAGAGAGAAAAGATAAAGACAAGGATGGATTACCGCATCCTACATACCTGATAGATCATTGGATCAGTGTTGATCTGGCACCTAGAAAGACAAAATTAGAACTATTATATCTAGTACTGATGATGGGGAACCATAAAACATGCTTTTATATATGTACTTATCCTCACATGTAAGAACCTCTATCCTCCTCTTTCACGGTTTTGATATGGAGACGCCACATGGTGTGGTCTGCATGCGACACGGACACTCGGGTATTGTGTGTGATGACGTGAGTGTGAATCGCTTGGATTGCTTTCGAGTCGGCACGGACCCATCCAACCTGGTCAAAGGAGTAAAAATAAAACATTAGAAGAATAAGGTTTCATATAATCATCAACCCATATATCCATTGCACATAATCGCTATAAATTCATCAGAAAGACATGTACATGCAATGAAAGTAGAAATTAAAGGAATGGATTGATGGCGACCGTTTATATTCTTTTTAATATCGATTATTTGTGTTGCAAAATGTTCAGTAAAATTCTTGCTCTTTAAAAACAATCACATATTTTTGCGACAGGTTTCATGCAACAGTGATAAAATGCAATTACAAAGTGAATGAGGAGAACGACATATTGGTAAATCCATTTTTCGTTGTGGGTAAACAAAAGTATAGAAATAATCATCGTCATCATCACTTTCTCCCCTTTCGGGTGGATGCTTTCTGAATGGTGATGTGTTTGTTTCCCTACATCGGCATTCCTACTGTTTCCCTTCCCATTGAAATTGAGCAATAATAATATAATATTTATTCTTCCTCACCAATACCACCAACAAACAGAAAACAGCAATTTCTCACATTTGGTGTATGTGTGTCGAGTTTGTATGCAAGTAAGCTTTCACCTTTCCCCAAAACCGCCTCTCAGCTACCACCATCGCGGATGCAGTTTCGGCAGTAAGAACCACTGCGACTGTGAGTGTACCTACGTGTGTACGGTGTACACAATGGACTTTCTGAGCAAACCTGATCGGAATTCCAAATTTTACCTTATCTGCATATTATTAGAAAAAATACATAATGCGATTGGCAAATATGTGCCTACGCACCCGACACCACGCCGCCCAAAATTCATCTTATCCACCCTTTTCTCACAGTTTGACAGTAGCTATGAAAGCCATAAAGAGATTATTGCTGAGCATAAAAACTTACTATTTTTCTCCCCTAAATGAAACAGAATATTATTCCAATTCTTAAATCAAATGAAATGGAAAGATTGTTTCTTAAACTAAAAATTAATTCAGTATAAATGCACAAGTTTCCCTTTAATGCATTCAAACGACAATTTATTTATTGTGATTGTTTATATACCACTTGTATATATAACGATTTTTCTATTTTTTTTTTGTTTTCCCCACAGCCGTCATATTAAATAAGATATTCAGGTTACTGCAATTTGTCTCCTTCAAGATGAACGGGTAAAAGCTTGAAATTTCCATACACATACGTCTATACATCGTATAGGCAGGTACCTATGCACGTTTCCCGAGCATAAGATGTTCAGGAAAAATAAGCAAAACGGAAACCATTTGAGAGGTCTGGTGCAGCAACAAATGGTCCGAACGCTACCTCCACTCCTTGTGCTACATCCCACTTACTCCGTTACAAAAGACGTCCTGCATCCACCGGTTCATTTCCTTTTTACTATGATGATGTGATCTATCTATATTCTAGGATGAATGTTTACGCATAGATATGCAATAAAACATGTATGTACCTAACTTGACTGTTTGCCCTTTATTTTTATGCTCGGAAGAAAAAAAGGAAAGCAGAGAAAATGATAAAATGCAGCACACCATCTTTTCCTCCACCTTTGGGCATCACGTTACGTAAAGGCCCTACCACCACCACCACCCCCACGCCACTTTTACCACCACGGTGTGTAGTTTCATATATAAAGTAACAACCGTATAATTTTTGTATTGGATTCCTCAGTGGAAATACAAATAGGTTTGTATGATGATCGAATGGCTCGTGCATACGACGATTCGTCTTCCTTTTTTCTACTTCTTCTTCATTCTCTGTATGTTTTCTCAAGCATTGCAACATTTTTCTCTTGTTTTTTCTTTCAGGACACGAGAAAAAAATCAGTCATCCTGAACGGACTCTGCGTGTGCGTTTGGTACGCTTATCCATGGACGATGATGCCGGCATGGCACCATACTCCTACCCTACCACCGCGTATCTTCTCTTCGAAATGTAATTTCGGTGGTTGAACAGCAGCAGTGAGACAACAGTTGGCTCCTATACATTTGTACATTTATATTGCTTTTGCCCTGTATTACTACTGCGATCACGACGATGATGCTCGCCTGGCGTCAATATGCATTTTCCTTTCCGGTGAAGAAGAAGAAGAGACCAACCGATTGTTTAGCTCGGACATGAACTGAATATTTTTAGAGGAAGAGGAAGGGAGGCAAGGGAAACGTGGAAAAGTGAAAGATCCTTTTAGAGTTTGAAGACGGTCGACTCCAAACTTGTTCCACAGTAACAATCTTTTTTTACCTTCTCTTCCGTCATGCACGTCCAATTGATTCCAAGCAAGAACAGAAATGAAGAAAGGGAAAATCTAAAATGGTAGCGGAAAGCAAGGTTACTACGACATACTTAGATGGCTATTATACCATTCAATCCCAATCAGATTCGCCTAATGGACCACACACGAGGAATTTGAGATTTTCATTCACGCTTGTAGTGTGTGCAGCAAGTAATCAATGAGGAACGTTTTATTTCCTTTACGAGTTTACTTTTACCACTTTTCAATGTAGATTATGTATGCAAATTGTACACAATGAACGGCCGTCTTTCCATATGTTCCTTTGTATGCGTTTTAAGTTGTCTTTGGGCACGTAATGGAATATTGAAAAGAGACAAACTTGTAAAATAATTTGTTTAGTGCATAACGTGTTATTATGCAACTGTACATACGTACATAAGTATGCAGTTATAAAAGGAGACAATTTTCCATTAAGAAATTCCTACACTAAGTGTTACGTGAATGCACACTAAAATACCTTTTTTCTTTCCAAACTACACGCATAATAGAGAAAGGTGCAATTTTTAAACTCATTTATTAGGCTGTTGTCCCGTGTACCTGCCTAACATGTTGAATACATATTAGCTCATTTTAAAACTTTCCCCTTAAAAACTTTCTTTGTAAAGTTGCAGCCTTTACTGATGGAGTTTCTTCTTACACAATTTTCTCGATTTGTTATCCATTTTGAATGTATTGAAAACGTTGGACTGCTTATTTTGATGCCCTGCCTGAACAAACACTAATATTTTATGTTTGTATACATGCATATTAAGGCATATTAGGTTTGTTTTTTGAAATAAATGGTCCCGGTAAAGAATGCCACAAAGTCATAATAATATTACATTGTCATCATGCCACTTTGTCGTAAAAGGACAAACACAAAGGGCATTTCAGCCTCCTTGTTCTTGCAAAGTGTGCGATGATGGAAAGGTGCATGTGAATGTGACGATTTAAAGAAAACAGTTTTACGGACAAAACTTGCTTAAAACTGGTGGCGGTAGTAGTGCGCGTGGTAGTAGAAGGATGGAAATCATTTATTTCTTGTGAACCAGATGTTTCTCCACTTCCGCCGACTCTGATTTTCATTCTATACTCTTTTCCTCCTTTTCTTTCCATTTTTTCCAAATAGAGAAAAAAAGTGTATCTGAATTTCAGCACGTATATGTACGCATGCATTTGCATAAAACATGTGAACATTTGTTTGTGATGATGATGTAGATAGGTAGGTGAGCTTATAAGAAGTATAGATAAAAATCTGGATGATGATGATCCTCATCCTCATAGCGGTAGTGATAGGAGTGGTACGGTGGTTGGGATGACTCGAGAAAAGGCTACGATATGAATGGTAGAGGAGAAAGGAGAATGATGATTTGGTAAATGTAAAAAGTTGAAATTGTGGATCAAAGTCGGCTCAAAAGAAGAATTTTGATGGCTACTTATGTATACAGGAGAAAAACGACTGCATATACTGCTGCTGAAGCAGGAAAAGAGGAAAAGAAAGAAAGGCAACGGGTGTGTGTGACGACACTGCCGCCACCACCACCACTCTATCGTTTTAACTTATTCGAATAGAAACATATACCGATAGGATGTAGTAAGAATATGGAAGATAGTATCTACTATCCTTTCGTTTTATTCCGTGGAATAATAATATGATTAAGCACTTGTGTACTCAAAAAAGTAATGTATCACTGAGACGCAGAAGAAAAGTAGAGATATCCGTTTGGGTTCTCTGCCGAGGCTTTTCTCCTTCTCCAAGGATGCTGATTACATGACTGCCTACTGGTATGATGACGACGATTATGATGGGGACAACGATAGGGAAAATATTATTATGGCTGGAGGCTGCCGGATTTTGGACCAGACCAGATGTCTCAGGTGCTCTCGAATTCTTCTTCTTCTCTGCTCTTCTCTCTTTTCGATTTCGCCTTTCAATTAAGCAAAAAAGTTGGAAAGTTCGGATAGGGATATTTACACTGCGTGAAAAAGCTATAGCAGGGCTAAATCGAAAATCTACTTTCTCGATTTTAGTTTAACGTGTCGTGTAGAGAGCAAGTTGCGTAGTTGAAGTGAGACTGAGGGAAAACGACAATGAGAGATATACTGGTTGTTCTCGCAGGTACTAAATGTCTCATTAATCTATCTAAAATGCGAATAGGCATACAAATCATCGCCATTTCCTGTCATCATCGAGCCAGAAAGAACGAAAGGTTTCAAAAAAGAATATTAGATTTTTCTATAAAAAATTCCGCTTTTCTGCAAAGCTCTCGAATAATATTTCATGCTATCAAAGTCTCATTATTAAATTCGTTGAATTATCTGGAACCTGATAGTTAAAGACTTTTGGACCTGTATTAGTACCAGTGGCACATTTGGTTTACTATTCGAATATGGGGTTGTTTTTCATACATGGAAAATTTAGGACGGCAATAATTATTGTGAGCGATAATTGACATATATAGTCAGTTAAATAACAAATAATTACCCGATAGCCTCCAAGTCCTTTGACGATACAAGTGAACGTTGCATCACGTCCAATCGCCACAGTGAGGTTTTCTAGTGGCTCGGCAAATTCTGGTTGAAAACCTGTACCGCTCACTGGACCACCATCTGAAATTAGTCAAATTAACATCATCAGTTAAAAATATTTTGCAAGTCCTCATAATGATTTTAGAAGTGTCATTACAAGTCCCTTGAATAAATTGAGGTCATTGCTTTACTACAGTAAAGTCAATATCAAAATTCATAACGTGGAAATTTTTAAAACTAAGTCCCAGAAATTATTTTTATCAGATTAAATTTCCTTCCATGAGACCACCCATTTTCACTCCCCAACCCTCCTTCTTCATAAACTTTCATTTCTGTGGACAAGCACTCCCGTTACCGGTGTTGGTGCATTAAATGAAGTAGTTCATTATGAACGAAAATCCAAGTGCAGAACAAGTACATGGAAATTGCAGCCTAGAATTACACAGATCCTTTTTGTGTCCCAAAAATAAATTTTTATTGGCGACCGACTCCTTTATTCACTCTAACCGCACCACGGAGCAATAAGTATAAAAATATACAATGGTTCCCCAATCGCAGTCTTTCCTTATGCGACGTATTAAGGAAGTAGCAAAACTATAGCATTTTTATCTCAAAGGGATGTAGTTGAGGACGGACGATGATGATGACGATGGTTGTGAAAATGTGGATGTTCCAATGCCAAATAATACGGCAACAAAGTATTTAGTCTGCTGGAGAAAGCAGAGGGAGCAGCGAGGCAACCACCAAAAGCAGAGGGCTTTAAGTCTTTTTTCTGTCTTTCATTTCCACTGTCTTCCTTCTCTCTCCCTGTCTTGTGTGCTCTGCATAAGGATAATTTACTATACTTTTCCATTAAGGGGATTGATTCTTTCGTGACCAAATGCACACATTCAAGATGAGACGCAATTCAAGGAAGAAAAACGATGAAGTAGTAACAAGAAGAAGGGCAGTGTCTCCAGCAGCTCGGTTTTTATACTCTGCAGCAACGCTTAAGAAATGTGTGGCATTTATACAGCAAAAAGATAAGTAAAATGATACAAGCAAATAATACAGAAAGAGAGACAACGTAAAAAGAAAGAAAGTTTTTTCTTCTTCTTTTCTCTCCCCATTTTACTTGATTTCCCCTCTTTTACACTCACATTCACAACGAGTGGAGAGAAGGAATGAACGACAATGAGCTTGTTTGGTTTGTATTGAATTGCTCGCGTGTATGTGTACAAGTGGCTGTGTGGCTGCTTTTACGCACAACAATAATATTCACGGATGGATATCGTCTCATTTGGAAGGATTTGTTGTAATATTATCAACTGTATCAACAACAAACATGATCATGATGATGATCATTAACACAGGCATCGGAATGAAGAAAACGATTCGAGATGAAGTCGTTGCGTTTTTTTGTTAGGAGGCTAGTTTACTACCACGCTACAACAAACAAAACGCATTATCTCAAAAGAAATTCTGGAAGATGATGATATTTATTCCTCCTTTATTCCACAATCCACTTACTTGAGCACATTCTCAATTTTTTCTGCTTGTTCAAGAGAGGGCTACGGAGGCAAAGGAAAAGAATAAAGGATTTATTTTGTTTGTTTCATAATAATGGTGGATTTAATGCAAACATGTCTAATCCGATGCTATGCAGAAGGGTTTACATTACCATCACACAAGCCAAAAGCAACAATAAAAACGTTCAAAGAGAAAAAGAAGAGAGTCCTTTGACGAGAAGTAAGAAATAAAATTTGAGACTCCAGTCAATCAAGTTATAAAATATACAGTGTTGATCAAATTACCGAATTGCAATACAATATGTAGACTATTTTATTGTTGATGATAGATTGGATACATGCATTATTGTATTGGTAATGTAGGTAATGATATACTGGATTGGGTAAGGTAAATCCATGTATCCAATTTGTTGTCTTTTGAAAATTGGGAAAATCTATGTATGCATTGGAATTTAATTGTACGTGTGTAAAGATCATTTAATTTCAAACCCTTCGACTATCGATGAATCTAACTTACCGAAGCTCTTTTAGTGTATATTGTCGAATGTGCGATGAGCAAAGAGTTTACTTTTTGTTCAATCAAAGTATATGTACACACGTCAGTAACAATGTCACACAATTTCAGCTATATAAAAGTAGCCAAAGCAGATGGATTTGTATGTTCATTTAGAACTACATTTCAATGCTTCCATTTATAACAATTTATTCTCTACTACTCGAGTAAACTTTGTAAAATGCTTGATGAGTTAAGGGTGGTTAAATAATATTAAAAATTTGTAATTGAAACTGCCTTGCTTATTTAGCGTTTATTCCATATTTTGACGAAAATCCAGGGGTTAGGATTTTTACGGGGTGGAAATTTCAGTGGTATTCTAGTTGTATTATTACGAGTAGTTATTGATGAGAGATTATACTGGAACGTAAAGAATAATTTTAGCATTCAAATTAGAGTGGTTTTATACAAACTAGAAACGCAGATGTCTTTTAAAGAGTGCATGATGATGGTGAACAATCCTTGTAAAACTCGGTAGATATTTTCTTCTGGGGTTCTTCCATCCCTTGTTTCCCAAAACACAAAAACATGAAAAGGAATTTTCTTGCAAACTTTTCTTGTCGTTCTCCTTGTCTCGCGGAACATAATAAAATCATGCATATACTCCCACCCAACACACTAACCCTTTCATTGAATTTAACTACACAATTCGCCATACCAAAGCTCATGTAGAAGAATGGTGAGAAACGGGAAGAGGAAATTCAAGGAGAGGCGAGAGGCAGGGTGAACATGGGACTACTATGAAAGAACATGAAAAGTTTTGTCTCTTTCTAAAAACTTCCCGGTTCTCTCCACGCTTGCTCTTCCACAAGAAATTTTTGAAAAGAAAAGGAGCTCAATAACTTGTAGAGTTTGTAGTAGTTGAATGGAACATATTATTGCCCATCTATTCATTTAAGCTCTGTCGCTTGACATCAGGTTCTCGTGGATTGTGTGGGTGGAACGAAGGACCTGCACCGAAGCCAGCTGCTTTTGATACAATAATGATTGTCTTAAGGAATTATGAGGATGGTATTGTTCGCCAGCTTGAAATTAGCTTTTCTTTATCTGCTTTCATTATATATTTCCCAATTGAGAATCAACAATAATAATATTCACATTCATTCACACACACCCAAGTTTTCAAAGTTACCAGCAGCAGATCGCATAATACCGTATCCAGTAAACTTTGCTAAATTAATTCAAATTCCCTTTACGATTTTCATTGTTCATCATCATCTCACCTAGCTCGTCTTTTCTTTACAAGAGCCAGTGAAAAAAGTAGCACAAGAATAAGTTTTCACTGTAAAATTTAATATCGATCGGTGCAAGTGGGTAGAAATGCTTTGTTAGCAGGTTAAAAATACACTTTTGTGTTTTCATTCTCTTTTTAATCAAGTATTGTAGCTACAAAACATAAGCAACAAGAGAAACAGAAAAAAATTGAAGAAAATTGAAACAGATTCTCTTCTTCTTTTTCTCACTCAACTCTGTTTGCCAATATCACGCCTTTTCTTCACATGCAAAAAAATAACAAAGTTGTTTTTGTGTTGGCAAGTTGCCTCCCACTTTCACATTTTTTGTTTCTTCATCCACTTCTTCTTGTTGCTATTGTCCGCGGAGTAAATATCTTTCATCTCTCTCTTCTGAAAGAAGATTAGATGGAACGGATGAACTCTGTTACAGTCTGTACACGTTGGTGTGCCTGATCTTGGTTTTGCCAAGAAGCATCAACAACTGCTTTTTAATTTTCTGTTTTCGACTGCGTAATATCCTCCTCCTTCCTTCTTTCTCAAGAATCTCGACAAAAATGGCTCACTACACCCTTGGGCAGTAGCACTTGATTAAATAAATGATACGAAACATACATAAGAAAAGAATTTGTTGAGAAAGACTTTTCTGGAGTTTATCGTTTGGCTTGGCTACAATGTTGTCGTGTCCAAAAATCCAACAAACCAAACTCCTTAAATTAATAATGTCTGCTCTTACTATTTTGTTCCTGTTATTAAAAGCTACATGTATTTTTTATCAACAGTGAATATTCTACATGGCATATCAGAAAAGTTTACCAGGAAAACTGACAAAATCACTGCTAAAACTCTGTTATACAAAAGATGCTGCTGTTGCTGTCACAAAGAATACCTACAAATAGTCAAATGCATATGAACATTGTTTGAAAATAAGTAGCATGTTATTTGACGAAAGCAGAGAAAAAGTAGCATATTTGCTGAAAATATCCTACTGAAACAAAAAAGTCGACAAAATGGTACGTATGAGGATTTTCCAAACAGTCATCCCTTTTTCCATATTGTATACGGTATATAGTGCGTTTTGTGTTCAAAAGCGGGGCATTTGGTTGGATGCTGGAAAAGAAATTGAGGACTATGAATGAGTTTACGTCGGTCTTTGTATTACATGATTTATTTTGTGAAAGCAACATACTTGCATATATACATAAAACGAGGAAATGAACATTGCGAACATGATGATGATGATGAGAATGACAAGGATACAAATTTGCTGTTTTATAGTAAGAACAGAGAAAATGAGAAATAAAATACGGCTGCTGCGTTATATGTCACACAACTTGGGTACATATCTATCATCAAAATTACAATAAAGAAAATGGGATGCATAATACTGCATTGGAGGAGTACTCAAGCAAAAACTGCATTTTCTCCCGAAAATTTCTTCTCGTTATTGACGATGATGGCAATGACGACAAGGCGCATTCTTTCACTCCTCACTCAACAAGACATTTTCTATTCTCTTGATGACAATGTCGTGAATAAGATCGATTTTCCTTGACTTGGTTCTTATTCTCCCTTTCTTTCGCTTGTTCTGCTATTATTATTATTATCACGTTATGTACAAGTACAATGTGCAATCCTACCATTTCTACTCTTTGTGTACAGACGTAATCCTTAAAATGAAAATTGCACAAAGTTTTATCCTCTATAAGATTCTTTGCAGACTCTGGCAGGCAAATAGACCGTTTCATCGGGGCCATAATACAGGAGAGCGAACGACAAACAGGAAAACATCCTTTTGTCCCACATTTCCCCTATAACCCAAAAGAATGGTATTCCGTCGTCGTTTTCCCCTTACCTTAGGGTTTGCTGCGTCTTTTGGGTTTGCTTTGCACCTGGGACCAACTTGTGGTTCCCTTTCCACAAAATAATGACAAACCTACACCAAACTCATGACAAAAGTTTTCTTTTGAAAAGCAAGTGGTACACTTGGAGCAGCAAATGATCCTGCTGATGACGACGATAATATTATGATATGATGATGAGCATACAGTATAGTGCAGTAGGAGAAAACTAGTACTACAAACACAGTGATTACCCCTATCATCAACGTGCTTCTCTCGCAGCCTTCCCGAAAATCGATTTTCTTTGCATTTCCACACATACACATATCAAGTCTCCTGTGTAAACTAAATGATTATGCCTTGTGAGGGTGGTACAAGGACGAGAATAGAGTTTGAGTTTATTTAATTAAGCAATTATAAACTTTAAGCTTGGTTGGCGGCGGGCAGGCTGGGAGACCATGCAGAAAAATAAAAGATGGTCCTCAATGTCTCGAACGAAATGCTTTTGAGCAAGTGTAGTATTCCATTG
Source organism: Sinella curviseta (assembly GCA_004115045.4). NCBI lineage: Eukaryota > Metazoa > Arthropoda > Collembola > Entomobryomorpha > Entomobryidae > Sinella > Sinella curviseta. The sequence goes on from CM023201.3 coordinate 35,398,130, forward strand.
ACCTAACTTTACGTAGCACGTTCAAGTCTACACCAAAAGTAAATATAGAATGCATTATTGCAGATAATCCAAACGTGACCGCTTGGATATTGGATTTTAGAGGGAGCTAAAATTGGAAAAAAAGAACACCCTGCGGGTGGCAAGGAAAAAGGAAAGAGGCAAAGGGAGAAAGGCAAACCTTTGTACCAATCGCATTGGGATGTGAGATGGAAAGGAAGAATAAAAGGGGGTGAGTTGGCTTACATATTTTCACCTTCCCTGGTACATTTGTCATTTTGTTTACAAGCTTTGTTCATTCAATTCATAAGATGCTACTGCGGGTGGTGATGATAGTGGTCTATAAAAAGTTTACAATGTTTAAAAGATACAGAGAAAGCATAAGGCAATAACAATAATGGCAAAAACAATACAATGAACATGGCGCTATTTATATTTCTTTCTGTGTCTTGAGAGAGCTTGAGAAAGAGAGAGAGAGAGACTTTTATGCAAGTCAAGCCGTGTCAACACATGAGTGTAATGTAATGTAACATTATTGCCGTTGTTTGTTTGTAACAAAAAGAGAAAGAAAGAAAAGAAAGAGTAGGTATGAATGGATGTTGGTGGTGGAGACCAGAGCGGAATCCACAGAGAGAGAGGAAAATAGCATAATTCCCTTGTTTACTGCCGCTGCTGCAACAAATCCTGGGAGCTCAAGAGTTACAAATACCTACTGCTGCTTCTGCTGCGGCAAAATAAAATAGGCGAGGAGTGCCAAATATGGGTGTACTGCTATCTACAGAAAAGAGAAAACAACTCTGGAGAAAAACATCATCCAACTTTGCTTTCACCATTCACCTTTGTTATTGTATATGTCGGTACACAGTACACGAGAGCTTCCTGCTTCTTCTTCTCTAGAGTACACACTCGGGCAAGAGAAAAAACGGAATGACTCTTGTGGGAGAAGAGAGCTTTCGCAAGTTGGTATTTCAAGGGGATAAAAAAGAAGATGTAGCACATTGTTAAATTATATTGGAGTCGTATTATGTTATCTGCCAGTCACCCGCCACCACCGCCCACGCTATTAGCTATTATGTCGTATGTAGCATCCCTCTCATTATCATCATTTAGTTTGATATTCTCTTTGAAGGAATGGCGAAAGTCAAGATATTTGTGACACATTTTAAAGAGCAAGATTCAGCATAATAGGACGAAGAGGATTAAACTTAAGATTGGAATATGTCGGCGCAAAAAGTGGGATAATGGCTGTTGTATTATGGTTTAATGTCTACCTGTCCAGTTTAGCTCTAAAATTGTCATCCCTATTACGTGTATACTTAAAATGTTCTTGTAGATAGTTATGGCACCGCAATATTATGTGGATAGTCACATCGGCATCACAGTTGGATTCGCCTTCTTTTGGGGCAGTAAGGACAAAAGTTATCTCATATATTGCCACCATCGTCGCATCATCGCCACCACAAGTCCCCGTAACCACTACTTCCGTAGTACCACCACTAACGTCAGCCCATCATTTTTCATACTGTTCCAGTTTCCCTTTAACAACCAGGCAAGCATATACTCCTACACGCAGCTTGTCTGTACATTATTGCTGCTTTTAAAGTAGTTTGGAAGACTGAAGAATGGTGGTGAGGTTAACTTTGAATAGGTAGGTGTTTTGCGAGACACACAACAGGGACGAGAGGTTGAGAAAGTGATTTTCTCTTCAAAGCGGTAAAGAAAAGAAAAAGTTTCCCGTGTCTTTATTCCGGGTTCAAGTAGGTAACGCACACCACTATATACACACATGTGTACGCAGTTATGAATGGGTATGCATAATAAATAAAAAAGCAAAACTGCTTCAACTTTTCTTTACCCACTTTTTTATGTACTTCATTTGTCTTCCCCTCTGTGCATGAGTCTATATAGTACTAAGCACGTGTGTGTGTGGCTTCTGTAGTAGTTTACCACAGAACAATGTCCCGCTGAGCACACTTGCCTCCCATTTTTTGTCAGGCTTTTTTCTCCAGCATCTTCGTGGGTGGTCCTTAAAGTCTCAATTTCCATTATATACACTTTTCCATTCTCATTTCATCTTAGCCACACCATTATTCACTTAACTTTTTAAAAATACAATACAAAAGGATAAAGCAGATTTTGTTCTCCAGCATATTGTTCTTCTGTGAATGCGTATAATGGAAGGTGTGAGGAAAATGAATAGGAAAATTGGGCAATCATTTCTACCATGTATTATTTTCTTTCTACAGATTTATAGTAATTATTATTATTTAAATAAACTATCGTTAGGCTTTAACATGTTCTTACGGTCATGAAACGAAATTTCTGTTTTAAACGGTCTGGTGGGTAATTAGGAAAAAATAATGGAAATGGGACACGTTTGTTGTTAGAATGAAGTTTGAAATAAGAAACGCTGAATTTTATTACTGAAAAATCCCTTTGCTAATACTAAACACTATCATTATGGCGAGTACAGCTTCCCATTGTTGTCATTGTTAGCCAGAGTGCTGAATGTAGCTGAAGAAAATTGTCTCTTTTGCCATTTTAACCCGTGATGGTTTACTTATTTTTGTGCTTTCACTTTTTAAAAGAAATAAGTGGTTTTCAAATAAATGATGAAATAGGAGCGTGCATGTATGCTTACATAACAAAAAGGAGAATAGAAGGCAACGATAAAATCCATTTATGCCACAAAGGAAAGTAACTATTTACTTTTTGTTGTGGAGAGAATAAGAGAATAATCAGAAAAATGAAATATTTTTGTGAAATGAACGAATACTGGGGAGACGGTTATATGATCCTCAGTAGTAGAATGGGATGTTGATGGCTGCGGTTTTTTGTGTGGCTAACAATCCGTGACAAACTAACTACCAATAAACGTTTACATTATTACGTCTCTGTGACTGAGTCCAAGAAAGGAAGGAAAGTAGAAAAGTAAACAAAAGAGTTACATACTTTGTTTGAAGAAAGAGTAAAAAGGAGGCTGACATTTTTGAGAGAGAGGAAATATAAAGGACTTGAGACTTGAGTCAACAAAACAGACAATGAATACCTAAAGACATCGTGTCAACAAAAGTGAATGTCCACTTTTCCAACAGAGAGAAAACAAAACTATTTTATATACTGGTACTTTTTTTGCTGAGATTTTTTAATAACTTTTATAACTGTTGCCATTCAAATAGGCAAAGTGGCAGCAGTACCACCACCACCACTGCCGTCTAATCATTATCAACATGATCTGATACAGTGATGTGACGCAGGCAGGTCGTTAGCTTTCTCAGAAGATTGTGAAGTGTCTGCGCTGCTGCTGTTTGTTTGTATAAAGCAATCTTGGTACAAGTGAGCTTGGAAGTTTCCACTGGGGAGAAATGAAAAATTTCCTACCCTTCTCTCATCTCTTCTCCTTCGCCTTCTTTCGCTGATGAGGAGCATCTTCACCCTTCTCATTCTCCCTCTCCTCCATTTCTTCTCCGCTGGCTTGCTTTCTTCTTTAATTACATTCCAGTCATGAAGACGCGCATCGTCCTGTACACAATTGCATTTTGTACGTAAAAAAGTACAGAAAAAATAACCATTAAAAATTGCATTGCACAGTCCGATCCTCTCACTAACTCTACACCATCGTGCTCGCACAATCATCATCATCATCAAGATCGTCGTCATCATCTCCGGCGAATTGTAGAAATAAAAGCAATTTTAATACAAATGTACATTTTAAGAAGGCAGCGACAGCAAGACAAGAAAGCAGAGAGAGAGAGGCAATGAGAATAGTATGAATGGTTTCCCTTGTGGTTATTCCCCACTTTTTCTTTATCCTTCTCCTCCTCCGTAAAAAAAAATTTCTTCTGTGAACAAACATCAAGGGCACAATATCCTCCGGAAAATGCACGACGACAACAACAAACTGTACCACAGCAGCCAGAAGCAGTAGCAGCTGAATAAAATGCGGGTGTGGATACGTAGATGTATTTTTTTTTTGTTTTCTCTGTGCATTTTCTATAATAATCATCATTTACTTTTCTACTAACTGACTGTATAACTGCTAGAATATGCATTGCATTTTCGCTCTCCTGCTTGACTTGGACTGAAAGCTGCCTTTTTCAATGCTGGATAATATGTACTGACTGACTACTCTACTGACTGGCGGAACAACGAAATCTCTTTTTATTTCTCTCTTTCATTTCTTTCCCTCTTTCTCTGGTGAAAATTCAATGCTGCCAAAACGCCTTTTCTATGCAAATTATCCTCCACCACCGCCGCCACACTATATAAATACGTATCCCCATAATAATATCTCCTCTACCGTTCCAAAATAATGGAGAAATGCGGATGGTATTATAGAGGATGAGAAGGAGAAAAAAGGAGAGAAAAAGTTTTAGTTTCGGTTGTTGTACTTCTTGGTAGTCTGCCAAATTACCAGCAATTAGAGATGAAAATGTTCCCATTTAAAATAGTAAAAGAGACACGTTTTGGGGTAGATTCAACAGAGAGAGAATATAAGAGGGCTACGACCACCACAACCAGTACTGGACAGGCATACATAGATTGGAATTTAAAAGAACAGAGAGAGAGATTGTGTTGAAGGGAAAGTACCAAGACCCAAACAAAGTTGACATTTAAAAAAGTCCAAAGCTAAACAAAAGCATGGAACAAAAACAACAACAGAACAAAACGGGAAGAAAGAAAAGTTCAATCGGTTGAGTGAGTGCATTTTACGCACATACCGACCGACTACCAACCAACGACCGTCGTCCTTTCACAATAAAATATACACAACCCACAGACTCAATAATATCCATTTGACTTTCTCCACTGTGAAAAAAGAGGATTCAGGGATATCCGGCAGAGTAAAGTAAAATCTATTTATCCCAGCTGTATACAGGGTTTGTTTTGGCGGTAATAGTGAGTGGTGAGGAGGTGAAGATTAGATCGATGTGTATATTGTGCGTATGGGCTATGTGTATTTTTTGCATCGATGATAATGATGGTGATGATGGTGGTGGTGATCCTCTTCCATTTCCAGAATAGAATCATCATGATCATGATTATACTGCCAATAATGTGGGTAATGCCCAAGAGGGTGTAAATAAGTCAGATCCAATGAAGCACGAACAAAAGTGAAAGTGAAGAGAAGGAGATAGAGAGAGAGAGAGAGGAAATACCGCCACTATATCGCATCACATCATCGGCTCTCTTTATCTTATAAACACCGCCGCGTATCCCCATTCCATTCAATAGAGCCAAGTTAACATACTGTGGTGAAAGAGAGAAAAAAAACGGCTGCAACTTTTTTCTGTTTTCGGCAGAACATTTTTCTTTTTTTCACTTAAGCCATATATAACATGACCATACCGTATCCAACAAGGCTGATCTCTATTTATCTGTCTATGTGCAAGTACAATATATTTTATAAGGTGCTGCATTAAATATTATTATATTAAGGACGGCGATGGTGGGATTGCAACCCTTTCATCACCCATTAGTCAATATTATTGCTGACTGGGGAGCAACGAGTGAAGCTAAAAAACTACGCAAAATATTCTTTTCCTTCTCCACAGCCTATTTCACACAGGAAGAGGAAGACTTTGCTCGCTGCTGCTGTTGCGTTCCTTGCCTCAAACTTATTTTCAATTCTACACATTTTTCACTTTATCTCTTTCTGCTTCTCATACATAAAAATATATAGTGTGTACAAGAGGAAGAGGAAGTGGAAGAACGGGAGTATATGAGAGAAGGAAAGACTTTCGGATATGAAAATCTTTATCCTCTTGCGGTGGTAGTGGCAGCCCATGGAAAGGAAAGTAGAATAGGTTATAAAAGGGGTTCACAGGGAATTTTTTATATGATGATGGCAATACAAATTTTTTCGTGCAAATTAGCTACACTTCTCATATACAATCTTCTGCATGTGTTTCTTTTTGAATGCTTTTCTTTCAAAGTCAAACTTTCTTTCTACTTTATTTTTTATATGTCTGTATTTCAACACATCTTGACAATCAGTAGTTGAGGAAGTTGAGTAGTATAGCATAATATTTCAAGGAAAAAAGTTATTGCTGTAATTTATTCAATTATTCTGTATTGATTAGACATTTCGGAATACATTTTTTGACGGGAGAAGAAAAACTATAATGTGCTTTAGAAAAAGGAAGAGAGAATGAAAATGCATGCAAGCGAGTTAGCTGCTGCTGTTGATGATGTGTTAAAGGTTCATCAATATACAGCACAGAGTTCATTCACTTGGGTGAGAGGAGTGAAAGCTCCCTAAAAATAATTCGAAAAGTGAATGACTGGAGACCTGTCTAAATAAGACTGTCTAATAAAATGGAACGGACTATTCCCAATATTTCCAGAAATTTCCCCGTACACAAGATGCAGCAGTCAGATGTGGAGAAAGTGAATGTAATAATGTGAAAAGGCTTAATTTATTGTGCGTGGTAGCGGTGGTAAGTTGTGTGTTGTGTTGTAGGTGAAAATAAAGTGTCAAAAGATTTTGATCGATCATCGCATTCTCACTCCCTTTCTCTCCCTCTCTCTTATGAACAGGTTCAACTTTTCCTAAACAAAACAACTACCAAACAACAATTGTGTCATCCAGATTACCGCTGCTGCCTCTTTAGCACACAAGATCACTCCAACACACACTTCATCGCAACAAAAGCCCAACAGACAACTTCCAAAACATGGACAGAGAGAAATGCCAAAATAAAGCAATGTACTACTTTCACAATTTGCTCTTCAATCTTCAGCTTCACAGAAGGATAGCAGCCAAACAGACAGAATACAATTTTCTCTTGGTTTTCTCAATGTAGGCGATGATGATCATGATAACAATGCTAATTCTCTATATATTTCCATGCACATACTTTTATATCGAATCAGACATTTATATACCGCTTCTAGTTTGTTTGCTGCTAATTAGCCTCGACTATAAGTTAATTACCCTTGCGTTGTTCTGTTTCCAGAAAACTTGTCTTTTCCCTCTCTATCTATCTATCCCATGCATGCAGTTTCAATTACAAACAACAGGAGATACAAAATATACTCTGTGTAACGTTGTTGGTGGTCTGCGTGCTGCTGCTGTTGTTTCTTTAAAAGGTTCAATGAGCTACTATTTTACGTGATGTGATGATATGATCTACTGTGAGTGAGTTTATGGAAAGGAAAAGATGCTGCAGTTCTCCTCATTAAACCACGGTTACGTTGCGTTGTTTCCCAACGTACTGCCTTCGTCACCGCCAGAAATAAAATTACACTCTAATCAACTTTAATCTACTAAAACAGATTAGCTTTAATTGTGTTAACACATTAGATGGTCTCCCTCAATATATCCACCATTCCACACGGGCAATTCTTGGTCAAGGTTAGGTCTTCCACTTTATTACTTAGCGTGAATGCCTGCTTCAAGGATAGCTACAAAAGTCATTATTTGGGAAGGGGGAATCCGCCTGCCAGCATGTATGTGCATCACGGTATTTTGGGACTTTTGGGATAAATAAAAGCAGAGTAGGGCCAGAATCTCGGCCGGTTTCCGTTTCCTGTTGTGTAGTGGCATTTTTGTGATTCTGCTGCTGCAGGTTTGCAGAGGCGAAGGTGAGGAAGTTATAGCCATCATCGTCATCATCATCAACGACAAAAGCAACATATTATTCACATCATCACAACAACATCTCTTATTCCTTGGCTCCTACCAGGTTTCCCGTATGAATTGAAAGACTTCCTGAAACAGTTTCACGTTACCCTCGTATCATTCCCGTGCCCATCATCACACCATTCTTGTCATTACATCATACGGACGACTTGCTCAATTGAATGGATGGAGTGAACATACTCTTTCATTGAGAAAGAAGTGGAATCATCATCATTACACTTGACTGGATTTTATCCGTTAAAAAGTTTTGGTAGACAACAAAATATCATGCTACATACATTTTTTATTCTCATCATAAAAAGTATTATGTAATCTAATGTGCAACTTTTAAAAATGAGATTGTAATACTAAAAGCCATTTTACCTGATGGATGATTTCCGATGGCGAGAATGGCGAAAAATACGAGAATGGGAAGATTTGACATCATGTTGGCTGTAGCAATGTTGATGATACGCTTTTACTTAAGTTTAACAAAGCGGTTCCAAAATACGATGATATGATGACGGTGATGATGATACTTTACAGATAATGATGATGGTTGATGTTTGTGGACTGCAGTAGCAGTATTATGCGTTTTACCACAAAAACCCCGGCAATAACAGAGTGTAATAGTGGAAAACACCAAATCGTGGTAGTAATTTTTTTCTAGTGGTAAGCCCAACCGTTTTCCCGGTTTTTGTGGTGGTGTGCTCTCGTTGTGTTTACTCACGAAAAAGTCAATGGGAAACTTTATACTTTTTTCTTCACTCACTCTTCTGTATTTCGTTTTCTGGTCTGGTCTATGGCCTGCTTCCCTCTTTTTTATTTTTAGTTTAGTTTTTTTTTTTACTTTTTACTTATCTCATTTCCTCTTTGTACGAAAAAACTGCACTTTAACTTTTTTCATTTACTTGCTTGCTTGGTCTCTGTCTCTAGCTCTCCAAATCTCAATTTTAGCATTCAGTTCAATGCACTTCTTTTTTCACGGACTCTAGTAGGATGATACCTACTTTATTTAGCCAAGAAAAAAGGGACCACGTTGCGTTCAGTTTCGTTTTAAAGTAAAATGAATAATGCAAGTGGGAGCAGAAACCAGATGTACTTGCTCAATGCGTGCTTTTTTGTACTGTTTTAAGTTTAGCAAGCATGAGTGGTGTGGCATGTGATGTGCAACTTTTTTTTTCAACCCCCTCGCTCCCCAACTTGCTTTCAAGGATTTTCTAGTCGAGTTTTGCTTTTATAGTGTAAGTAGTAGTAATAGTAGCGACATGTTCTTTTTTATAAGGAACCTTCCTATTTTTTATTTTGTTCTAGAGGAAAAAATCCGGTGACGACACTTTTTTCTCGGGAAACAGACAAGCTTGTTATATTGAGATCATCATTCTCTTGCAAACGCCGACCGAAAAGACTCAATATGAGGATGAGCAGGAGGAGAACAAAGATAAGATACAATTTTGTTTACACTGATCACACATGACGGAGGATATTATGGATATATCTGGATGAAAATCCACTCATACATGACATGGGTCGTTCAAGATTATTGAAAATGTTGTGGGGTTGGTTGTAGTACGGATGGAAGTGTGGAAGCGGGATGTCTGGCACGGTTTGCTGTGGTTGAGTTTGAGGGAGTGAAGTGTGTGTGGTGCGGTGTCACAAAAAAGTGATTTTACGCAATGCCTTTTCTTCAAGAAAAAAGACAGAAGGATACTTTCTCTGAATGTCTGAGACTAAAAGAGTGGAATTTTGCCTTGTTCTTTCGCAAGGAACCGTCACTTCCTTTTTTATGCTTGCTTTTTACTTCCCTGGATTCTTAGCCCGAGTTTTTCTGTGAGTGCAGATGGTTTGCCCAATTTTTCATGGACAGGGTTTTCATTGTGTATTGTCAAAAGAAGGACACCGGATAGAACAGCACAGCATCGGTTTTATTCTGCATATTTCTTTTACCAATTTTTTTTTCTTTTGCTCTTCAAAAAGGTCGAGCATCGCGAACTTCCTTTCTCATATTTTTTAGGAAAAAATGTTGATAGTTGATATTTTGCTGCTGTTCCTGTGTTTCTCGCCCTCGTCTGCTGCCCAAGTTGGTTGGTTTCTGCCGGAGCTTTCCTCCGCTTTTTCTGTTGCCGTTATGCCGGTGGGGAGGCCTGTGGGAGAGACAGAAAGAAAAAGAAAAACGGAAGTCATAAAGAATTTATCATTTGTACACTGTACTCTTTTCATGCCCCATGTGAAAATGTCAACCCCATTCATCTTTATACGTTTAGCCATTCCAACATCCAACAGGCAGCATGGCTCAACAACGGCATTCATTCAGTCATCACCACCGCAGAGCCAAAAGCCATAAAAATATGTACAAGGAGCAGCGCAAGAAGAAGAAAAAGGGAAAAACGAGGAAAAAAAGAATAATACGGTGCAATAATGCATGTACATAATACATATCCACAAAAAAGCAAAGGAGACAGGGTTACGAGTTACGATACAATAAAGAGCAAGAGAAATGAGGATGATGAGATGCTGTACCCAGTTGTCCTAATGCCTATATGCCTGAGCCTATGTCCAAATCCATATTATGCCTTTCTCATGTTTTTGTACGATACATGGACACTGATGATGTTCATGATCATGTTGTCAATGTGCTTCTCCTTGAATGACTGCTCGCTCAGTTTTTTCTCTCCTCTTCTGGTCCTTCTTTTCTTGTTGAATGGATGGCTGGAGATGAAGTAAAGGATCGTCATCGTCTTCTCTACGCGACATGGGGTTAACAACCAAAAAATGTGCTTTTACTGTGTGTCGCCGCTTTTCTTTTGCTGTGATTATGTATGGATGGACATTTCCCCTTTTCCCCTCTGCATATTGCAAGTTGGCTGGGACGGGAGAGTTAAAAGGTTTATGGTTCCGCCCCTCCTTTTTTCAGGAAGATGAGTATATGCCCATATGTCTGTCTTCTGATCAAGCCTTCCAACATGCATAATTCAGGCTTCTTATGCAAAAATCTTGCAATGTGACAAAACAAGAGTGAATTGTGGAGGAGGAAAGAATGAGCGGAGAAAATCTTTTTATGATGCGTGTATCTCGCTTGTTTAATATTTTATTTCTATTTCCTACTTCGTTTTACGCATGGGAAAATCACTTCACCACGTGAAATGAACTCTGATGTCAAGCAAAAATGATGCATTAATTCGGGATTGTCATGAAATGCAAAAGCTTGAAAGCATTCTACATTAGACGAACAACAACAAAAATCACTAATAAAAAATCTAAAAATGTCCAACGTTTAATATTTCATAATATAATATTTAAAGAGCGATTAAAACACTGAAAGTTGAAAAAGTCTTACTTATTACCACCAAAACATTTTCATCATTTCACCTGTTCGTAAAATGTGACAGTGAAAATGGAACGCATACAACCGCCCCTAAAAGGGTAAGTTTTTTGTGCCAGACAGTGTGCAACAGGAAGAAGGCCTCTGGCTGAACGAAGAAAAAAGAAAGTATAGTGGAGAGTGAAAAGAGGAAGGGAGAAAAGCCTCAAGTCAAGGAGGCTCTCTATCACAGACTCAAAGAAGAAAACGGAAGTGAAATGCTCTTGAGGCAAAACTATATAAAAAAGAGGATGATGATAAGACCAAAAGAGTCATCGCATCTTGCGTCAACTATAAAGCAGGATAAAAATGAAAAAAGAGCCATAACAGAAACCAGTACTGGCAAGCGTACAAAAATATGTGCTATATTGTTAGATTTTCTGAATGACATGATCATCATCATCATCGTCTTACGAACGATGGTGCTTTTATTCTTATAATATATTATTGTAGTATAATAGATGGTTGCACTTTTCAGCATACCTAAAATGAGACACAACAACAAAATGTTAATGCATGCTGGCTTTACTAACATTAAGTAGCCTATAAAACTTTCTTATCAATATAAACTTTAAATACAGCGTAAAGGACGAATGAATGAGTGAACTCATGTGTACTATTATATACCACTGTGTGGATACAGCAGTGTACACATCCCATCATATTCTACATGAATGAGCATGAAGAAATAAAACGCATCATTGAAAATCCTTCAACCTCCTCCTCCATCACTACCACAAAAAAGCAAAATTGTTTCAATTCCTCAAGTGCAATACAAAAAATACAAAAGTTTCTTGACTTTTTTGTGGTTTTTGACGTCCCATTCACAAAGGAAAAAAAACAGCATCGTTTTTATAACATCAGCAGAATAAAACACAAATTGTCAGCATTCCAGCAGCAGAACACACACGTTTCCACAAAATAGCTCGGTCGAACAATATTTGCCAACCAGCTTAAACGTGAAAAGGGCAAACACGACAACAAAAATTGGTATCATCACCGTCTTATTCTACTCCAATTCCAGATTCAGCATTAGAAGCAGAATTGTATAGCTCCTGTATTTACCTTTCTTCTTTTTCTCTTCCTAGTTTCTTCTCGCAAATACATGAACACAAGGCTATTCTTTGTGTGTACTAATGTCTGCATGGACATCCAAAACGGCAAGGCAGGATATTGAAACGTATATGCACACATGCAAACATATAAATAGGTAGAACATATTACCCTTTTTGCAACAGTGAAATGTACATACTCTGCTGCTGGTGCTACAAATATAGCTACACGGCAAAAAAAAACTAAAATTGAGTAACTGTGACTGACTTTCCACTTGTTTTCATCCACTAGTAGGTTTATCGAATTTACTGGAGAAAAAAAGAAATCAAATCAAAGTCTCTGGAATGGAGTAAGTGTAACTGGAGAAGTGTGTGCGTAGGAGGATCAGTCAGTACATAACACGCACCAGTACACAAACTATATTGAGATTTTTTTCTTCCAAAAAAGAAAGAGACTGTGAAGCGGGGAAATGGATAAAAATGCATTCAGCCATTTCACCTTGCTTGTTCTGTTCTTTTATATATCTTGTGATGATATTATCATCATCATCCTTCTTTTTTTTCAAGTTTAAATCTCCGTTCCGAAATCTCAAATATAGGTACCACACACAAAACCTTTCTCTAAAGTTCAATGTATTGCCGTTAGTTAACAGAAACTTCACTGGGTTTTTTGTTACTGTGTGCGAGATGCGATATATTATTATCCTCTTTTTAAGGCAAAAGAGGGAGACGGAATGTGTGGAAAGTGCGTAACGACTTGATAAGTTGAACTACAAGACAGTTTCATCATTATGAACGCGTGTGTGCATGTAAAAGGCACAGTTGTTCAGTCAGATAGGTAATTCGCTCTTATTTCTCGTTCTAAAACAAAAAAAAAGTTGTGCTTTTTTCCTTCAAGCAAGTTTTCAAGGTTGAACAAAAGGATTTATTGCGTACTCCTTACTTAACGAATTATGTATACCTCTACTTTTGCTGTGTTTACTCCAATGTGAAAATTTCTTTGCTTGATGGCGTATTTATGGTGGTGGGTGGCTGGTGGTGGAGAATAGAAATGAATAGGGTGACTCTAGCTAGTATGTAGAAAAAGGAGAGAATCATGGGAAATAGAGAGAAAAAGTCATCATCAATCGATAAATAAGATCTTCTCTAAAGATATTTGCATTTCTCTTCATTTTCCATTAAGAGATCCAAAAAATCCTCTTACCAAACTCACACATAGCATACATCCACTTATAACTAGTAGTTCTATAGCAGAAACACATTTTTAGCTCCTGCCTTCTACCTTTTTATAAAAGTGCATTTGAATAAGAAATAGTGAAAGAGAAAATCATGGAATAGGGAATGAATCAATGATGGGTGGGTGGGAGTGGTAGCGTTATTATCTTTGTCATTTAACTACATCAAATAAACTATGTGTTTTCGACATCAACTGCAACCAAAATGCACAACTTTTGGCAACCGAATGACTTCCATGAGAAAAAAATCAGAAAAAAATGCTGGAAGTGATGAACCCGATTAGAGCATTGCACAAAAAAAGTTTGGAAAGGGAAACTTACTTTAACGACAATATTTTAGAGAAATATTGCTTATGTCGCTTCAATCGAATTGTGGGTGTTATATTTTTTATAGCTACCTATATAGTATTCCTGTTTCATTGCGTATAACAAAAATCTTCACTCTTCACCAACACGTACATACGTTTGTAAAGTTCTTTAATTTATAATGCAATATTTTAAAATTCTTCTTGGCAAAACTATCATCAGTGTTCTTAAATATTGCTGTTGTAGATAATCGACTAGATCATAGCTGCTATGCATTTCATTGCATTTTCATGTTAAACCACATTGTCGAACTGGCCATTCTGTCTGCCTAAGAACGCAGAAAGCAAAATTATCTGTGCGTAAGTGACTGTACGAACAAACTGAGTCGATGAACCCAAACACTCATCATTCCTGTAATAATTGCCACCTTCCTCATCTAGCCCAACGAGCTATCAGACACTCCAAGGAATTATTGCGGTATCTAGTTTATTACGTCCACCGCAAAAGGAAGGGATGAAGTTTGGCAACGAAAGCCAGAAAGTGCAATCAAGCAAAGAAGATAACAAAATATCATCCTATAAATTATATAAATAGACCATTTAACCGACCATAAGACAATGACCATCACAAATTACAACAACAAGTCACTCTTTTTAGTACAAGAACAAGATAAAACAGACCATTCGATCCTTTTCAATAAATAGCCTCTACATATTACGTGCACTAATATGCAATAAGCAGGCACGTACATACAACGGCCAAAAAAGAAATAATTAAATATACTACTAATACATATAATTATTCGTATAAGTACAGTAAATGATAATGTGATACATCAGTAAAACTTTCACGTAGTGTATATTACGGTTAAGTTAAAGCGAAAAAGTGCAAAGCAGTTTTTTCTTCTTACGCAGTATATTATATGGAGCTGCTTTCCTTTTTCAACTTTCACCACCACCACTAGCAGCAGCAGTCTACCCACTTGCAACTCTCTCGCTTGCTTGCTAGCTCGGCAGCAAAGCACGTCGCCCTTTTCTCTCGTATGGCAGGGTTGAAACTTATAGCTTGCTCCTGTGTTTGTCGGTGGACTCGGGGGCGTCTTGCGACTTTCCAACCACCACCACCGTTATAACATGTACCTATACTACTTTCTTTTATTATTTTTTCTGGTTTTTTATAACTCACAACAAGATCAGAACAGCAAAGGGTTTAAATCACCAGTCAACTCGTGACAGTTGCACAATTGCTTGCCTTATTACTTACACAAACAATGATAAAAAGGTAACTTTGTATCAGTATTTTTTAGTTCTGCTGCTCCTGCTATCACACCCCACCTTTCCAATTGAATTTTTTTTACCTACGTCAGTTTATTTTTTGTGCAGAACAAAATTATTAAAATTCCACAGAGATTTCCTCCACTTTCCTCCAACGTCTCGTCTAACAAATTTTTGGAAACAAGATGCTGATCCTGTGCTATCAAATTTCAGTTTTAAGTTTTATTATTTGCTCAGAGGCGGTGGTAAACTGCGTCGTTGTACATACTTAAAATGTCTGGAGAGCGACAGGCTCGGAACACAGAAACATGGGTTTTCATTTGTTATTCATCACCACTACGATTACTGCGAAGCTCTTATTCAATGCTCTTCTCCCAAAATCCGGAAGAAAATAATGCCCATTTTCTCTGTCCTTCTCTCCCTCTCCTTATTCTTGCTACTCTTTTCGCTTCATCATCGTGTCAGTCATTCAACTCTCAAGAAGAAGACAGTAACACACGACGTCACACACTGCTCGCATTTATTCAAACGAACAAAATTACTTTGTGAACAGCATTATGGGTATTCCAGCTGCAGGCTGGGATATACACCAGCGAAAACTAACCCCCTTTTCCCATTCTTTTTTGTACCGCCTTTACTAAATTGCATTTGTACAATATTTTAAGAGTATTACTATTACTATACATGCACACAACAATCGAAACGGAGAGGAAGACGATGATGAAGAAGAAGAGACCACAACCATTCGTAATTTCCCTTTTTGCATCAAACAACCGCAATAACACTTTCCGTTCCGATTTTATGTACTTAACTCTTTAATGCGCCGAACCAGCTCTGCTTAAAATGCAAAATCTTTTGAGTGAGAAATTCCTCTACCCGAAACCCTTCTAACTAAAGTCATAAGTATAAAGTATGCAGTGTAAAGTAAAGCCAGTCAGTCAGTCAATAGCAAAAGCAGAATATATACAGTAAGTATGCAGCAATTTTCAACTTTCAAGATGCCTTCATGGTCATTATTATTATTATTACCTCCGCCCTTCGTCTTCTTCTTGTATTCCGGTGTAGTAATTTCAATGATTTTCAGTCGGTGTAAAGATGATCATGGCGATGACGGGTTGATGGCTATTACGACTGGCACTACTCCTGCTGCTGGATGGGGTAAAGATGGGCTAATCGACCTTCGTTCTTATTCTTCTTTCCTTTCTTCTCTGAAGCACATCACACACACCACCACCGCAACAAACCAAAGACAATAACGGGATATTATGATGATGAAGACGACAAGTTCAAGTTTATTATTGTTTTTCAATGCCCTGCTCTCCGTTTCTTCATGCTGCAAGTTTTTCGAGCTGGTTTTTCCCTTGTATAGGACGAAGAAAAGCTGGTAATCATGTTTTAGTATATTTTTTCCCTCTAAATACCTAAATTCATTATTGCTTTACTCGTACACAGCTTCCAGTTGGGATTTCCACAGCGGACGTCAGAAAACTTTCCGATGAATTACTATTCTGACTACTCGTTGTCCTAGTACAAGTCTTCCAGTTGAGAAAATCTCCTCCTTGCATGCACTGATGACAATAATGGTGGTGGTTTGTTCCGCTGCTGTTGAAATGAGAATGAGTAGGAGGATGTGTTGTTGATGATGATGATAATGATGACAAAGACAAAGGCATCCGGAGAAAGAGAGACAATACGGAATTAATGATGATAATAATGGTGAAGGCAAGTCAAGTGGAGATATTTAAGACAAGAAGATGAAGAAGGGAAAAGAGACAGGGAACATCTGCGTGTGTATGTGTGCCCGTCTGCTGATGTGTATTAAGGATATTATATTAAATGTACGTGTGTGTGTACCGTTGTGGTTTGGTTTCCGTCGTTGGCGTCGTCGGGGACAAGGAGTTTACCAACTTCTACACAATGAACATATATATCTTGATGATTGCAATGCTACCACTACTACTGATGTGGTGTGATGGTGCTGGTGACCCATGCTGTTGATGATGAGATCGGAGCAGAGGAGTAGGAGGAGATGGTCAAAAAAATTTGATGATGACCACACACACCATGATGAGTAACAGAGGGAGAAATAGCAGCCGCGGCGGATAGCATGCTGGAATGACACCTCTCTTCTCCGTTACGTTGTCGTTTGAGTTTCAACAGAAGACAAATATATTTTATACAAAGTGCATATACATTGCTTTTGGTTGGCTATTCCAGACTCGTATTTAGTAGAAAAAAGGGAGCTAAGAAGTGGGAGAGAGAAAGGAGAACATGATCATGTCTTTCTTCTTTCTTGCTTGTCGTGACAAACTTGAGGAATGAAGAGAACAAGTACAAATGGCAATGATGCAATGTGATGATGACGATAATAAATAAGTTGAACAGGGCACCACCGCACCGCCACCACCCACGACCAAGAACACGACACGAGAAACAATATATGTATTTCTATGTACGAATATTATTATATTATCTTAGCTGAAAAACAACTGGATCCGGTGTTCCGTGAAAAACAATAATAAAAATAATATCAGGAGCACCACCAGGCCAGGCCCCTTGATGTGGGGTTGGAGGAAAGATGCTCTCTCTGGCAATGAAGATGAAGACAGCAACGGGGTGAAAGTTGCTATATGGCTCGCTCGCAGTGTTTCTGATCGTTGGTTCGTGCACACGTCCTCTTGCATAAAAACAAGAAGAATTTGGAAAGGAGAAGGAGAGAGAGAGAGAAAATAAAATTGTTCAGAAATGTGCACACGCAACGTAGTAAAATATGTGGTGTGGTGGGAGCCGTGGAAGAAGAATCCGTCCTCCTCGTGTTCCGCTTTTTCCTCCTCTTCTGTCGTTGTTCTCGCCGACTTTGGTATTTATGTCAGGTGGCTACGTGATGGAATGTGATATCACCATTTCCCATAGTGGCACCACACCGCACAGTAGTAAAAAAATCCCAGAAAAGAAAGTGGAATGGAGGTCTTTATTTGAAGTTTTGTGTCTTTTCCAGAGAAAATACGAGTTTTGGGCAACAAAAAAATTTGTATGCACTGTTGTTTGTTGTTCCTTTCAAGAAAGCTCGGTGAAAGCGGCCTCGAGATGCTAACGGCAGAGTAGTAACTTTGAAAATTCTGAGGAATTTCAAACTTTAATCTTGGGAAACAAACGGGGTTGATTTTGATTAGATGTACTTCTTTTTTTAGGGAAAATTAAATGAAAATCTGTATTTTTTCTTCAGTGTGCCTCCGGCGATATGCTCTATCTTTGTCCATTCTTTTAAAAATGAGAGTAGAAAATTGTTACAGATTGTTACTTGGTAAGTTTGTTATAAAAAAACTTGGTGAAAGTGTGAGAGAGAGAAAATTTCCGAGAAATGAACGAATGAAAAATGACGCGTGTATTTATCAAGTTTGCTGATGATAATGCATTGTGTATGACTGCGTATATATGACTGAAGTAAGTAGCAGACTTTCTTTCTTCGCTGAGAGATGTGAAGTGGTGAGAGTCACTTTGTAAAATGAAAGCACGTTTTTCCTCCACCGCACCAGCAAGGCAAGCAAGTGCAGCAAAAGCAAAATCTCCCTTCCTCCACTCCAACGACACCACCAAATGTAAAAAGAAGCCGTTATATTATATGTGGCAGGCATACAACGTTGCTGGTCGAGGAGAGATGCTGCTCCTCCATGCTCCAGTTTACTCCCTGAAACTTTTCTTCTGCCCTTGCTGCTTGGTTTTTACTCATTCCTTAACTTGCTCCCTTTCGTTCAAGCAGCTTCTCCCTTTCACTGATTTGCAACGATGATGGTGCTTCGTATGGATGTAATAGCAATATGCTTAGACGCAAGTATGTAGACAATACTATTATAACGACAAAGCTCTTGATCAAGTAATGAAGAAAGTTTACTGATTTTTTGCATGTTTAAATTGAGAGATGGGTTAGCAATTCAGACAAATTGGAATTTGACGGTCACAAGATGGAAAAGGGACCTTGGTGTCTGAAAAAAAGTTTAAAGGTCACCAACAAAGTTTAGTGAAAAATGCTGTAAATTGGTAATGCTCTCTGGTACTACCATTACATTGTTGACTTGTTTCTATTTTTCTAAAAATTGACAATGAGTAATTGCAAGACAGCTAATTTATTGTCTGTCGGCTCGTGTTTGTACGTGGAAATGGTATGTACACTGTACACCAATAAACGTCTAGTTCCCACAAAGCTTATCGCAGAATGGCACGACGTCGGTCTCAATTATAGCCGGATCTGAGGTCATGGTTTGTTGATTTGTTCATGGATGAAGTATGTACAACAGAGACAGACAGACGACTTTGATCAAGTCTGTGTAAAGATCCAAACATACACCTCTGTTAGATTGGATATTGTAATTTAGAAACGTGGTCACGGTTCATGACCTCAGACTTGTTTTTCATTTAGAGTTAACCCGTGTATATGAATTCGCAGCCACTAATGCCTCCAGGTGCAATGGTGCTTTGCTTTCTGATTACCCATAATCACATATTATAGCATAAGTAATTTAATATGTTACTGGATTAGCATCTGTCTTCGTTAATTTACGCGAGGGAGACCGAAGAGAACTTTATTAGCATTTTTGTATTTTTGCATCCTGTTCTTACCCGGACTCGTGATTTTTACTATGTTTGAACATGAAAATGGATTGTATGTATTATTATGAATACCTATACAAGTTTCTAATGAAAATTATCTTGTTTTGTTGGTTATTTTACCAACGAAGAACAAGATGCCAACTTCTTCACCACACACTATCAACTAGCTCAACATGAAAAATGACTAGTATTTAGCATTAAAATCATTTGCGATGCAGTTGTACAAAATGATAACACAAGATACATATCTGTAGATATGCAATGCATGTTGGCAATAATTGCTTTGGAAGGAAAATGCGTTGTTGGTAGACGGAACTAAATTAGTTGCATTCTTACTTGGATGCTAGAAACAGTCGTTTTAAATCTTTTTCAATTTCCAATCCAAAGCATTGAAGAAAAATTATGGAAGTGTCTCAAATAAAATACATATTAGTAAGTAAAGCATTAGATTTCAATATAATATACTGTTGCAGTTGTAATAACGGTCATTGGTAATCCTACTTTTTATATTTGGCTTTGTTGTGCAGGTATGTCTGCTTCTCCTGCTCCTCCCAGTGGGCTTTGATGCAACAAGGACAACGCGAGAGAAACGCAGTGGTTGGGGGTCACCTGATCCTCCTCAAACTGTGTGGCAGGAGGAATCTGTAGATGCTGTTGGAGACGTGGTTCCCGAACCAGTACTACCCGTCCCAAACAACTTCCCTACGAGACGATAAACGATACAGAGAAGCCAGACGATATGGACCAATGGACTCCTATTACGATAACGGCTACTACTTCTAAGATATTTCTTATTCATGAATGATCTATGCAAAAAATAAAGACGCGTCACATGGTTATCATTTTTATAAATTAAACTTTTATTTTATTTTTTAAAGTCTAAGGCAGAAGGCGTGGCGTATTACTTTTCATTTACATCATTTCTTCTCCTTCACCATCAATTAATAATTTTTCATAAATAATAATCACTTTTTTCTATTGATACTATAGTTAGATTGTAAACTAATTTTGCTGTATGTATTTTGTGATAAAGCTTTAGTTAATTGTATGTACTAATTTTTAGTTTTAGTTGTGTAGTTGAAGGCAGGTCCAACAGTATACATACCTCTACGAATCTTCCAACAATTTAGTATACATTCATAATACCTATCCATGTTTTTGGCTAAAACAACCAACAACCTCACACAAGACTACCAATGATCAATTTATTTTACTAAATTGACAAAGCACGCATAACAATGACAAAACTTGTACTCGCTGCTACTAAATGCATACTCGTCACAGTAATTTGCTTGCCTCGTGACTCCCGTGTGTGACTGCAGTTTTCACTGCTAAAAATTCCAATTTTCCCGATCGGTGTTCCATCTTGTGCAATTATTTTAGATCTTTCTTAATTGCAGTAGTAGTAATAAGCGTCATTAGCGATAAAAAACAAAGCAAAATGTAAGACTCTTAAAACTGAAACTCCTATCCAGCAGACAGCTTTACGCTGGATAATATAAAAAATGAAATAAAGTGTTTGTCTCTAACATCTGTATTTAAAAAATAAAAACAAATGATAATAAAGTGGTCTTTTTCCTATTTTCATCATCTTCTAACTTCTCATAATAATTTCATATTATTACATGAAGGAAGGAGGTACATAATTTTGCATATTATTTGATTTTTTGTGCTGTGTTGTTGCGGATGATATTCTTCTTTTGATGCCATTTCACAGCTCCAAGTGAACACTTTTGGTAAGATCCCATTTCAACCGGCGTACCATCCACTTAACATGAGCCTGACACAGGGTATAGTTGAGTTGTGAGCATTCACTACTGACACCACAATTTTTCGACTCGATTTGCTGGACTAGATCACTTTCCTTTTGTTGCAACCTCTTCTCCATCATCTCAAAGCTGTCGAATTTCTCGGAACCAGACGAGGGTGGGAAGGTGAGCACAATGTCACCATTATTATCATTTAACTTCCGACTCCGATTCAAGCAAAGCTGTATAACTACCCTTCTGTGGTGCCACAATGACTCATGACCCTCGTACAAAAAGATTCGTTTCTCATTTTCATCAAGTTCTTTGATTAGTAGGGGAATTCCGTCAGTTCGGAAATTGAGAATGCACTCCAGTAGTTTCTGACGGTAGTGGCACCCGCTGTAGTCAGACACGTTTGATTTGATCCAAACGTTGGACTTTTGTAGTTCTCGGTCCAACAATGCCTGCTTCTGGTCTCTTGCCACAACAGTTTTGTCATACGCGAGTACCAATTCCAGCAACCAAAATCTGTAGCTCCAGGCGTGATAGTTTGTACTATAGCGTCTGATGGGCTGCTCGATCATATCTATTTCCTGTGATATGAAATTTTCAATTCTACTAGATTCCACCAAACCCCTCTGTAGCGCCTTCTTTATGAGCCACCTGAAAATAATAATATTTTACAATTGCAGTCAAAAATAAGTACAACTAGCTAAAACAATAATGAATTCAAATCGCATTCATTTCATAAATTAAATAAGTATTTTGCAGTACCGTCTGTATGTAAATCCCTCAGGACACTTGGGCTTCCGACTCATCACCAGTGACACAAGTTTCTGCTCCTTTTCCAACACTTCCAAAGTGGAAGGAATGAATGCATCCCGCCTGTAGTTCCACGCCAAAGCTAGGTCAGGGTTGATTATGATTAAAATTCTGCTGAGCATGAGTCCACGAGAAACTCTTTCAGACTCGGAAAGGCAGCTTAATTTACGAGACAATTCCTTATCCCTTCTGGACACCGCACTATTATTATTAGCATTTCCAGAATCCCGCCGTAGTCCAGTGGGGTTAGTTGTCGTTGATGCCTGAATGGACGATTTTCTCCCCTTTCTACAAATCCAAAGAAACTGGTGATAGGAATGTTTGTACAGGTAAGGAACACACCACGACTCCAACGCCAATTTATGAGAGTTCAGATCATGAAGAACAGGCGACTGATTCAGTTTGCTTTCGCATGGAATTATGTCAAATTCGTCCCTGCAAAATGAAAGTATTCATAAAAACATCATATTAAATGACAATCTCAACACAAAAGAATAACGCTTTCAAATAATATGCTAATTAAATCTAAAAATCCCGTTACACTCACAGCAACTCATCCTTTTCAAAGGCATTATTCAGATTCTGCAGTATCTTGTCGCAGAGTTCCGCCACATTCTCATCCCTCCCATGATTATGATTATTTCCATTACTTTCGTTACTCCCAGCAGGACCCATGTCACTGATTCTTCCCCTCGCTGATGATTATTGCCACCAGAGCACTGAGCAAAACTACGAGTATACACAATACACAATACACACCACCGCAAATCCACCGTTAAACGCTTTTATATTTTAACGTAGATTTCCCTCCAAATCCCCACCACCCTTTCTTCGTTGACCGTTAATTATTGCTGGCAAACGTGTCTTTTTCGCAAATTATTTGCAAACCGCGACCCAGAACAACATTATCGTTACATAGCTCTACATTAACCTTAGTTAACAACAGATCTTTAACTTCTAACTTAAATATATCAGAATCACTTAACCATCGTCGTAAGAAAAACTTAATTGCTGAACAATAACAAACAAATTAATTATTATTCCTGTGTGGAGTGTAGTGTGGAGTCCGTTGGTCAACCAAGTAGTCATTGCGCAGTTGTAAAAAGGAAATTGTGAAAAAACAGCATAATTGAAATGCACGCGTGTGCGTGATGCCCCAAACGCTGAAAAATGCGTGCATTTTGGTGCATGTAGTCAGCTGAATAGAAAAACAGATGCTTGTACCGGGATTTTCTGAGTATAAGCCCATGGGGTTGTATTAGGTTTTGGGTGGTTTAGCGACTTGAGAATTACCCCAAATAGACCCCCAGGGGTTTTATTAGGAAAAGGTGGGGTTCTATTAAGAAAGCATGAACACATGGTAAATACCTAATTAAATGACCCCGTTAAGCAGCAAATTATAGTAGGTAACAATGAATTATTTTATTTGTATTCAGACAACCAACTACACCACATTTAACAGCAAACGTAACTGGGCATGGATTATTATTAGGTACATAAATAAGTAAACTGAAATTAATTTATTCAGACAAACTGTCCTCCTCCTCATCCTCTAGATCATCATCGTCGTCACCTGACTCCGCATCTAATAACTCCTCGTCACTGGTGTCTTCTTCAATTTCGACATCGTCAGTCTCCTCAACCGCGTCTCCTTCGTTATCCTCGTCAAATAAAATTTTTTGAAGCTTTTCATTAAGCTTATCCTTTGGAACATCTTCAGCATTCGGAGAAATGCCACAACACTCAAATGCCCGTCGAATGGATTCCGGTTTTAACGATTCACATGCCTTGATGACCATGTCGACTATATTTTGATAGGACGGTCTTTTCCTATAACCCTTTGGAGTGAAAAGTGGAGGTTCGTCCCTCATCCATTTTTCCCATTCGTCACGTAAAGCAGCTTTAAAACTGGAGTTACAGGCAACGTCTAATGGCTGAGTAAAATGAGTTGTCTTGCCGGGAAGTATGATAGCTGAAGACCGGTATTTTTTACGCAAATGCTCCAAAATTTCGGCTTTCTTGTGGGTACCGTAAGAATCCCAAATTATGACTGATGGAGTGGTGTTGAGATAACCTCCACGCTTGGCAAACACCTTGTCCAGCCACAATTTCAGAAGCCCGGTATCCATTGATCCACTTTTATTAACAGCGATTACCGCTTTGCCATTTGGGATAGCAACCTTAGGAACTTTCTTAAGACCACGAAAAATGATCATTGGAGGAAGCAGACGACCGTCGAGGCAAATCGCCAGACAAACCGTGTAACGGCTCTTCCGGTATCCTGTATCTGCACCATCAACAGACTTGTTTCCAACGAAGTCCAAAGTGCAGTCTCGAGTCATGTCAAAATAGCAAGGCGTCTCATCCATATTAAATATCCTGTTGCTTGTCATACCGGCGATAGCGTGTTTCAACTTGGCAAAATAATCCGTCACGGACACCTTAATCTCGCTCGGATCTCGATTATCAATTTGGCCATGATGAGTAATTTTGCGGGATGAAATCCGATGCCTTCGAGTCCACCCAAACAGGAACTTGTCACTAATCTGGTTTAGATGGCAAAAATAAATGTCAATGCCAGATGAAATTTGCTCGAAATACAAAATTCAAATACTGTTTCAAATTAATTAATTAACCGTACCTTAAACTCCGGGGGAAGTGCAATACCAAAGCGAGGAGAAAGAATGTGATTTCGAAGCGTCTTGTACGTTACCGATCGTTTTTCAGCTCTTTCTTGATTGAAGAATACAAGCAACTTGGAATCGATTTCAGGATAATATGCCTTCCTCCCCCCACCTTTTACCCGCCGTGAGTGTCGCTTGTTAACCTGGCTTAACAGTTTTTCTTCCTGTTTCACCCACTCCCTAAGGCTCTTCCTATCAATCCCAGTTTCCCGTGAAATGGAATTTTGGCTTTCGCCCGCCTTCAAACGACTAACATATTTTAACTTATCTTCAATACTATACGATTTACGCTTAACTGGCAATCGTTCACCCTCCCCACCAACAAGTTCTCCCAAATTTGAAGACGCCATGCTTGTCCCAAATAACTAAAAATCAATCCAGAAACAGAACAACACAAACGATGTAACCCTTATGTTGCTGGAAGTCACTTTTCTTGTCAGAATCGTGACTGAACCAATGACTATTGTACCAATAAAACCATAAGTGGCGTCAGAATTATGGCCCCAAATAGAAGCCCATGGGCTTATGTTAGGAAAAGAAATCCCATTATAACCCCAGGTGGGACTATATTTGGGTGGGCTTATACTCAGAAAAACCCGGTAGAAGCAGTGAGCACAGCTGTCATTCTACTTTTTTGTTATCAAAACAGTTTGTGTTTTTCACACTTTCTGTTCTGTGTTTATCTGTCATCGTCTTATCTTTTGGAAGATAATGTGTGCAGGTGCTTTTAGGATTTGAAATAAGCAAAAGACCTCAGCAGTTTCCTGTCAAATTGTTGTACTTTTTGAGTTTGGTCTGTGGATAAGCAAAGGTTTCGAAAATGAAGGAGGACTACGCTGACAATTTGTTGACGGAAATGGAGAGCCGGGTAGCGGCGTTGGAGGAGAAGTTGTTTGGAGACGAAATTGGTTCGAAATCTCAGCAAAAGCGTGAGGTAAGTTGTGGAGGGCTCAGTTAATTGACGATAATGTCCCTAAATCCGCATTATATGAATCATCATTATCTTCAATTGGTTGTAAAGAGGCAATGTAAATCTTCTGTACTTCAGGTGGTTGAAGAACTGGTTCAAATTAATGGCCAAATACAGCGCGCAGTTGCGAATCGAGAAGCTATTGCCCAGTTAATGAAAAATGGTAAGGATGGGCCTGATTATCGACTGGATATATATGCTTATCATTTACTCGTTTAGTAGGTTGCGAGAAAAATGAGTAACAATGTTTATTACCTATGCATTTTTTATCTTTGCAGTTGAAGAAATGATGGAGTATCTAGAATTCGAAGAAAATAATCAGCTACTGGGAGGTGAAGCGAAAGCTAATGCTGTGATCGCTGCGGAGCCTGTAATTCGCCAAATGTTTGCCCTTGTGAAGAGCATCAATCTTCAAGATATTAATGAAGCTATGAATAGTGATGCTATAAGAAGTAAGTGATATGAAAGTTGATGACGTGTGATTAATTATGTGGGTTTGTTTCCAATAACTTTATTTATGTTTGTACTTTGTACAGATTTGAATACGTTAACTGGTGAACTGGCGAGAGTAAAATTAATTCAAATGGAACAGAAAGATAGATACGAACTATTTTGTCAAAAAATTGGGGCAATTGAAGAAGTCATCAGTATTTTGGTAAGTAATGTTTGTAGTGTGTACTTCCAATTCAGAAACATTAAGTTTAAAGGATTGGTTTCTTGCAATCTTGAGCAAGAATATACATTATATGCGTATATTTGTTTTACAGGGGGAGGGAGTTCTCAACAAAAGTTAGCTTTCGTAAAGATATTGAGTTCCGGTAATGCTTTTGCGTTTTTTATTCACGCTAAACTTATGTGAACCATAAAATATTGAATTCTGAATATTTACTAGGGATAAGAAGATACTTGAGCACGCACCTAAAAAACATAAATAAGCATTTTTGATCAGCGATCCATGCAATGTTACATTTTGTATAAACGCTATAAAATAAAAGACAAATCACTAACAAACATTTCAAACGAAGGAATTCATGTAATCGTGTAATTTATGCTCACATATGCTTTTTACGATTGGGTTTAAGTTTATGTAGTAGGAAATAGCATGAGAGGTCATTATGTGACGTTTGACAGCGATATATATTTTTTTCTACTTTGGCTCACATGTTGATTGTGAAATCCCCAATTTTTCGTTCTTTGAATTCGTCTGTGAAGAACACTTTCTTCTTGTGTTGTTGTGACTAACGTGATAGATGATGAAATGTTGCCAAAAATATTATGCAAACTGTGGGTAATGATGTATTACGACTGTTTTAAATGATCCTCTTCACATATGCTTGATGTCAAACGTATTGCAAGCAAGATTTTTAACCTTTTCTATTTTGTAGCAAGTTGCGGTAGTTTCTGTCAGTTGCACTTGTTAAATACCCAAATCCTTTTAAATCTTTTTCAGACGCACACAATCCAAAATCCTGTCATTAATGGTATATTTTTGGGTAAGGTCATGAACCTTCTCGTTCTCTCAATTCAATTCTTACACAGTTTCTCTATTGAGCCATTTCAACGAATTGCCGCATAACAGTCATGTCATTGTTCACTAGACTTTGTTATTACACTTCCGTATACTAATAGTGTCAATGCGCCTAATTACGTATGTATACCAAAAAAATCGACGCGTTCTGCTACTGCAATGTCTAAAAAATCCCTTCCGGGATGGAAAAGTGTTATATAAGTATGGTTTCTCGGTATAATGTAAAACCGGAAGGAAGAGCAAATAATATACATACATTCTCATGATGGCATAGTGCACCAAAGTTCGTAACAAGACGTCTGACTGTCTGGCAATGTGACTTTTACGAAACAAATGCTAGAAAGCTTGTGGTGCTATATTGCTATGTGGCAGTAGTAGTGGAGAGACACAGACAGTCAGAGTTTGTCTTTGTATCTCTGTTGACTGTTGTATAATCCAACTGAAACGCATTAAATGAACCCGAAGAATTTTGTGAGACATTTGTGGATCGTAAAACATCACAAAGTAGAAATGAAATTAAATGTTCATAGTCCATTCACCACCAGAGCGTACATATACCTACCTAATTTAATACTTCTATGCCCTCATAGTAGTCATAATATTGTATTTTACTGCCTTATTCTCGGAACATTTATACGATATGCCTCTTTTCCAATAAGACATTAGGGATAATGATGGCACCTTTTTCTTTCTCGATTTTTTGACAACCTGGAAATGTGCCCTGACTAATGATGAAAAGGGCAATAACTTCATTTTTTTCTATAAATTGTATTCGGTGGAAAACATAATTCCCATTTAGGCTCGTTTATAGCAAACTTAAACGCTAAATTGTAAGACTGGTTAGGCACACATTTTCTAATAAATATTTTGTTGAGCGGACTTGTCTCTGCGTAGCTCTTTACGTAGATAATGCAATGCGTTAAATACCGCGTGCCGATAGCGTGACTTATCGATGCATCCTTCATTTCAATATTATGACGAATGACGGCCACGACCGACTTCTCTCGTTGACCAATTTTGTTCACAGACTCACACTCCCAAGACACAATTTTGTAGCAAGTACTTTTCGTCTGGCAAAATGAAACGGATAACATGATAGTATGCAATTTAATCAATGACATTATATTCATGGCTGCTACGAATGTTTGTTGGAAAGGTTGAAACGTGGAACATGTACACGTTCTATTGCTATGTGCATTCATACGTCATGTCATGGACATATTTATAGTTTATAGTTCCCTACTTGTCGTGTTTTTAGATAAATTAATTATGTGAGTGAGTTAGGTTGATTTTGTGAGTTTCTATGTTAGGATCGGTTTAGATTCTCGTTGAAAATCGATATCTGGCGAAGAACAAAAAAGTAATTACTGTTTGAATTATATTTAAACTGTACGTATTTAATATGTGGTTGTGAATGAACGAAATTAGCAACGATCTTATTTTAAACAGAAGAGTAAAGTAATAGAAAACCCTCAAATAGTATCCCCTCGTTGTGATTTTTATGATTTAATGGATCAAACAATATACCATCATAGGAAACATGATGTTGCTTGACAGGGAGAGATTTATTTCAGCTTGTATTTTTAGGTCTTCTTGATTAAACTTTTCATGACAAAGTCAAGGGCAAGTTATACCATGTTCATGCTACATGCTGCAATGCTAATACTTAGGTATTACACCAAAAGTTTATCTGTAGTCAGTCACAGAAAAGGACAAAAAATCATGATGGATGATAAAATGACAAGACAATTAATTACGTATTCATAATACTACACTCACAGTTTTTATGGTTATGGCTGATAGAGAGGGGCCCCACTAGCTGAAAGATTTTTTTGCTCACTGCATCCTTACTTCCGGTGTATCATTTAGCAACATACAACCTAGTCATTAAACATTTTGCCAAACCATTTTTTGCACCCCATCTTCTATACTCGTTGTAAGTAAACCAATTAATATCCGTTTTTGCACTGCGCGTCCTTCACCTTCTAAAGACCCCATCTTGAATACCTACATAGCAGTCAGCAGCAGCGGAACATAATCTCAATCTATATCAGACAGCGACAGATTCAGCAAAGTATATTTACTGTAGAAAAAAATTAACAACTTGGCCAACAAAAAGTGGAGTTGGTTCACTTGACTCGTTGTCTTTTTTTCAATGTTACTTGAGTTCATAGCTCGCTCGTCATTGTTGTGCGTACTGCTGCTTTCTGGCTGGGATTCCAGCGATTGGCATTGTTCGCTTCACTAGAATGTACTGCAACGATTTTTTTGGAATTATAGTGCGAACCAGCAAATTGCTCATACCACCAATTAATGTCTGTACAATTACCTATTCGCAGTACTGTATATAACAGATTATTGGATGCTTCTGATGATGATGATATCATCTTTTATCCATAACATTGACATTGAAACTATGAGCAACAACAAGTTTTTAATAGAGCAAAAAAATACGTCTTTCCACTTCCACTGCCTAGCTGACTGACTGACACGCATGAAGGGAAAAAAGGAAGTAGTCAATTGACATGTGTAACAGCAATAATCTCTCTGCTATTATATCCCATTAACCAGCAATCGTTGAAATAATAGTAAAGTTAAATATTACTAGACTGGATGTATGTACATAGTATGTATAGGTATTTATACCTTATACCTTGCTTTATGGGTAAAGTGAAGTGAGTACATGCCCAATATAGTGGGATGAGGCTGTACGGTGGTGGTTAATTAATAAAAGTATATTTACGTTTGAAGGCCAACCACTCTAAAATGCACATCAGCCTAGCAGTAAAAAATGAATCCGTCCATAAAAATATCAGATACGCACGCATGTTTATTAACGCCGTTTTTACGACAAATAATGCCAAGTCAATCGTCGTCGCTAGTCATCAATCAGCCGCCATAGGACGACAGGACACAAGAAGACTTTTCAAGTCAAGTCTCTCGTAAGAAGTGAAGTAAGAGAGAAAAAAGCTGAATCAGTTTCATTCAAATGAGCTGACTACGCACAAAATAAATACATACACTGTTATTAATTTTCTAGTATCCAGTAACTAGAATATTGACAAATTGCAGGAGTTTATACTGCTCACCAACACAAAAATGAAAAGAAGACGCTTGTCATGCTCACGACTATGACTAAGATGGTGACAGGAGGATGATGATGATGATGAGCTCTGCTGTGAATATTAAAAAAAGAAGCGGAAGGAAGGAAGCTCGCTAGCAAACAGTTGAAATGAGTCCTTTCAATTTTTGTTTCTGCATCCTCAACCACGTATCTCGTCGACAAAATAAGTGCGTATGGCCATCACATGCCATGTTTGCTTGTCAAATTCGCTGCTGCGTGTCAAGCCTTCTGATTAACCCACTCCATGATGATGATGATGCTTCGCTCACACACAAAGTCCCTTTTACATGATTTAAGTTCCATGCGTGATGAATGGCTTTAGCGAACAATTATCATCATTATCATTTCGCCAGGTCAATTGCTTTGCTTAATAGTGCACTGCACGGGAGAAGGGTCCTTCAACATTACATTGTGCGCCAGCAAATCAAGTTATAGGCTTATAGGACACAGGAAACGGTTATCCCTATAAATATCGATTGTCATACACCCTCACCTGCGAACAACCCCAACCTAACCAGCAAGTCATCACAAGCAAACTAACTGTAGTTGTGGCTTAAGTCTAATAACGATCATCATCATGATCATCGTCGTCTTCCACAGAAAAAAAGGACATGGTGGTTGTGAGAAGAACCAGATATACAGATTTTAATGAAAAGAGAGAGAGAGAATGGAAGGAGTATAGTTATTTAAGAGTGAGTAAAGTGGTTTATTATGTATGCAAAAGGGAAAAAGGAGTTTCGAGGTCACCATCACATTAGTACAACTATTCCAATCATCATGATCATCATCACTGTTAGACTGACTTATTATACCTGCGTTGCCTGCCAGTCTGCCTGCTTCTCTGCTGCTTCCATTTTATGCTATCATCATCATCATCGTATGTATCATTGTTGTTTTTGTTGTTGTTGTGTGATTATTGCTGCAATACACATTATTAGCGTTAGCGCAAACAATATGACTTTATAAGTCATTATTGTTACTTTTGTTAAACAAAACTAGGTAACTATACTACAAGTCCCAGTGTATGATGTTCCTACTATACAGCCATTGGCTCTATTTAGTTTTTCTAGCAGTTTACTTCCGACAGGGAAGCAAGTTGCATTCTCTCTCTGAGCGTTTTGTGTCGGAAGGACACAACTGCCTCTTCTACTATTATCATTATTATGCGTGTGCTCTCAGGACGAGTATTACAATGGTGGTGGTGTGTGTGGTTGGCGGTGGATGATGAGGAGAAGAAAAAAATTAAAATAACAAATCCATTTCCTTCCTTTTCCTTTTTTGCTCTCTGATTTTTTTTATTGTATTGCTTCACATGTTTAAGTCTTTAATGATCAGCATCATCATGTTGTTGCTGCGATTATGATCTTCATTTTCAGCAGTAGTCAGTCAGTCGCTCCATTTACGTAGGTTGGTCCAACATGTAATAAATAACGTAAGTAGACCGGTCACACAATATCTCCAAGCATCTATCCAATAATATCCATGAGACGATGAATTATAATGGCCCAGTTGAAGGTCGTTGCATGGAGGAGTTGGAAGGAACAATGGAATTGAAGTCAGGTAGATAAGCAGAGGAGATACATACTTAATGAAAAAATAGATCATTTGGAATAATAATTGAATTCTTTATGGATGCACGCATTAAGTTAAGGTGTTCAATTATGATTATACTACTCTCGCTTCCTTCCTTCCAAGCCAAACTTTTATTGTCATCCTCTTTTTTATCAACACGATAATCATGCGTGAATTGTAAGTGAAGGGGCGTATGTGTGTAGTAGTAGGTAATTGTAATTCAAGCTTCTTTTCAGTCTCGATTCTTTCATCTTCACGTAGTCCAAGTCACTTGGTGTACTCCTTCTTATTGTTTCCTTCATCCTCATCGTCGTCAACCTACTCAAGTGATGTCACACACACATTGTTTGACATTTGATACGTTTATGTTTATTATTAAGCACTATTAATTTGACTGGGAAGGGAATTATGGATGAGGAGGATGGATGCTGGCAGGCACCTTGATAAATGCACTTATTATGGGACTGCCTCATATTGTCTCGTATTTTTTTATTTTACACGCATGATACTGTCATGATCATCATTCTCATCATCTTATCACCTCCACCACCACCACCATCAGTTCATCTCCTAATATCATCGTCGTCGTCTTAAGGATGGACAACACGACATTAATAGTGAACGTGAGCTGCCTCTTTGATTCCATTTCTGGATCATTGTCATTGCCATTGCCAAAGTTTATCAACAAGGGACAAAGCAGCATGTATGAGAAGGAGTAAATGAACTAATATTATTTTTATGAATGCAATGGCAATGAGTTGGATTGAGAGGAGATGAACAGTGAATGAGCTGTATAATATTGCAATTTATATTAAAGTAGGGAGAGTGAGAGGAATAAAATAAAAAAGCGGAGGGAGGTAAGGTAAGTACGAAAATAGACATCTAGCCAGATAAACTTTGACAACAGGGCCCAAAGGCAAAAATTACAATATGAAATTTTGATCTCTTGATGATGACGATGCGATGGTGGTTGAGATAGGATAATTGAAAATTGTCACTGGCTGTGTGTGTGACTATTACCAATGTTATTATTTTAATTATATTATTATTTCATTCCATAAATAAATAAAACATCAAAAGTCACCTTGCTTGCTGGTTTTGTCTGTCTTTCATTTTTGATTCTGTTCTGTATGCCGATGTCTCATTTGTTCTATTAGTTATAGACATCATTATTTTGTTACTTGTGCACATTGTGGCACTTTGCTTGGCCGGACAGTGGTGCAATGTCGCAAAGTGAAGTTCCATGGGTCAGAGGATTTTTGTTGAAATGACAATGACAATATTTAATGGTGACAAAAATTAATAATTCAATTCTTCGCTTCGCACATGAAAAGCGGATGTGTTAAATTGAACTGAATTGAGAGTTGAATAGTATGCGACGTCATGCCTTTTTGTGACGCTTGTTCATTGATATAAAATGAAGATGGATGAATGGGAGGACAGTCTATTCACTATTCTTCAAATAAAACAGCAACAAACTTCATCATCATATAATATGTCCTAATAATGTGTGTTTTTACTTTTCCATGTTTGACGTTATTTTTTAAATGCAATTTTGCTCAGTTTATGCGAATGTCTATTTTATGTCACGTAAGCTGTTTATTAAATTAAATAGAATTCAGTACATACCTAGTTAGACTTGAAATATAATAATATATTATATGTCATACTAAACATAATATAAAACAGTGGGCATATAATAAATAAATGTCCCCGTCGATGGACAGGAATCACTCAAGTTACCCTTGCATTCTTTTTCGGTGGAATTTCACTGGAAGCTTTAATACATGTGGAAAAATACACGGAACACATTACATTATCATGAGAGTTTGCATTTGCGAGCGAGAACGTTAGCATGTAGGAAAGACGTATCCTGGTTTGGTCCGATAGTCTGATTTCGTAAAAAATGGACCACCTTTTCCTTGAATTCCACTTCTCGGTAGTCTTTGCGCTGCATAATATGTTCAAGCAAGCATTGGCGTACCTAGTATTTGGATTCCATTGAACCCGTCCTTTCCACTAAGCATATCCTTCTATTCTATGAAAACCCTGTACCTACGACGTACTATTCTCTTTATTTTCAGCAATTTCATATCCATTTCACTTTTAATAAAAGCATTAAGGAGAACCGCACATTTCGGATTAATGACTTTTCCGTGCAATAAATAGTCTTTCCCAAGAACAAATAACTTTAAAGTAGATGGGTTTTGTTTTTATGCTACGTATCTAATCTAATCTAGTTTGTACTTTGTCACTGCTTGCCTAAGGTAGCTAAATGGAGCAAAATAATGATCATGCTGCTTTGTAGACTATAGACGGATCGTGATGAAAGGTGATGAGTTGAGTGTATGTTTGTGTGGAGTGGGTCCAACATAAATGATTTTCGCCTGTACTTTAGCACTTGTTCCAAACACCTACATAATCCATAATCCACAAAATTGCACAACCATGTTACTGTGGACTCTGGACATGTATAATATATTGTCCAAAGCAAAGGTATCTTTACATTTGGCTTAATTTCTTCATCCTACGTGTCCTGCAAGAGCGTAGGTGTCAAAGTAGTAAAATGTAGCCCAATGGACAAAAAACCTAACAAGCGAGCATGCCTGCATGCAAGATTCCAATTACCTAGTATACAAAAGAAAGAGAAAATGTAGATAACACATAATAATGTTGATGACTCATACCTCAGATTCATGACTTGCATCGCTGCGCTGCTGTATACACTAATCGAAACTTCCACTCACTTTTCTCGTCCCACGGTGAAACACGTAGACTTTCTGGATCTGTATTCTCTCGTTTCTTCTGGTCATGTCTGGCACGAGGGACGTAGGTATACATGCAGCAATGAGCAATATAGGCGTAATCGTACTCATAAAGAGCACGAAGCATTCACAAAGCACAATGACATCAACATTTTGTCATTGTTCCTCTTTCTGGAATGTTTTCTCTGAAAGTAAAAAAGCACACGAGTGACAATGACAATATGACATAATATTATAATGTTACGTGAGAAATTAATGTCTGCGTTAAAAGAAGGAATTGTCACTTTTCTTGCGAAATCAGGGAGGAGGTAAAAGTTGTTTCTCGCTCGACACAGTCGATAAGTTTTTTATGAGTAAACACATCAGATTACCTAATGAGTGTGTTCATCGGAAAATATAGTGCATGCACGCGGTATTTGTATCATTATTAAGAAAACATTATTCGTGTATATACTATCACGCGAGTAATTCACTACTACGTGGCATTTGAGAATGCACTTTGCACGTTATAAACACTTTTTTATGAATTAGCGTGTGCTTTATGCATCCTACCGACATTATCAATAGTGGTATATAGCGCATGTTTGGTAAATTGCAGTGTAATAGCATAAGTGGATGTGGAAGGAAGTATTTTAACACTAAAAGCAAACGATGCTAGCTGAATCCATTGCAATTTTACATAGACCTTGCTCTATTCTCACTTCCTATGTTACGTTTTTGCTGCGCTTTTTTTGTTTTTCTAGAATGTTTGTTTGGTAAGCTTGTGCTGCTAGTTGTTTTATCTCTCTATTAAGTGAACAATAGAGGCTGCCGAAAAATGCCAATGAGTCATAGTTATCCCCTTTCGACGATGATTCAATTCTTTATACATTTTCTTCCCGTAAAACATAATGGATCAAAAATATTTCACCCACGAAAAAAATTGATTTTTTTATGTTTTTGATGTCTTATTTCGACACGTTTAACAAAGGAAAGTTGTAACAAGAATGACAGCAATGACTTTTTAAGTGTCTATTATCTTGACTTATAGTTTCCACGTCCAATGATGAACGTCAGTGAAATGATCGTCATCTTGTGATTTATTATTACGGTTATGATCATCCCGCATAATATTTAATTTTATCGACATTGCCATTTTGCTTACTCAAGCCCAACATCGGACTATATCAAGAGTCCCAACCCAATTCAGTAGTCTGATATATTTAAGTATATTCTATTTGAGTATTAAATGTACACTTATATACCATTTTATGCCATATACACCTAAGCCAAGTTATTTTTTCAGAAAGACAAGTGCATAATCGGAAAATGTATCGGCAAAACACACAAGGCACGAAAACGACGGCGAGAATCACGATATGTATAAGCAATCAGTTGAAAAAGTATTAGTCATTCGTATTCAATTTATAGTACGTCAATATAACATCAAGTGAAGGAGTACAATAGAAGAAAATGCATGATACTTCATAACCTTATACACGGGCAGACTTAATATTTTGGTGGATATGTGGTTTCGTTGTCTACAGCGCTTACCTGTTTAGAAAGCATTAGTCATCCTCCCATTTCCAACATTCGACATGAAATGGACGTTGTGAATTAATGACAGCAAATTATAGAAGAAAAATGATAATATTTTGAATTATAATAAATACCACTTTGAACTGGAAAAGGTTAACTGATTCAAGTGTCTAAATTCTGAGTAATCTTTCCTGGCAATAAAAAATTATGATGATCAGCAGAGCAGCAGCAGGTAAATCAATAATCTGCGTTACATAAGTTGGTTGAAAACAAAGTCACTCGCTTTCAAATATAATCTAATATTTTTACACGATAACAAAATAACAACCATCAAGGTGACCTTTTCCGATTTATCAATTTTTGTTTATATTTAACTTTCATTATCATATCATAATTGAGCGAAAGACACTTTTGCGAATTGTAAATCTGGAAAATCTGTTGCCTGTCTAGATCAATATTTTAAGCTGTCTGTCATTATACTTGATCCCTTTCTTCTGCAAACAAAGAGATGTTTATCAGTATCATCTTCACATTTACAACACTACTATAAAGCAGTCTTGCAAACAGTACAGTTACTCTGTTTCCAAGCTCAAACTCATATTTCCAGGTATCACAAATAATGCGCCTACTAATACAAAGAACGAAATAGGAAACACATGTCGGATACAACAGCGTTGCGTTGTGTGGCGTATTTATTTTAAAAGCAGGGTTCATCAACACATTAAAAGGTGTTTACAATGGCAAGTTGTTTGGAAGAGCTGTCGGCACCGGGCATACAATAATAATTATTATGATAATCATATACGAGTAGCATGTAGTCTAATGGTGACTCAGGCGTGCTCCTAATCCATCCAATTTCCATTCAAATTTAAATAGGGGGAAATTGCTAGAAGTACAATACCGTTTTAGGAGAACAAAGTACAAATTCCTCTTTTTTATTCCAAAAAAAACCACAGCACATTTTCAAGCCATGCTGCCAGCATCGTATGATCATAATCATGACAGATCGCCTGTCTAAGTATGTCCATCTAACTAAGCTGAGTTATTTCCTTGACACAACGATTTTGTGATATTTTAATTCATTTTTTTACTCTTTTTGAATTAAAATGGCACAAAATGTTGTATGCTCTTCTGGTTCCTGGTATGTAGTGTGGTTTACTCATGTGCGAGAATTAATTTGTTAAAAAGTTATTATTTAAACTGGATTCATGCAGAATGTTAAGCATTTTATAGACTCCGGTTTTCCCTCAAAATGGCAAAAGTTTTTATAATAATCACATATACCTAGTATATAATCATGCAGTTGCCTCATGCAAAACGTAAGAATGAATTAGCAAATGGCAAAATGAATGACAGAGAGACGAGACCTATGAGGCGGATGATATTTCACTTATTTCACAATGACAAGACAATATTTTTTTAAACGCATAGCAACACCATCATTGCATGCAGCTCTTACCAGTCAGTCGCCAGTAGGGTCCTTTCAAGATCTACTAAAATGTACTAATCCAACATTTCGACCTCACATTCTTATATTATATTATATGCACTTAATTTAATGATCAAAATTTTATGATACGATCGTACGATATACGACGGTTCATCAGCTAAAGATAACCCACTTTACTTTGTTGAATCCAAAATTCGTCTTGTTTATAGGTAGTAGTTTAAATAACAAAAACATACAAAATCCACTTACTCATCAATAGCGGCGCAGTTTAACGCATATTAGAAATAGAATCACTAAAACAGATCAAACGTCTGGCTGGACAGTTGACGAAGGTCTCACTATCGACTACTGATGTATATGTTGTCTTGAAAAACAACACGCCATATATAAATCCATTGAAAAAATTTCAAGATAGAAAGGAGAAAATCGTTAATTATACATTACTCCTTGCGATACATAAATAAACGAGATAATGATTGCAAGCAAGATTTACTACTGCTTTCTGCGTTGCAGGTTTTATTTGTTTACAGACAAACTACGACATCATGATGGATGGCTAATCATGTAAAGAGTTCATTAAGATCATTAGATTTTGAAAGTCAAAAAGTCCAGTAGACTCACGCAGAAAACATTTTATTTTGATGCAGGAAAATTTTTGATGAAATTGCAAAATTTGTTTTGTAGCTTGCAGTTTCTTTGTTTTGGTACCGGCTAATTTGTCTGTACTATACCTAGCTATTAGGATGTGCATGCCCCATTACCCATTTTTTGTTTAAAAATAAACACCAGAATGTACACATAATGAATCGAATATTATACATGCAGCTTGTAATAGACAGGTTGTTTTTTAAACAAAGTAAATATTGAAGAAATAACGGAAAAATACCCCGTTTCAAAAAGTATTTGTACATTTTTACTAATTCACTCACAGGAGTCGTTCCTCTCGTGTTGTTTTTTTGTGCTGACACAACAAAACCTAAAGAAGGAGATAGTGAGTATGGGCATAAACAGAGACCACAAGGTCGTTGGCTTGATTTTTTTCCAAGCTACCTCATTATCATTTTTTCTCACATGCTGATTATAGTGTTGAACAGGTCTGCATATGTGTAAAATCATCATGTACCTTGTTCCTTTCATATATTGTGCAGACTGGATAACTGGAAACATGCGATTCTCACACACACTGGATACATCAGTGTACCACCTCAATAATGGTTATTATTTAAGGAAGTAGCTTTCAACCATCATGTCTTCCAGGTTTTGGTTCCTGGAAGTTCTCATGCAAAAAAAAATCCAGATTAATAAACCCGAGCTGGAATTTCATGCAGAAAATGGCACGTTTTAACTCTATCTATTCTTATTTTATAAACAATAAAAATGCTCAAATTGAGAGCACAGGATGTTTACAATACGGACAAGGAAAAGAAAGGAAAAGATTTGCATGAGAACAGAAATAGCTACAAAAAATATGAATAAGTCGGGGATTTAATGATGTAGATTTTAAATAAACAAGGAAACTAAAAGACAAGTTTTACCAGAAGCAATAATAAATATCCTCTTTGCATCGATCATTCACTTTCAATTAAACACGCTTGAGTTTTTTTCAAAACGGCATACCCAATGTTCTTTGTTTAAATTTATGTTTGCACTTCCTTACAGATTTTTGTAAAACGATATCTACTGCACCAATCTATCCGCAGTTCTTTCCGTCCCACTTAATTTAATCTAAACATATCTCTTAAATCTTACTACTAAAATGGCAAATGAACCGTCCATCAATCACAGAAAGAAAGACGGTAATATATGACTTTGTTGTGTTTGTTCACTCCATTCATTAGCCAGTTATTCCAGCTAGTTAAATAACCGCATGCTAGCACAGGCTGGTAATACGGTATACATGATTATGATCAATTGCGAATGCAAAAGCGGCTACGAGGTAGGTATTAGGTATATTGTAGGTATATATGCACCTATACAAAATGACTATCAAAATGAAAGTGAAGTGAATGAGTAGCCATATTTTCAGGTGTATAGGCAATCACATGATAGTGATGAAAAGGTTTTCTTGCTTGAAAAATTCCTTTATTTCCTTTTGCAAAGTGAGACATGAAAACAAGCTTGTTTATTATCTAGGAACGGCAGGAAAACGTCTTGTTTACTCTACATTTTACTGTTTACGCTATTAGCTAAATTCTATTCAACATGCTCGTAATATTATTATTTTGTTGAGCGAGTTTTCTTTTCAAGACGTTCATACATTTCCACACTGCTTTTTTATGCTGCTTTTTTGCTTGTATTATACAAGTTGTATAACAGTGTTTCTTATTATGTGTACACCATGACATTATCTGCAGGAGCGTAAGTAAAAGTCAAACAAACAAAACGAAAAGCAGGCAAGATAAGTGCTTGCATAAAACCACATCATCACCAGACCAGAAAGACTCACTCTCGTAATCAATAAGGCTTCACAGATCAGGCCATTTCTCTGATCTCTGCTGAGAGAGAAGAAGACGTAAATATTCGTCATGTCATAAGACCTATGTTAATGGCAAACGTGTTGTTGTTTTTTTCCTGTTTAGTGCCAGTAACGTAACAACGTAACCTTCTTGCTGTTTACGTTGCGACTCTTTTTGGATGCACTACGCCACCACCACGCCATGCCACGTCGCGCTGTTTTCTAAGCTGATGCTGATCTCATTCTCGAATTCTCGATAATCATTATTTTCGCGACTTTTTGCAAAATTCACAAGCTCATACTTCCTCTCTTCCCGCTCTATCCTCCATCCATTACATCCATACGATGTCGATTTGCTGCTATTATGCTAATGCGCATCCACATTCTTCGTTTTTTAAATGGCAAATTTGCAATTTCCGGATGGATATACGCAGCGCTCAAGTGTCTTGTTGTGTTTTTTTCTTGTTCTGTATGGAAATGGAACGAACTGCGTTGTAAAGACAATTTTGGAGTTTTGGCGTCATCCGCATCATCGTAAACAAAAAAATGCGCAGTATGAATGCATTAAACATACATACATTGTTTGTAATGCCATCAAGAATTGCATGCCTTTCCAAGAACGCGAAGGAAATGGAAATGCAAAAACAAAAGGCAAAAAGAAATTACATGGATAGATGAAAGGTACCGGCACTGCCATCAACTATCTACATACCTATCATCACATTCCATGTCTTACCTTCAAAAACTAAACACAAAACATGAATAAGGGATTGCACAGATTTGGGATGGTTGATGGGAGTGGTATCAAGCGAATTGGAATGAATGCAAAAATGACTGCAATCTGTCTAAAATGCAATATTGTATTAGATTAGCTATGCCTATTATTATCATTGCCTACTATGTTTCTAGAGGAAGCATTTATGCATCTGATTGGGAGAGCTGCTGAACTGCTCGTCTCATTTTTCTTCTTGTTCTCATTCTCTCTTTTCTTGAGCTTTTGTGCTAGTTTGCTTTGTGGATAAAGCGACGACTGACTACTATCTTATTGCAAAATATCACTGCAAAATACTGCTTGCCAGTAGTAGTTTTCTCTTTCAGCACAGCACATTTGCTTGTGCACATAAACACATGCTAAACATATTTTAGTTTCAAGAAAAATCCATGAACTCAAATGCACAGCATGATTAAACACGGTATTTATTTGTACGAAAAGATTTGTTGGCGTGGCCTGGTCCTCCATATTGCTTATTTATGTACTAGTGCACTTTTGATTTGATTCAATTCTTTACTTGATTCAACAACCATTTTATTAGGATAGGCATATGACCTCCCTCAAAACATTCTACCAGATTTTGCTTCTCAGCCAGTTCATTATACATACAGGTATATGCATATAAAATCACACAAGATTAATATGTTAGTTCATAGTTCATATACTTATAGGGTTTAAGCTTATATTTTTTCATAGTTTGTATAACCGCCTAGAGTTCATTACATACATTATCCTCCACCATCACCAGCGAACCAACTAACGGCTCGATGACAATAGTCAATCAGCTTACATACATACATGCACAGCGGCATTAGCGGCTATCCCTTTTTAAGCTGTTTGGATGGAAGTTTTTACCTTGACGGAAAGAGACAACTACCGAGTGCAAACTTATTGAATTACTAAACAAAACAAAAACAGTAATAAAATGTTCAACTTGTCATTCTACTTTTTGGTATGCCAGAATCTCATGTATTTGGCATTATTATGATGATAAGTACACACCAAAGAGTTGTGTCTGTTGTGGGCAAATGATTGTGGTTAATGATAGAGGCAAAACAAAAACAAAATAAAAACTCACACATTTTATTTAGCAAAGAAAGGTGCATTGTCACATTAATAGTTAAATTACCGTGTAGTTCCACCTACCTAACCAGATTATTTCTTGGAAAGTTTTCTACAAATGCCTACCTAATTTAATTTTATGTGCATAATGCCCCAAGTTAATTCCATTACATTACCACTATCCACATTTTGGTAGTTACATACATACATTATAGGTTGTTGGAAGATACCTAAATATAGCAAATACGAAAGGGGCAGATCATATATATTTGTTTATAATGTGGACTGTCATGCTTTGTCGATTAATTTTAATTCTCTGTCTTGAACTGGAAGATGGAACTTTCCACTACTTTGGTCGTTTGTCCCAGTTTTTCCTCTAATCAAATAAAATATTACTAATTGTGATATGGAAATTTTGTGTACGTTGCTTAAATCCTATATGATATTAAGCAAGGTTTGTTTACTGTGA
The DNA here is from genome assembly GCA_004115045.4 of Sinella curviseta. Lineage (NCBI taxonomy): Eukaryota > Metazoa > Arthropoda > Collembola > Entomobryomorpha > Entomobryidae > Sinella > Sinella curviseta. The sequence goes on from CM023201.3 coordinate 35,440,526, forward strand.
CATGGTAGAAGAAAAACACTGTCAACTTGATACTAGCCAAAGTTAAAACATGTATAATCATACATGCATGTGGGGTCAAGTAGGCATTTCCCATTTCCATTTTATAGGAACCAACAACTACAAAAGTGGATATTGTTACTCATCGCTTAGCATTCCTCACAGCCTTTGCTTGCCTCCTCGCCTCTTTGAGTTCGTTGGCCCTTTTAGTTTATATTGTTTGGCAAGCCACACTGCACTGTAGAAGCGCACCATACAACGAAAGATTTATTGACGATGTTGACGGTGGGTTTGCTTGGTGGAAATAAGGTGCACACTCACATTGCATCTTGATATTATTATGGAATAGTATATAACAAGTCGATGAGATTAGCGCTACACAGTACAACTTCCACCAAAAAAGTTGATATGATAATGAAGATAGCGAGAGGGGGATTACAGAAGAATGATTATGCGAGTAAGAAGTATTGCCATGTGCATCAAGAAAACTCTCAAAATTGGACTCACCTGGCTGGACAGGAGGAAAATATGTATGTACGTTTTTTATGAGCCTCTGTTGCGCCTAAATGTTTCAGAGATCTTGTCCATGCAGCATCGTAAGAAGGTAAAGATTTATAATTATGAGTCTATAGTACAGCGGTCTATAAAATGGCAATTCAAATCCATGTTGTACCTATATATTTCAATTACTGCAAAGGACGATTACTTCTTGTGCTCGTGAAGGTTATTCCCTGCGGGCATAAAATTGCTTCAAAACAAAGTTCCATCATCATCATCGTCACAGTCGCAGTATTAGCAGCAACATTCAACTTAAAATGGAATGATGATATCATTTTAAGTCGTTTGCTGAGTATTTTTACTTTATACTACTACGTCTTTGTTTCATGATACTTTTCTTAGCGCTCCTTCTTACGTTCTACAATCACTATATCGCAGTTATACCAAGGTGAAACTGGTCATACTAAAATAAACGCATCTGTGGACTGGAATCAATGTCCTCTCAATCAACATACAACATGAACATGTTCCCGTCCTGTAACAACCAAAACAACATTTTATTTTACAACCGTGGCCACTGGGCAGTGCAGTTGTACCAGCAATTTCATAACATGCCGGTCCGTTTATATCAATGGACTGGACATACTCTGATATGTATTATCTTCTTGGCTTTCAAAGAAAACTAGCCAACATCCATAATCAAAATATTTTTATTTTGCTTTAAACTAGCTGCGCATGCAAACCTGATCAAAATTATGAAGAAGGCACCCGCCTTTTCTCAAGATAATTGTTGACTCCACAAAAAGACTGGAAGTGGATCAATGACCAAAGAATAAGCTTGATATATGAATTGGGGTGCATCATGCTAGGAATTTCTGATCTTTTATTACAATGCACGGGATGCCCATTTTGGACAAAGTAAAGTTGATCTTTATTAATCGATTTTGGCCAGTGGCCATTGTAAAATGAATTTGATGAGGTGAGGTAGGTTCAGGGATTTAGCTGGGATTAACAGCGTAAAATCCGGTTTTCAGGCGTGAATCATCTCACTTGATATAACCTTATTTACTGATATTTGCCCTCTCAAAATAAACCCATGGCTCCACGTAACTTCAGTGGGAAACCTGGAGATTTTATGGAATTTTAGCCACTCTTCTGGATGAGAGTGGCATGATAGTTTTTTGTTTCAGACACGTGAAATGTTAGGGTAGCCTCATCAGTGGTCATCTACATGGAACGGACTTTTTGCTTTTTTGATCATACATATTGACGATGACTGCACATGTTGCTTGAGCACTCGAGGAATTACCTGGCAGCTGGATTAAGCTAGAGAAGCACATGCTACTTATGTTCTAGTACAAAAGCATGGATGTAATGTAATCCATGATGAGTGCATGTGTCTGCACAACTACTTGACTCGAAAGAATTATTGTATTAGTGTAGAGAGCAACATTGAAGAGGATGTTATGAAGTTAGGTTATCTTCATATCATTGAAAATCGATAAGCCAAGGTGCACTTACAATTAGAACTATAATTGCTGCTTGAAAAATGAAATGCTGGTCGGACGACTAGGAGGACATGCCAAGGTGTGAATTGTGCTGGAGTATGGATCATAAAAATCATCCGAGAATAATAAATGAATGAATGAATAAACACTACAAAGTATCGAGAACGATAACTTGTGCAGATAATAAAACTTTTTTTTTACAAAGTTTGTAATGCATGGCTAGGGATACATGTCTGCGTGCTATTTTGTTGTCCATGAATTAGACTACCGAATTTTACAGAATTATGTACCTGTTCTCTGCATGATATGTTCGTACATAATTATTTGCACACATGTGTTCTGTGTGCTTTGTGTGTTTTTGAAAGGTGATAAACTATCCCACTCAAAAACTCAAGCACATTACACATTAGGTAAGCGAAAGCAAGGAGAGTGATGATGAACTGACTATAATATTATTATGGCTAAAAGTAAGTAATAGAAATCCAAAGTTTCGCTTTCCGTATCTGTTTGTGTTTTTGTTAAGAACCCACTCAAACGACCGACGTATACCAGTATTAGCTTGCCAAGCACAGCAAAATAAGACGCAAAACTCGAAAAGATTTTGACCTGTGAAAAGGAGAGAAGAAAGGATTTTAAAAACATCGGTGCAAGCAAACAAACTCAATGCTTGCAGGTATAGCAGTAGGGATATAATGTGTATAAACTAGCAAGTCAATATTATGCATCTATAAACTACGTTCTTGCATTGAAACTTGAGCATTTTCTCTCAATTCGCAGACATACAAATATAAATATGTGATGAGATGCTGATGATAATGATTGTCTGAGTAAAAGTATAGGCACCTTTTGTTGGCGCACACTACTGGCGTGGTATTCTTTTTTCTACCGATTTCTCGTCCTACAGCTTTATTATTATTATTTTCCTATTCCATATATCCATGTTGCTACTCTTGTTATAAGATTACAACATAAAAACAGCGTGGCAAGCATGCCTTCTTTTCCTTTCATTGTTGATGATTTTTAGAATGTATTAAAACGTAAATGGGAAAAGCATGCTACTGCCACACCGCATTGCCAACCCGCCATCATCATCTCATCATGGACCAGAGAAGGAGAACAGACAGGGTTCTTGTACGTCACGCCAAAGTTCACTAAAACATAAAATCATTGCTATTACACGACTGTCTGCATGTGCACGGTGCACACCGCAAGCACAGCTATAAGGCATTGCGAAAGTCTTTGAAAGAAAAATCTTTAGATGATACAGATATAGACACACAAAGACGTATTTTCTTGGTATGTACCTACCTAGTATTTTATACACGCGTGTATAAAGTTGTCGTTTTGTCGTGTGACTAAAAAATGAGGAGACTCACTTCTTTTTCTATGCTTATCTTCTATTTTTAATGAAACTAAATTGGGATGAAGGATAAGACATAAAAAAATCTGATGAAATAAAAGTTTTGGCTTGTATGTATGTATATACGTGTCTACGTGGTAGGAGGAAGACACACACGTTACCATACTGTGTATTGTACGTCGTCAATTGAATGAAAATTGTCATGAATTATCGTTATCTTCTCGTGTTCTCTGTATGCATCCAAACTAATTTAATGTACATATGAATTAGACAGCGCAGGAGGATAACATTTTTTGTTTGCCGGTAAGGCCTACTACTGCATGGATGACGAGGATGACCACGTTTATCCCGTTCTCGGAAAGCCATGCTGAGTACACGCTAAGGTTTTACAGCTTCTCTCATTCATTTCTCCTTACCTTGTCTTATCAACCACGTTTCGGCGTACTTTTCTCTTCTGAACACGTCAACACTGTCTGGCCCGTTGCATGGATTTCTGCTGAATCAGAGATTTGAATTTCTTTTTATGTGGAAGAAAGGACTGAGATTTTGGCTTCTGCTTAGCTGAATCGATTACCGTCGCACGTCGCAATAAGAAGACGAACCACTTTTTTAGAAAGAAAAAAAGAAGCATCAGAGTTCAAGGAAATCAATGGCCTGATACCCAAATGTCATGATAATGATAAGCGTCTTGCCTTGATATACTATATAATATCCATATTGGCCGAGGGAATGGTTCATCGAAATCCTTACAGGATGAAATAATAATAATAATATTTTATACTCATGTATTTTGATGATCATGTTGATGATAGCACGTTAACAGTCCATAAAGTTTAATGTTGAGTTGATGCGCATTTAATATGTTGCAACAGATCCGCATGCATATGATAATAGGTACACAATAAATATTTATATCAAAGATGTTTGGAATTGAGCAATATTCTCATCATCGGTACAAGTGTCCCAATAGATAAAAAAGAGCCGTTATATACATATATTCTATACTATATAGTATCTCAACCTATACTGGTCAAGTTTGTTGCAATGCATAATAAATGCAAAAAAATATCTACTATCCGTGTCAATTGCAAGGTTTCTGCGTGTTTAGTTTTTTATACTTAAAACAAATTGATCCATGCTTAGCCGTTGATGCTATTACCACACAGCTTATGAGGATTTGAGTGAGGAGATGCGATAAAGATTTTTTCTCTGTTTCGCTGAGACATGCAATATTTGTGTTGATAAACTACAATTTGCCGTGTGTTGTGACTTTTTTGAGACACTTTGAATGTGACACATATTTTATTTTATGACTTGGTTTAGGTAAATTTCTGCTTTCCAGCACGAAATATTTTATCTAGATTTGCCACATAATATATAAAAGAATTTGTAATAGGTAATGTAATGAATGTATATATTGCATTCTGTGTATATTTTGATCTATATTGATGCAAGTTCGAAGTACAAAGTGTACATTAAAAAGCCATTACTAGTGGTAAGCCTTGTGTATCCATCGACCTTGAGGTCCAATTTTGCTCAGAGGGAGGGTGATAGAGATAGGATTTATAATTTCAAAAAACTGTAAAAAATGCTGAATGAGCTGTTGTTTTTTTATTGAAAACAAAAATATCTCCGTAGGTGTCCTTCAGGAAAAAAAGGACTTGTAAACATTTTTTATTCATCTTTTATAATGGCCCACTCTTTCATCATCACACCATTAATGTTTGTTTATAAATATGAGCGTGTATTATGCTTCCGACCATAAAGATGCCGGTTGGCTCATTGGCTGCCGGTTTTTGTATGACAGTTAAATCATTAGTGTTTGTCGAGCTGTAAAGCTGAAGGTTAAAGAATGAATGAGATAGACAAGTCACTAGAAAATTCTCCAGGTGTTTTTTCGTAAAATGATTATTGCAGAAGGATGTTTTTTCATGCAGTCTTGTGAACATTATGATATGTAGCCTGTCTCTCTGATGTGTGCTGTATGAGTAATCTGTAGGAAAAAAGCTTAGAAAAAGTCTATTTGGAAATTCTATTTACTTCCAACTTCTGTTGCGTCTGTTGCTAACTGAATTCTCAGATATAACTTTATTTTAAGCCGAGGATATCAGAGACGGATTGACAATTCAGACAGAGAATTTTAAAAGATTTGATTGAAGGAACAGATACAGGAAAATTAGTGCAGAACCACGAAAAGGAAAAAAAATAGTTTTGCTATTTGCCATCTCTGTCTGTTGAACATGTATCAAAATCGAAAAATGGAAAAGTACTTAATTTATCATTTATATTTTATTAATGTTTTAAAAATTTGATTCACTGGGGAACTACACTCAAGCATAATCAAAATGGCAAAAGTTTTGCCGCAAAACTAATGAGCGCATGAAATATGCTGTTGCTGTCAGGTGTCACCGCTTTTATGTGTAAATTAAATTTTATACGCTGTGCCTATTCTGAGAAAATGTATATACATAGTACACTACCTAAAAACTACAAATTCAGTCAATTAAAAATGATTTTTCCTGCCATTGTCAGAACTACTGGAAAATTTTCAAGTGTTTATTTCCCAAAGAGGGGATCTTCCTCATTATTTGCATTTCAATATTTTGTGCAAATAGGTAATTCGCAATGCGATTGTAACGCCAATCCATGGAACGAGTTAGATTAGTTACGCCAATGCCTATTTGCATTGTGTAAAAAAGACAAGTGCACTTGTCGTGGTTATGAGTCAACTTGTTTTGAATCAATGTACGTGGGCATTAATGCATGCATATGTAATGAATAGCTTATAATAGTGTTAACAAAAATCTGGTTGGTTTTAATGCAGGCATTATAATGCGAAACCCGGCTCAACAAACTCAAGTAGGTAACTTGTTATTTATGATTATACGAATGATGTCGATGATGATGGGGATAACAACGTAAAAGATCTATTCTCGATTTGATCATCGTGCTGATAAATTTTCATAACGCGAGTAAATTCATTCTTGATTTCTCCTGCCAAACACGTAAGGACAAAAAGAACACCGAACATCATCAGTTAGCGTAATAGCATTGTTTCATGGAAAGCCGGGCTGACGGTACTGACGGTAGAATCTGTCTGCCACCGTCACATCGTTGTCATTCCCATTTTTTTACTTTTTTATACATCAAACCCGGACCGAGTGCCGTTACTATTACGCACGCTGTTGCCTTTCGATTCATTCATATATTAAAAATGTTGTTGGTTTATTTTTGTTATTGTCATTGATTGCCATTGAGTGACGTGCTGTTTTTATTCTGTTTTTGCATAAAAGTGTTATAGATCTTATCAATTTTTCTTTTTCTTTGACGTGGTGATTGAATGTGAAGCTATGATGTGCTTACAACATCAAAAAATCGATAAATAAAAATAGACTGGAATTGTATTGGAGTAATGTTTCATTCAACCCCGATGATATTATGTGCTACATAATAAATACATCATACATTATGGTGTATTTTTGGCTTCTCATCACCGGTCTTTCTTCATGACCGGTCTCTGCTATTCTGTGTTCCTTGGAAAACTCCTATAGCTCATTTTAGCTATGTCCAATCTTATACACTTCTATAAATAGTAAACTTACGCCTAGTTTGCCACATTACAGCAAATCATATTTATGTAATTACTTTGTCATCTCGTTAGATTCAACAATCATATTTCAGGTTGGATGCATGACGGTTTACCCTGATTGATGGTGGGTAAAAAATGATGGCACGATTATGGTATAAAGAGATAACTAATAAGTTATTAGTAATAACAATGACTTCATGACATTTATGACAAAAACATGCATATAAATGCATACCTAACACGATAGACTAGCATTCATGATTCAGGTGCATTGCCACATTTATAGTTATTCACAACAACATAACGGTAAGCTTCTAAGAAAGTTTTCTATCAATTATACATATTTCTCTCATTCACTTACTGTAGCCTTTGCATTACTACCTAGAATTCTAATAATGGTGGGTTTCAGTAGGCAAATAAATATTTTTGTTGACCTCTTATACCCCCGTCGTCGTTCTCGTTTCATCCACCACCACCACGGCTTTATGTCTCAAACTGCTTACATATATCGATTGGCAATACGTGTAGGTTAACAACTATAGCTAATAAGCCCTGTACATTTTTATCGAGCTTCCTTTTAGTCCTGAGTGGAATTATGGAAGTTTCCATTATCTTTTTTGGTGGTGGTGCTATGTCCCAGTTTCCTCCTCTAATCATGCATACTATTTAGCTGCTAATATATTTTGGAAATGGAAATTTCGATTAGGTATATATCCACTACATATTATTAAACCATGCATGATACCATGTGCTACATAATGCTTTTTTATTGTCAAAGAATATCACAGTCATGAATCGTACGAGTGTGCATTGAACAGACATTGTTGGACATGGGAAAAGTATTTTTCCCCATATTTCCACTACTGCACTACATATATTAATACTACAATGCACTGCAGCAAAAAAAAACTGTGATTCGGTTCTTGGTTGATATGCATTATTGTTTGTTCTTTGTCTCCTGTTTAACCTTTCTCAGGCTGCCTTTCCTCCTTGCTGGTTGCAAGATCGTTGGCCCTTATCTTATCGCTTATGTTGTTTAACTGGAAACAATTTAGAAGAAAGATTGGGATTTTACGTGTATGTCATGCATTGCTTGTTAGAGGATATACTACCGCCGCGCCGCATGTGTATTGAAAAGTGAAAGAAATAGCCCATAGATATGCAAATAAGGGAATGAAGGAAGAGGCCAAGAGGGGATCACATGAATGACTTATTATCATATGAATTAAAAGAGAGGTCCGTCCTAAAAATGGGTCCATGTTTCATCTGTTCTTGCGCAGATAGTAATTTCCTTTTTAGCGTGCATGCGCATGCACTCAAGTAGTGCATGAATGCATATAACGTAAGCCGACGTTTTAGTGCAGTTCACAGGGAGTTGGTCGAAGGGCTAGAGCGACTTGTTCAAAATGTTGCTGGATTTGAATAATCGTCTTAACTAATTAACAGTGTCTCGACTATTGTGACTTTATTAGTGATTAGAATAATTGGTTTGTCGACGACAGGATAAGTGCATTGAAAAACCGTTTCCGCTCCGCACTCTATTCATCTTAAATGCACTCTCGGTGGTGAAGTAAAGCTGTGTATAATATGCTAATTCTATTTTCAATCTTGATACATATTTACAATTACAATATTCATTTAAGCTCAACGTGATATTATTGCTCTGTGAAATGGTGTACCTTTCCATGATGTGTAATGTTCGTGCTTCGAAGAATTTAACTTTTATTTTGGATTTCCTCTTTTGATAGATTTGGTACTAGTCCCCTGTTCTACCTCGTCTCTGGACCACTCATTGGATAGTCATTGCTGACTACAGTTCGGCTCTGCGGTGATTTTACTTGTTAATTCTCCAGCTGCCCCAAAAAATCCTTCTGTTAATAATCCGGGCATTAAATCCTATAATAACATACAGGTAAGAAGTATATTTTTAATGTACTCGACATGGCCATAAAAAATAAAAGTGTTCCATTTATTAATCCTGACAAGTGTGTGACCTCTGTTATGGCAAGTTATTTCGTGTGTGATTATAATACATATAATTTGAGTTCATTCATTCGTTCATTCACAGATTCACAGTTGCTATTTTTCGTCTCTGAGGAAAACCGGGTGGATTACTCATCGCCATATTACCATTGTCGTACGTACTACCCAGCTCAGCTTTAAAGAAGACTTGAACCCAGTTTGCGTAAACCGTACTCGTCATCCGTCACACCACTACTCATACCACTACTACCGAAGCTAAAAGTGGATTCCGTTTACCTGTGTGCCCTTCCTGGCCTTTGAAGCACCAGCAATGCAGTGCGGCGGTATAACTGACAATAGCAGTGACGATGGTGGTCATATACCACCATCTCAACAGCAAAAAGCAATGCAAGAATATCAGCAGCAAGAGCAAAAATTGGAAAAGGAACAAAGTACAGATACAGAGGAGCAGAGTACAGAAGAAGAGGAATTGGTAGTTGCAATGGGGAACGCTGCAAAAGCTGCAAGAAGAGTTGGCTTGCAGCAACAAAGATTACGTACAACGGGAGCATCATCGGCAAAGGCAGAACCTGAAACTACTGATGATGATCATCCTAATGTAGTTGGCGATATTATGGGAAGGAATACCACTGCTTATTATGTGAATGGTTATGATGAGGATGATGCCAATGGTGAGGTTTGTTACACCAGCCCCAGCACCACTACTACTACTACGGCTGCTACAATAACTGCTGAATTTGCTGCGAAAGAAAAGAAGAATGAAACTTGTACGTTGTACGATTCCGATAGTAGTAATATTCCTGCCACGACTACGACTTGTACTACTACGACTCGTGATGATGATGATGAAGCTGTTGTTGTTGATGAGGATGATTACGTCGTAGGGAATTATGGTGAAGAGGAGGATAGAGCATATAAAACGTCTGGTGCGGCCACCTTGTCCCAGTCAGAACACATCGTCCAGCAGCAGCAACAACAACGTCGAGCAGAACAGGGTTTAAACGCTCTCATTTCCAACGTTAGCCTGTTTCTCGATCAAACGTGGAACTGGTTACACTATTTCCTTGTGACCATCATCTTCCTCAACTTAGTTCACTTTGCTAACAGACGTGCCTCTGTGGTTGGTGAAGCAAGAAGTGTTGTTGGTGAAGTTGAAGGTGCTACCGTAGAAGACGAAGAGCAATTAAATAATTCTTCTGTGGAATCTGAAGAAAGTGGAAACATTATTCCTACTACTAACTGTACAAGTGTTATTGACGATTCTACTTTGTTCGAAAATAGTATCAGTGCGGAAATCACAATGAGCCCCAATACCTGCTCTATTCAGAATCAACAGGAAGTGGAGAAAGCCGAAGAAGCTATCATGGCAGTGGGAGTACCCACAACAGGAGAAAAGGCGGAAGCCGCAACAGAAGTTCCCGTTGCCACCAAGGCAGTAGAAGAAGTTTCACAAGTTAAGCAGCAACAGATCACAATCATTTTGCCTAATGATGAGCAAATCGTAATTTCTGGAGAAGATGCATCCTCCTCAGATGACAACAACTCTGAAAATAATGACCTTGCTGGAATCAGGCGTGACTCTGTAGACAGCTACACATCTTCCGAAGGCAGTGGAAATTTGGGTGACGTTGAGACAGAAATTTGCGACAAATCCTCTGAGGATGGTGCGTCCGTCTCCTCCAGTAGCATTGCTGATGAAAATACTGGAAAGCAAGTTGCAGAGAAAATCATCTCCCAAGTGGAGTCCATGTTCTCAGATGAGCATTTGGCCAAGGATGGCTTTCTCTTGAAGCATGTACGCCGACGATCCGATGGTTTTGTGTCACTCAAGTTGGTCGCTGGCCTTCGCAAAGTGAAACAAATTTCCAGAGAGTTTCCAGTGGTACTTGATGCCCTCAAAGATTCTACCAAGTTGGAAATCAACGCAGATGGAACCAAAGTTCGCCGTGTGGAGCCATTAACTTCATTCCTCAAGTCGGTTCCAATCAAATCCAAGGAGAAAGAAAAGGATAATAAGGGCAGTAGCTCCAACGATGAGAATCAGCTTCCCAATGCTACCATTCAGAATAACAAGTAAGTAGAATTGAAAATACACTTATCATCATGCCTTCAATTACTTTTAATTAATTTTCATTTACTCGGTAATCTGCATACATCTTTTTCACTCGAAATTCAGTCATTTCAATTTCAATTGAAAGGGACAAAAAATATTGAAATCATAATTGATAATTAGTCCTTCTGTCTCATGAGTCATGTGGAGCCTTGCCACTATCATTCTTTATTTAATTCAAAGAAGGACATATCACAATCACATCAATCTCCCCTTTCTTTAATAGAAACCCTAATTCAATTTGGTATTAAGGTACAGTATTATGGTTACATTTATTTTACCAATGTACAATACGCTGTATTCATATTCATTACACACGCACGTGAAGCCTCTAGGGAAAAAAATCATTTTTTGTTCAGCAGCAAGCAAACCCTATCGATGAAAGTGACAGAAGAAATGACCTGACTTTTTTACGTCAGCTAAAATGCTACTGCATTCCAAACTGGGCATATTATTATACTGACTTTCATTCAACAATTTTGTGCACTATACTTATTAGCATACAAATGTGCTTGTGAACGCGAAATAACACCTTACGAGTTTTTCATTTCGTATTTAAATAACATTGAGTTGAAAAAATTCGTAAGGTGTTATTTCGCGTTCACAAGCACAAATATTATTATTATGCATGCTGTGCAATTTTGAAAGAAACGACAAGTCGTATGGCATCATCGTCTCTAACCTTTTCAAAATATTTCTTGCGTTTTTTTTGTCAGTGGTGCAGTCAGTCATACATTTCATTGATTTTATCCTACTAGAAGGAAATTATTATTATGAAAATGTTTGGTGATGAATGGTAATGATGACTGTTGTCTTCTTGAACTTCACTGCCTTGTTCAAGTTTTTGTAGTGTGAAGGAAGCAAGTGGCATTTCTGGCTAGTAGTCCTCTTCTCGCTACACCTTATTTTTTTTTGCAAATTTTGCATTTGCATTGAAAAAAAGACTGATAACAGCAACCATAATAGACAATAGTGTTACAGGATAGAAGGATGGATAGTTGTAGCTATTTTTTTAAGCCGAGCCTAAGTTGTAAGTAGTAAAAAGTGTACGATGATGATGTACGTTCTCTGTGTCTTGTCTAGTCTATTTAGCCTACTTGGCTTGAACCGTTGCGTTGTCGAAATTCCTTTTGAAAGACAAGAGAGATTGGTGGCGGTGGTGGTAGTAGTAGTGATGCCGAAGGCTATTACCATTCTTTTCATTACAACAAATATGCAAATCACCAACACTCTCACACACTCACACTAATGCAGTTTAATAACCCTCAGCACACAGGCAAAAGCAACAACGTAGTAGTAAGTTGTAGTGGATGGAGAGTCCTCTCTCTCTCTCGTCAAAATCAAATCGTCATCATGATGCTCATTGCTCCTTGTTTAAAATGTGCTCGACCTCTATTTCATTTCAATCCCAAAAAATATCTCTCACAAGTCAAACTCTCAATCTCACGTCCAAATCAAGTTTTAGGCTGACTTTGTCTAGGTAGTGGTGGTGGCAGCTATAAAGCTTCACTTTTTCAATATCATTTTTTTTTCCTTTTCCTGTTTGCTCAACTTAAACTTTTGCTTTTTGGACATTCGTATATCGGCGGCGGCATCGTCGTGAGTGAATACATCATGATATTATTAAGATGGTAAATGAATGAATCACTGAGCGTGCCATCAAAGTCAAAAGCTTACAGATATTCTGTCGCTTTGTCTTTTTAATTACTTTTGAAGATTTTGAGGAGAGAGAGGAAGGAAGGAAGGTATGAATATGTATGATTGGTATGTGGCGCAGCTACTAAACACTTCATTTCCTGACCAAGGTCACTTATCTATCTCTCTATATTATATGCCTATCGAAAAAATTGAATGGATGATATCAGCAAAAATATTGGAATGGAAATAGAATAGAAATTATAATATTGTCCGCCCATTTCCCCATTTCCTATGAGCAGAATGGGATGATTGATGATGATGGTGATGATGACAGAATAATTTTTGAATGAGCATGAATGCTGAGTAATGTTGATTGCCTATAAAATGTATGCAGATTACAATGAGCCATTAAAAGTATTATTTAACAAAGTGATATAATAGTATGAATAAGCAAATATATCATTCGCCAATAGTTGTCTAACAATTTATTTTCTTGTTTGTCCACTTGCGTTTGCTCAGGTCCAAATCCGGAAATAAGGAGAATGGCAACGAGAATGGAAACAACAAGCAAGGGGGAGGTAACAACCAAAGCCGAAGGAACAGCAATGCAAACAATGGCAACCAAAGTCGACGAAACAGTAACGCTCAAGGTGCTAATTCCCATCACCGCAAAAGTAGCAATACGAGCACTGCCAGCAGTAATACCAGTAGCCGCCATAATAGCTTCAGCAAAGCTCCAGGAATCCCTCCTTCATCTGCACATCCGGCTGATCTTTTCCGGAACGTGTATATGGCAGCTTATTCGTCTTCTGGAGAAGACTCGCCTCAAGCAGCACGACGACGTGGAGGCTCCCTTCCTATCGCTGCGTTACACCGTGCCTCTCAAAATAGCGGAGCTTACCTGTCTCCAAATTCATCCCCACCGAACGGAACCCTGATCATTGGGCCCAACGGAGCTCGTCCCAAGTCAAACAGCTATTGTGAAGGTGCTAGTCCAACCACGATGAGCCCATGGCTTCAGCGTAGGAAGGCGTCCGCATCCTCCAGGCTTTCCAACGGAGAGCTCACCTTCAATGGGGTCATTAGACAACCCAGAGGGCCTGATGGTACCAAGGGTTTCGCTTCCGGCTACAGAGCCATGATCCTCGAAGAAAGACTTCAGCAGCAACAGAATTCGGCTGTTTCTGCGTAAATTAATTTATTATTATATGAAATACCAGCTTAATTTATGTACCAGTATATGAAGTAGAAAAAAGAGAATTTATAGATATAAAAAAAACTTGCTGCGCTATATGGTATATACGTGGTAAAACAAACAAACAAAAGCAATCAATTTATATATGAAAAAAATATATATATTTTATTATTATTATTATGTATACTCTTGTTTTTTAGTTTTCATTATCACTTCACTATTATTGTTATTATTATTATGATTTTGAATGTGTAAACATGTTCAAACGTTTACATACCGCCCCGTTCTTCGTGCGTAGGCGCTTTACGATTTATATTTGCTAATGTAGTAGTTGTTAAGTTTAATATTAATCAGTATCATATTTCAATGAAAAATGAGCAATGTCATTTTTTATATATGATATTAATTAAATTGCCATTTATACTTTAGTATATAAGTGCTATTTAACTGTATACACTTTGTATTACACTGAACTGACCACATGGTGTAATAACTTTATTATATTCATTTCGAATAATAATATTGATATATTATCAATTTTTTGATAAGCCACCCACCTAAATACCTGAGAATTTAGGAAATCACATTTGTGATGATCGTTTATTTAAGTAAGCATAACAGGAGGATAAGAGGTTATTGATTTTTGACTTTTGTTTGTGTTACTTTAATACTTTTTTGATGCTGTTATATTATGTTAAATATTATTATTATATTTACTGTTATTATGATTTTTTCGTTCGTACTGTCCTAGTATTATTATTATTATTATTATATAACTGTAATAATCACATTACATATCTCAGAGAGAAAGAAGAAGAATGTTGATCATGCTTATATACTTTAATTAAAAAACATTGCTATTACTATAAAGTTTACACAGGTGATAATATAACTTTAATACACACACATCATCTTGCTATTCTATTAAATATAATCATTTTTCGTTAATAGTCTTAATTATTACTACGTTTACATGATGCTACCTACATAACATGTAGGTAAAAATAAAAAATAAACTAATTATTATTACTTAGTTAATATGAACTTCAGGCAAGCTTTCTGTCTCAGCAATATATTTATGTTATATTTAGGTTTAAACAAAATACTACTTCTGTGTTGAGAAATATATTATCTTAATTGATGATATTGTTGTTGAAGAAAGAGTATATTAAAGTCAAGACTTTTTGTTTTGTTATATTTAAACAAAAAATATGAGAAATGGATCTTGTGCTTATTTTTTCAATTGTCATAATTTTCACTCAATAATGTTGCATTCGGTTCATTCAAACTCATTCATTTTTTTAAAAATGAAAGTTACCATAAAAAATTATTATGAACTATGGCTGGATTTTGTCGTTGTCGACTGTCAAATCGTGATATAGTACCTCATAATAGCCATATTACAAGTGCTCTTGCTCTACTTTAAATCTAACTTGTTGACGTGTCCTGTGCATAGTGCAAATAAACTCTGACATTAAATATACCTATTGCTAGTTTTACGACTACTATTATGGCAATTTGCTTGGAAAATATTGCATCGCATCTCTCTCTCTGCAAATATGGATTCTCCGTTGTTGCGAACAAAATAGCCTTAACCTAGTTATCAATTGGCCATGTGGAAAGTCCAGTAACTTATATTCTGCATTGCCAAGTCACGTAGCTTTTATGCTTACGGTCTGTCTGTGGTGTATGGTGAGATATTTGACGCCCGTTCAAAATCAATAATTTTCTCACTAGCTGGTACAGTAGTACTCGTGGTTGTAGTTGGTATTGGATCCTTACAGCGTACGTTGGCATCTACTAGATTTATTGTTGTCATTGTCCTTAAATTTTTTGCAGCACTTTCACCATATTTATTAGTGTTCCATGAAGAAAGCTTGCTCAGAATGAATCAAAAGAGAAAGGGCAACAACGACAGAAAAAATGCACTATTTTTTACGATACTGCGTTGCAGATTCTTTTACAACTTGAGGTCACCCATAAACCCGGTTGAATTTCTAGCCCTGTTTTTCATGCCCATTCAGAGAATTAGTTTCTCTTGGCTTCATTCCGCCGGTGCCGTTTGTGCTGAAAACGTCTGCGGAGAAAAACAGAAATGTAGGGCACAAGTAATTTAGACGAGCCTAAGAATGCAAGCGTATCAATAAAATTGCATCATTGAATACGAGTGAGATATTATGCGCATGTTAGAACAATATTTGCACTGATCAGTGCTATTGTTTTTGTTATGTATTTGAAACATGGTGCATGGTACAGTTAAACATTTCTCGTGAAACTATTTGGGTGTGTAAAAAAGACCGAGACATAGATATTAGATGCATATAATATAGCACAGCGGAAAACGCAGTCACTGAAAGGACAAAACATGCATACCAATAAGAAAATGTCATAATATGCGGCACATGTCATTTTAAAGTGTAACATGAAGATGACTCGGTAGTGTGATCCTAATAACCTCCAGTAGTAGTATAACACCACGTGCAGATCACAAACGTTCCATAACAAACAAAACCACTCACATTCTACATGCATGATAATCTTCGCTGTGATCGGTGGGGTAGCACAAAAAATGTTCCATTTCTTATCTGAAATTAACTGACAATCACGACAGGAGAGAGCAATCACGTTATTTTATTCCTGATTTGGTTCTGAATGATGGAATCCGTAATCTTTGAATTTCATCGTTTGCTCATGTGAATGCGTGTTCCTTCCTCGAATTCTCAAATAAATATATTAAATACCTAAATAAAGTTATGCACGATATTTCTGTTTTATTTTGCAACTAGCGTAACTTTTTTTGTCATCATCATGAGGCATGTCACGTAGTCTTTTTCATTACATTTTATTTCACTACATATTGCCATATTATACTTATTTACGTATGCGCATTTAATATTCTCGGAACAATCCAAAAATTGCTGCAACAGCAAAAATACGGAGATGAGACGATCATGGTGCAAAAATATTATTGCACTGATAAGTCATAATCTTCCTCCGTCATACATACAGATTAGGGAAATCCAAATTGTGTTTACTTTGAACTTCGAAAATGGGAAATTCTGAAAAAGTTTAACAGTCATGCAAATGCCTATATAGTGCCGTGTTGTTTTGGATCGATCGGTGTCACCATATCGTCATCTCCTTTCTGCGTTGTCAACAAACTTTAATGGATTCACTAGTCCATAATTATTCTCATTGCATGATCAGCAGCCTCACGAGCCATTAAAAACGGTCTAGTCTCTCTGTGATAATATTATATTATGCTGTCTCTATCCGCTTGGCAGAGTACAAAAACCTTACACTAAAAATTTACACAGAATCTCGTTTTGCCGTTTTCTCTCTCGCGGATGCTGCTAACTTTTTATCTATTCAAAACAAAGTTTGCATACATATAAATGTGCAGCTAACATGATATGATATCATCCACTACCGCTTCTACTATCCGTAATCACCATTACCATTACAAAGCGTTATCATTATCATACACCCAAAAGCAGTGACTATAACAGTTTTCAGTGGAAATGGTGATATATGTATGCGATGATGATAGTTCAGCCCGTTCTGTATTACAATTTCATCTCGACTTTTTTAAGGCGGATCATCGTCACTCGTCAGGCAAGAGTGGTGGAAATCACACTTGATGAGTGTTGCTGTAGTAGTGCAGTATTTAAAAGAGATGGAGAAAAAAAAGAAAAACTGGGTCACTAACCATCACCGTCATCATCCGACGAAGCATCAAAAGCACACACACAAAGACCGATAATATCGACTGAATTGGCTGAGCTGAGACGCAAAAAACGCTTTGCAAACAAAAATTATACTTGCTATAGACGATAATAAATAATGATACAATTTATACAACAGACAGATAAACCGCATGTCTGTTTATACAACATGGCTCATCAATATCATCTCCGTGTGCCGTGATGTTGATCATGCATTGAGTCTCTATGCTTTGTCTGAACTTTGAACTATTTTACAGACAAGAGACAACTCAATTTTTATGTTTCCACGTTTGAAACACTTTTTTCATTTCCGCACAAATCCTTCTTTTCTAACCGGACCACGTTCCGTAGTTTACCCGTCTAAGTGTGCGATTAAAAGGGGGAAAAGATGTTTCTTTTCACCAGGAAAGGAAGACATAAACATGATCATGATGAATGTGACAGCAAGAGGCAGAATAAACACTGACTGAAAAGACTCGGTCAAGCATCTGTGTAAATACAAGTGTGAAAATGATACTTTTTCAGGATTATGGCTTATTTTCAAACCAACAACTTTCATGAATTCAAAATACACACGGAAGCGGCGATTAAATGAAATAGGAAGTTCTATGATTTGCAAAAAAATATTAAAAGCCCCCAAGTGACAGATTTGCTAGGTAGCCTGCTAAAAAATGGAATACATATTTTTGGGACAAGAGGTAATTTGATGATATGATAATATGTACTTTCGTGTTATGGATATTATGAAACTTATGAAATTGTCAGAGCGTGAGTGTATGGCATGCCAAGCGAAAAGGGCAAATGTTATTAAATTAAGAACGTCTGTGGAAAAAAGCAAGATACACATAAAATATATCATGGCGATCGTTCCAAGAGACAAGTAATTCGTGGTGCTGATTCAGTTGAGCCGACTGGAACTGAAACTAATTATTATTTACTTTTCTTAGTAAAGATTCATTAACTGATAACTGATAATAACTAGTTTTAAAATTAAAATCTCAGCATATTTGGACCGTGCGTGCAATGACTTTCGTCAATTTCTTTGGTTGTCGCATAATTAAAATTACTTGTTTATAATGTTGATGATTTTCACTGGCTGTAAATTTTGCTGACAGTGCGGTTAACAATTAAATCAGACATCAGATCCAGACAGTCATTAATGTATGTCTAGTTAAATAATAAAATGTCACTGGCAGGTCAGGAAAATATGTTTGTACCTTAATTGAAATTGTTTAAATGGAAGATGTAATTTTGCTTTCTCTTATATAGAAACTGATAAGTGCTGTAAATATACGTACATACATAGGTACACATATTTAAAGTGGAATAAAATAAAAATATTCCACTTACAGTATATTTTTTCTTAATTTTTAACAAGTTGTACTGAAATATTTACTGTGCATTGACATTATCAACTATGTGGCCAATAATTATGACTGATCCGCTAATCCGTATATAAATAATACTTAAATCATCCATGATGTGAATATATAAAATTTTGCAGCTAATGATGAATTATAAATTGACAATCGACTTGGAAAGGTTGTATCCTATTCAATATCGACACTAACTTCCTATCACTTACATTGACATTTGACTGTGCTAACAGTAAGCGGTATAAATGAGTTACATAGTTCAGGTTAGAGTTCTTACATCGCCAACCGTCATACCGATAACCTGAAATCCAAGTACGAAATATTAAATCTGGTAAAAAAGTCAAATATATCGAAACAAAGGACTTCATTTTAAGGCTGCTCGTAATCGTACTATCGACTATACTCTATACCTATAATCCTATATCAATTCAATAAGACTACACAATGACAAGAATAATAGTATAACTGATGTGTGTATTTAAATAGTCTTAAAAGTATAAAATCATATAACAAACCGATATGTGTTATCAGTAGTCGGCACATCAACATTTTGGGCAAAACCTATTGTAATAGTCTATAAAAGTTTATCATTAAACCATGACCTGCTTCATTATTGAGTTTTTATAACAGCGTTACTCTGTCATATTATTCACCTACTTAACTGGTCTTTTAATTTTCAATCGCTGTATCAATTAGCTAATTTAAGATGCTCTAATCAATACGATAATTGGTTGCCTAAATACTTTTCTCTCTCAAAGCTAAAGCACTAACTAGCCAGTTTAATGGCAACATTTTCTACAGGTGTGTCTTGCACATGTTGGCACCTATAGAGTTAAACACTACTATAGTTAATGTCGTTCTCGTGTTATATACCAATTTTTTATAGACATTATACCAGTGTAGTAAGCAAACAACAAATTTTTTTAATGCGCCACGAAAGTTTATAGCGCTTTTCCGATCAAAGTAATGCAAGGGAGATACAATGGTGCAGTTATAACTGCAATAGAAGGTGAGAGTGAAACTGTTTTATTGTTGTTTGAATGAACAGAATATTCCGTTCCGAGACCATTCGTCATCGTCATGCGTCATTATGATATGTCGTTTGTCGTGATGCACTTTTGAACCTCGATCTCAATTTGCGTCCATAACTGTTGCTGCAAGTTAACATTTTTATTGAAGCAATCATACATTCTTCTGCATCTGAATTTGTTGTTCAGCATTCGTCTTTTTATATTAGTGTTCCAAATTAGTAGCGCCATTTCTGTCATTGTTACTCTTACGTGTGAGAACCTATTACCATAACTGTAATATGCTTTTCTCGTACATTATTTCATGCATCTTCTGATAATATCCATAAACAGAAAGGAAGAGTGGACTTTCATTCAGCAGTTGTACATTTAAATTTCTACGATAACTGATGAGTTGTGATAAACGATGTCGGTTGTTACAGAGAAATGTAAAGCGATGATGGGATGAATAGAGGATGAATGAAGTGATAAAAAATGGACTGATCAGGGCCAATTAGCACTTTCTCCTCAAATCTTCCGTTACAAACATATTAAATTGCACGATTCGTCGAAAGCAAAGAGGCATGCTTATACGTTTCAAGAATTCATTTGCCACTTTGCCACCAGACAGGGAGACAATATTTGAAGATGAGAACAATACGCAGATAATCACATATCCTCTCATTATTACCGAGATACCATAATGCGATATTCAAAATTGTATTGCGGTGATGAATGCAATGCTCCACATGCCCAGATTCAAAGGTGTGATTTTTTAAAGTTGGTCTAAAAATTCCAGAGCACCTACGTCAACGGTCCCAGTGTCAATCATAGTCTCGAACAGGATACAAGATCAATGTCAAACGCTGCTGTCAAGTTTTGTTTGACGTGGCTGTCAAACTTCGTTACGGACCGGGGAATCCCCATCATCAATACTGTTTTTGAAAATAACCTCTGAAACCACAAAAATCATGAATTTATTAGGAGCTGTTATATTCGTTTCAATTTTTATGAACGAACTTAACCCGTCGTCTTCTACACTGGAAGTGCATCATCCAAACAAAAGCCACCGAGTTGATAATTTTTGGACAACGACGAATTCGACTAGCCATGGAACGTCTCGTCGGTCATTTAGAAGGTCTTCTGATAACAGTAGTAAGACAAGGAAGCATTCAGTTTTGGTTTATGTAGTGGCTATAAATTCATAAACGATGGAATGTTAACATTTTTTGTGCTTGCCAGATTCAACATCGCTATCCGAGGACAGCAGGCAAAATAACTTGAAGAGAATTCCCCAAGTTAACTTTTACAGTTCCATACCAAATGCTCTCGGAGTGGTTGGTCAAGGGATTATTTGGCTTCGAGAAATCAGTGCTGCACTTGGAACACCACTTCCAATCTGGATTTTTACGATACCGTTCTTCATTCTTGGAGTGGGGCTCATGTTCATGCCAGACTTGACCCAGCTTCATCTTCCACTATTTTATCCCGATGGAGCGGGTGATGCGGATCCCCTGTCTGCATTCCCTCCAATTTTTAATCTTGAGGATTTGTCGGGTTTGAATATAATCAAGCAAGCCACGCAGCTCATGCCGCCAAAGTTTATGATGGAAAGATGGGGCTAACAAGAGGCTAAATTGGCCATTTGTTTTACTATAGTGGTCAACATGTCACTTATGTCACGGACATT
This sequence comes from Sinella curviseta, assembly GCA_004115045.4. Lineage (NCBI taxonomy): Eukaryota > Metazoa > Arthropoda > Collembola > Entomobryomorpha > Entomobryidae > Sinella > Sinella curviseta. The sequence goes on from CM023201.3 coordinate 35,462,202, forward strand.
CTGTCTAACAATTTGTTTGTACATCCTGCAAAGTAAATAAATACTCGTAGCGTTAAAATTAAAACTTATTTCTTGTATTTCATATTTTATCCTCTAGAGTACTTTTTATGGTGAAATGGAAAAAATCTTGGTCTACTTCCGGTATTAAAATGTTAGCTTATTTTTATCAAAATCAATGTATTAAATATTTACAGAAATAATTCTACTGACGCGAAATGTAATATGTCGTGAGTTTAATACACTCGATGTATAATGTCTTTGTATTAAAAGTTAGATGTATTTATCATTTTAGAATACCTGAATATTTAAATATACCAAACACGGTCAACTTGATCTTTATAGTTAGATAAATTGCTTAATAAAATGGGTAGTTTAGAAACTTCACCTCTCCAGTTATACATTTACCATCTTAATTCGATTCTTCTATTCATGCGTTTGCCTTTTTGCTGCATTTTATGTACATTGATGAAAACTGCATGTATGAATGACAAGTCATTTAACCGCAATTCAATTTTTATTTTTAAAACAGGTTGTAATAAATCTAACACTGTACATGTTCCCATTCCAGAGTATACAGTAAGTGAAACCTTAAATACTCTAGCATGTATTTACGGTTAATTAAAATTCAAACAACGTTTCACGTTGTACTCGATTTTCGTAATCATTTTATTGACTTTAGCGAAAACACGGCAAATTATTTATATAGAGGAATCAAATTCGTTAGTGCTAAAGTTACTACATCACAATCAAGCGTAATTTTAACTTTTTTTGTTATGCCCTTTTGGAGAGATAGATTACACGTAGATTAAAATGTTTACCTACATAGCTATGTTGTAGGGTGCTGCGTAGATTGCGTTTTGACATTTCAGAATGTTAATAATTCTGGTTGCAAATATCCATACATGTAGAATATATCTACACCTTCAATAGCAGTAACAGTTGATAATATTTTATGACACCACTTAGGCCACATACTTAAAATATATAAATATTGCCATTCCTAGCGTTTCCTATTCTATAAAGATGCTACTAGAGAAAGTTTTGTGCCCGTTTCCAATCGACTAACAATGTATGTGATATCCATTAAATAAGGACAATCAAGGAGTTCTTTCTCAATGAATCAAGTAATTTATCATTGCTTTTGCACAGCGCAGTGATTTGCAAATAGTTCTATCTAAATGATCAGGACATCAGTTCAGCTTCATTTGTACTTTGTAAATTTTTTGCCTGTAGCAAAATACTTCTTTAGGAGATTTTATATTTATTCAGTGTCAGCAACAGCATCATAATGCGGGGAGGATGGATTATAATTTTTTATCAGCCTACAGTTCTGGACACAGAGTTTTTACTCATTTTTTTTTGTAGAAAATGCATTTCTCAAAATAACTATATGCCAATTTATGATATATGGACAGTCAAGTTTCTAGCTAATTACAGAAGCACATCGTATTTGTTTCACCTTCATCTTAATTAAGGATACGTGATGTTTGTGCCTACTTTGCAGGAGACTTGCTGCTTAATAATAACTATAAAAAGACCGCATGAAGGGTAATGCAAAATCAGTGTGAGATCATTCATCTTCAAAAGATGGATTTCTGAATTTATTTTTTGGAAGTGGTTGAACCAGTCGGTTGAGATTTTCACACCACCAATAAAACACATATTTTCCGTCTAGCTAGAGACACTATTCGCAATGTTTTGCAATACTGTGAAAATATAATGTACGTATGTGCCATAGGGAATCGGTCATCATAATAAGAGTGTATACTGTGCTTACACATTTCATACTGAAAAACCGATCTTCACAAGATGAAAATGAGAACGAAGGCAGGGAAAAGAAAAATGCCACGTTTATTGCTAGGCCGATATCAGTTTAATATCAACTAAACTTACACTTGCTAAAATGACGACGATGCTGATGCGGTTAAACTATCCTTTGAAATATTATGCACTATCACTATACATAACATTTGTCATTTGACATTGTCTCGTGTTCGGCAATACCACTTACTTTAAACTTTATAAAGTAACACCTTTTCAAACAAAACCTGAGATTTATTGAATGAATGTACGTAGATATGCTACCGAATACCTGACTATAGTGATGATGTTGATTCATGGTAATGTGCTTTCTTTTTGAGGTTTTGAACAGTTAGTTGCGAAAAGTACATAATGTGCTATATGTATATAAGCAAAATACCAGTTTTTTCTCTCAAAACATTTTGGAATACAGAGATGTACATAGAATGTTAGGTCTCATCCTAATGATAATCAAGAATGTAACAACAACAAGTACCAACTTTGCCTTACTTTGACTTTGTACATACTGACCCAATGCGAAAACCCTGTACAGACGACATAGATGCAGGCAGGACCTACTTTGGATGGATGGATTCCTTTTCGTATGAATCGATAATGTATCATCAGGACTCTCAGGACTAGACTGGTAGAGATAGAAAAGGGCAGGAGTATCGCCATCGCATCTTCAAGAAGGATCAGGATGGGCTTGTTTTCTTCTAAAAAGGAGTCAATGTGGATCATCGTCACCATCGCTCAGTCAGACTGGGCAACTAGAAAGCATGCCTACTGCATAACTACATACATAATAATGATAAATAATATGATGATGCGTTTTGCTGTTGTTGTAAGTAATGTGTGCGCAGCAGGTAGGTATTATTAACAAAGAAAACTGACCCAACAACAAATGGCAGCACAGAACAACATGCATTTTCAGAAGGACTGATCAAATGTAATATGCAAAAAAAAGGTAAATGGATATAAGAATAAATTCACCTGACATGCTACTTTGTTTTCAACTTGTGTATAAGGGTTGCAAGTAAAAGCCGGTATGTATACGCCATTTAATCATCATCGTCATCTTTGTTAAGGCTACTTTGTTATGCGTGTCCACCTTTTCAAGTTACCTTCACCTACTGCTTGACTTTTCACCTGAGCCGTGTACTACTATCCATCTCTTCTTTGCAATGTTTGCGCATTGTACACGTTTTAAAATCAACTAGAAAATGCGTGTTTAACGTATGTGCAGGTATATACTATTTAGTATACAGAATTGTATGTTGTACCCTTTCCCAGTTGACTTGACTTTTGTCTTTTGTGTGTGTCTTCCATCTTCACATTTTATGAATGTGCATGATATTGAAATATGGCAATTTTACACACAAAACTAAAAAATATGCTTTTTTAGCATGGCACACTCATGCAATCTTAAATTACCACGAAGACAAACTCTCATCATTTTAAATTTGAAGCACTTGAGGAAGGAGTTGTGCACTAAGGCACAACCTTTGAGGACCGCTGCTGAATTCAGACATGTAATCGGGATGTAGCTCTTGAAAATTTTGTCAGCCTGAAAGCACCGAATCTTATATCACTTTAATATACCTGCGTGTGCCATATAATAATAATCGCAGCGATAATAATAGGAGCTCACCACAAGTAATCATATAATCTACTCGGAAGTGCACAAATTTTTTTCGGAGATAACGAAAAAAGGAAAGTGACAGTGTTTCACGCAAGAGAAAATCTGTTGAAAAGAGGAGATTTAGTCTACTGGAATCGGATAAGTCGAATAAATCATTTGATTATAATCAATTTGTTTTTCGTAAAGTTTATATTTTATTGTTATTCGGTAAAAATGGGAAGGTGAAAATCTTGTGAAAGATTAAGTGATTTTACTGTGCAGCTCACGGCTCACTTGATGCTGGGCTGGTAAATATAATGCATCATTGCTGGAATGATAGCCGTAGCAGTAGAAAAAGTGAGAAATCAGTGAAAAAAGTTGACTGAAAAAATAAAGTGCTCATATCTCCTCAGGAAAAGTATACGCTTTCCCCAACAACATGGCGGCGGTGAAGTGGAAGGTAGGAGAGAAACCGAAATTTTAAGCTTTTTTGTATTTTTAACCTAAATTTAAAATAAATATTTTCAATGACCTAAAAAGTGAAGCTACAAATAAATGTTAAAAATTAAATCAAGGTTATCCTAATAGGTCCTTTACCTGTGCCAAAATCCGACATTGAATAGCACTTATCATCTTGCTGATTTTCATTCAGATTTCATAATTTGATAACATGAAATATTATGGCGATCTGATTTTATGACGATGACACTTTTTGAAAAAGTTGCATCAGAGTTAGAGACAAGCTTTAAGGCATACAATCTTTGTCAATGCCTCTTCAAGTACCTAGTTCATGTGTGTGTCGTGTGTGGTAGTAAATGTATTATTGAGCCTATTTGTAAACCAGATTTACTTTATAGTTCTGGTTTTCATTTTACATCACCATTTCATCTTTTCAAGTGTCCTGCCCTGTCCTCCTCCGATTTGCATTTCAAGTCCACACGTAACAACAATTATTATTGTTGAGCCAATGCACAAATTTAAATTCAACGAGGACGTATAGAGAAACAATTATATTAAATGCACCCAATTCTTGCTGTTACCTTGTTGCATCAGGTTGATTGTGATTGCAACAAGGAGTAATACAAGTGATGCCGACGACGATAATGATGCATCTTCTTTTTTCATGAATAAAAAGTCAGTCAGTAGTACAAAATACATACATAATACTTCTGCCCTGCCACACTCGCTTCTTCTGAGAGATTGAATAAAAAACCAGTCATGTAACTTGTTGTTTTGCTGATCTCTTGCCTTTTCCCTTACGAATATTTAGGCAGCAATATCAAATGGCAATCCACATTTTTTTGGACTCTTTCACCTTACTTCGTTTTGTTATGATGCTGCTGCTGTCATAACGGGAATTAACGTTTTCTTGTCGAAGCAAAAAAAAGAAGAATGTTTCATGACGATGTCTTTTTCTAAACCAGATCAAATTTTCTGTCAATATTTTTTTGCATAATGGATCTCCTCGGGAAAAGTTTTTCGAGATCATTGTTGTGCTCAATGTATGTACTTTGTTGAAAAGTAAAAGAAACGGAATTACTCGTTCCTGCAGAAAAAAATTACTGTCAGTTTTATTTCATTGAAACGAAAGATGATAGAAAATGAGATTTTTAGTTGACGACCTAGAGAACCCATGATGATACAGGATCTTTCCATAATACACAAAGCCATTATTATTAGTAAAGTAGTGTAATTTTTATTATTGTGTGAACTCTAATAAAAAAAGTAAATTGCCCACTACTCCTACTCTGAACTGAAGATGATGTGGACAATGGTGAGTCAGTGGCAAAAGCCACGCATGATCATGGTGATTACTCGTGTGGTTTTGCTTTTTATCATGAAAATCATGTTGGCCTGTAACATTTTTCCTCAAAATCCTCAAAAATGTGTAATTCTTTTACTTGCGCTTGTTGAAGGCTGTTTCAAGTTGTTTTTTATCGAAGGTAAAAAAATGTACCTACTAAAATTGAAACAGAAAACTTTAATTTCCTTTTCGCTGACACAGATATACTTGACTTAAATTGTCAAATTTGTGGCTCACCAAATTAGCGCTACAACTAAACTTACAACGAGATTGGATGATTTTAAATCTCTAGTAAAAGTAAAATCGGAGGGCATGGTAGTGCAAAAACGATGATTTTATTGTTATAATCGGCAAAATTTGTAACTTGTCAAACAAGCTCCTCGTTTAAATGGGCACATTTCACAAAAGGAGAATGATCACGAGATGAATTTCAAGATTCTGTCGTGTCAAACTAATTTTTCATTTTGCATTATCGCTCCCTGAGCATTTTAATTTAGAATACTGTACAAAATCATAGATTTGATTTATGCATTAAATTTCTGGGTTAAATCTACATTATCAGTTATCATTTACTTTTCCCAGGCCGTAATTCATCCGCAAGGATTATATTCTTCCCATGTAGAGTGAATATTAATTCAAATTTGTATTTGTCATGAAAACATTAGGTATAAACAAATTTAATATTCAGGTAGCATCCCGCTCAGAAGAAATATAATTCATTTTAATTGTCGTATTGTTAAAAACTGCTTCTTCAAACTTGGATCGTGTTTATGGCAAAAGGGTTGACGCCAAACAAATTGACAACAACCTCGTTAATGCCCATGTTGCTAAAGTGGTTGCTTCTTTCAGATGTATTGAAATAAATTAATGAAAGCTAGCTACTCCAATCTCTCTTACGTTAAACACAGCTCAACGAGGAGCCGTTGATGATGATGCCGATATGTCCAAACAGAGAAATTAAGCAATCAATAACCGTTTTCACATAGCATGTTTAGTGAAATTTGGCGTTAATTTCGCAACCTTTGCAACCGTCTCACGTTCTTTTTCGCAGTTGATGAAACGTGATTTAAAGGTGATAGATTTTTATATTCTGCAACACAAGATCAGATTGGGAAGAAGATTTCACTCGAGTATCGCACAGTCGTGACATACGAGGTTAACATTTTAATAGTAATTTAATAGTCATCGTTTGATGAAATCATGAGATGATGATGTTAGTCGCATGGTGCGTTGCACATCGAACTTGTGTTATCATTAAAGGCACCATTTTTGGCTGAAAGCAGTGAAATTGGTGAACATTTGTAGTTTTCAACGTAATGCATGTGAGGATCAAAGAGATGTAACAGGTGCGCCGGCATACGCAGTGCGATGCCAATAATTAGCTCTAGCTATCAAGGATTTAGACAATAAACATGCCATTTTGTTTTCCTTCTTATAGAAAGCTAATTAAATCACGTTCATCGAACGATTAATCATGCAATGAAAATACAACAGTAAACACTAACTTAAGAACAAGCAGTCGAAATTGGTGAGCTTTATCTGTGTTTTGAACACCAATTATTTTAAAATTGATTTTCGTATTATAGGTGTTTAAAATTCGTGTATCTTTGGAAAAGCCTGTTTTATTGAATACATGAAGGCTTAAAAATAGTTGCATCTATCTTTATATTTCGAATATGATTATTGCGAAAATAAAAGTAATTTTTGTCTATTTTTTCTGAAATGAAAACGAAAATGTGAATAATTTTCAACCTGTCCCTTACATGCAAGTCAAGGACTACAAAGGGCAGCGGTAAAGGAATAAATTCTTTCATTTTCTACACGTACAAAACGACCATGAACTTGAAATAAGAAAACAACAATTTAAAAGAACCGTTTGTCAACGACATGTACAGATATAGGGGCTTCGATGACGAAATTTCTGCAGGTAAAACGTATAATGTTACAAGAAATTTAAAGTAGCCATGAGAAAACAGAGATGAAAGAAATGACAAACCAAGACGTGTTTCGTGCAAACTCCCTATTAAATAAAAAAACTCATCTTCTTTCATTAAATTGTACCACCACTATAACATCCTGTTTCCTCCTTTGTTCAAAAGTCCGTCTGCATTTTCATTTCTATTTGTATCCATATAGTTTCAACTTTTCATGGCATATTAATAAATCATATAAGCGAAATGTGAAAGGAATGAATACTTGAACTACAGGTAGAATGCGTAGGAACGCACGTGCAGGTACAGTAGTCGTGGACTTTTGACACGTAGTGAATTAAGTTGTTTAATAGTCAAGTGAGTGCAGTAATAATGACACTCCATTCAAGAAATAAAAATTTAGAATTGTGCGCCTACCAGCAATGTATGTATTTATGCAGGTAGTTATTATTCAAAACGATCTCCAAACACCGAGATATATTTATATTAAAACGAAAAGGAAAGCCTGTGTGCACCTAAATGATGAAAGGTTAATGAAGAGTTCAATTCAAAGTAAAGGTTGATCATTTTTATAAAAGTCATAATAAAATCTTGTGATATGAGGGTAAATGTCAAATATATTATTTTAGGGGAAATTTCTCAGCTGTGAAATTTGTTCGATCCAATCCCTAAAAATGAAAATGAAGAAATCATTTTCAAATAATTAGGGTTTGTTTCAGTATGACTCATTCTGGTTGTGTCAATTGACCGTTCTGATGCTGTGGACGCTGTAATTTTCCTTTCTATTTGTGCTGACAATAAAATTAATGGTCACCCAGCCTATATCATGTTTCACGTAAATTTTAGTAATTCAGTGGAATTTAAAAAAAAATAATTCATCAAAGACGTAGATTCAAGCAACAGAATACTTTCACACAAAAATAAGAGAAAACTGGTAATCATCATTTAGTGGAAACTATCAATCCAAAAATAATAATTGCTCAATCAACAGATCTATCTGTACATTATCCTATTTTTATTGTAAAATATACCAATTAATTGAGCATTAGTGGTCCAAGGCGAAAGTACTTTTATGGGATGAAACATTTCATGTGCCTACAAAATGTATCTGAATTTGGTAAAAACAACTTCATTATACTACAAAATGGAAAGCCATTTAGTCCCCGGTAGCAAAAGTCACCTCTTGATTATTTTTTCAAGATCGATAACCTTGATCCTCCCGGGGCATTTTGCCAATTGTGCACACATGAGATTTTCCTACCCAAAATTCAACCAACCCAGACTCATTTCACTTCACCTAAAACCTGAAAAATTGCCTATTTGCCTTACCACTTTTCATCATACCACAAACCACTTTTCGAATAGGACTAGCTAGCTGAGCAGTATAACAGACAGTATAAAATGGAGACTAGTGGATTCTACTTTGCTGACCTACAAATCCGAAACGAAACACTTTTCCGATTATGCAGCAGCAGCAGCATCATCAACCCCAACCCCTCATATTTCTAGCTATAAAACTTGCGTCTATATTTCGATGAGATCATTCACTTGAACCTTATGCCAGCGTCCTCCTCGTGGTTGTCGCCCTTTTCTCTTGCTAATCATCATCATTTAGGAATTTGTTAAAAATTCAGCAATAAACACATATTTTTCCCGATTGTGCATCATCAACAGCAGACTAAGAAGTAGACTCAAATTTTTGCATCGAGCTCATCTCATCTGCATTTTGCAGTAACACTTCTCATTCGTTATTAGATAACCAACGCCAAGTAAAGGCAGCAGCCAGCAGGACACTGTATAAATCGAAACATGTCGGGTTGGCTGCATTTTGCAATCATGGTAATCGCGTAACACCAAAATACCAATACAGGGACTCATTCATTCAATCAAAATCACTCATGAGACTTTGCAGGTAGGACCAAAACCAGTTTTTTGGAGTCCACCACCACCAAACTCCACTCCACTTTGGCATGCCTGCGTATGTACATCCCTGCGTGGTGGTTACACCCGACATGCCACTTGCTAGCGCAATATTTCTTCTTCATTCAACTCATTATAGATTTTAAATCCGCATCTTTTCATCTTCATCTGTGCCCTTCTGTTTTCCTACGACAATCACGAACATCATGGCCATAATATATACTGCCCCAATGTCCCACTTTTCTCCTTCTGTACTTTTTTTTCTCAGCAAGTCAAAATGAAAAAAACGATATTTTTCTTGTTTTTTACCAATAATTATTATAAATTGCACGTATTCACATTTCACAAAAAAGTACACACACATTTTCATTGACCACTGTACTTAAATGCTACTTCTCCTCTTGACTTTTGGCAATAATGCGCTGCTATACAAGTATTCATTATGTACTCATCCGTGTTTGGTTTGCATCTCTACTATAGCATACACGACGTGTTGACATGAACTACTTACTTGACGAATAGGTAATAGAGGCAAAAATGCCAGTGGTCATTTTAACCCGGTCCTGCGACTTTTCAGATGGTTTAGTTTTTCATTTGACTTTGTTGACCAAAGCTGCTACAAAGAAATGATACGAAATGAAATGAAACTTGAAATGAAAATGAAACCAGGCAAATATGAGTTTTCGGTCAGAAATGGCGGAACTGCTTCAAAATAATGACTAATGACCATGATGATGACGATAAATGAAACTTTTGTTTTCGTTTCTTTTTTTCAGGAGCCGTGGTCCATACCTCGTCCAGTGCTTTTAAGCGCATTAGTATTTACACTACTAATTATACTCCCTTCAGATTCACATAGTCAATGGATAAGCTACAAAAGGAGTGGTCGGAACTCCAACTTGTGGCATCCAAACATGCCCGCGCCAAGAACACTTCGCCACAGTAGTTTTAGTAGCAGTAGCAGTAGTAGCAGAGATAGTCATAGTCAAAGTAGGTCAAATAGTAATGGGCATAGGCCGATTGAACATCGGTCAGTGAATCACAATCATTACTACACCCTAACTGGATCCAGAGATGCTTCTTCCAGTGGTGGAGCTTACCATGGCCAGCAGCAACAGCAGCAGCAGGCAAGATATTCCAGTGCCGACTTTGGAAGAAGCGGTCATTCCTCAGGGTCATCAACCTCGTCAGCATCCGGAAAAAGTGTTCGGATCAGTGACATTCCTGCGAGGGCGTCTCCATCTAGTCCAACCCCTGGCTCGTCATACCAGCAACAACCCAGAAATTATCATCATCCCCAATCGCAGATTCCGTCAAATGTGCTTAACCACAGACACTTGCCCATGAATGCTGGGCAGCATCCAAAAAATTCAAGGGTTAACTGGCAGGGAATCCAAAAAACAGGAAGGAGCGGCGCCTCTGGAATTCAGGATTCTACAAAGCGACCCGTTTCTCAACACGCCGGACATTTGCTTGATTCGTGGCCAAATTCCAATACACATCACCACCTCGCCCCTGTAGCTAATGGAGGAAACGCTGCTGCAGCAAAGAGTGTGAAAAATGGCTTTTCCAATTTGAAACCTGAACAATGGGGAAACAACGTGCTTGTTTCCAATAAGCCCATTGAAATTGGGGTCAAGTCAAAAATGGTTAAGCCGGCAGCGGACAAAGCCACTGACCGACAACTGATTTTACCAACCGGATATCCGGTCAAGGACAAAACCGCTGTTGCAAAAACCATCAATACACTAACCAAGCTATCACCCAAGAAGCCTATTTTCGTGTTTATGCGAAAAGAAGGCATTACGGCTGTTAAATCTGGAGCCGATGCAGGCGATGTCATTAAGAAACTGGCTGGAACAAGTAAGCTTCCCTTTTACAACGGAACCAGTGTCCTCCCTACGCACAGCATACCAACCGTATTCCTTGCTCCAGAAGACATGACTCCGCCTTCAGGGTACGGAAAGATACCTATTCCAAATCTGAAGCCAAAGAACTCCACTCCAAAGCCAACCTATTCGAAAATCTTGATGCCAGGCGGTACTCACATGAAGGGCGCATTGATAACCACAACGATACCTACAACGACCACGACTTCTACAACAACACCAAGTCCACTACTGCTGCAAGCAAGCCCAACTTCATTTTTGAACGGAGGTCTAGAAGGAATTGCAGGGTTACTTCAAAACAATAGCATTAACACCTTGAGCTGGGAACAAAAGTTGCAGTTGCTTCAAATGCTCAGAAGTCAACCAGACCATCCACTCGCTGACCAAGTTTCACTAGCGATTTTGGCTAGCGCCTCAACTCCTCCAGGAGCACCTTCACCTTCTTTGCCACCATCTCAATTGTCTTCTGCCTCATCACCTGTGCCGTCTCCTATTGCCCCAGCACCCGTCCCTGGAATGGTCCCCATTGTTCATGGACCTACACTGGCAGCTCCTTCTCAATGGCCACCACAACTGTTCCAAGGGGTGCTTCCACAGGGCTCTATAATTGAAGGGATCTCAGGACAGAATCAACCTCCTCCGTTTATGGGACAAAGTCAACAATCCCCATTCCAAGGAGGAGTAGTATCCAGTACAACAATTGGCTCTCTTCTTGGCTCAGCAGTTCCCAGCCCAAGCCCTTCCGGAGAACCGGCGACTGGAGAAACTAATGATATTCACAAGTTGATTGGCACAATTGTTGAGAGTGCAGTATCCAACACGGTTTCAACTATGCTTCAGCATCAAAGAATTCTCCAGCAACAAAATCAGCAGCCTCAAGGCAGTCTCATTGGCGTCGGACCTCCATTACATGCTCATAACATTCATGGTGTTCCGTCCCGACCTCCTCCACCACCTCCACCCCATTTTGGAAGGGGACCACCACCTCCACCCAGACCACCACAAGGACCTAGACCACCATTCGGATTCCAACAGAGACCTCCATTCCCACCATCCCCAGCTCCAGGCAGATTTCCACCTCATCACCCTAGCGCAGGCCCTCCACAACAACACGCTTTCCATCCTTCTGGACCCCCGCCACCTCCTCCACAATATCAACAAAATCCTGCTGGAGCACATCCTCAAAATCCATCCGCACCTCCATATCAGTTTTCTCAACCTACACAAAGTCCTACACCAACTGCAGCGCCACCACAATCGCCAAGTCCAACAGGTGCTCCACATCCTTCACCTTATCCATTCCCACTCAGCAGCAGCAGCAACTTTTGTCTCAAGCTTCTCAGCAGCGACCCTCAGGTCCAATCCAGCACCCACTTGTACCTGGTTTCCAACTACCACCTGGCTACCCAACACCGTCAAGTATTTCACCAACCGTTTCTACCACACCATCTCCACAATTTGCCTTCAATCCAAGTTCGACAATTGCCCCGTTTCAATATCCTCAACAGCAACAACACCCTGGTCAACAACCACAACCGTATCATCCTAACGGAATCCGCCCTCCTCCCCATGGAAAGCATCCACTCATGCGAATGGTTGAGCGTCCATATCCTGGAAGTAAACCGAGGAATCCCCTTCACAATGCTCTCCAGTTTTTCGGAATTTCTACTCCTCGCCCTGATGCAGCAAATAAGTCACCATCACCAAGCCCTACACCGGCACTAATGAGCTCAACTCCGTATCCCCCACGTCCACCAATGTCACCTACTCCTTTCGGAAGACCAGGACCACATCATCCATTCCCATCTTCAACACCAGGCTCACAGCAAAGACCACAGCCGTCACCTTTCCCACCCCATCAACAACCAAATCAACAGCAGCATCAATATTACCAGCAACAGCAGCAACAACAACAGCAACAAACTCAACAGGTTCCGCAATTCCAACATCCTCAGCAATTGCCACCACCCGGTCAACAGTCACAACTTCAACAAGGGCAACAAGGAAAGAAACCCACACTGATTGTACAAACGCCTAATGGACCCACCGGAAAGAAGAACACGTACGTTATTACCGGAGGTGGAAATGAGCTCCCTGAACTGAACAAAATCATGAAGGTTCTCAATGACCTTCACGTTGACTCTGAGAATGGTTCGCCGTCTCAACAGCAGTCTCCTCAACCCCCACTCCAGCAATATTCACCGTCTCCATCCACCCCAATGCCAACAACCCCTCGTCCAGCGATATTCGCTGCTACGCAATCAACCATGTCACCAACGCCAACTCAGTTTTATCCCACGCACAGACCAACACCTTTCGGCTTCTCTCCCAATGTCATGATCAAAAACGCCAATCAAGGCATAACACCTAGTCCTTCTCCAGGTGGTGTATCCTCTGCTTCCACCACAGCTGGAGCGCTTCAGCAATTTATCGCTTCCTCCACTACGCCCAACAGTATTATAAGTCCTAGCAGTGGACGACCTCACATTGTCAGTTCCACTTCCGGCCCACTTGGAAACGTCTCGCCGATCATGCAGATTATCAAGAGCATCCAATCTCAAATCCCAGGTGTACAAGTCAGTCCGTCAGTTGAAACCTTTGCTCAGAAACAAAATCAACAATCAGAGCAGCAACAACATCAGCATCATCATTACCCTACGCCATCACCATCATCCCCACGACCTATTATGGTATCCTCTCAGCGTCCAATGGTGTCAGTCACACCAGGACCAATTATGCTATCCTCGCCAAGGCCACAACTGGTCTCAGGTTCCCCTGGTCCAGTCATGTTCTCGTCACCACGACCCCACCAGGGCTCTCCAACGCCGACTCCGGCATCCGGACAAGTTATTATTTCTTCGACGGGATTCCCAAGGGTGATAAATGTTAGTCCCTCGGCATCGGACACTCCACAGTCTATTCATCAGGCAGTTGTAGAAGCCATCATGAAACAACAAGCCGCCGAGGCAGGTGCCAGTCCATCTCCTGGCAGTCAAATTGTTGTCACGGGTGGAGGTGGACTTGGAGGATTACCTGCACCAGGACCCACCTCTCAATATATTGAGGTCATCCCTGCAGGAGGTGCCATACCGGGTTTGGGTGGCAATCCTAGTGCAAAACCATTTGTGGTGCAACTCCAACAACAACAGCCACATCAACATAATCAACAAGAACAGCATCACTCCAACTCTCAGGAGATTGACCTACCCGGCCTTAATTTAAAGAATGACCCTAACGTGCACATCCAAAAGGGCTCGTTGGAAAGCCACGAGGTGTTTACGGAAAAATCCCGTAAGCAGTCCGTGTCTTCGCACTCCATGTCAATGTCTACTTCTGTAGAGAGTGGAGAAAGGCCCAGGCCAGTGTATAGTAGAGAGCGCTACAATGACGGACCCAAGACTCACCATCACAGCAAAGAGGTCAGTGATGAATATCCGGATAAGAGCGAGCGTCGCCACCCTTCATATGGCAGTCACAGCAAGGAGCATTTTGACCTCGGTGAGGAGCCTTGGAATCCCAACAGGAGAATGTACAGCGGTGAGAACAGCAAGCAAGAATTGCGTTCTGATGAACAGCAGCAGCAGAAAACTCGAAAGGAGATGAGCGACGAGGAAAAGATGATCGAGAGGGTAATTACGGAAGAGAAAATAGTATGGAAGCAAGGTCCTAGTGAGGGCGAGTTGATACCGGCCAAGGTGCGAACTGAAGAAAGGATTATCATCAGACCCAATGGTGCTGGAAGTAGCAGTAGCAGGGAAGTCGTGAACAGTGAGTTCTCTCAGAGGAGAACCCCATTGTCATCCGCAGACTTGATGAACCGAAAACAGGGTGGAAACAGTGGCGGTATTGACATTGCCAGCATTGAGCGTCTCCTTCAGCAGGAAAGTAGTAGCAAACAGCTAAACGGTCCGTCTTCATCCCAGTCGCAATCCAAGGAACTGTCTTCCTCCGGTAATCCAGCCGAGTCTCCATCAAATTTTGCAGGAATTTTAAGGTCAAAAATGAAGTTTGACAAAATGATGGAAAGGCTGTATCCTTCCAAGCAGCTTGTCAGTCCCTTCACCATTTCCAATAATAGCGCAAATTTCCGTCATCAACATGGCCACCATTCTAAAGAGGCCATCCCAACGATTGCCAGCTCGCTGATTACTACTCCACAGGGAACCCCGGTCCACAATATATTGTCATCGATGGGACCTACAGTGCCAAGTATTATTGCCAGCACGTTAAATGGTCTGATCAGCCCCTCACCAACGGCAGGAGTAACTGGAGACCAAGGAAGATTTAAAGTCAGACCTGGTGATGTACTAAGCCAGTTACCGCCAGAGGAACTGCAAAGGGCTCAACAGCAACATGGATTATTTTTGGGCGTGAGTCCCAGTGGTCAGCCAATGATTATTCAGCAGACCAATAATAGTCCAATGCGGCCAACTGCAGAAATACCCAGTGGAACGACTGAGGTTGAGCAAAGACTTATCTTTATTCCACAAGGAACTGCCGCTTCCACACCCAACAAATCGAATAAACCAAAAATTTTGATCACGACCGTGGATGAACTGCCTGATTTGATGGCGCAATTGAGCGGAAGTGGCACGAATCCGGAAGTGAGAATGGTCCCTGACAAGGCTACCTTGGAGGCTGAGCTTGCCAAAATTGCGGCGTCTTCTACCGTTGAAGCTCAAACACAAAAGTCAACCAGTGCCAGCACAACGACAACCCCCACTCCACAGCCACCTCCACCACCCTCTCCGTCAAGACCACAATCACCGTCTGACATGCCACCTTCAGTCCAGTCCACCCTCTTTAGAATCTCTCCAACCCCTGTGCTCAACAATAACGGAATCCGAAGAATGGACGGTCCTGAGAAGGCATTCACATGGCATCCACAAATCAATACTACTGTAGCGTCTCCCATGTCCACTACCATGTCATTTGATAACACAAGAAGACTGGTAAGCGGTCTTGGAGCTGGCATGTTACATGCCATGTCGGCTGGATTTGGAAATGTTGGAAGTAACCTGCTCAACAAGTATAGTTGGTTAGGACCTTCCGCTATCCCCCAACAACAATTTCAACAACAGCAGCAGCAACAACAACAACCTGTCCCCACACAACAGGTTTATTACTCCATGCAAAATGGTATCCCTGTACCAATTTCCACAACGGTTCATCAGCAGCAAAAGTTGCCAATTGTTGGACCCTACCAACAAGTTCTAATCCAACAACAGCAGCAACATGCCAATGATCCCAACAAGGAGACACTGCAAATGGCTCCCGGAGGTGCACCTCTAGGTTATTTCAGTTACAAGTGGGGAAATATACTTCCAGAACAACCTCCCACAGTACCAACAACCAGTTCCACTACACCTGCCTCAACATCAACCAAGTCGCCGGATTACACCCTCAAATACAGAAGTCAGTACAAGGAAGACGAACTTCCAGTGGCACCAAAAGAAGAAAGTAGGATTAAACCCGTTGGACCAGTTCACAAACTGAAAAAGGGTGTCAAGGCCAGAGTCAAGATGACTACCACAACCGTCAATCCCATTGACCCCGTGAGCGCAGAGGAGTATGAAGATGAAGAGGAGGATGACAATGAACAAGATGATTTGATTCCCCATGAAACTCTGGTGCCTAAGCACGCTGGTAGGAACAAGTATCGTAACATGAATACTGACGATAATGACGACGACGACGACTCCTCCCCAGAAGATAGACGACCACCAAAGAAACAAGCAGGATACAGAAGGAGGAGACCCGGAAAGTTGACCAGGGAAGATGAAGATGAGGAGGATGTTGAGGAACAGTCCCAGCGAAAACGGCAAAAGTCCAAGATTCGTCCCACCAAGCCCACGTACGACGAGGAAGATGATGCATCCCCTGCTCCAAAGTCAGTCAAGACAGGGACTCATGGAGGAAACAAACAGAATCAAAGCAATAGAAGATCCGAGGTAGATAGAAGTAGTGAGGCGGACGTGGAGGATGAAGACTACGAGGTGTACGATGTCAAGCCTGTTTTTAATGTAAACAAGCGGAAGAAGGTTCCATCTACCACACCTAAACCGACCTCTAACCCTAAAGCAACAACCCCCTCCAAGTCATCCAAGAATAAGGCCATTTACGTGAACAGAGAAATGTTTATGGTTTCTGGCGAAGAAAGAAGTAAGGAAAGTAATAATCCCAAGGCGGAGCCAGTTTATCAACCCAACAGTTCACAGCAACCAGCGCTGAATAGTGTGACCAAGTACCCTATTCTTCAGGCACCTTCCATCATTAGCGGTCAATCTGTTGTGATAAAAGCCGGAGGTCCAGCCAACTCTGATGAGCTGAAGACAACGACTACTATACAACCAAAGCCAACTTCCGCTAGTACCACAACAACGACCACCACCACTGCCGCAGCAACTACAAAATCGACGACCACTGCGAAAGCGAAATCCACTCCAGCAGCAAAGGGCAAACAAAATGAGCACCCGGGTGATGACTATAAGGACGCTCAGGATGAACTGAGGACGTTACTCAAAAAAATTCAGGATAGGCTGACCGCTCAAGACGAGGTTTACGACTTTGGTGAAGACCAAGCGCTGTATGACTACTATGATGACTTGAACCAGCAAGCATTGAGTACAAAGGCGACTTTGACATCCACCACGACCAAAGCTACTCAGAAGCCAGGAAAGAAGAAATCGGATGGGAAGAAGAATAAGAATAAAAAGAGTGGAGGTAAAAAGAAGAACGGAAAGAAAAGTGGGAAGAAGAATAAGAAGAATGGTAAGAAGGGCAAGAAGAACAAGAACAACAAGAACAACGTCACCCCGAAGCCAAAGCCAGCAAACAAAAAGATTGTAGCAGTGACGCAGAGTATTCCCACGAGAAGACCTGTGCAGATCACCTCCACTACCCCACTTTCTGCCAAAACCACATCGGAGGTGTACTTGCAGCATCATCAACGTCATCCTGTGAGCAGCTTGGAACAGTTTACCAATGAAGAACAGCAGCAGAGCACAACTGCCACTTCAACAACTACTACCACTACAACCAGTACAACGACGACGACCCCTGCGCCACGACAAGAGCCATCTGTACCAATGGCACATTCCCTGGAGGAGGGGTCCTCTAGCGAGGGAAGAATTGGGGGATCATCCCAACAGCAGTCAGGTTCAGTTGAACAGGCTAGTAGTGCTGGAGGAGTGTCCTATGTTTTTTCAGAAAATTCAAAGGATAACGCACCAAGAATGAAGAAGCGACCATTGTGGGTGAGAAGACGAATGGGCGGGGTTGCTAACGGAGGGGTTGTGGGAGGAAGTGGGGAAGGTGGCTTGCAGTCGGTGAGGATTCCCAATGCACCTCCGGGTAAGGTGATAAGGCTGGTGAGGAGAAGAAGACCAATGGGTGGAGTGGGAAGGCGAAGAATGATGCAGCAGCGAAGACAGCAGCAATTGTTACAAGAGCCACAGCAGCAGCAGGAGCAACAAGAATCCGTTAGCTCAACGACAACCACTAGTACATCAACACACTCGTCCATTGAGGTGGCGCCACCAAATTACAGTTCACCACCGTTAGAACAATATTTTGAGCAGAATAGTTTGGAGAGACGAGTTGGAAATCCAGGTTGGGGCAACATAAGAAAATAGTTTGTTTCTCACTTTTAAAGATTGGTATTTTTTCTAACATAAAGTCTGTTTTCGTTGAGCACAGACTCGACTGAAAAAGTTAACGGGACGGTGACGCTACGCTCACCCAAGCGGAAACTAAAGCTGATTCGACTCAAGGGTCAGAGAGCTCAATGGAGACTTAGATTACAGGGCAATGGCGAAGAGGACTCAAGTTTGGAAGGAGGTCCACGTCCATCTGCGCTCATTGCGCCAAGGGAAGTATCAGCCCCTTTGCCACTTCAGGCACCCCTTCCAGCACCTGTATATACAAGTCAAGGACTCCATTCCCCAGCATCATCAGCGCCAGTGAGAGCAGCAAAGTCCGCTAGTGATATGATAACTCATTATACCACATCGTACTCATCCGCACAATCCGAATCCGAGTCGAGCTCGGTGGAAGCTAGAGTTTGTGTTAAGGGAAAATGCCAAGTTGTTAGTAGACAATAAAAATTCATAGAATTTACTTAACCAAAAATTATTACTTTTTTTAATTTGTATGGAAATTTACAAATGTATATACTGATATATGTTTTGATAATGATTCGTACTACTTTGGGAATATTATTTGATGAAATTTTATTCATATATTTTTATTGGATTTTGGAAAATGCACAAATTGTAATCTAGATCATATTATACCAACAATTAGGTTCTTTTAAAGTACGAAAGTGGTGTTACGGTTTTGGGGTTCAGTTCAATTATTATTAACATGTTTATTTATTCAATTATAACGTATTTATTTTCAGTGTGTGTATATAATATTGTACATAGTAGGTAGTATGTCTAAAGTACCCTTGCGCCTGTTGGGTTTTGAACCGTAGCTAAATTGAAAAATAAAAATATGCACATATTAAATATATCATATGCATGTAAGATATTGTTACCGTATGTACAGATACTATAATGTGCCGTAAGTAAGAGTTATCTCGTAATACTAATTTTATATGAAAAATTATAACCGTTATTTTTGTATCTTTATGACAAAAGTCTCAAATAAAAACAATCACTAGAATTTCAGCCGTATTGAGCTCTCATGCGTGGTGAATTCTGTTTCCAAACGGCATTCTTTTCCACGCAAAACTTGCTTGTAATGAATAACTTGCTGCTAGTAGGAAACAAATTGCCTACGTTTTATCATGCTTGTCCGATAGTACTTTCACCAGTCTATTCACATTCCTCACTAACATTCCAATTTATCAATTTACAATCGGCCATTTCGTAGCAGATGTCGTTTTCATTTATTATGCTTCCATGAGATGTGTTCTGTATCGAGAAGCCAAAAAAAATACAAAACCTGGCCATTATCCTGGATATTCCAGATCATCCTCGGGGCAGGATCAGAAGAGATATAGTTAGCACTTACATCAAAGTTTCATCTAGTAGCTTGGTACAAGAAATGCCAGGCACATATTTAAGTGGCAAATAAGTAATGGATTTTCGCAGCTACGCGTTGACATCCGCCTTGGCCGCATATTTTTTCAATCTTCGTCATAATGTGATGTTCGTCACATTTTTGCAACGTAGTATCATTTTCCTACAGAAAGGATTCCTCCGTTATCATATCGTATTACATGACAAGTACTTCCAACTACTATTCCAGAACACATATCAGACTACTATTATTATTATCATAATCGTAATCGCTCTTTTTTCCTTTCCTTCTCTTCGGCTTTGTATCTGTTTATTGAATGGTAAGCCTACTCCTTCCTCCTCCTCCGTTCTTGCGTCATATGCCACGATCATAGTGCACACTGGAAAGGCATGGTGGTCTGGTGGTGGTTGCAAAGAGCCACCACTGAAATTGAACGATCACTAATACTGCTGCTCCAGATAGAATGATCAAAAGACGTAGGGAGAAATAGGACCTGAGTGATGCAAAACGAGCCAAAAGCATCATTATTATTATTATGACAATACAACAACCAGTCGTCTTTCATAAAAGGAAAATGCAAGCAAATAAGAAGACATCATTGTCATCGTCATTCCCATCAAACCATCAAACAAGCAGACATCATCATTTTCGCAAAGAAAGGAAAACTTTTTTTTTCCTTTTGTTGTTGTTGACGCTGTTGTTGTGTGAGAGGGAGAATGAATGTCGTATTTCCAGCAGCAGATTCCAATTTTCCCAATTCCCCATTCTTTCCAAACAACACGCGGATGTAATGCAAATGCAAGGAGCGTCGTTGTCTCCGTCATCCTTCATTCAATTCAGGAACAGCAGCTCCTCTCTAGTGTCTCCTCTTTCTCCTTTTTGGTCCATCCGTCCTCAATGTTCAAGAAAGCGTCATGATGATAATATATTATTTTATTCTCAAAGTTCCTCCACACACACACACACTTCTTTTCATTTCATTCAACAGTCGTCTCTCATCATCATCATCGTCGTCTTGTGTGTATTTTTTTCCAGGAGCGAGGTAAAAGGAAACCCTCTTTTTACCATTTTACACTTCTCTCCACTTTCTTGGAACAGAAAATAGAGTGAAACGATCGTCATCATCACAATCATCGTCATCATATATATAGTAAAATGCATACACACATCTCTATATTTATTCAATTCTCATCTGCCATTCTCCTTTTTTCCCTCTTCTCCCACTCTCTTTTTCTGTGTGACACAAGTTTTTCAGAGGAAAAATGTCCAAGTTCAAAATTTGGTACATGCATACTTCATACTCGTACTTAAATTATGTTATGTACATGCGCTTTTATCCGAGCAATAGTCACCACCATCACCACACCACAACGAACCCACTTTTGACCTCGTATAAAAACACACAAATGTCCTTATTCGCTTCTTCTTCTTCTCTCTCTTTTTCTCCAGCAGCAGCAGCAGTTCGCACAAAAATTAAGATGACTTGAAAAAAAAAACAGGTACAGAGATGTAGAAAGAGAGAGAGAAGAGCTGCTTCCAGCAACACAAACATCAGCAGGAGACCCATTGTGCATTATTTTTTTGCCTAGCGTGTGTGCCCTCGTCGTTGCTCCACCGTTTCTTGTTCCTCTGCTTCCTTCTTCTCCATCATTCACATCACATCCACTCAAAAGCATTTTTCGACACAATGAAAGAGCCTCTTGTGTGCATTCTTTTTCCCAGAGTTCAACAACAGGACAGGACTAGAGGACCACCACCGCCGCCACACAAGAAGAAGAGCAAAGGATCACACGAAACTCGAACACTCATGAAAAAGTTTTAACTCGAAGGAATCTACCCAGCAAGCCCATAATATATAATATAATGACTATATCCACACGATTGTATAATCATAGTATATAATGTATCTCGCTAGTAGGCTTATATAACTTCATACATTCAAATATGCATACATGCAGTATAGTATAGACATGTACATTTAATATTATTTGCCAAAAATATATTAAAACATCAAAACATACATACATACAAAAGAATGTTATAATATCATCAAAGCGAACAGAAAGCATAATATTATACCTTTACAACACACGAAAGACCAAGTACCCAACAACATTGCAATAATAATAACATCATCTTCTTCTCCTTCATAACGACTAGAAATCCCCTTTGGAAATAAGATGGAAGGAAAAAGGGAAGACGAAGGAGCTCACTCGCAACGGCTCACATAATATCAGCAAGTACACATAGAAGAAGAAGAAAAATAATACTCCTCCACCAACAACACAGGAGCAGCGAAAATCGACAAGTTCTTTTTTCCAAGAAGAAGAATACAAAACAACAACACAAGACACACATTATGCCATGCACGCCATAATATAACAGCAGAAGAGGAGTAACAAAAACATAACGTCATAGGTTTACATCACACCAGCACGCCAAAAAAGAAGAAGAACACCACACCACCGCACACACACGTTCCTTTTCTCTCTCTCTCTCACTCGTTCCTCTTGTAATTTTGGTGAATGCGATATGTATGTGCAAATGCAATAGGAACAAGTAGGAAGAGAGCTTCATAATAATATAATATATTGTAGGTTTCGGAGCAACTGTGCAAAAGCAAACACTAGCAGCAACACCACCTCTACTACTACTAGGCCATTCATTCTCTCTAGTTTTCTTTTTCCTATTTTCTTTTCCATATTATCCAACTGAGAGAATCTATATAATAGGCAG
The DNA here is from genome assembly GCA_004115045.4 of Sinella curviseta. Taxonomy (NCBI): domain Eukaryota; kingdom Metazoa; phylum Arthropoda; class Collembola; order Entomobryomorpha; family Entomobryidae; genus Sinella; species Sinella curviseta. The sequence continues at coordinate 35,484,930 of CM023201.3, forward strand.
GAATCTGCCGCCACCGCCGCTGCTTCTGCTTAACCCTTTCTTTTCCCCATTCTCTCTCTTTATCCATCCATCTATCCAATTCCATAGTGTTCTCTTCTCTCCTTAATTCAACTTGATTTGAAAGAGAGAGAGACTCCATGGCTGTTGTATGTATGTAATTTTTTTATCTATCTATCCATAAGGCCGTAATATTATATATACATAGTGTAGTGGAGTAAGCATTAGAGTGGATGCCTACATTTCACAGGAACTCCATCCATTATGCATGAGAGCAAGTGAGTGTGTAGTAGTAGTAGTGCTAGTGGCAATAATAATGGCATGGCAAAAGCAATATAAAAATAGCAAGAAAGAAAAATAAAGAAGGAAAAGTCTCTGTTCCCTCAGTTTGCGGAATAGTGCTCGTGGTGGAGTTGGATAGTGGAGTGTGCATGAATGAGTGCACAACAGTACGAGCGACATATTATTATTAGACACATTCTTATCCCTTATATGAGAAAATCCATACATTTCATCATAAGCTTATAATATGCACATACATGGTATACCTACGTTCAATATAAACTTATTAAAAAGTCCCAAAAAAGTTTGGTTTCGTTGGTTTTGATGGTTTTCTTCGCAGCTCTCTCTCGTTCCTCACTCTCTCTCACTCTGGTTCGTGTGCTCCCTTCCATGAGCATCATCATCACTCTCATCTCGCTAGTGAGTGAGTAAAGTTAAAAAAGCTGCTGCTTTTGGTGGTGTTAGTGCTGTACTCGGTTTTCTTCTTCATCTGTGCTCTACCATATCATTCTGATCATCGTCATGATGATGATCATGTATTAATAAATAGATTCACAGCGATTCTCTCTCTCCCTCCACTTCTTCTCTCCACACAAGATATTTTTTATATGCATTCGTATATCAGAATAGAAATGGTCGTGCTTCGTGCTGCTGCCTGCGCTTATTGCTGGTGTTGGTGATGTCGTTCGTATCCCTTTAAAACATTGCAGCTGTCTTGTTTTCTTTTTTACTAGAGCTCTCACATCTTTTTTTCGCTCGTTCTCCTCTAGAGCCCTCATCAACGCCAATAACAGCACACACACAACTAGAAAACCACACGACTAATAATAATGAGGATGCTGAGCTGTTATTGAAGCTGAATGTTGATCGTCATGATCATCCCGATGATGAATATGGTGATCATGAGGAACAGTAATAACAAGCCAAAAAAGAGAGAGAATGAGCCGACGACGGAGAGGGAGAGAGACAGTCAGTGAGAAATTAATAAACAGCCTTTTTTGCCTACATATTTAATAATAATAGAGATAATAGTTAGGTAGAGATTAGATAGATGGGTAGAAATAAATTTACACTTTGAAGAAGTGCGTGTCCGTTTTGTGACGCTGCTATACTCCTTGATACTTGATGTTATATATGTTGTTGTGTGGAGTGTTGTTGATTAAATTAGACTTGTTTGTAGAATCGATTTGTGTGGTGGTGCAAATTCATCAAAAGGAGATTGCAATAGGAACACCGACTACTTCTACAGCATACCATCATCATACATGCACTTTCTTTTGATCAAATTACACAACATTTTTAAGTAAGCAAGCAATAATAAAAATTGTCAAGTGTCTCGTTAAAAATAATCACTACACAACTGCTTGTTTTACATGATGCTCCTTGTCCTGCCTCGTCACTACTCCAGTCCACGCAAAGCAATTATCTAATTATTATTATCTTGTTCATGTGTTCATCAAGTTTTCCTAATACGCAAGCAAAGAACTGACTTTTACCAAAGTAAGTCATACAGATCCAAAAAAAAAATCTTGATGTTTTATCTATCAATCTATGTAGAAAAACGAAGGATTATTATTTCTTTTTTGGCACACTATACTCGCCTACTCAACAAGCCCTACAAATAACTTGATGAACTTTCTGCGCCTACTATGTCTATACACTGGTGACTACTGCGCCTATTCTTACGACGGAACCAGTTTTATCAACAAATTCTCTTTATGATTTCAATCGCACAGTAAAAAGAATGTGATATGGTGATAATGACCATATGAAAAACATGATCATCTTCTCTTGTGTCAGTGCAAAAAAAATTGAGAGCAGGATTATAAAAAAATATATGTACCAAGTCTGATTTTGTGACTGTGAAAATGTGAAGGATTCAAGTATGCAAAACGCAAAAAAAAACGATATGAGCATCATTCATGATCAACTTTTTCTTCACAAACAAATCAACAAATCAAATGTTTATGTTTGCCTAACTGTTTTATCATCATCGTTCCACAACACACTGTAATAATAATATCATAAAAACATCTCTTGTTCCTCTTCTTCTGTGGCTTGCCTTTTAGTAGAGACCGACAGATAGCTTTTTAAAAAAAAATATTAGATATTTTGCACAAAACATTTCTGTGACTTTTTTTAATACATGCGACATTACTACTGCCGCCGTTTGGTTGTTGGTGGAGGTGGAGAGTAAAGACTATATTTATGTTGATATTTGCTGGTTGTGCTACAAATTATCCAAACATAACTATTATCCTATCAACATGGCATAACCTTTCAGCAGTAGTATTTACATAGAAGTAGTAAGAGGACATCATCGTCGTAAAGAAGACAGACATTGAGAGAAACGCAGTGCAATATAAAATATATTTATCATTATTTGCTCACTCAACAAAAACCTTGCTTTTGGTCTTATCATCAACAACCTCAGTCGTCAGAGAAAAAAAACTAAAACTGCATTTTATATTATTACGATCACCACTATACCTTCTCTTCTCGCTCACACCACGGCTTTGTTTATTGATGTTGGTCATTTTGGTCAATACTACCATATAATATTTTTTATTAGGCTTGACAATAAAAACGTATGAAATACTGAATTGGGTTGTTTGTGGGAGGTGAAGAAATGCAAAGTTGGTGTGATGACCATCATCATTCTTCTGCCTCCATTTCAATAAACAAGTTTAGTGTATAATAGCGCAAGCGTATTAGTTTTCATTGAACCGACTGACAAGAGTTTTTAGTTGTTGCTTATTATTGTGCCAAGTCAAATGCCCTTTTATTCTGCTGCTGATGAAAAAGATGATTCTATGAAATCCTCCAAAATATTTTGTAAAAAAGCAAAGAAGAAACATAATTTCGACCTGAGTACATTTTTACCCACCCAAATGGAGATATGTAAGGCAACACAATGTACAATAATGTCATACTGGCCTACTCTTGCCTGAAAACAAAATTTTTTCACTGTGCTTCTTGTTGTTGGGTGTTGGGTATCTTGTGAAGTTTTTAGCTTATCTAAATTTTGATAACACGGCGGAGGAAATAAGTACCGACTAAAGTAGGATTTGTATGACGGAATGTTAAGCTGTGCTGATAAACGTTAAAAAATTGCATTTTTTATTCATGCACCATGATGATGTCACAAAAAGTGAAAAAGAGTCCATAAAAATGTGAATCAAACTGTTTTCCCTGCGTACATTTTCGTTGAAAGCTATTTGGAAGGAGAAAAAGCGTACTTCTAGTTAAAAGTGGTTGTTGTGCTCTTGGTTGTCTCTGCATTATTTGGTCAGTGGAGCTACCACTGAGCTTGTGTACTCACGGAGAAAATATTGATATTTCCACTTTCCACGCACGTGAATGACAGTGCCGTGTGTAGTGCAATTCAATATCCAATGCAAATGAGCGATAAACAGGTGAAAACTAGCGTGAGAGCCGAGAGCAATATGCAATGCTACGTGAATAGACTCGGCGAGTTTTTTCATAGTTCGTTAATTTCTTTCTAATGGCGAGAACGGTGAATAAAATGGATAATAGACGCCTATTGTCGAGGAATTGAAGAGGTTCAGGTGGCGTGTTATGGAGCAATTACCTTTACAAAGTTATTGTAAAAAACATATTACTCCATACAACATGCATGCCACTACTACTCCTAGTTAAATTTTTTATAACTATAGCATGTCCTCATGATGAATTTACATAATGGGAATTATGATAATTATCGTGGGTGTACTATAATAAGAGGGCGTGCAAATACCAGAATAGTAATCTCAGCAGCAGCAACAGAACACGACAGCAACCTACTCAATTGTTACTACGACAGGCTAAATAGACCCACACGACAAGGATACAACAAAGAGGATACTAATTTTATCAGGATCACTGCGACCATCATTGCCAGCAGTACCACTTTCCTGTGACTCATTCCACATTGCGTGTGAATGATGTCAACTGCGCGTGGGTCCAGCAGTAGCAGTGGCAGCAACAAACAGCAAAGAAGTGAGCATTTTTTATTATAATATTTTTTATTTATTTATTTAAACAGCGTAATGTTGCCTTGCAAGATGATAATAATGTTTATGTTGTTGTGCTGTGTGCGGTATGATATCATGGCACGATATATTATCTCGCGCATGCACATTTATTATGCAGTAGTCATAATTTAGATTAGCGTCAGTCCAGTCTCAAGTGGCTGTGGTCTAGCTAATTTTTTGTGGTTGCAATATATTATTATAAAATATCCCTTGCCGCATGCATACTCTCGTGAAAAATAGGTTTATAGTGAATTGAGTAATAATATGCCATTTGGGTGGTTTTCAAATAACCTTGAAGATGTGAAAGGATTCGTGAAAAGATGTCGTTCCTTCAAAGAGGACATCATCTCCCGGCTTGCCCGGAACCGTTCCACAAGTGGCACAGACGACATATCTTCAGGAAGCGGGGGAGGGAGAGCCCACTTGAGCCACTCTGGAATTGCTAGTCCTTCTAGTTGGAGTAGCAAGAGTCCTACACCGGGAGATGAGAGCTCCGTGGAGCCCACAGTACTGATAAGCCATCGCTTGAAGGAAATCAACTTGACGTTATTGTTTGTAAGTTTGCTAAGTTTTGAACTAAGTTATTTTTTTATGTGTTGATTGTTTATCAAGTTTATTTGATTGATTGATCTATATTGCAAGGTTAGATTAGAACCAAAAAGTTGGTACATTGATACATAATGTATAATTATAATTATTGCGGTGGTGGTGGTGACTCTTCATCAATGGTCATCACATTGAAATCGTTTCGGTTCGGAGTGGTAAAAAGTTGATGTTCTCCCTGCTCCTCTTACTCAAATTTTAAATATGAGGATTATAAATAGAAAGCATTTATAATTTAATCAGAAAAGTTTAATTCTAGCTTTAGATTTTATAGTTTAAATTTTGTATATGTAATTTAGGTGGAGAGTTTGATTCAAAAGAACTGCGTGGAGTTGTTGGGAGGGAGTAGCAATGTCATGCTGGATCTTATGGGATGTCTTTTCAATGACATTAAGAAGATGCCGTCTAGTGACAGGTGTGTAATTGTCGTACGAACACGATAGCACAAGCTGGAACACTTTTTGTACTGAAAAACATGTGTATTTTTTTCTTTGTTGCAGTGCACAATTTCAGTCAATCATATCGCAACTCAAGACTGTTCTCTCAGACTTTCTCACGGCTGTGGACGCGTTGTTGCTGAAGGAAGGCTATGATGATGCACAGAGAGAGCTATACTTTGAGAAGGTGCATGAGAGCATTGCCACCTCAAGGGATGCTTTGTCGGTAAGAGCAAACTATATGCATATAACCTTGCATAATGTTACGCAGCCCAATTGGCACGTGGTTTTAAGCTTTTGAATGTTTTTTTTCTAGGGCCTGAGAAACCTTATCGATAACAACGCATCTTGTAGCTCCGCTAGTGCCCTCAATTTAACCTCAACATCAAGTCCATTTCCTCCGCTAAAACCATCCAATGTGCTGTCTCCGGATAACTTGTTGAAGTCGAATAACAATGCATTGGTTCCTCCTCCGATCCCGCCGCATGCTTCATCACACCCTCCTGCAAACAACACGAGTCCAACAAAATCCAACGCAAGTAGTTCGAAAAGTATCAACAATGGAAATACCCCTACCCCGAACCTGCTCATCTCCTCCTCTACACCTGTACCACCACAAAATGACCCACCTCCAATAATAGAATCAGAAGAGAAAAAACCACCGTTACCTCCAAAAGCCAGGTACTTTTCCCGCCGTTCGTTTGACTCTGATTGGCCAGACTCGTTAACGCCCACTTCCGCAGGACCTAGCTCACCTCGTCGAATGCCGCCGCAGCCACAAAATAATCATAGAGATGACCCACCTCCACCTGCCCCCACCACGGCGCCTAATCTTGTAGTAGCCCCTGTAGTAAGCCTGGACCAATGGCTGGAACAATCCAACTGTGCTTCTTCTACCGCAACGCCATCAGCAGCTGCTGTTCGCGTGACCATTAGTAGTAGTGCCACGTGTGATCCAAATGCAAGTAGTGTTGTAGTTACTGCTACGTCTACCTCCTCCGCATCCTCGACTGCCTATCATTCATATCAACTCAACTCTTCGTCCACTTCTGGAAACGGAGGGGGACTACTTACCACCTCGACCTCACAATTCCCCCACCATCCTAAGGATTCTTCTGGTGACCTTCATAGTGATCCATCTAGTCTTTGGACAACCTCGGCCATTTACGTGTCTCGTTCAACAACGCATTCAACTGCAAGTGATTCCACCTCAAGACAAGCAATATTATCAGGCCCGTCTGCTTCCACAAGTGCACGAAACAGAACGTACTCGGACTCTTATCAGTTGGAATATGATGACACTGGAAGTGCTCACCATCTCCTTCATCATCCTCATCACCTCCATCAGTATTCCTCTCCACACCAGTACCACCTTCACGAATCCAGTAGTAATCACATTGACCGACTGATCTCCGCAGATTATGAGCGCCGCTCTACCAAGTCTGGAACAACTCACAATTCCCTCAGTCTAAGTTTGGGAAGCAGTTTAGACAATCTACTCCTTGTGGATGCACAATCTCAGCAGTCTGGGCTGAGCCCCAACTCAAACACGTCAGGAACGGGATGTACGGGGGCCATGCACAGCTTGTCGGGTTCCTCTGCAGGAAATCATCCTTCGGATGCCACCGGAAGACTTACGGGAAACTTTCAAGATTTCGATGCTGACGAAGACGTGTTTGTTACCGACGTTGTGGACGGATGTAGCAGTAAAAGCAGCGGTAGGTTCCATGTCCCTCCGCCGCCTACAAATAGGCTCAGCAAACAGACGCCTGTTGTGGAGGATGACAGTGACAATGAGGTGCCGCCAGAGTTACCAGAAAAGAGGAGAATAAACAAGCATTATACTACGATAGATCACAGCTATCTCGGGGGTGCCGAAGGGGTATATTCGTGCTACCCTAAGCAGCAGCAACCGTACAACCCTCGCTGTCACAGCCCGTATGATAATGTCGACGACAATGACAGTATACTCCAATGTTGGCCTGGTGGTCCACAGGCTGACCAGTCTCATCAACAAGCGCAACAACCCTTTTTGACTCAATCGGAAAGTCGGGTGACGCTGGTGGGACAAGCAGGAAATGATTCTGAGGAGAGGCCGCCTCTACCCCCAAAGAAAAAGCATAGTCTGAGTATGTATTACATTCTATATATTTTCATGTTTATGATAATGTTTTAGATGTTCTCTTGAATGTTAAAATGACTACTTGTTTTACAAATGTTTCAGTTGCTGCGTATGTGGAATTCATGCACAACTTTGACCTCCACTCGCAACGCCACCAACAACACTTTTGCAATCACTACGCGGCTTCTCGCGCAAATCATCACTTTTTGAAGGATCAAGATGGTGTTTCATCGTCAGAAGAGAATCCTCAATTTCATCCCCATCCCCCTCTTTCCCACCAGGGCTTTCATCGTCATTACTTGGCCGAGCGAAGTGCCACAATGTTTAACCCTTGTACGGGTGAAATTCCCGGTTTTTCCTCGGCCGCATCCGCCTCATCCTCTGCGGCTGCAAGGTGTCTTTCTTCTTACGTCTCTGGCTCAACCGGCGGAGGCATCAATCGAGCCGCCCTCTACTCTGCATCATATCATCACTTTACTACATTCTCCAACTCATCTATTCCATCCGAAGAGAACAGTCCAACTCATCAACATTTTCCACTGACAGGTTCCAGTTCTTCCACATCTCACTCTCTGTCTGAGCATACAAGTGGGGGTGAGAATGGAGGAGGCGGTGGTGGGGGAAGTGGAAATGAAGCAAAGCCGCCTTTGCCACCAAAGAAATCCAGAAGTATACTGAAAGGTTTGTTGGGTGATATGAGTAGGGATTCTAGTCAGGAAAATGAAACAAAGAGTACGAACGGGGTAATCAACAACCTCAATAATAGCAACAGTAGTAATGGTCATCCCTCGCCGCTTTCCCCAACCGCTACCTCCGCACCTTCTCAGCTTCCTAATTTGCCCTTGAATAGCATCGGTAATAATAATGGCAAATCTAATCATCAATCCCCGGTGAAGCAAACAACCGTAACTAGCCAAACACCAACGTCTCCTGGTGTCGTATCGTCAACGCAGAAACTTGTGTCTGTAAACTCTTGTGAAAGTGCTGCAACAGGTGTAACCTCAGTGTCAATGTCAAATAACAACAACAATGCTGACGCTGTCAGTAAAAACACAAATGGTTCTATGGGGAAAAGTCCGCAACGGAGTTTGGATGATGACAGCATTGACTTGTTTATGATCGACCCAACTCCGCTATTGGTCTTTTCGAATAAAAGTGCACCTGCGAACTCCAAATCTAGTCCTCCCACGTCTACCTCAACAACCGCAAGCAACAGTAATAGCAATACCAATGCAAATAGCAGCTCTTCTGCTAGCAACTCGAATAGTGAAGGTCATCAGGAAGTGAAAGGTGCTGAGCCACTTGTGCTACTGGTTTACGCTGCAAGTCCTGACGTTGTCGGTAAGTTGATGAAAAATGCATAATGATAACCATCTATTTGTTTGCCATTTTATATTTCTACAATTATATCAATTGGATTACTTGAACAGAGTCGAAATTCCGTGAAACGTTTTTGCTAACGTATCGCAACTTTCTTCGTCCATCCGACGTGGTCCATCTACTCTGGAAGCGATTCAAGCACTTTGAAAATAAAACTGACCGCACTTCAATGATCCACGCGAGATCCACATTGGACTTGTACGTGGACGTGGTGATCGGTCTCACGCCAATGGATCTCGACGACGAGATGGTGAGCCGTGTCAGAAAATGCATTTATCATCTAGTCTGTTCCGGAGAAATCCAGAGCGCTCTCAAGGCGAGAAAAGGGATCATACATAAATATCAAGTGCGGTTGAAGATTTTAAAGCCACAACCCGCGCCGGCGACACTCGCTGTTACTACCGAGTACGAATTCATTCATTCAATCCAGCGATATGCTTTTCTTCAACTCAAAATTTTAGGGGCACTGTGAGAATTACCGTGTTTTCCATTTCGTTGCTTTATAGGGCACAATCTCTGCTAAAATGGAGTGCAACCAGTATCGCCCAACAAATGACACTGTTAGATGCCGACTTATTTCGGGAATTGGAGCCGGCCGAATTACTCCTGTGGGCGAGAGAACAGGTTGAAGACCTTTGTCCAGCGCTAAACAATTTCACAGAGCACTTTAACAAAGTTTCATACTGGTGAGCTACAAGAACTATTTTTTAACTTTAACCAGATATATTTGAAAGATCAATATAAAATTGATAAGGCAAAATTTCTGTTTTTTCATTAGGACAAGAACAAGAGTCCTAATGTGCTCCACGTCCCGCGAGAGAAACCGTACAATGAAGAAGCTCATCGGTGTGATGCGAAAACTGAGAGAGTACAACAATTTCAATAGTTTGCTGGCTGTTCTAGCTGCGCTAGATTCGGCTCCTATCAGAAGGCTTGGGTTTTCCAGGAGACTGACGGAGGCGCTGAAACCTCACGCGGCACTAACAGACTCATCCGGCTCTTTTCGAACATACCGTCAGGCACTGGCCGATTGTCATCCTCCGTGTATCCCTTATATGTATGCAAAATGTCATGTATTTTCCATTTATGGACTTATAAATTATAACATGGGGCATTGTGATAAACTTTCATTTTTATTGCAGTGGTCTAGTCTTGCAGGATTTGACTTTTGTACACATTGGAAATCCAGACTTTTTGCAAGATGGAAAAGTAAATTGGGTGAAACGATTACAACAATGGGTTATACTGGAACCTATACGAAGACTTCATACATGGTAAATCTTAAACTCCCAAAAGCAGTTGATATGTTTATTTGGCCTTGTTTAAACTTTCATTGTAATTTCATGTTTTTACAGTCATTATGGATTCTCCAGGAATGACGGACTATTATCTTTCTTGAACAATTTTGACGAGTATTTGAATGATGACGACCTTTGGCAGTTGTCAGAGTCTATCAAACCGCAAACCAAAAATAATAACTAATGATGATGGAGAAATAGGACTAGAATAGCCCTCCGAAACGCGCACACAAAGGGTCGCGCATGCTTTAAGTGTTTTAAAATAGTGAATAAGTGAATGCGCCAAAAAGTGTTGCCAGTTGTTGTGAACTTTTTGCCATAATAAAACAAGTAACTTATTTACATTTACCGTAAGAGTAATACTACCTACCTATGCAAAAAAATAAGAATCTCAAGTAGTTTTGCAATGTAACTTGCCACATGATTATTATTACAATTTTATGCAAAAAAAAAATGGAAACCAACCAGTTCCTATTTTCATCAAGCAACTACTGTTATTATTATTAAATAATTATATTTCTGATTGTATTTAATCCTGATGAAATGCAAAAAGTTTACACGAGAAAAACTGACACATGTCGAGATATCCAATATTACCTATGCAAAATGTTAGACATTTAAAAAAACTCGTACTACTATTTATAATACTATACAGATAAATTTCGTAACGTTATTGAGTGATTCTTGTGGTGAGATGCAGCTTATTACCAAAAAACACCATATTAATATACCGCATATCCTTTTTCAAATCAACAATCAAAAGAGCAGCTTACTATTGGTAAAATTACCTGTTATTCATCAACAAAACGATTCGGAAAAAACTGATTAGTTGTGCAGAGAGGATTTTATGCATTAATTTTATTTAAAAAACAATATAAGTATTATATTATGATATTAATATTATGATCAAGCAATTTATGGTTGTGTGGGGTTGTGCAATATTATCTTATTTATAATTTATTTATTGATTATGAATACTGAATAAAAATGATTTTCAAAGAAACTTTAAGCACGTGACTTTTTATTTGAAAACGTATAAACTATTTTGTCCATTAGCTTGGTTCGCTGATTGATTATTCTTTACCGTTCCAACAATCGACGTAACATTTGGTATTGCACTACTGCTTACAGTCCTTTGGCTACTAACTGCGGAGTCACCATCACAATCATTGTTTTTCGCTGCATTCCAATCCTTTTGACTTTTCCCTTCGTGTACCGTGGCAACATGTCGCCTCAACTTGTAACTGGTGACAAACGCCGCTGAACAACTGGTGCAAGCGAACGGCTTCATATTCTCGTGATTTTGCATGTTGTGATATTTGAGCCGATTTTTACTGATAAAGTCTTTGTCACATAATTTGCATTTGAATGGGCGCTCACCTGTGTGCGTTCTTTTATGCTCGACGAGGCTGGTTGTGGTGTAAAAGCGCTTATCGCACACGCTGCATTGGTAGGGCTTTACTTTGGAGACATCCAAGTTGGAGTGATATCTTTCCATGTGCTGCTTGAAGTAAGCTTCCGAAAAGCTTTTCCCGCATTCTGGACAAATTCGTTGCGTTTCGAATCTCTCCTCTTCATTCTTGGGATGTGTTCGGACTGTGATTGAATACTCGGTTTGTTGTAGAATGTGAATATGAGTGGTCTGGTGTTGATTATGTCAGTTGAGGGTGGTTGAGAGAGAGAGAGATGAGAATGAGAACTTGAGATGGGGTGAGTTGAGAAATTGATGATTTGATGATCAGAATGATGAGATTATTAATGCTAGCTGAATTGGGTTCTTGCTGCGCAAGCCTGCAAGGTGCTTGGTCAAGAATGCATGACAATGCTAGGAAAATTGATTGTGATTGAAACTCAGATTGATTACTATAAAACAATGTAATTACATTTATTCAGACTCGTAAAAATATTGGCTGTAAAATTGTCTATCTTTTAAGTGAGATAAAAAGTCAAACGTTCTGCCTGATGTCTGAGAAGAGAGTGTCTTGTCGAAATAATATTCTTTAGCTTGCTTGTCATTCTTTTTTTACAATGCTTCTTAAAACATATAGTAGAGAGACATGGAATGTTTTAGGGTCTACGTGACTTCAATATAGTTCATTGATCTGTTCATGTTTTAACTAATTTACATAAAATGCTCGTTAATCGGATTATGTTAATATTTGGAACATTATTGAAATATAATATGCATACAAACACAAAATATTCATAAAATCTTAAAATACAATATTTTACTTCTAACTTAAGTAGAAACTCAACATTATCTCCCCACCTTGCAATATCATTGCAACACTAATCCACTGGTAAAACGCACAACTTTGTAATTGGACGTTTCACTTCACCATTCATTGTTTTCAATGTAACTACTCTAACAAAGCCGTCTTGGTCCGGATGAACAGCAATGACCTTGCCTAGTCTCCATTTTGCAGGTGGAAAATTTTCTTCCTTGATGACCACGATGCTGTTGAGTTGAAGCTTTGGTTGTTCCTTCATCCACTTTGGCCTTTGTTGTAGTCTGCTTATGAATTCACTACTCCAACGCTTCCAAAATTGTTGTTGCTTTCGTTGTATAAGTTGCCAACGGTTGAGTCGGCCTAGTTTGAGGTCGTTGAGACTTGGTTCTGGGAGTGATGTGATTGGCCCACCGATTAAGAAGTGAGCTGGGGTGAGTGCTTGAAGGTCTTCTGGGTTCGTTGATACTGCTGTCATCGGACGAGAATTTAAGATGCCTTCAATTTGTATGATGAGTGTGTTGAATTCTTCATACGTGAGTAGTTCCTTTCCAATCACGCTATAAAGATGCTTTTTTACAGACTTAACGCCTGCTTCCCACAAGCCGCCGAAATGAGGAGCGCCTGGTGGATTGAGATGCCAATGAATCCCTTGTGGATTCCATTCGGTTGCTAGTTTTTGCTGCGTCTCTTCTTGCTTGAAAAGATGATGTAGTTTGCCTAATGTTCTTTTAGCACCAATGAAGTTGGTGCCACAGTCTGTGTAGATATCGTGAGGAATGCCACGCCTTGAGACAAATCGCCGAAAAGCCGCAATAAATCCCTCCGTGCTGAGTGATGACGCTATCTCCAAGTGTAGAGCTCTTGTGCTGAAGCACACAAAAACTACGAGGTAAACCTTTGTGGTGATTTTAGAGCGATGACCAAGTTTTTGGGTAAATGGTCCCGCGTAATCTATTCCTGTAGCTTGGAACGCCTTTGATGGCGTAACTCTTGCTTTGGGCAGATTTCCCATGATCTGTTGTAGAGTTTGAGCTTTGAAACGTGTACAAAGTACGCACTTTCGTAAGAAAAACCGAACTGCGTCTCTGCCTCTTGGAATCCAATACTGTTGATTTAGTGATGATAATGTTATTTGAGGACCACCATGAAATGTCTTATCATGAATATAGTTCACGATCAATCGGGTAACATGATGATGTCTTGGTAGTAAAATAGGATGCTTCTGATCATAAGTGAGATCTGCATGACGAATCCTTCCTCCTACTCGCATAACGCCTTGATTATCGATGAAAGGGTTGAGACACAATAACTTGCTGGAACTCGATAATGATTGTTTTTTCTTCAATGTATGTAATTCCTCGCTGAAGCACTGCTGTTGTATACATTTCATGATTTCAGTTTTTGCTAATTGAATTTCTTCACAGGTAAATGTGCCTGTTCTGCTTTCTTTGTTGGTGTCCTTCTTGGCCTTGAAATTTTGTTGTGCACGTAACACGAGCGCTGTGAAATTTAAGAGTCTCTTCCATGATGAGAAATGGTTGATGAAATCGTAGGTAATTGTGGTGTGATGACAGAGAGTTTTTGAAACTTCTTCTGACTTGACTTGTGAGAGCTGTGACTCTAAATTTGATTCTGTTGAGATGCTGTTGAGTGTTTCAGGATGTCCATTCCACCATAATTGATGATGAAGTAGTTCATTTGGGAACAATCCACGAGACGCGCAGTCTGCAGGATTATCCTTTCCACTGATATGATGCCAAGTAACTTCCTTTGATAAGCGTTGTATTGTTGAGACTCGTGACTTCACGTACGTTTTCCATCGCAGTGGATCTGAATTTATCCATGCGAGTGTAATTTTGGAATCAGAGAAGGCTCTGACTGAAGTGAAATTGAGCTTGAGGGCGCTTCTAACTTTGCTGATTAGTTCGATGAGTAGCACTGCTGCATTTAACTCCAATCGTGGTAAAGTTGGTGGTACTAGTGGTGCAATTTTTGTTTTTGCTGTGAGAAGTGAGAGCCTTGCAGGGCCCGACTTCTTGATAACTGCAACATACACACAAGCGGACATTGCGAGCTGTGATGCGTCAGCATAGCCAATTAGCTGGATCTCTGCTTCTTGCGTTGATAAGACGAATCTTGGAATTTTTATTTGTTCCACTAGTTTGAGCATTGTTCTGTGCTTAATCCATTCTTCTTGGATGCTTTCTGGTAAAGATGAATCCCAATCCACCTTTAATTTCCAAATCTTCTGCATGAGTAGCTTGGCCTTTACCGTCGTGGGAGAAAGCCAGCCGAGTGGATCGAAGAGCGTAGACATTTCACTGTAAACTGAGCGTTTTGTGTAATTGTTGCTGATTGAGTCTGGAAATGAGATTTTGAATGAATAATTATCTTCAACTGGATTCCAGTGAATGCCTAATGTTTTCACGCTGCTTTCCGTGTTGAGTTGTATGAGCTCCTTGGTTTCTCTGAGATTTTCTGGGATGGTACACAGGACATCAGGATCATTGCAGGTCCATTTCCGTAATGGAAATCCTGCAGTGTCACACATTTTCATTAATTGGCTGATTGCTTCAATTGCTGTTGATTTATTAATTGTCCCTCCCATCAAATCATCAACATAAAATGAGTCTGCTGCAATGAATGACCCCAATGGGTAATTTTCTTTTTCAATTGAGATGAGATGCTGAAGCGTCCGAGTTGCAAGATAAGGCGCTGCAGCCGTTCCGTACGTTACTGTATTCAACTTGTATTCTTGAATGGGATGTGAAGGTGACTCTCTCCACACAATGCGATGCATATCTCTGTCTGATTCTGGAATGAAGATCTGCCTGTACATTTTTGCTACGTCGGCAGTAAAAGCAATGGGATGAATTCGAAATCGCAAAACGATGTCAAAAAGTGATGACTGAACTGTTGGTCCCACCATCATTGCCTCGTTCATTGAAGTGCCTGTTGTGGTTTTCACTGATCCGTCAAATACTACTCTGAATTTTGTAGTACTGCTGTCAGCCTTTAAAACGAAGTGATGAGGTATGTAATTGACTTGATGAATGGGTGAATGTATTTCTTCTGCTGGAACTCTGGTCATGTGTCCAAGCTCCATGTACTCCTTCATGAATGATATGTATTCATTTTTGTAGTGCTGATTTTCCTTCTGCTTCTGAGGATTTGATGAGTTGATTGATAGACGCCGTTCCATCTGTAATAATCTTCTGACTGCTATTTGCTTTGAGTCTCCAAGCGTTGGACGAGGGGATTTCCAAGGAATTGGAGTAGTAAACCTGCCAGTTGTTATGTCACGTGAAACATTTGATGTGAAGAACTGCTCACATTTTTCTTCTTGATCAGTAAGTTGAGTTGACTCTGGAATGTCTTCAGCAGCGAAAAATCGTTGTAAATTTTCATTCAATTGAATATTCGTCATGAAATTGAAAGTTTCAACTTTCTGCTCCTTGAATCTTCCAGCTACAACCCATCCTAAAGTTGTCTTGACTGCTAAGGGCTGATCAATTAATCCGCATCTTTTCTCCATTTCGAGCATGTTCCAAAAGATCTCTGAGCCGAGAAGAATGTCTACTTCACTTGGGTGATAAAACTCAGGATCGGCTAGTTGTAAGTCGTGAAGATGTGTATATTCATTTGCTGGGAGCCGTGAACTTGGCATGAGATTGGATATTCTGTCCATGATGAAAGCGTCGACTTGATAACTGTGAGATGATTTGAAATGAGGCTTGATAATGAAATTGGCTAATCCTTGTGTACTTCCTACAGCTGCTCCTGATAAGCCAAATATTTGAGTGTCAGTAGATTGAATCTTGATTCCTAGTTTTCTTGTTAATGAGTGAGTAATGTAACTGTTTGTTGAACCGCCGTCCAGAAGAACGCGAACTAAAAAGTCACCGTTGTTTCCAGTAACTCGGACTAATGCTGTGCCCAAGATACCTCTTGTGAGATCCTTGTTTCCGCCAAAATGTGATTGCACGGAACTGCTGGTTTTGTGTGATGAGTTTGGTTGTTGACCATCCTTCTTTTGATCTGAAGAATGATTATCGTTGTGAATGAGCGTATTGTGTTTTCTGCCACAATGGCGACATGTGTATGTATTTCTGCATTGTTGGAGGCTGTGACCTGGAACTAGACAGTTGAAACAAGTGTTGTGTTTCTTGAGATGATCCACACGCTGTTGAACGTTGAATCCTAAAAATACTGGACATCTGAACAAGCGATGAGGGTCTGAGCACTTCAAACTGCACACATCTGATGCTTGTCCATGATGAGCTTGATGCTGAGAACCTCCCTTGCCCCTGTAATCTGGACGAGGTGGCCGTTGTTGTGTAGATGATGATGATGACGATGATGATCCTGCTGCAAGTGCCGTTGCTCGTTGCTCGAGAAACTTGTACACTTCATCAGGCGTTGGAATTGTTGTTGTTTGTGTGGCTTGAAGCCATGATTCTCTTGTTTGCTGATCAAACTTTGTAAACATGAGGTAGACGAAAACATTGTCAACTGTTCCGCCTAATTGAGTAAAATATCTGACGCTGCTTTTTGTAACATCCACCAGATTTCTAATACTTGTTGCTGAATTTGAAGCGACTTCTTTTTGGTTTAAGACTCTCTTCATTGATGAAAATAATAACTCACGTTTGTTTTGGTAGCGACTTGTGAGCGCATCCCAGGCAATAGCATAATTGGCGTCGGTTAACTGTAGAGTTTCAATAACACGAGCTGCTTCTCCTTGTAATGAGCGTTTTAAATGAATAAGTTTTTCTGTGTTTGTTAACGTTGTGTTCTTATCAACAGTAGCAAGAAACATGTCACGGTATGGTAACCACTGTGAAAGGTCACCAGTAAAAATTGGTAACTCCAATCTTGGAAGTCGAATGTCACTGTTTGGTGGCGGTGGTGGTGGTGCTGCTGTAGATCTCGCTGATGTTGATGTTCTTGGGAAACTGGCTGCTATCGTTTCTAGTGTACATCTTTGTGTCATTGTATCTCCTAGAATGGAGATATATTCTGGATTGTGTGTAGCGGCATCAGCTGGAGCTGAATAAAGAATCCGTTTGTTGTTTTCTTCAAGGTCAACTTCCAGTTGACTGAGTAGCTTGAGTAGGTTTGTAACTGCTGTTTCAGTTAACGGTGTTGTTGTATGGGTGTCGATTTTTTGTTGAATGAATTCTGCTTTTGATTTGAGAAGATCTCTCTCCGCCACGTATTTTTCCAGATTTGTTGGAGGTGCCATGATGATGATGACACACTCAATTCACTGTTGTTGATACGAGAAGAAACAATCGTTTGCAGTACCTTGTAAACGCCGGTGGATACAGTAATAAAACCGTATCAACTGACTGCTTCCTTACTTCCTGACCAGGGAAAGTGAAAGCTACTTTCGGCTTTTGTGACAAAAGTAACCCACAATGTTAATCATTCAGAAAAGGGCTGTCATATCTCGGCTCGTTAAGGACCAATGTTCGGACTGTGATTGAATACTCGGTTTGTTGTAGAATGTGAATATGAGTGGTCTGGTGTTGATTATGTCAGTTGAGGGTGGTTGAGAGAGAGAGAGATGAGAATGAGAACTTGAGATGGGGTGAGTTGAGAAATTGATGATTTGATGATCAGAATGATGAGATTATTAATGCTAGCTGAATTGGGTTCTTGCTGCGCAAGCCTGCAAGGTGCTTGGTCAAGAATGCATGACAATGCTAGGAAAATTGATTGTGATTGAAACTCAGATTGATTACTATAAAACAATGTAATTACATTTATTCAGACTCGTAAAAATATTGGCTGTAAAATTGTCTATCTTTTAAGTGAGATAAAAAGTCAAACGTTCTGCCTGATGTCTGAGAAGAGAGTGTCTTGTCGAAATAATATTCTTTAGCTTGCTTGTCATTCTTTTTTTACAATGCTTCTTAAAACATATAGTAGAGAGACATGGAATGTTTTAGGGTCTACGTGACTTCAATATAGTTCATTGATCTGTTCATGTTTTAACTAATTTACATAAAATGCTCGTTAATCGGATTATGTTAATATTTGGAACATTATTGAAATATAATATGCATACAAACACAAAATATTCATAAAATCTTAAAATACAATATTTTACTTCTAACTTAAGTAGAAACTCAACAGGATGCTTTATCTTTTCATGCTTTTTCAGCCAAGTGACATTGTTGAAGATTACTCCACAGATTCCACACTGATGAGACTTTATACGGTCCTTGTAGTCTGGAATTATCTCTCCTTTTGCCACAGCCTTCCGCTTATCTTCTTCGCTGAAATGGGTTACCTTGTGGAACTCCAAGGCGGTCTTGTGCCCAAAAGGCTTTCCACAAACTGGACATTCCATGTTTTTCTCAGGAGCTTTTCTGGCTTGCCCTTGATGCACTTCTCTTTTATGTTTGTTGAGATCACTACAACTGGCCTTGTGCTGGCCACAAATGTCACATACAAAAGTGTTTGTGTGAGATCGTATGGTATGTTTCTTCATGGTGCTCTCGTTCCAAACTATTTCCAGACATTCCAGGCACCTATACTTGTCATCCTCAAGCTTTTCAAATCGAACTTGCAAATATTGGTAGTGACCTGTGTTAAGATCAATGTGGATTTTCGCCTTATTATAAGAACCCCTTTTAATGTGCTTTTTAGAAACCTCGCCAATGGATTCGTTATTATTGCGCTGTTCTGGTGCTGCTTTAATTCTTCCGGCATTTTTCTCCTTGTTTGGAGATCGACATGCATTGGTGGATTTCTTTTGATTGCAACCTTTTGTCTGTTTCTTGCTAGTTCCCTTGTGGAATGAAGTGTGTTTCATTTTGGTCTTTCGGCGGATGCTTTTCGGTATTGACTCCTCAGCCCTTTTTTCTAGTCTCATTTGATTGGACTCTTCATTAGACCTTGACAGTGAATGGAATGGAGATGAAGGAAGTCGTGGTGAAAACGGTTCATGAGAATCCACAAACTCATCCAACTCGTCATTGAAATTATCTCGAGAATCCAAATCCAGCTCTTCTTTAACCAAACCTTCAACCACGACACCTGCTACTTGCGAATCATTAGAGGTTTGGTCATCCTCCTCCATATTTCGCAGAGTTTGTTTATTTGCAAATGATAAATTCAAATCAATTTTATCCTCCAAACAATTTGATTTTCCTGAAGTTTTCCTTGATAACCTCCGTGTATGTGGGAAATTATGCAGTCCTAGTCATATGAATTTCAGAGTCATCATCATCATATATTAAATTTATGTCACATGATAAGAGTTAATATAAAACAGTAGGTTGTCAAAATACCAGGATTTGTTCGCCCGAGAATTTTGCGTCTGATATACAAATACTTTTCGTTTCTGGCGTAAATTTTCTCTGCTTTAAAGACCGCTTCTGATTCTTCCATCTTGGCTTTCACTGAAACTGTTCCTTCCTGCAACGCTTTCTCCAACTCTCTTATCTTTCGTTGTAGTTGTAGCAACATTTCGACCTGTTCTTTACAATTGTGACAAAAGTGTGGGATATATTCGCCTTCGTTATCATCATCACCGTCTTTCTTTGTCGTCATTGCATTTCTGCTTAGTTTAACTTGGCATGCTTTCACCAAACAGCGGAATAAATCTCCGTTGGAGGACTCCCCTTCCCCTATATCCTGCTTAATGTCAACTGGATGTTCATGATAAGCATTGCTGCTATGAGACCTTTCTTTCAGTCTTACACATTGGCCACAAATAAGACATGGCACTGTATTTTGTTGAATTTCAGGTTTGACAAGGATTTCTCTTGCCATTATACTATTGTAGTCAACAGGCACTTTAACTACCAAGAGTTTTAAGCCTAATGAAGTTTACCTATTTCTGAGAGTGGCATTTCTCACCATGAAGTTTTTTCTACAAAACACATACATATACCTATGCATTACATACTACTCAGATGGTGGTGTTGCCGCAAACTGGAGTGAAACAACGAGGGGGCGAGCTGGAGCTACGATTTGTTACAAACCAAATTGATAAAGGGAAGTAGTCTTCCCATCTAGTTGCAACAAAGCTGTAAGCGTCAACAAGCCCAATTGCTCAATGTTCAGTATATGATGAAACGATCAACACTTACCGTTAGTAACCGAATGATTTCTTCGAAATGTTGGGATGATTTGTATGGGGCAATCTCAGATTTCTCTACAGCAGCTCATCCTTTACAGCTCTCAGAGAGCCCTTGAGGATTTCTCCTTATCATGGACGTAGAAAAAATTGTCATAAGCGAAATACTAACCCTGTTAACCAGTACCCCATGAACCTATTTTGCTAATTCCCATTTTCAAGTTTCAAAATTACATGATGTGATATTATTAACGGTTTCAACATTCATGATGGCCCTTTGACGAGGGTACGTTATTCAAAAATAGGGTTTCAATTCCCGAAACCGTTTCGAATGTATTTTCTTTACAGGGAGCATACAAAAGCATCAAAAACAAAATGCTTTGCAGCATTTCATTCTTCCATATGCTAATAAAAGTATGCATTATGACATAGATAAAACAATGATAAACGAAAGTTTTATTTCCACATTTCAGTTTCAAGCGTTTCACATTAAAACATTATATAGTATTGTGTCCCGAAGTGGAGCTGACCTTGGTTGTTGACTTTTTTCTTTTGAAGCTTCATCAATTTTGTAATGTCTAATGATCGCGAGGAGAGGAGTATGCTTTCGGTTTTGACAAGAAGTTGATAACATTATCATAAATATTATGACACCCATTTTCAACACTTCTATTTGGGGAATTCCACCATCATTTCCACTATTGTTTCCAAACAATAACTGTTCATCGTATGTACATACAGATATTATTCTCAAATTGATGGCCTGATCATGCGCAAACTTGAGACTTTAATATTCTCTCTCTGTAATACGTCAATGGAATTAATTGCCAGATTACGCGATTACTATACTAACATTGTCGATGCATTTTGGTTGCTTGTCCGTCAGTACTGCCACACAGTAAATCAGAACCATATGCAAATTTTCAACTAGGTATCGCTGGATTCGTCTATGAACTCTAATTTTAAACTCATGATGACTAAATACCGTTTATAACATTTAATGTAGTAATTTTTAAAATAATCAGACTTTTTAATTTCACTTTTCAGCATCCTTTTCACAGTGGTCCTATTGCAACTGTTGAAGTCTGTGTTTTGTTTGCATAAAGCAAAACCGATTCGGTTTTGAAACGTCAGCAAACAAATTAATGAATATGATAACAAAAGAAAGCTCTTGACTGGATCAATTACTTTACTAGGGGATAATAATAATTACCTGTTGAGAGGCGACGAAAGGGGAAACGATAGACAATTGCAAGAAATGACTGATTTAATAAAAAAGGGGCAAACAATGACTGATACTGATATCAACTCAATTGACCGATCGATTATATGCTTAATTTGAATGTTGATCTCTTATCAACTAGGGAAAATGTGAACTCGTGCGATGATTGCGTTACATGATGGTTATTTTTACTCTGAATTTGGGTAATGATTAAACCAAACCTAAGTTGCATGCGAATACAAAATTAATTCTCGTATAAAATCTATAAAACAGAGTCGATTTTGTGGTCGGACTTTATTACCCCGTGTGGTTCTGGCTGGTCACTAAAGTCTGTATCTGTTAAAGAAAGTCATCATGAGGGCTATTATTTTGGTTTCCCTTTTGGTAGCAGGCATCAGTGCCGTGCCATTGGTGCAAAAAGCTCAACCCAAAGTCAAGTACGACAACTACAAGGTCTACAGATTTGTTCCACAAACTGAAGCCGAGCTTGAGCTTATTACCACCTTGGAAAATGAATATCCAGGGGTACTTGAAATATTGATTTAACGAAAATAATCTTAACACATAGTCCATAAAACCGTATGCTTTATCGAAACATTTATAAATTATAATGCAGGTATCCTTCTGGAAAAGAGGTGGCAAGATCAACATCCCTGTTGACATCATGATCCCACCACATCTTCAGCCCGAAATCCTCTCTGGACTTCAAACCACCACCTTGAGCGTGAAGGAAGCTTTGATTGAAGATGTTCAAAAGTAAGACATTGCGCATTTGTTGCAATTAGCCTAAAAATGTAAGATATTAATGTGTATTTTCTGTTGACGAACGTTATAGGCTCATTGACGACGAGGAGGCTGCCAACTCTGCCGCTATCGCAAAAGCCCCCAAGATGAGCTGGGACGCTTACTACGATTACGATGAAGTAAATATTAAAAAGTCATTGTATGTCAATTAATGTAAAAATATGTTCATATTTAATGCTCAATTTTCCAAATAGATTTTGAACTTTTTGGACGAACAAGTCGCACTTCACCCCAATGTTGCATCTCTGGAAACTTACGGACAATCTTTCGAAGGTAGAGATCTGAAAGTTATCAAGATCTCTACTGGAGGCAATGGACAACGGCCAATCATTTTCTTGGATGCCAGTACGTAGTTTCATTACTAACCATCTTCAATAGATTTAAATCATAATAACGGACAATTTCTAAACATCTAATTTTGCTTTTATTTCGTATTTTAGATATTCACGCCAGGGAGTAAGTTGCGATTTTTGTTCAAAGGCTGGTTTAAATGTATACAAAAGTATAATGTCAAATTGTCTAACGTAACAATTATTGTTTCCTCTCTTAAGATGGATCACAAACGCTGTCGCCACCTACATCATCAACGAGCTCTTGAACGGACAAGAATCTGGCGTCAGGGGTTTGTTGAACACCTTTGATTTCCACGTTGCCCCAGTTCTTAACCCTGATGGTTACACTTACACCAGAACTACTGACAGGCTGTGGAGAAAAACTCGCAGCAATTACGCAGGTGCTAAGATAATATGAGTTTTTATTTCAGCGTCGTTCATACACATTGTAAACAATGTAATTATGCATCTCAAACATTGACACTCCAATCAAATTCAAATTTTCAGGAGCTTTGTGCAGAGGTGCCGATCCCAACAGGAACTTTGGTTTCATGTGGAACAGTAAGCTACTTTTCCTTCTATAAATTTTCACGTCGTTCCATTTTGCACTGAAAAGTTGTATTGTATTGCATGTTGATTTTTATATTTAGCCGGAGGTGCCAGCGCCGTATGCTCTTCTGAAACTTACAGAGGTGTGAATGCTTTCTCTGAATCTGAAGCCAAGACCATCTCCGACTACTACACCACCATCCAAAGCCGTTCTGTTGCATATTTGAGCTTGCACAGCTACAGTCAACTGGTTCTCATTCGTAAGGGGCTAATGATAATAGACACTGAAACGCAATTAGATTCATGATATTAACAGTTTTTGTTCAATAATGTCATATTTCTACAGCATACGGAACCAACGTTAATGGAAGCCCACGCATCCCAGACCACGACAACCACATGAGGGTTGGAAATTTGTTTGCAAGCGCCGTTTCCCAGCGATATGGTACCCAGTTCCGTGTCGGAAACATTGTTGAAATCCTTTACGTCGCATCTGGGGCTTCCGTCGATTGGGCCAAGTAAGTCCAATGATGATTTTCACAGGAAAATGCAGGCAATAAATTATTATCTATAGAATACTAATTGGTAATGTCCTTTGGAAATCTACAGGGGTGTTCATGACACTACTTTGTCTTACACCTTTGAGCTTCGTGATACTGGTCGCTATGGTAATTTCTTAATTAATTTTCAAGCTTAATTTTACAATATGCGACGAATTGTAATTTGAACTACTACTAATGTGTATTTTATATTACTCCCATGTACAGGTTTCGTTCTCCCACCAGATCAGATCATCCCATCTTCTCTTGAGTTCATCGATGGCCTCACCGTTCTCGCCAATGATCTTAAAGTTCAACTTAAATTGTAATCAGTAAAAAAAATTTCAACAATTGGTATATAATCATCAAAAATACGGACTTAAATAAAATCCAATAGGAAAGCATATGAGAAACAAATTATCATCGAAATGCCTTTTATAATCTGAAGCCTTTGTTGCTTCAAGTGACCTTCATTAATCATGATCATAAATTTGCATGTCCATTGCAATCATAAATGATAATTTATTAGTTCCGTATTATTATGATGTTGCACTGTTGCATACAGTATTGCAAATGATGAACTTGATGAGTAGGTATGCACTGCATGTTCCAAATCAATTATTTTTCCAACTTTGTGTGCTATTCCAAGTATATACGATTGAGCAATTCATACTATTGTAGTTATCGTTCTACAAGCATGTGTTGCGGACGGATTACATCAGCAGAAACATGGAATCCTATTTACCAATTATGCTGAAAATCTCAAAATAATTATCACGAGACCACATACATCATTCATCTTTGGATAATAAAATAATATTGATATTGACACGCAGTTGGAATTAGAAACAAAAAGTATTGTAATGTTGTAATGAAAAAAACACACTTCAACAACATTTGTGAGCATTAGACAACAGTTAGGAGGTAAAGATTTATGCACTAGAATAAACTGGAGGATACGGCATCCGGTCATTATTGGTATTCAGTACAGTTATATCATTATTTGCACAATGGGGCACAAGCAAAAAGATTGATTACTCAGGTTTCAAAATTGTTCGTATTGCCACCCAAAATGAGAAGGCAGAACAATGTAGATGGAAAAGACCCCTTTTGGAAGGTTAGCGGAGAGTCATATATATCAACAGCGAAGCACATAAGCAAAGATTAGTGTGGACTGGATCAAGGAAATACTGGAATTTGACACTGATATATGAACTCCGCGATACATGCAGGAACTTTCCAATGGTGTGCCGAATATTGAACTTTCAATGATTCAAAGACTCAAGAACACTTCTTTTCATCTCACAATATTTTATGCTTGATTAATCCATTCAAGACTGCCAAACAATTACATATTATAACAAAAAAGAAACACTTACTTCCAGTAAGTTACTTGGTCAATCTTTCAATTCATTCAAAATTATTGACTATATATGCCACGAAAGTTTAAGTTTACGCAATGACTAACGTGTGTTATCGTTGTTCTCTTTTCTGTGCACCACCTACATTGTCAAATGTGTCACACATTACCGATAAATGATATAGTAAATTGAATCGTAAAATGCAGTTTTTCGTTACTTATTTTCTCTAACTTTTGTTCATTTTCTATACTTTTGAAAACGGGTATGGTGAAAGAATAAATTATTCCGGATATCAACTAGCCCGTGTTTTCCCAACAACAGCGGATCAATGAACGGAACTGAAGTCCATGTAAAAGCTTGGGGTATTGTGAGAAAAGTATATTTGTCAAACTTTGAGAATATGAATCCGTTTCATTTTAGTAAATAGTAATTCCAATTTCATTTTACCAAATATGCAGGTAGTGTTTCTGTACGAAAATCACATATACGCAGACTTCCTTTTGCCGTCCAATACCTCGGTTTTAAATGATGAGATGATTGAGAATGGACTCCAGTTGGAAACTTGAATTGAGTATTGACGACGTTTAATGTTAGCAATAATTTTATTGAAATGCCATTACCCTGTAATATAATTATAATATGATTAACTTCAGGTCCCTTGATTGCTGTTTTGCTTTGCATCTACAGTCTAATCTATTCACAGAAAGTCAATTAAGACAAAATTGTTAACGAATCAGAGTGGGATCGGTACAACCCGTATAATTTTAAGTAAAATTATGGTAACAATAATTCAATATCATACTATGAAAATTGGCGTTTTTTTTGTATGAAATGCAAAGATCTACCAGTTTCTTGATGACCAAGCTGCGATCCACAATTCCATAGATTCCACTCAATCCATTGGGACTACTTACTTACGAAGGACGGGAAATGAAAATCATTAAAATCAGCAAGTCTGGCGAAATCAAACCTGCCGTTTGGATCGATTCAAATATTCATGCAAGGGAGTAAGTATTAGCAGAGAAATAAGACTTAATTGTTGCTCGTACCATACATGCAAAAAGCCTATTAAATATTTCCTCGTGACTGGACTACGATTGTTTAGATGGATTACTAGTGCTGTTTGCACATACGTCATAGATCAACAGAAGTTCAATCTTGGTTGGACGAATATGTCTTTTACATTTTGCCAGTTTAAACACATACCACCAACATCCTGTGCATAAATTTTAATTCTAGACGCATTTTATGGACTATAAACAATCCTTATTGTAAAATTGACAGGTATTATATTCAAATTGATGGTCTGACCATGTACAACATATCTCTCTCTGTATTACGTCAATATTAATTGCGACAACGCGATAGCTATGCTTGTCAAGTTTGTATCGATGGGTTCGTGTATACACTAATTCTATGCAATATGGATCCTACTCGTTCAATGAACAAGATTACACTGCATCTTACATTTCATAAGATGCAATGTAAACCTGTTTAATGACAGGTATCCATTTTAAACTCATGATGTCCTTGATGTTTTATATCAATCGTTTAACCATCATTTAACATTTAATATAATATTTTACAAAAAAACAGCCTTTTTAATTTCACTCTTCCGCATTGTTTAAACAGTGGTC
This sequence comes from Sinella curviseta, assembly GCA_004115045.4. Taxonomy (NCBI): domain Eukaryota; kingdom Metazoa; phylum Arthropoda; class Collembola; order Entomobryomorpha; family Entomobryidae; genus Sinella; species Sinella curviseta. The sequence goes on from CM023201.3 coordinate 35,511,850, forward strand.
ACATTACAGATGTTGGCGTCTGCTTTTGTTTGCATAAGGCTAATCCGCTTCGGGTTTGAAACGTAATGAAAACAAAGTAATGAATATGATAACAAAAGAAAGCTCTTGACTTGATGAATTACTTTACAAGTGGAAAATAATAATTACCTCTGTAGAGGCCATGAAAGGGGAAACGAGAAACAATTGCAACAATTGATTGATGTAATTCAATTCAAATGACCGATCCATTGTAGGCTTAATTTGAACAATACTTAATAATACGCTATTTTTACCACGAATTGGGAATTGGTCAAACCAACCCTAAATTACATACGAATGCAAAATTGATTCTCGTATAAAAGCGGAGTGGATTTTCTGGTCGGATTGTATTACCCGGTGTAGTTCTGGCTGGTCAATAAAGTCTGTAGGTATCTGTTAAAGAAAGTCATCATGAGGGCTATTATTTTGGTTTCCCTTTTGGTAGCAGGCATCAGTGCCGTGCCATTGGTGCAAATACCTCAACTCAAAGTCAAGTACGACAACTACAAGGTCTTCAGATTTGTTCCACAAACTAAGGGCGAGCTAGAGGTTTTGAACACCTTGGAAAATGTATACCCAGGGGTACTTGAAAGATTCATTTAACGACAATAATCCTTTAAAATAGTTCATAAAACTACATGCTTTATCGAAACATTTATAACGCAGGTTTCCTTCTGGAAAAGAGGTGGCAAGATCAACATCCCTGTAGACATCATGATCCCACCTCAGCTTCTGCCCGAAATCCTCTCTGGACTTCAAGTCTCCACCTTGAGCGTTAATGAACCTTTTATTGTAGATGTTCAAAAGTAAGACATTGCTCATTTGTTCCAACTAGTCTAAAAAATTAAGGTGTTAATGTATATTTTCGTTTCTATCTTGATAGGCTCATTGACGAGGAGGCGGTGGCCAACGCTATCGCTATCTCAAAAGCCCCCAAGATGAGCTGGAACGCTTACTACGATTACGATGAAGTAAATGCAAAAAATAGATATTAATTAACGTAAAAATATGTTCATATTTAATGCTCAGTTTTCCGAATAGATTTTGAACTTTTTGGACGAACAAGTCGCACTGCACCCCAATGTTGCATCTCTGGAAACTTATGGACAATCTTTCGAAGGTAGAGATCTGAAAGTTATCAAAATTTCCACTGGAGGCAACGGACAACGACCAATTATTTTCATGGATGCCAGTACATAGTTTTATTACTATCCACTTTTTAAAAACTCAAATAATAATAATGGACTAATTGTGAACCTATAATTTTGCTTTTATTTCCTATTTAGATATTCACGCCCGGGAGTAAGCTGCGATTATTTGGTCCAAAGCTGGTTTAAACATATATGTGCTATGTCAAGTTGTCTAATGTAAGAATTGTTTCCCCTTTTAAGATGGATTACAAACGCTGTCGCCACCTACATCATCAACGAGCTATTGAACGGACAAGAATCTGGCGTCAGGGGTTTATTGAACACCTTTGACTTCCACATTGCTCCAGTTCTTAATCCTGATGGTTATACTTACACCAGAACCACTGACAGGCTGTGGAGAAAGTACTACCCTTTTTTGTCTTTTTTTGTTCTTTTTATTTTGTAGTTTCTTTAATTCCTACCCTTTTAATTATTCCTAGGACGCGAAGTAATTACGCTGGACTTTTGTGCAGAGGTGCCGATCCCAACAGGAACTTTGGTTTCATGTGGAACAGTAAGACACCTTTCCTTTTATAATTTTTCATAGAGTTTCAGTTGTCAATGAAAATTTATATCTAAAACTTGAATATTGCGTTTTTAGAGGGAGGTGGCAGCGCCGTATGCTCTTCTGAAACGTATAGAGGTGTGAATGCTTTCTCTGAATCTGAAGCCAAGACCATCGCTGACTACTACACCACCATCCAAAACCGTTCTGTTGCATATTTGAGCTTGCACAGCTACAGTCAAATGGTCCTCATTCGTAAGGGGCTAGTAATAATAGCCACTGTAAAGCGATTAGATTCATATTTGCAGTGTTTGTTCAAAAATCTTATAATTGCACAGCATACGGAACCAACGCTAATGGGAGCCCACGCATCCCAGACCACGACAACCACATGAGGGCCGGAAATTTGTTTGCAAATGCCGTTTCCCAACGATATGGTACCCAGTTCCGTGTTGGGAACACTGTGGAACTCCTTTACGTCTCATCTGGAGGTTCCGTCGATTGGGCCAAGTAAGGCAAACGATGATTTTCACATGAAATAAGTTATTATCTAACTATTAAATCTAATAATTAAATACTAATTGATAATGTTCTTTGGAAACTATAGGGGAGTTCATGACACCACTTTGTCTTACACCTTTGAGCTTCGTGATACTGGCCGTCACGGTGAAAATTCTCTTTTTTCGAAACGAATTTTCTATTTTCCTTCCTTGCTTAATTTTACAATATGCGAGGAATTGTAGTTTGAACTAAGTATATTTTAATTACTCCCATGTACAGGTTTCGTTCTCCCACCAGAACAAATCATCCCATCTGCTCTTGAGTTCATCGATGGCCTCATCGTTCTCGCCAATGATCTCAAAGTTCAACTTAAATTGTAATCAGCAATAAGATTTGAAAAGTTGGCATATAATCATCAATAATGCTGACTTGAATACTATCTAATAAGAAAGCATATCAGCATTGGTCCATCAGTAATAGTCACTGAATTAGTAATTTTCCTTTACAAAGCTAAATATTCTAATCAATATCTTTATTGTTTTGTATTACCAATGGGTGTCAATTTTCTAACTAAATACATGCCTGCATATATGAATACATTTGTAATCGATTATTTACGAAGTAAAAAATTGTGTACAAGAGATAATTATCTATAAAAGGTTATTTTTTGGAACACTGGAAAGCACTGAAGATATTTTATCATTAACCAGCGTCAAAATAACAAATAACAATTGATTTTATCATATTGTGTGACACATTTGACAATACACACAAAAGAGAACACGATAACACACGTTAATCCTTGCAAAAGATATTAAATATTTTGACATGCATTTACAAACGGAGCAACATGGAAAAGAAATTTCCGTGACATAAATATTCAATACTTTGAATGAATTGAAATATTGACCAAGTGTTCACACACTTGGCTGTTTCTCTTTTCGTTATATGCATTGCTTACACAGAGTCAATTTAAAAATGAAGTTTTTCGTCACTTATTTTCTCGGACTTTTGTTCGTTTTCTGTACTTTGGAAAACGGGCACGGTAAAAAAATAAATTATTCCGGCTATCAATTAGCCCGTGTTTTTCCAAAAACAGCGGATCAATGGACGGAACTGAAGTCGATGCAAAAACTTGGGGTATTGTGGGAATAAATCTTTTTCTCAAACTTAGAGACTAATAGATAAATTTCATTTTAACAATTATTAATAATCACAATTTCAATTTGTTAAAAATATAGGTAGTGTTCCTGTTCGAAAATCATAGATACGCAGACCTCCTTTTGCCGCCTAATACATCAGTTTTAATTGATGAGATGATAGAGAATGGACTCCAGTTGGAAACTCGCATTAAGGATGTTCAGGGGTAACAATAATATTTATTGACACAATAGCGTGATTAAATTCAGGTTCCTTGATTTCTATTTTGCTTTTCTCTGCAGTTTAATCGATTCACAGAAAGTCAATCAAGACAAAATTGTTAACGGATCATTAGAGTGGGATCGGTACTATCCAGTAGCTGATGTCCGTATAGTTTAAAAAATAAAAATTATAGTAACAATGATTCAATACCATGCTATGAAAATGTTGGTTTTTTTGTATGAAATACAAAGATCTACCAGTTTCTTGATGACCAAGCTGCGATCCACAATTCTATAGCTTCCACCCAATCCATTGGAACTACTTACGAGGGACGAGAAATGAAAATCATTAAAATCAGCAAGTCTGGCGAAACCAAACCTGCCATTTGGATCGATTCAAATATTCATGCAAGGGAGTAAGTATTAGCAGAGAAATAAGACTTTTCGTTGTTGCCCGTACCATACATGCAAAAAGCGTATTAAATATTCCCTCATATCTGAACTGTGACTGTCAATTTAGATGGATTACTAGCGCTGTATGCACCTACGTTATAGATCAATTGCTCAACAGTAACGATACAGAAGTTCAATCTTGGTTGGATGAATATGACTTTTACATTTTGCCAGTTTACAATTCTGACGGGCTGGAGTTTACACATACAACCGTAATATATTAGACAACAAATTCCTGTACGTAAATTTTAATTCTAGACGTATTTTATGGACTATAAACAATCCTTCCTGTAAAATTGACAGGACCGATTTTGGAGAAAGTCTCGTTCTAATAACGGCTCACCTGTGGGCTGTATTGGTACCGATTTAAATCGCAACTTCGACTATCACTGGCTAGGTTACAAGTATACATTAAAACGCTTCCTACCATAGTTTAAAATATAGCACTTAAAATATATTGTGAGAATCTGTAAATTATTCTATATACAATATATTCATGTGTGCTAATGTGTGTTGACGAATTACAGAGAACGGTGGAGCGTCACCTGACCCATGTAGTAACACCTTCGCAGGCACGGCTCCGTATTCAGATATCGAAACTGTTAACGTTCGCGATTTTCTTACATCAATCTCTTCCCGTCTCGTTTTCTACTTGAGTTTACACAGTGCTGGACAGTTCATTCTTATTCCTACCGGCTTTAGTGCAGAGAGGATTCCACAATATAATACATACGTTAGGAAATAGTAAACCCACTAGCATCAAATTCATAATCTTTTTACCACAGCATAATTGATTTGCAAATGATTTCAGATGAGGATTGGAAACCTGACTGCAGAAGCACATAAGCAAAGATTTGGTACTGTTTTTACACCTGGAAGTATATTTGATGAAATGTGTAAGTAGTGTTCTTCCTTTATGCTACTATTTTTCATTAATCAATTTTCATGATAATAGGTTTATGTTCTTGGTTGACAGATGTGGCAACCGGCAGTAGTATGGACTGGGTGAAAGACACGCTTAAAACAAACTTGACCATTACGTACGAGCTTAGGGATAAGGGACAATATGGTCATCTCCTCCCACCCGACCAAATCTACCCAAGTGCGCTGGAATTCATGGATGGATTTAAGGTGCTAATGAGTGAGCTGTCTAAAGGCATTCCAGAGGTGGATCCCTAATTCAATTACAGTTTTCTCTTCTGCGCATTTATCTACCATTTAGTAGTCTAAACTAGTTTGTACTAGAAATAAACTCTGCAAGTCGAATTGAAACCAATGTGAGATCAAGCATTTTTTTATTCATCATTTCATAGCACATAATTACTTTAATTTTGTATGTAATATAAAACAAACAAGCTACATACAAAGATATACTGATTATATTAAAAACATTTATCACTATTCTACAATTTTGCTAATTGGACATGTCAACAGGACAAAATGGCGCATTTTAGCACGTTTTGCTTTGGTCAGTGATTCCACTAACAATTCACCGCCGACATATTCAATATTACGCCACACAGTTACTTACATATCTACGAGTCATACGATTTGCAAAATTGCGTGATGTGTTCTGACGTGGGTCCCATTAATTGCATTTACGCAGAGTCTTTTTACCTGATAACATGCTTAATTTTATAAGCCCTCTTCCAAATCTCACATAGGCACACAGTGGAATGAAACCGATAAAAGATGGCGAGGGGCATCGCAAAATGTGTTATAATTGTGAATGTCCTGAAATAATATTAAAATTAGTTAGCATACACATACTATTGAAATGCACAACATGCTTTATAATTCATTTATTACCACAATCCATAAAACTGCAATTGGGCTGGATGACTCTCTCCTCGCGACTTTTCCAAGGCATTTATAAGCCACATGGCCAAGTTAGTGATGAGTAAAAATGTAATAACTTCTCTCCCTGGCTTCTTCTTTGCCTGTTCCATTGTGGTTGCCACCCTTTTGGAGGCATCCAAAATGAACACGGTTTGCAGCAAAAGCTGAATGACCTTTAAAAGAGCGGTGACCAGCACGAGATTCTCTCCCTTTTTCAATATGAACTGGCCACTGATAATGGCAAATATATTGAAAATGAGAGAGCCAGTTTGTGCCACAATCAGGAGAATATTGTCCAGTTCCAAGTTTCGCCCTTGAGAGTATCTCAGCGCCCGCATTTGACACATTCCGATGATCACTGAACAAGTTGCCATGGTGTACAGAACGATTTCTGTAATGTGTGCTTCCAAATTGGCCATCGCTCTGTAGTCAGGGTGTTTCGTGAGGACAAAATTAATGATCAAGCTCATGATGGTTAGAACGAGCACAAAAATTCCGAGAAACAAGCCTTTGTGTGATGCAGCACAGTCGACAGTGTAGTGATGGGGCGACTTTGAAACTTGATCATGAGGGACCTTAAATATAAAGATAGATAATTGAATATATTCATATAGTAGAAAATGATTGGGGCTAATTGAATTAAGTCCAAATATTTATTGGGAAACTTCGTTCCGCTTTACTTACATAAACTTTGGAATGGTGTCGTCGGTGAGAGGAATGTTTGTGCACAATTGCTTCTGTCTTCCTTTTCGCCATACTTTTCCACATGACGTAGCAAATGGCAGCACAGATCAGAGAGTATTCAATAGTGCATGGGAAAAGGAATGGAGCTGCGTCTTGGACAATGCTTCCAATAATATTTGTTCGCCCACACTCATGAATCGAATAGGGCCCCTTGAGACCCCTAATGACCCTGTGGTGAAGATGGTGAGAAGATCCTCCAGGCGATGACAGCGCTGTGTAATCTTCATACATATTAGGATATACGACTGGCTCAGAGGAAGAGGTGAAGTTGTCGGTAATGGAACCATCATAAAATATGTCCGTATCGTTGTCTTCCTGATGACGATAAGGGGTTGCAAATTGACTCGGTGAAGTGTGGCTTATTCCAGAAAATTTCTGGTGGTGGACAGCACTCTTAAAAGAAATTGTCTTATTGTCGGGATCGTAAAAGCTTAATATTTCATGCTTTGTTTCTTGAACAAGCACATTTAGCCAAACGCAGAGATTTGTTCCAATCATGTGCATCAGGCCAAATTGGCTGCTCCAACTTTCCTTGAATAGTGCCATACGAGAGCTTAGAAATATAAAATACATCTGCATGAAGGTGAAAAGCATACGAACAGAAGGGGTCAATGCCATCATGTAGTTGTGACACTTGCTATCCGATTTGAGCTCGAAGTATTGCCCAAATTCGAGACCTGCGAACAAGGAGGTTAATAAACAACTGAGTTGTTGACAACAATATATTCATTATTTTGAATATGGTTTCTCAATCCTGATAGGTACATGTAAATCGTTACCAGCAAAAATCATACTGCCAACTCCGAAAAATACACAGCCAATCCTTAAGTAAAAGCTGCCAAAGTGAGTTCCTTTGTGACGACGATTACTGGTGGTCGGAACGCCTTTCTCCATCCCTCCTTCATCAGCAAGTGGTTGTGGAGATTCCGTGGAAGAGCCATCAGAAAACTCAGCATCTTCTCCCTCTGACGAGCAGAAGGTCTTGTCGCACGGACTATCCAGGCCTAATGGAATTGGATCTCCTATTGTGGCATCGCCCAGCCCATTTACAGTTATTGGAGACGATTGCGGAATAGAATTGGTGGTGATTGGCTCGATAGCTTCAGTCTTACGTAGCGCAAAATTACTCATTCCTAAAGAAAAAAAGATAAGACAATATCAATCATCTCACTTTGCCCCAATTCAATGTCTACATCCTGTCATTTTCCACATGAATGGAAAATTTATGAATTAAGTACTGAACGGTTTATAGTTGTGGTTTAATATCCAGTCTGTCTACTAGCGTGTTTACTCAGCGATACACCTTTCTATCAATATTTACTTGTGATAAGTGATAACTTTGTATTGATTATTGAGTTCGCACAGGCTTTGGTTTATGGGATTTTTTTAAATTGTGGAAGTGGACTTTACACGTATTTATTAGCAACATGACCATATAATTGTAATAGCAATGTGAAATAATTCAAATTACAAGCGTTAATTGGAAATGAAAGCGTATATACCTTTAACAATCACCCGCGCGGATATCCTGGCCCTCTCTCTAATAATGTATCCAAAGACCCACATCATGAAGAGAATGCTGCCAAAATACAGGTACAGGTAGAAACCCTGTACATTTAAAGAAAAGTAGAAAATGACAGTAATTAGAGACAAGTGAAATGACCCAATGATATCATTAACTCGTTTAGATTTTTCGGTAATAACTAGTGGAAATTGGAACAACTTGGGATGGAACTTGTTACAAGTAGCGGTGGGCAGAATCCTGAATGGATTTGGCCTGATGAGAGTAAACATAAATTAGTAGGAAAATAAACGAATATTAAAACATTATGCACTCACATCATAATATGCTGCCGGAATATATGTTGACATAACCTCCGATAATGGGAACGCAATGCCCATCACAACGAGTAGCTTGGCGTATAGTGCTGATATAACTAAACCCATGCTATGACTGAAATACAAACATTTTGTTAAAATTTATTGGATGATGAAAGTTTCCACAATTCAAAACATTTTAAACTCACTTTCCATGACTTTTCCACAGCTTTGAGTTACCCCTATCGTGATCACCTTGACCGTGACTTTTTCCTCCACCACCTCCTGGCCTTATTCCACTTTCCGCTGACCTTGACATTGGAACAATAACCACAGGTCGTTTGCCATTAATGGAATTGAGTCCATTTCTCGTTTCCAATAATGAATGCAGTTCACTTTTCACATTGCAAAGATCAGCGTTGGCTTGTGCACACCCAACACAAAGGTCATCTTCATCACCCCTACCACAATTACTACTATTAGAGTTAGGGTTTATTGCCACAGAATCCATCATCATTCTCGCAGACATTCTGCTTGGAGCTGACTGACGGTACGACGCTGGTGCAGGTGCTGCAAATACTAATGCACCTGTTCCAGATGCACTCCGTTTTGATAATGATGATCTCTGCTTCCTATGCTCCTGCAACGATGGTCCGCTTCCACAATGATGATGATTATGGTTGCAGTTCTGATGACGGCAATGCTGAATCGTTTGAAGAGTTGACACCGAGTTAGCACCAACAGCAGCGGTGTGAGTGTGTGGTCTGTGTAAAATGAATTAATTGAAGAAAAGTGAAAACTCAACATTATAGATTCTGTTACGCCTTAATTTTTTTGGAGTTCATTAAAAGTAAGCAAATTAAACCATGAAAATTTGTTGTTCGTGACCATATATATCATCATTTCTATTGGGCAAGGGAGAAAAAGTATAATGGCTAGTTCTCAATTAGAGTAATCATTAGCAATGCATCATTAGGATAATTCCTTTGTTTACTCGATACTACATTCTGAACGAATTTATGATGATGGTGATGCTCTGCTAAAGTTTTTGCTACAACTAATACATTATATGTCTACACCCAGGTATATAAAAAGCAATTTATCGGTGTAAAATATTCTAAATAATAATATTTTTTACTACAACTTGCCTGATCGCAATAACTTGGTGCTCGCTCTCGGTGCTGCTGTCGTTCCAGAGTCTATTCAGAACTTCAAACGAGCTTCTACGACCAGCGGCTGCAGCCGCCTCTATTTTGCTTTTCCAGCCAAACATAGTAACTTTTGATTTTTTACCTTTTTATTATTAATGAATCAGTCAAATGTTCACACAAAAGCTTAACATTAAAAGGAATTTCTTTCACGCACAATGTATGCATTTAATTGTGTGGTTACACGGTACTTTCACGCTTGGTTGGGTGCACAAATGAGAAAGCAGAGTTTTAGCCTCTACCACACGCTCAAGTCTTTGTTCGCAAAATCGCATTTTAGTTATTAGGTAGTAAGTTCGGGTGGGAACGATTAACATAATTAATGGTCAAACTCTGATGGAGATTGTAAAAAATGTTGAATAGCCTTTGTTTATTTAGAAGCGAAACTATTATATATTATTGTCCTGGGCATATGTGCATGTCTGTCTGTCCGAACCACTGGAGCCAATCCGCTTGGACAAGAAACCTCTTGACTTTTTGCCAATCGGACCAACATAGACTGCTACTGATATTTAACCGTTGTTAAGCCAGCATCAAGACGTTAGTCAGACGAGCTTAATTAGCGATTCAGCTATGTCGTTAACTTCTCTTTTCTATTTTGTGATGACGCACAAACAATTATATGTTACTATTCACTCTTTTGTCTCTCGTGCTGGAAATTGGAATCCATTTTAACATAATTTTTATTGCTGCTAGTATTAGAAAAGCATTTTCAGGTATCAATTTGACGATTCGGAGTGTGGTATGTGGCAAACCATTGCATCATGGGGTCACATGTCACATCATTATGTTTTTAGTCATGAATTTTATAATTTACTGAACATAAAAAGGGCATGACTAACGATTACATCATGAAAGATTTTATGTTGGGTAGTTCGTTATGCAAATATTTTTGACTCATCGAAATGAGATGTGCTGAGCTTAAACCAACATTTCACATGTGCAATTCGACATAGTTTCGTTACAAATGAACATCAGAATTTAAAATTCTATTCACTTTGATGCCTTGTTTTTGTCAATTTAACACGAATCTAATAATTAAAAGTTCTATATTAATATAGGATATATTATAATGGAATCAATAAAACACTCAGCAAAAATTATTAATAGGGATTCGGAGGTTGAAATAAGAATTTTAAAAGATTTTCAAACCGTGTCAACAGTACAAACACAGTGATCCTGTGTGGTTATAGTTGACTGAAATATCTATGGGCACAGCTTTTAGGTAGAAGATAACAGGAAGATGATGACAAAGATGAGCGTTGGAAAATATCCAGCACGTTACTCAAGTTTCGATGACTACTGTGCCTAGAAAATAAAATGCATTGGCATTTTATGCAGGTAGCTTGTAGAGCATCGCAGGTGTAACATAATATTGTTTTGTTGTGAAAGAAGAAATTAAGAAACTGCTGGCTATATACATATTTCAATATTATCTTGCGCATATATCGCAATCATTAACACACATTCACGCTATTGTGTGAGATAGTCGGAGTTTCACGTTTATTTCGTATATATTATACTCACTGGCTAGAGCTGTAATAAGCATTAAAAATGGTATTGACAATACCCTCTGCATCTCTTTACCAATTACCAACAAACCCATCCTTAAATATCAAACTGATATTCTTGTCGGTTTTAACTGGTATTTTGAACTTGATGCTTTTTTTCAAATGACATCTATTTTTCAGCATAATATTAAGAACATTATCATCAAGGGTACAAATGGATTATGAAACCATCCACCGCGATGCTGAAAAGTTTACGGTACATACATACAAATATATATGAACACGTGAGACAAATTTTATTATTGACAGCGGGATGAGGAGTTGAATTCACATTCGGAAATATATATATAAAATATCAATAGTCAATATTTGTACGGATAAATTTTTAAGTGTCAGGATGATTTTTACAATGATGAGGTTTATTTGACTTTATGATGTGATAACATTTTTTTTAATCCAGAGAATATGGGCCAATAACCAAGTAAATCATGGTCAGTTGTTAGAACATGAGAACATAATAATAACAAACCTTTGTAATATCAGCACATCAGTCACGGCCATAAAAATTGAAGAAGTTGCTGTATAGTTTTCATCATGCGATTCGGTCCATGAAAATAAGGTCTTTTCTGAAGCTAAAAAAATCAGGGTCGTTGTGACCGTGATCACTGTCGACTGACAGTCTGACAAAGACAAAACGATTTCAGTCAGATTCAATGCCACATTAATACCTTATATTTAAATGCATTAACTGTTATGAAAATCGATACATTTTTTATTTTCAAAGTCAAACTTGTGACCTTTGCCAGTGAAAAGCTAATAAAAAGTTGAACTTTGATCTTCAACCAATTTCTGCTCCTAAAAGGTGTCATTTTGTCGTTGCAAGAAACTCGATATGTCCTGATAATTTTAAGGAGCACATACATGTCTCGAATGCAGATTGTCAATTATTTATCAGCCGCAGTGCAACATTCATACTGGAGATGGAGATGCATGCAACTACAATATGTGTCAAGAAGACAAAGAAAACTTCTTATTTCTGAAAAGAAAGGTATAAGGAACAGATGCACCTCACGCATTTTAAGCTGAATCACAATGAATCAAAAGTTGATTCGCAGTCACAATCATGATCCCATTCAGACTTCATTTACAAAGTGCATACTTATAAAGCATTGTCACTAGATTATAAAAAGGAAAAGTTGTGATATTCACCTCAAAAAATTTCCATCAAAACAAGCCCATAATTTTCCCACTGAATGGCAGCGATATAACATCGTAAACCCGACCAAATTCCAATTTACAATTCCCAACACATAAAGAGGACATTATATGCCTACTTATCCATTTCCCGAAAGATTCCGACGAAAAATGATTCGATTTACACACATTATCCAATCCAATATTACGTAGGTATCATCTTCTTCTTCTAGAAATGAAGTTGTGGAAAGAAAAATGCCTTGAAATGCCAACCACCTTTTCACGTCTAATGTTACATAATATAGCGAAAGCAACTCGCACACTTCATCATATGAACCGAAATCAGCGACAACAGTGTTCATCTTCACTTGAAGAGACACATATAAGCCTGATTAACAGCAACAGCCTGTTCGTAGTTTTGGACGAATTCATAGAGGCTCTCACTCGCAATAATGCATGTCTGCACAGAATTTCCGGAAAACGGAACAAACCAGCAAAGGCAAGGTGGAGTTTTGCATTTTTGTGGGAAAATGAGAGAAAACATGATCGTCACCCACAAATGGAAATGATGGTTAGTAGGGTTGTTAGCAGCTATTTTGACTACAGAGTTTGTTGCTAGTGATCGTGAAAGTAGTAACGTCTTCTTGTTGATACTCATATCCTCATAACAACGTCTATTCATATTATGAAGGTTGCACAATGTGCTAGTAAACACCGTGGAATCTATGAATTCATCATCATTATAACGTCATCAACCGATCAACCCACACCGTCGCGTCAACAGCCAGCAGCTACGCACACACAACCATATTCCAGCGTGTATGCTCATTTCTTACTTTTTATGCACAAAGGGTTTAGAGAGGAGAATCTTCTCAGACAAGAAAGTGTGCCAAATAATAATATTTTGTACATAGACTTTTAATTAATGAATTTGCTAACTTTCAGGATTATCCGGTTCGCCAGGTAATTAAAAAGTAATATAATTAAAAAGAGGCATTTCATAATAAAATGGGATTCACATTTGAGTCCGTAGGAATCCATCAGTAAACCTGACACATCAGCAGACTATTGAGACTACATACATAGCATTATAAATTGCGCAGTTTACTTATATCATGCTTATTGACACTTTCATTTTCATCATTTTTCTTTCTCCAGCTCTTCAGACCTCAATGTGTTCGTGTTATGATGGTCGAATACCCACCAGATCCATGTTTGATGAATGAAATGAAAGGACTATATATCTCAGTTTTCTTATAGCCACAGATTTTTATGCACTTGATATAGAATGAATGAATTACAATCATATCATTTGAACATTATGTGTTATGTAATTCAATACTGAAAAATGAGCATAAAAAATGCAAGAGTTGGATTTAAAGCCATTATGAATGAGCGTGTAAAAATGAATGAATGAAACCATTATAAAAACATGCCATGTTTTTCTCCTTTGAATCGTCTTTTTGTTTATGTCATAAAAAGGGATCATAGTCCAAAAATGTAAACAAAACAAAAACTATCAAGGAAAGATGACACCGAGTGAAAAGGCATTAAAAAATGATGACGATGCGTTGTTGTTTTTGTTATGATTTCAATGCACTCCACTACTGCATGGGTTCATTAAGAAACATAAAGGCCCATAAAAGTACCTAAAACACAAAATGTACCAAATGTAATTTGATCTCCATTCATTCTTTCATCATCATCAGCCGAGCCTCAAATGTCAATTATGCAGCACAACAAACACAGGAACGTTCTCTTATGATCACCACTTTTAACATTTTCTGTTCACGTTGCATTTTTCATAAAAATATATAAAAGTTGTAATCGCCCGTCCGATCTGTCTCTGCTCATTTCCTGCTCCCATCACCATCATCATTATCGTATCGTGTAACAATCTCCATCACATACAAGTTTTATATTCCACCACACAGCTACAAAGTTCTCTCATTCAAAATAAAAAAGCGTCGGCCGTGTGGGCATCCTTCTTCTTCTTGGTACTTGCTAGATTCTGCCAGAACAGCTCTTTCCCATTTATGACCATAACGTCATCATTATCATCATGATCGTAAATGCCTACTCTTTCTACCACGAAATTGCCATGTATTGATATTACATCTTTTTACGTATTTTATGAATACTTCCATCACAATCCATCCACACACACTTTTTGGATGGATCATCTCGATGGTGATCATGATGATGATGTGGTGTGGTCCTCTCGTTCATGCTGACTGAATTATAAACACAATGCAAAGCACATTCTTCGTAGAAAATCTCGTCATCGCCATCATCATTGCCATTATTATTATTATGACGATTACTACTACTGCCATGCTACACTTACTCACTACCATCCCGTTTTTATCCAACACCACGACGACGGCGACATAACCAGTACGTAAAAAATTAAAAAATGTAAATACATGTGGTTTATATAGTATGCAAGCAGTAGACCCATCTAAAACATTGAACATTGAGGATTTCTTTGCCACATAACGTTGCAGATACCAATTCCTCGTGCTGATATGACTGAGAAACGTGTTCAAATCTGACCAGTTGAATGGGAGTAAGCACAACAGCAAAGACTCTCTAACACAAACCACTTTTCTACTATCAAGCAGCAGTAATAGTTGTAGTAAGTCCAGAATCCAGTAAAATTGTCTATGTAGCACACAAGTACATGAACAGATGCACATGCTAGAAAGAGAATGGATTTGAAAGCATGAAAAAGTGAGGAGGAAGGGAGATTTCCATGTGTTACGTGAGAGCAGGAAGGTTTCCACTCCCCGCCCCATTGTATCGCGTCTGTACATTTCAATTTCAGGTGGTCGTATAATCCTAAACTCTCTTTCAAAAATAAATACTTTGTTTTTCATGTAAGTTTATGACAAATATTTTTGCCTACAGGAATCCCTTCAAAATCTCACATAACCCGTATAGCAGATCACCCTGAGATGTATTGACAAAATAACAATAATTGTGGAAACAAAAACGTTCCCAATCAGCCTTCTATACTATATTATGTCGTCGTTTGTGATGTCCATGTCCATTTTAGAAAGATGCTTTCGACATACATGCATATTATTATTATTACCGTACTTTGCAAAAGGGAATAAGACAGAATTGTGGATATCGGTACAATATGAAAATATCTCTATATGTTTGGCATGAAGCTGAAAAGTACACACACACGTCCCATAATAAATCCAATGCACTCTTTTATCTTTGTGTGTCTGTGTTGTTGTGGGTTATATGAACGTTACGTTTATATGTCTTTTTTACTCCACACCAACATATTCAAAGGGAGATGGAGAGAGAGAGACAGAAAAAGGAGAACAACAACAGGCAGGGTGAGTAAGAATCTTTTATGCACTTTTTCAAGTTTCTCATTCAACCCATATGTAATGAACCGATGCGATATGATACATTTTAAGGTATGCCATGTATCTGCCTAATCAAAACTACTTTACTAGTTACTATAATACTCTTTTATATATGTTACTCATATATATACATAATTTTAAAAAAATACGCTTATAAAGAGTAATTTGTGCATTTTCAGCAGACACGAAAAAACACACAAGACGGAGAAGACAAGATGAACATCTGAACCAAGATATATCTTTCGTATAATAATATGTGCATATACTGTAGGAATATATATACTCACACACACCACACTTAGTATTATTATTATCCCACCTTCTCCTCAAAAAAATTTTTTTCTTGCAAAAAGAGAATGTCGTGTCTGTTGTTGTAATATGTAGTAGTGTTGTTGTGTAGACATCTAGTCTTTAGGATGATTCTGAAAGGGAAAGGAAACAACAAGACCATTATCATCATCATCATCGTCCTCACATCAGCAACATCAACATGAAGAACATTACCATTTTATTATTACCATCCTCAGCCTCAGCAGAGGAGAAGAAGCAGCAGTAGTCGTTTGAAAATTTGTAATAATATTAATTATTACTACGATTACAATAAAAAACAATAGTCGTAGAGAAAAAGTAAGTTGCAAGTTTTACTCTAATAAAGACATATCATGGAGCATTTTTTAGCAAAAGTGTAGTAAAATAATACATACGTTTATATATACTTTTAAAAAACGCGAAATAAAAGAGAAAAGGCAAGAAGAGTGTAAAAACTCTTGTCGTCATCTTCTTCAAATCTACAAAAAATGCTGCTTGCTACTTACTACTAAACTCACTGCTCCTGCTTTTTTCAAAGTAAAATCTTGGAGATGATGATCATGATCATGGTGTGTACTACTATTAATACGACGAATTCACTTTTGTGAATGTAAAATAAGAAGAGAGAGAGAGAGGAGAACAAGATCGCCACACTATAAGCTCGACTATGTATCTCTCTCTCTTTAGCTATTTTACTATTTTGTACAAAAATTGCTGTTATTGTGAGTATTGAAATCTTTTTCTCTCTCTCTCCTCTTCTTCTACTTTTGCTCCTGCTCCTGCAATAAGCTCAACAAGAGTAAAAGTAAAAATGTGTCTGGTTAGTGGTATTATTATTATGTATATGGGTTTTGCTGAGAGAAAAAAACGACAGGATAGAGAGTGAGAGAGATAACAACGCGTTATCATCATCAGCATCGCCGTCGTCTTCATCGTCACATCATGCATGATATTATTAGTTAGTTTAGTGCATATATTAGCAGTTAGGGATCAGATCAGAAGCGAGGCAGGCAGACTGACTGTAAAAACTTAAAAAGCAAGCAATAAGAAGCCTGCTGATTTCCACTCTTCAAGATCACATCTTCACACATCACATCATTATCATTACTACATATACATACATAGTAGTAGTCGTTCGTCTCTCTTACTTACTCTCACAGGCTGTGTTCTTTACAGAGATTTTTTTTATCTTTTCTTCAAGTAGTAGGATTTTCTCAGATCACTCACATATTTACAAAAAAAATTGCTTCTGCTAAACTAAAAAGAGCATATCTCTTTAGCACTTCTTGTTGTGCTGCTACTGATACTCCTTCTTCTGATGATGATCATGATCGCGATTACTATATTATGAGATGGCACTCAAGAAGCAGAAAAAAATATAGTGATCTTTAGAAGAAAAAAGTACGCATAATAAGGATTTTTAAAAAACTGTTCATTCTTTTAAACAAAATTATTTATAATTATTACATATTATATTAAAAGTATATATTTCAATGCACAATAAAGGAAAACAACAAGGTGCATGTAAGTAAAAGAAAAAGTGTGTGGTTATTGTTTTTGCTAATAACAAAAGTAATACTAGCAACTAGTCTTTACAAAACTACTGAAAAAAGTGTTATCTTTCTCGCACGACGGGAACGGTGCAAAATGCAGCGTGCTATATTTCGTACATACAGTCACAGTCATCATCATCATCACGCCACGTTCATTCAATAAGACATTTTTTATACAAAAATATATATATCATCATTAATATTACCATAATGTACGTTAATGTGTGGAGCAAACAGTGTTACATTCTCAGACAGACAAGTGAATAATATATAACAGAGAGAAAAGCATGTTTTGTGTAGTATTCCTCCGATGATAATAATGATAGTCTCAACATGATCATCATCATCATCCTCTCATAGTCGTCATTATTATGATCAAATCGTTTTACCACATTAAGAAAACGAAGTTGACGACTTACTGCACAGGAAAAAAAACAGCAAGTGTTTCGTTCTTATTGCATAATATAATTATTGTAAATGCAATAGCAGCATTTATTAAGGAGCACTCTCAAACTGGTGAGGAGAATGATAATAAGGAGCAGTGTTGGTAGTAGTGGTGTTAGTAGTATTTTTTGGTGAAAGAAAAAGCAGAAAAATTGCTAAAAAAATGTGGCAAGTAAAACAAAAAGTATGCATGGATTTGTGAGTGTGTGCTTGCAAGTGTGCACTGTGCATAAAAAAATGTTTGTATGGATGTATATAGTATTAACTAAAAAACACACAAAAACAAGCAGACAAGTAGTTTTAGTTTAGTGATGTGTGAGACTGATATGCTCGCGTGGTGGTAGTAGTCGGCTACTTTTTTTCCCCTTTCCTACTACTGTTCTTCTCTAATTATTTTGCTGAATAGAAGAATGAATAGTAAAATGTGTGAAAAACAAGCAAAAAATATATATAAGATGAAAGGAAGTTGCATGGCATAGCATTTTATTGCATTAAGAGAGCATATTTGGTGTGCAAAAAATAAGCGAGAGGAGTCTTTCGTAAGTGCTATAAAAATGTGCACCTAATTCCAGAAGGACACAAAATTAGCAAGAAAGAAAGAAAAAGACTTCAAATGATTCGTACGTGAGATTGTGAGAGAAAGGTCCTTCGAAAGAAGGAGCGCAATAATTCATCTCATTAGTTTATTTATACACACATACTTAATGGCAGCTTTCATTAAGGAGCAAATTGGTGGTGAAAGTATTCTTAAGGTGATTAAAAATAAGCTGGGAATAAGGAAAAAAGGAAAGCAGGTGGCGGCAGGTGTGCCCTTTTAGTATGAACACTGTAGGTCAGGTCAATCACACCCGGGAAGAATCATATTAATTTCATATGAATTCAGGGATTATTAGTGATTATCCATTCGAAGCAAAGAATGGGCAGTAATAACCACATATTAATGGAAAACTTAAAAATAATAGTGGTGATGATAATGATCTAGGCATATGACATAAATATAACAAAAGGGTTTACTATTAAAAATATTTAGCTAAAATGTAATAGAGATAAACTAACTTTCTTCTTTTCTTTTGTTAATTTTAATTTTGCAGGACAAACAGTGAGCGGAAATTTTGTTCAAGATCTCGTTGCGTGATGGATGGATGATCATTCCATTCCGTCATCATCATCATCTTTCACCCCTTTCATTGTTGTTGTCGGCAGACTGATGCGGTCAATCAGCGACAACAATAATCATCTGTCTGTGTGTATGTCGCCGCGCGGCTTACTTTGTGCTCTTGTTTGTGTCGTGTGTGTATGAAGAAATCCAGTCAATTAAAATTTGCAAAGAAACACTGCTGCTAAATGTCCAGCAACAAATACGAATACTACTACTACAAGATGTAGAGGAAGACTGTTGACTGTACTGTACTAAAAACGAGAAAATTTGCGTGCTGCTGTATTTTGTCAACTAGCAAACTGCTGCTGCTGTCATCATCACTGAAGGCGTCTTGATCGGGCACCTTCACAACTGGCTGCAGGTGCTTGGAGGCATCTTCTTATCATCAACAAAGAACTGGAAAAAAATAAATGAAAGAGCTCCTCCATAGATCATTGTAGGTCGTCATATTCTCGACGAGTTTCTTTAGTTTTTCATGTACTGTTTTTTTGTTTCTTATGTTTTCCTTTTAACTTAACAGAGGTTTCTTTTAGAAAATGGGGGTGGCAGAACTGTGTTTTAAAAATTAATTAGTAAATTATAGGGCACGATTTTAATAGCAAATAAACATACATTTACATTTATGCACAAAAGCAAGCGAAAGATTTATAGTAGGAATAAAGAGCGAGATTAAATTTTTACTGGAAAGATTTTTAACAAAAATTCAATTTGGAATTGTGCAAGCACGTTTACAATAATTATTCAAGTTTGTGCTAAAGCCTGATCTGTTTCTCTTGAAAAATCTCTGTCAATGTTCATGTTGATATTTTCTTTCCTCGTAAAATATGTTCATTATAGTTAAGTTTTATGCATGAGTTATTTTTTTTGAGACTGTGAGTAATAATTATTTAGAAAGTTGTAAAAAATGCTATAACAAGCAAAGGTACATTTTCGAGTCAATTTTGGATAATAGCAAGTGTCAAGAAGATATTATTATTTTAGTCAGGACGGGTTTTGAAATAAAAAAGTGTTCACGGCAAGGAGTAAGTTTCTATACAATATTTAGCTAGCTATTACAGGGGAAAAGTCAACTGTCCGAAAAGAATATATTTGCAAGTCAACTCTCAACAAGTCATTTAATCGCAGCTGTATATAAATCTTTATGAAACTCTGGCATCTTTTCAAGGAAGAATTGTTTGGATTGAACGGCATCTCTGCACCATTCATCCAAATAATTTAACTATTCTGGATTCCCGAAAGCTATGACGATTTGATTTGGCGCAACGCACAGTAAGTTTGTTCTAACGGTTTTATGTTTATTTATTGGGGTTGGTCGTGGTGGAATCCTTTCCTCTGATGACAAAAGTGTATGTTTGGTTATTTTCCACAGACGATGGTTGGTCAGTTGAAGGAGGATGTTGCAGAATGGTACCAGGGTCTTTCTGCACATATGCGGATAGAAGCTATGTGCACCTTGATAGATCTTAGCATGCCGTTCGAGATACGGTTTCTAGGTATTGGTTACTGAAGCAGCAATTAAGTATTTCCTTGCACAAGCTTTAGCATCAATTATATTAATCTTTTCTATAGCATTAAATTTATTTTTTCTAGGGTCGTTAATCGAGCATTTAGGCAGAAAGGATTTTGGAAGCTTAAGGGACGCAGGTAATTTGATGATCAAGCGAAAGAATGAGACGTGCTGCTTTATAAAACAGTTATAATGAATGAATGAAATATACATGGTGGTCTCTGGTATATATAAGGGTTTATATCTTACATAGAAATGTACAGAAATCTCAGTTAATATAGTGTAACAATTCAGTTAATGACACTTATGTACTTATAGTCATATAAATCATGAAAAATAATTTATTACAGAGTCCAAAGCCAACTCCTTTACCAACGCCAATCCTGATGATAAAAAGAAATTATTAAAGTCATTGGCGGAGGTCACCACTGGATGTCTTGTTAATGGCGTTCAGTATGCCAATCCTTTGATGCACCCCAACAATTGTAAGTTTAATATCATCACCAACCAGACTCCATTTCCATTTGTCTCAATTCCAATTTATATTATAATTTTGTTTCCAGTCAACGATTCACCTGGAAATCGTCCTAGTCCAACGCATAGTTCAGATTCTAAAGGACGCCAACTTTCGATACCATCATCCGACACACTTCACCAGCATATAAATGACCACGGTTTATCCATTCATGAACCTTCTTCAAATAGTCATGATTCTTTGGGGTTTCCCAAGGGGAACGCCACCAAGGGTGGAGCTCCTTCTTCAATGTCTAATCATATCGGATGTAGCAGTGAAGAGGAGACTGAGTCAATGTGTATAGCGAATGACCATAAGCGCCGAAAATTAATCCTGTATATTTCAGTGCTACAACCAACGAACCATGATTGTGCTAATCTATATTACACGGTGCTTTCCGATATCGAGGACAGCCCAGCTTTAGCGTGGTTAGAAGATCTTGATAAGGATGCCCAAGAAGAAGTCTCTCTGCTCTACACTCTGGCTAGTCGACATCCGGCGTTCACTTTTGAACAACGCATGTTTCTTGGAACGGTGGCCAATCGAGTAAATGAAATGATCGGTTCGAAATTTCCATCAAGGGGGAGCACAGCAACACCCCAACAGACTGCTCAAGCTCATAATGCCACCCCAGCGACTCATCCGGTATACATCAATCATGCACCACTTTCTCAGGTATGAGAGAAAGTTCTAATTATTCAGATTATCATCAAAGCGTATGCGTTTTAATTTTGATCCTTTTAAATTTGATCGTTCATTTATAGGCAATGGACCCTAAGTACGCCGCAGGTGGGTACTACTTTTTCTCGGCGCCTCACACTATGCATATGCAAGCAGCACCACACCAACCTTCGTCGGTATCCAACAACGGGGAGCAAATCCGTAGCACTGCGGTGTCTGGTCCCTTCCCTGCGTATGGACATTTTGGGACTGCATACTATGTTTCCCACCCACACCATCATCCTGCAGCGGCGCTCCCTCATCCAACTGCGTTAAATCCACACTATGCGCAAAACCTTATGGGAGCACAGATGCCAATTCCATCATCATCCTCAGTGGTGACAACACCCACTGGTCCGAATTTGCACCAAGCAGCAGCTGTAACACCAGTAGTTGTTAATTCGGTAGCGTCTGGAGTAGGCAGTAATCACCAACTGACTGCATCATCGAAAGGCCAAAGCTCCTCCCAACCCGTACCTCCACCGCCCCATGGCATTTCCTCATCATCGAATTCGATATCGCAACAGAGTTGCCTATCAACTCCTTCCCGAACGTCATCAGTACCTTTTCAAAGTGAAGCCAATAGTGTGGATGGCGACTCTGCAGAGGAGTCATCTGAAAATTGCGACTGGAATAGTCCAGAATCCTCACCATTCGAAAGCCCTCCGCAATCGTTGACACCGAGCAGAAGTCAATCTCCTCCTTCAGGGGTACCTAATAGTACATCAGTGCAAGCGGTA
Organism: Sinella curviseta; assembly: GCA_004115045.4. Taxonomy (NCBI): domain Eukaryota; kingdom Metazoa; phylum Arthropoda; class Collembola; order Entomobryomorpha; family Entomobryidae; genus Sinella; species Sinella curviseta. The sequence continues at coordinate 35,534,524 of CM023201.3, forward strand.
GCCTTGTCGGGACATTCTACATTTTTGGTGACCTCAACGGGAAGTTCGGTATCGTATGGTGGTGGTGGCGGTGGTGGGCCAGTCAACAGTAGTAGTAACTGCAACAGCTCAGCATCAACCATTGTCAAGACTGAGATTCACAGTAGTTCTGGTTTCGTGATAACCACAGCGACCTCCTCCTCAACGTCCACGTCTTGTACCACCTCTGCACCCAGTAATAACAGTGGTGGCGGGAATGGCCAGGCAATACACAGTAATATTAATTCCTCTTCCAGTAATAATGTTAGCAACTCTTCGAGCAAGACCTCGTCGAGTAGTACGTCAATTCATCACCTGCCATCCCAACAACAATCGCATCACCCTCCACCTCCATCATCATCGTCTTCATCAGTTGCTCGAAGTCAGCCTAAAAACACTTTGACCGTTTCTGGCAGCGGCAACAGCAACAATACTAATCAGTCTTTCGCAATTCATCCACCTCATTCATTACCTACATCAGTGGTGTCCTCGTCGGTGATATCTGTGTCACAACAGCAACAACAACCTCAGACACTACCTCCTCCACAAATGATGGGCCCTTCTGTTCCTGTTCACATGCAGCAGCAAACCTCTGTACTAACGTCTGTGAATAACGTAAGCGGTGTTGTCTCACATTCCATGTCATCAGCAAATCCGCCACCTCATGGACCAGTGGCATTTGCCCAACAAAATCCTCACGGTGCTCATAATAATCTTGGTCTGAACACAAGCTTACCTCCACCACCTCCTCCACAACAGCAAAATAGTTTTCCGTGCTTTCCACACATTCAGAATTTTGGTGGCATGAATGCTGGAGCTGCGTATCGAGCCCCATCTCAGGGTGTTCTCACCAGGAATCAGTACGTTCAACCGCATGCTGCAGCAGCCGCTGCAGCCAATGCTCTTTTGGCTAATCAAATGGTGATCAAAGGGGTGGATGTACAACGGGGAGTTCACAATGTTCACGGCACTCTTCGACAGAAGACTCCCCTCCAGAATACTCCAAAGAGGAGGAGTAATGTGAGTGGAGGTGGAATGCCTGCAATTGTTGGGGGTGGTGGACCTACCCACGCAAATAATTCTCAGAGTACAAGTAATAGTGGTGGTAAAGGTGATGAAGTGTCTGATTCTACAAAAGACATCAGTAGCAGAACCAACGAAATTGTAGTTAGTGCTAATCCGTCGAATAATAAAGGTTCGCAACAACAACAGCAACAAGAGAGGACTACTGGTGGTGGGAAATCCTACCACCATGTTACGAACGGTCTAGTGAATACCCTTACGAGTAGTAGTAGTGCTGGTGCTGTGTTACCTGGTAATCCTCTTCCAAATAACAATTCTGCTGTCATCAACAATCCTCCTCAAGCGTCCGTCGCAATCAATTCGTCCTCTAACCCCGGTAAGCACTTGTTAATCGCTTAATACTTTAGTGTACGAATCGTAGATTTTCGAAAGCACTTTCTTATTCTTGCTGGTTTCTATAAAAGGTGGTCAGATAATGCAGACTACTGCTGTTGGTGGTAAAGGTGGTGAGGACGGTTTGCTTGGTGATGGGGGTGCGGTGCTGGACAATTACCCTTCTACTGTAAATCAGTTACCATATCATATGAATGGACCTCAAATTTACGGTCATCCACCAGGGCCGTATATTCAGTTACCAAATGGTTACGTGACCTCATCATACTACCCTAGTCCAGCAATGGCTGCTGCTGCAGCTGCTGCAATGGGCGCTGGAGGACCAGGACCAGTACCTCCTTCAACGGAGATTATGATGAATCCAGCCGGTGTTCCACATTTTTCTTTCCCATTCACGATACCTCAAAGCTTCTCAAGTCCTCAGCTAGCCAACAATCCGTCGATTGGTGGCAATAAAGGTATTAACAACTCCAAAGATGCATCAGGAAAATCATCAAACAGTGTACACGGGAATGGAGGTAACGGTGGCGGAAATGGAGGTGGCAATGGAACAGATACAAACACTAAAACCATACCTACAAACCAACATGACGGTCATGGAGGAGGTGGTCTTCCAGCGTATCCAGTTGGTCCTTCGTACTACACCACTGTAGCAGCGCGTACATCTACACAGCCTAATAGAAATAATAGAGGAGTTATCCTTGATATCGGTGGTGCCTTAGGTAGGTGACAATGGCAAATAACAGATTCCACAACAAATATCTAATAATTATTATTATATTTCCTAACAGTTATTAAGATTATTGGTATAACGAAACAATGAAAGGAGAGTTAGTTATAATAAGTTACGGACATTAATTAAGTTTTAGAAGTAACGTTTTATGGATTTTATGCGCTATACATGCGCTCTTTTGTTTCTGTTTTTCTATATTCTATTTTATAGATAATTGCACGCTTCATTTCTCTTTGTGACTCCAAACATTATGTGGTACTCTTATCTTTTGAGAGATTGAAAGATTGAGATATTTAGTAGATTATTTTTTGCATTTTTTGTATGCTCCTTTGCTTGTCAACAGGTAATAGTAGTTTATCACCAGTGAATGTTGTTGACGTAGCTGTAATGCCTCCGTTGGACGAGCTAGTAGAGACTGTACATCGACCGCGGAAAATTTCCTGTTATAACTGTGGAGCAAGTAACCACCTAGGACCTGACTGTAAGGAAGGTTCCTTGGAAGAGATGACCCGACGTGAGTTTTTCACAAAAGTTGATAACACCATTTGTCCAAAGTTCAAAATAAATCACCATTCTCTTATGCCCTAACAGATCAGTTCCGTGTCAATTATTCCGGACCATCATCGGTAACCGCTGACGGAAAGGACGGAGACTAGAGACAAGACAAAGTTGATTTTTTTTCATGAACATAAATTATTGTAATGTTAAGTTATTGGTTATAGTGCTACTTCACTACAAATAACGTCGCATCGCAGCGATGATGGTGAATACAGCGCAAGCAACTTCAGCTACCGTTACTGTTCTTCAATATTTTTCTCGTTCAATGAAAAGAAGAAAAAAAGAACTCTTTTTTAAACTGACAAGCTATACTACAATCCTATGCAAGCAAGAAGAAAAGCAAGATAATACTCTTTTAATGGTTGTTGTTCACACGATGGTATCATCCATTGGCTTAGATTGGAAAAGTATTTTCATACCTTTCCAATCCGAGTACATTATATATTTAGTTGTATGCAATATTACAAATATACGAATAATTTTGACGATACTACTATGCAAAATACAGAGTAAAAATATCAAGGGAAAAAATGAAGAAATAATAAACTCAGCAAGCTAACATGTAGCAAAGTGGCGGAGCAGGGACACGCTTAACATGCATCTTTCAAAATAGACCACCGTTTGTTAAAAACAGAATGCATATACTTCATTCCATTATCAAGTTAGAACATAAAAACCAATAATCAGGTATCGCCGTTAAACGGTAACCGTTACGATTAAAATGTTTTCGGATTTGCATAACGAACACTCAAGGGAGTCGAATGATATGCCACTTGCCCTAAGTGATTTTAAAAATTTCGAAATCATAACGGTTTCTAACGGTTACCGTTGGCCGCTATGGCTGCCAAGCTTCTCACATAAAACGCTTGTGGTGACAAGCCGTTTATCGAAAACTGAAGTCCAAAATTCAAGACCATTTAAACAGGACCATTTGAAATCGTCGTAACCCTTAAAACGTAACCGTCACCTTCAAAATGACCGTAGATCTGTGTATTATATTGTTGGACGAGTCGAATGATATGTCACTTGCCATATGTTGTCATTTAAACAAGTTGACCTCGTAACGGTTTCTAACCGTTGCCGTTGACCTTTGGAGCTGATAAGCATGTCAGGCAAAGCCCATGTGATGACAAGTGGTTTGCCGAAAACAGAAGTCCAAAATTCCAAACCACTTAAGCAGGAGAGCATAAAATGTAAAATTATTTGAAATCGCTGTAACCGTTAAGCAGTAACCGTCAACCCCGAAATGACCTCATATCTATGTGTTATGGTCATAGACGAGTCGAATGATATGCTACTTGCTCTATGTTAGCCTTTAAAAAATTGACCTCGTAACGGTTTCTAACGGTTACAGTTGACCTACGTATTTCAAAATCACGCTGGACCCTTCTGAGGTGACCACCTATCGATTGCCGAAAACAGATTTCAAAAAAGTCAAACCGTTTTTGAGTTAGAGCGCGCACAGACAGACGGACGGACGGACAGACGGACAGACGGACGGACGGACATCTCGATCTTATAAAGTGGCTCCGCCACTTAATAACTAAAATTTACCAAAAAGCTATAAAAATCTGTATTGTATACTATGTAAACCTCATCATCAACCATGTCATCATACATTATAGTGTACATAAATTCTCTCTCGAAAAAAAACAATGAAAATTAACCTGTGTTTAAGCAAAAAAATGCATATATCCTATTATAAAAATATTTTAAAAACGTATGTGTAAAAATAAGAACATTGTATAAATATCGTCGCAAAATTTAACATCGCATCTTCTCGCAAAAAAATATACCTTATGTTGTATAAAAGTTGTATTAGTAATAAGTAAATAGAAATCGAATAGCCATTTTTAGTCGTAAAATATTAATAAAAAATACCGACGCATCAGTAGGTAGTTTCCGTCAATCGTCGTAGCGAAAGGAAGAAATTACAAAATAATTCAACAGTAATAATCATAAAATCTATCATGTCAAATATTGAACTATTTGCTGTTAATGTACGTGTATGCTATATACTATTGACTATCTAGATGTTATAAATATAGAGGCATCATCGTGTCGTGCCCAAGAAGCAGACACAAAGAACAAGTTTGCTCAGAAAAAGCAGAAAACGTTAATTATCAGTTCCTTCTTCCTAATTGATGTAATGTATGATGATGACTTATGACGATTAGACAGAAAACAAAGTCATTATAAACACTTAAATATTCAAACGTATTGAAAATTGATCATGATGAGATACGTATATCAAAACACTGAAAACCTGCCAATTTCTTAGTACCAAATTTTTGTTCTTGTTCTTATAGGGAAAATAGAACTTCAAATGTGACAAAAGCATAATAAGAAGAGCAAAGACAAATTGATAAAGCATAAAAAGGAAGTGAAAAATAGACAAAAATACTAAATTATACGTAACTGTCTGTGTTTAATTTTGGTGTGCTTCTCCTATCCTAAACTCGTACGGATTTTGTGAAATGAAAAGTCAACAATACTGTCAGTGCATTCATTTAATAAACTACTTTTTATGGAACATAGTGCAACTACCATCACAGTTATGCAAGCTACATACCTACATATATATGCATTCACATATACCTATAATAATATGCAATTAATACTGCTGATTTTTAAGTCAAAAAGTCATGTCATTAATACAAACAAATTATTATGTGCTTTTACTGAGAACAAAATTATATTGAGGTAGACAGTTTAATAATGCTAACATGCAGTTATTATAAAAGATGAGATTCAAATGCAAATAGAAAAAAAACTGAAATCAAGAGCAATGAAACACATCCGATCTATGCAAGTAAAACATTACGAGTCATATTCTTTCTTTGTCTGAGACTAATGTAAAAAATATTTTTAAGGAAACTGTGAGATTCTTCAAGAAAGGCTATACTGATGATGATGATGAAAAATAAGCTCAGTTTTTTGTTTAGTTTTTTTCACAATTAATTCACATAAATAATAATTAGAATTTATGTACATTGCTCATATTAGTATTGATTTAGTCACGATGATTTTTATTTTAAAACATATTTTCCTTTGTTGTTACTTGATTGTATGCAATTTTTTTACTTTAACTACAACTACTGATATATACACCAAGTTGTAATCTCATTGAGTTTTGTTTCTCGTCGACTGCAAAAAAAATACATTGTTGAATTTTAACTAGCATTAAGTTGTTATGTATTAATTATTGCGCAAACTTTTTTATTATATACAATTTAACAATAATATGGATGCTTTCGATTAAATGTTTTAACCTGTGCGTGCTAAATGTTTTTGTTGTGAACTGAATAAGTCAGACAAGCCTGTTGAAATGAAAAAAGATGGCTTTATAAATAGCTTAAACCTAAAAATGCCTTCGTCTTCTCCAAATGTCAAATGTATACCGATTTGTTCTCAAAAAATGCATGTCGTTCTTCTGCCATTGTCGTCGCCGCGTATTTTCTTGATCACTGTCTGAATCTTCATCTCATTGTAAACAAATTTTAATTTAATAATGTGCTTTAATTAAACATTGAGTTTTCTTCGCTTCCGTTTTTGTATCTACGCTTAGGGTAGTAGCAATAGGGGTTGTATACGGTACACAGCAGCACTGATATCTTAATATTACATAATAATAAACTTGTCAATAATAATAATTTACTTGTGTGTACCGTATGACCCACTAAACTTGCTATAAGGCGTTTTTTTCAATGCAATAATAATTTGTTTACTTCAAGAACATTACTTTCTATATAATATGAATGTGCCAATTTTACTATTACAATATTGTTTTATGTTACAGTTGCAGCAAAATAAATTAATGTTATACATACTTTACTAGCTAGCGTTTTACATGTTATTCATGATAAAAATATAGCGTACTCTTTGTATTGCGTCAGCAAGGTTTATTAATTTTTTTACCACAACTATCTTCATTTTTTTCGTTTAATGTTGGTTTGTCTCTCTGAGTTGGTGTTGAGTGAATGATGCAAAGGATGTTGAGAATGTTGTTGAGTGAGCTGCATAATATGGTAGAATACAGTTAGTGTTGGCAGTTAAAAAGGTGACTTTATGGATGGCAGTAAATGCTATTTATGAATACGCAATACTACTGTACTATGTAAAAAATGCAATACATTTTTTAAAACAATGCCAAGAAATCGTCGTACGTACGTAACTAAAAATATAAAATATTTTAAAAAGTTTTAAAAATATATTCATATTGTTCTTGTCTGTTTTTGTATAAAATGCAAAGAAAAAGGACACTTCTGGTCATTCGCATTTAGAGAAGCTTATTATATTACTGCTATGATTATAAATAGTGTCAATATTATTGTTATATTACAATTCTGCTATAATTAAAATAATTAAGTAGTATTATGATTGTTACTTTATATAATTTTATCGTATTGCTACTGCTGCTAAAAAAATAATTTACTACCAAAAAACCAACCACTACATACATAATAATTATGCCATTTTTATTACTACGTCATTTATTCAAGAAGGAAACAGGAACAGTGTCTTGATGATTTTCATTTCTCGAGAGGGAGAAACGGAAGAAAAAAATGTTGAATAAAGCGTCGTGTGTACTGCTACGTTTACGTCGTCGTCGTCGTGTCGTATTATTACTATACAATATACGTACATAAATAAATATAATATTTTATGTCACAATAGTTAAGGGCCCAACGGTGTCATATTACAAGTTATAAGAAATACATACCTACCTACATCATTACTTTACATACATACCTAAACATACACCTACCTATATGGAAATGAAGAGAAAGAAAAAAGAAATAAAAAATTTATTATATAACGGTTTGTAAAGAAGAATGATTAAAACATATATCGATTATTAAAATAAGAAAAGAATATTTCTTTCGGATCTTATTTGGCGATTTTGACAGGTTGTAGACAGGTATGATCATATGAACATGAAGAATTGAACAATGCATTAATGACAGGCTCCATTCTTCCATATTCCCATTATTGGTTTACATTATTTCATTGATTTATTTATTTTCGTAAGTTTTACAATACATTTTTTATTATTATTCGAATATTTAAAAAATATAATTGCATTGCGACGCTTTCATGATTTAGTAGCTTGGCTTTTTGGGCGGAAACTAGTCGACAAAAGAGTAGCTGCTCCAACATTTTCCATCATGGCAACTTGTTCGTCTTCAGAGGACTCCTCCTCACTAGCGCTGGTGGATTGCGATGAGTTTTCATTATCCATTGTTGTGGAATTTGTATCTCCTCTACCTTTAATATTATTATGAGAACGGCTAGGAGGATAGTAGTGGACCTGACAAAATTCCATTATGCGATCCAGTGCGACCAAAAGTTGCTCCTCAGGAACTGTCAAGACAATTCTAAAGTAGTCGGGATACTCGAAGCATTTGCCAGGAAGGCAAAATACGGATTGCTCAGAAACCAAGCGTTCAACGAATTGGAACTCTGTGGCGAATTCAGAATAGCTTGCCATTTCAATTCCAACCATCATGTACATGGCGCCCTTGGGTTTGATGGGATGGAGACCTGGACAACGCTTGAGTTGCTCGTAAGCGATATCTGCATTCCGTTGGACTTGACCAATGGTGTCATCAAAAAATGATTCAGGAGTGTTCCGTAATATTTCTGGAAGGGCTCCCTGTACCAAAGTGTTGCTTCCTATGATTCGCTGACTGAGACTTTGCAGCGCAGCACGGGCCTCTGAAGCGAAAACGTTGTTCCTGTCGTGAATCAGAATCCAGCCCATGCGCCATCCCGGAACGAGGAAGCGCTTGGTCAAACCACTGCATGTGAGAATGGGCACGTTGGTACTGAGGGTGGCCAAAGGATGGAACGTCTCGCCTTTGAAGACCTTCACATCATGAAGAAAGCAAACGGAAATGTCAAAATGGCTCATTTTTTCCATTGCGTTCAGCCATATACGGGAAATAGCAGAAGATGCTTCTGGTAAGTACTTACGAAAAAGTCGTATATTTCATCCGCAATGATTGGAACACAGTTCCTTTCCGCAATGGCCAAAATGTCACGCAAATGCTGCTCAGAGTAAACGGAGCCACAAGGATTGCTTGGGTTGTTGACCACAATGGCCGCAGTATTTTTGTCAATAAGTGACTCCATGTGTTCCAAATCCACTTCCCATGATTTCTCCGGCTACATGAAAAAAAATCATATTCATTGCATTTTTTGTTGCAAATACCATTCATTCAACCATTTGTTACAGCAAAGTTTTTTTCCGTACCAAGAGATTGTAGTGTTTCACATTAATTCCGTATCCATTTGCCAGAGTCCGGTAAATGGAGAAACCGGGACGGGGCATCAAAATGTTCTGACCTCTAGATGCCACCGCTGAGATGCACAAGTCCAAAGCATGAGAGCAACCACTGCACAGTATTACGTCCTTTTTTATAGAAGAAATAGAGGAAAGTCAAGTTATTATGGTCGGTGATTGGAGGAGAGACGTAAAAATTTGAAACTGGTTTTCCTACTTGCGGAGAAAACGAGTTACATAACACAATCCAATTTACATGAGATCATACTTACATTGGGCGAAACTGGTGCTGACGGCGTGGAGTAGTACTCGGCAACTGCTGCCCTTGCCTCTCCATAACCCACTGTTGGCGCATACCCATTAAACTTCATGGACGTGATGGCATTTTGAATCGCATCTATAATTGCCTCGTGTGGTTTCAGGTTTCCAAAGATTGTTGGATCACCTATTGTCAAAACCAAGAATCAAGCAATAAATTAAAAATGGATCAAGGTTTCAGTGCTCACGATTCCTGGTTTAAAATATGCCTACTTTCCATGTCATATAATGTACATGTAGTGAATAATGAAATGGGTTGGTTGTTATATGATGCTTAGGTACTACTAATAGATAATACTGGTTTGGTTATTTTAGTCAGGTTTTCTGGTTCTATAAAAATGAAGTCTGGTGGTAACAAGTTTTTTGGGCATAGAGAATTTTCTTGACCTACGTCACGGTGATATATATGTATAGAGATAATGGCAGTAGAAAGTAGCGTCGAATTTTGCATATATTGAAATTATTCCGCCATTTTGAAAAGAATGTCAGGCACGTAGGTATGCCCTTTTGAAAAGCAAAAAAGAGGTTTTGCTTGTAGGAATGAATCTCTTACCAATCGACAAAGCAATCATGTGCTTTTCGGGATGAGGTTCCAACTTCATGCTGTCCACAATGGACCGAATGGGGTTGAAAGTGCTCTTGGCAAATTCGGAAGATCGGACATTCCACACGAGCTTCCTTTGCTGCTGCACCACATGTTGATCCGTTGGTTTGGCTGTTGCATTGTTGTTGTTGCAATAAGAATCTCCCGAAATTTCAGGCATGCTTACCACAAGACACTATGGATTTGCAAGATCAGCGAACGGAAGACGTGTACGCACGCAGTCGAAAGGGGACAAAAGGGTTGATGACGAGATGTGGTATCGGTGAGCAAGGCTACTACTACCACAACAATCACACTAAGCCCTTGTACTTGCACTGACCTCTTTACAAAAGAGATTAGCTAGTTTATATTATTTGTCCTTGGTACTTAATAAAATCTTTTCACGTGATGGTTTCAGGAATGACAAAGGCGTAGCAATAATAGGGGTTGTTGTAGTACTTGAACACAAAGTAGGGATGAGCAAAGGCACAAAATTGCTGTGTGGACGACGAGATCTCCGATTGAACAGACAAGGATTTCATGAAGAACACTCAAAAAGGCAACCAGTGCCAAAAATAAAATGAAAAATTATAAATACTATGAGACTATGAAGGCGGTGATAAGCGGATCGACTCCAGTTTGACTTGTTGTGTAGCCTTAAATTCTCTAGGAAGTTTATTTGTCAGCAGTAAAACAACCTGGTTTTGCTTTCATTTGGAAGGCGCAGGACAGGAAGAGTGTAATGGGCTGCATTTATTCTTAAATCAAATCACAATAAAACGCTAGGCACGTGTAGGTATACTTAGGATAAACGGTTGATAGTAATTAGGTAAAGGTTAGCGATGGGGCATTCTGAAACCCGACTTGGATTTCTGGCGTAGATATTATTTTTTTTCTTTAAAAAATTAATTCCGGTTCATAATATTTGAATAAAAATGAATCTTTACGGCTTTATCATATAGAACGACACAAAAAAAACGATAAAATAATTTATTACACCGGAAGGATTGTAGGAAATAAGGCGCTTATATAGCCAACTAGGTTTGGTGGCTTGATACTTGAAGATTACTTCTTTGTTGAAGTTTGGGGCAACGCAAGAAATGCTTTACGGTAGACGTAGGTAAATTTTCCGTAGGTTTATCAGTTTAATTTGATATTAATCGCTAGGAAGGATTATTGGAGACGGTAGCTTTAAAAGCTGTATAGGAGACAAAGGTTTTTGAGATAATGGTTTTCACGAGAGCGTGTAACGTGGATTGAGATGATTAACTCAACTTTCAGGTGCATTTATTGCATTTTATACGTTTTCGTTGATCTTGCTGATCACATTAAGAATGTCTGTTACTAGCTGCTCTTCAGTTCTCATCATCATTAATGGGCAGCAGCATACATAACAACTAATTTGCATAAAAGAAAAGGAGTTCATAGCAAAATGACAATAGAATGTCGTCGCATTTTATTGTAGGATCGTGTATTTTTAGGGTAACCCAAGCCAATAGTCTGTCAGACATGATGAATCCAATCCACTCTCCCCATCGGACAGGATTGATCAGGGGGACAGTAACAGGTAAGCCAGATAGTTATTTGGCCAGTTTGATTTTTCCTCCTCTCCTAAAGTAGTTACGTATACATTGAAAAGAATGTCGTGAGGTGGTAGACTGGTGGTGGTGTGGTGGGGCTGCTGGGGTCGGGGTTGTTTTTGCCAACCCAAAGTTGTATCTACAATAACTGGTGAGCAGGTGTGTATATTTCAAACTTACCATCAGCAGCATGAAGCAAGAACTTGCCTTGGAAGCCTCATCTCATCTATCCTGTCACAAACATGGGGTGAGAACTTGTCACCTTATCATCGTCTTCATCACGACTGTTATGTACGTACCTGTTATAATATCTTGCTATGTGCGTCACATGACTGTCTACTTTTAAGCAGCTTCTCTACCACCAAAAAATAACGACTACGATGATGGTCAAACAGCACCCTGAGTAACGAGGCAAGCGTATTATAATATCCAGCATTTTTCAACGTTTCATATCGACTACTGCTTCTTCTTAACTGACTTTTGCAAGCCGCAATGAATTCATGCAAGATTTTTTTACATAAAAAATTGTTGTTGTTGCCAATCTAATTGGCTTGCAATTGGGGTATGTACCTTTGGCTCTGCAGTGATTGGCTGAAAACAGGTCCGCACTCCACACACCACCATTGCAGGCTTCAACGAGCAAACAAGCAACACATTTATATCGCAGATCGCAGACATCAAGCTTCTCTTCTTCACCATGAAACAGGACGATCATGCCATGAAAAGGGAGATTACTTGGCTTGAAGTGCTAGAAGCATGTACATTTCGGTACATCGTTCTTGTTTTTGCCAGTTAGCCAGTATCACTGTAGAATCTCGTCAAAAAAATTCCAATATTTATTCAGTGGCAGGTCTCAGTTGCGGAATGAATGAGAATGAACTGCAGACCAGAACCTTCTGTAAAACGCCATAAACGACAATGAACCACGCATTTTATGTTTATTTTTCATGATTACTTGATGACTGATGAGGTCAAAGCAAGTGAAGTGAACAAACAAACAAACAAGGAAAAAACCCTAACAGTGTTTTTAACTGTTGACAATTTTTGGCATATAAAGTATACGTTTGCAAAAGGCATATAGCTCGTGTGAGTGCATTTTCTGAAGGGATGATAGGGATTGAGTTTGAGCGACACAAGGATACATGCTATGGCGCCTTTTGTATACTGCGCATAATATTGTTGCGATCTAAATTGATGCTATCATGCTCGTTAGTTTTTTTAATGTGAAATTTATAAAAAACAAGTGGAAGACAATAATGCGACATACCACACAACAACAACAGAATAACACATCAATTATTGCAATAAAAGACGCAATTTAACAAGACTCTGCATAACTTTGTTCACATTTTCGAATTAATATGTTTGCAATGTTTAAAAAACAATTCATTTTCTCATGTACAAAGGGGGTTTGCAAATGATTTAATATCGGATTGCTTGTACTAGACCAAGGTTGATGGGTATTATACAATACAACTTTAACTATTACTACTTAATATAACAAACACGATCAGCCCCAAAATACCCATCATATGCTTCATTAAGATGCGCGAGCAGGTTTACGAAATTATTTGTTTGTCCATTTGTCCGTTTCCAGAAATCATTGAATAAGTTTTTTGTTTCATTTTTAAAACTTTGATTTCTCGGAGGGGGCATTTCCCCCCGATGATTAAGAACATTTCTCCAAGTTGATAATAAACTTGGTAATGATAGCTCTTGCATTTCTTGCATATACGCGTAACTTTATTACTTTGCTTGCTTGTATGTTTAAGTTGTATTTGCCGATATTAGGTGCGCATTATTTTAACATGATTTTTTGTGCAATTTACCTTATTGATAAGTGACCAAACCCACCTGAATCAAGTTTCCAGCCAATCAAAATCCTAGGTCGAAGGGGCACGACATATCAGTGGCTAATGAAAATGATCATACGATTGTCCTTTATGGAAATTAAAATGAAGAAAACGCTGCAACATAACACAGTAGTATATTAGCATTATAGGGAATTGGCATAACACACAGCATTTTCAACCAATCATAAAGCTGAATGGGTTTTGTTCGTTGATGATCTTTACAATTTAGAATTAAAAAATTAACTAGTAGAGGACAAATAAATGACGAGAAAAGCATGTTATAGCTATATAATATGTCTGAAAAATTGTCGGGATACTTTACAACCCATGCCTGCCCAGGGAGCTAGTAAAATGTTGCAAGTGTTGGAATTATTCCATTATAGGTATTTACCATAAAAATTCCCACGTGTACCTATATATTCATATGTTACGATTGAAGAGATGAACACAAGGTGTTCGGGAAAACAACTTCTTACGTAAAGTAAGGAAAACTCACATTAAAAGGTAGGTAAGGTTATCGTTAGGTGTTCCGCAAAAGTTGCAAACATGTGGTAAAAACTTACATAAAATTTAATATGTGGATGAACTTTCCTCTAACCTTCATGAAGCCAAGGAGGTTGAGGTTTGCCACTCATTACCAATGGTGAAAGTTTAAAGTAAGTAATAAAAATGGCAAGAGCCAAAATACGTATCCAGTAGAATATTTTATTTCATCAGTTTATTTGGCGAAACTATTCGATAATACGATCATCGATTACAATAAGTACAATAATGATTAACAATTTGAATATAATAACAATAAATATACATAGGTATTATATACGCATTCTATGTGTCTACTCAACTGAAGCAGTTTAAATTGATTTTAGAATTGAAAAGAAAGTAACTTTTAATTATGATTAAACTGAAGGGTAAACTACACTAGGATAAACAGTTTACACTTAATTAATATTTTAAAAGAAAGTGAAAATAACGTAATTATAGTTGTGAGTGATTTCATAAAGCTACATATTATTTCCATTCTCTATTAGGAAGAAAAAAGAGATATACTTATATGGGCGCATGCATTGAATAATGAGCAATAAGATATTCTTTCTACGTTAGCTTAAAAATGAACATAGACAAACCTAAAATATTAACGAATCGACGACTTGTTGCGAGACTATTACATGTAAAAGTACAATTATATTATAAAGTAACGAACGAAAAGAACAAATTCGATCAGAGCACAACGAAACGCTTTAATCGTGTACTACTAGCTGCCATATTAAGTTTTCTCAAGCAGTGAGCTGAGATGAGCTGCCTATAGATTTGAATGTTAACAGCAAATCATTTGCATTCGTTTGAAGAGAGACTTTAGAGTGGGATCTCATCGTTGATAACCTATGAACAAGATAACAACAACAATTCATCATCACAATGAACATTCATTCCTTCAATTTTCTCCATGAAATACAACACAAACACACACCAATCAACATTCATTCATTAACATAATCATTCTCAAAAAAGTTAAAAGTTCAAAATACTATTAAATGACAACCCAATCAATATCACAAAAACTAAACAGCCTACTTTTAAAAGACGCTTGCGGAATAGTTCATCCGTCAGCCAATGGGGGTGTCCTGGATGCTTTTTAAAAGCACGACGAACTATAACTTCCAGGTCATCATTGGTTAAAATGGTTATGGGATCCAGGTGATTTTGCCAAATTAGCAGACCAAGGTATTCAATGTAATGGTTTCTGTAAAACCAGACATTTTATATATTTTCAAATCATCCACCAACATGCCAATTTCCGAGTTGAGTGACTGACTGATGGATAAACAGAAGATCTTATATATTTCTTACTTGCACACAGTTGCATATCCTTCTGGAGCATCCTTTCCGCAAATATCATCCATAAAGCCATCACTTGTCTCCTTTTGAATAGGCACTTGACAAACTCTCTGTACTCTTTTTGTGGTAGTCTTGTTTGTATTTCCGTTAGCATCCTCCGCACTATTTTCCCCTTCAGCCGATTCATTTACTACTACTGCCTCTTCGACTACTTTCTCTTCTCCAGAATTCTCCTTGAAATACGGGATAGCATTCTCCTGTTCAAGAATTCAATAAAATAAGCAATATCAAAAAGATGAGTGTATGAAATAAAATCGAAATAATATGAATTCGGTGTTCTACATTGGGTTCTGGCTAGTTTATATGCAGCTGTGGGCTTTTCATATTTTTGTGGGTCTAGCATCATCATATTAAGCAAAACCTTTTGGATATGGGTAGGAGATCAAAAGGAAAAGGATAAGGGCTGCCTGCATCAAATATAAAGTCTATTTGCATAAAGACATTTTTGCAATCATCATGTAATATTATGGTCACGTTTTTCATCAAGGTCTTCATGGAATCGAAATTCATTCCGTTACGATGATTTTCGTACCTCTAGAAGTTTTGCCAACTGTTCAGGCTCCTTGTCCCTCAAATAAAAGAGACAGTTTCTTGGATGATGGGCATGTAGACCCAGTTTATCGCAAATGGGGTATTTTGCTTCACATTTGTCGCCCATTCGAAATGGTGCTGCACATCCCGAGCAAAACTCGTGATGACATTGGGTGCAAGTGAGATGCATGCATCCACCTCTGGCCAAAGAGAACCGAAAGTGACAGCGAGGACATTCTATGTGGTTTGCATTGAGGTACTCGATAATTGACTTGGGAGTGGTGTCGCATAACTTGACCGAGCTGCCGGCCGCATCATCCCGATGGTCATGGTTGACTTTATCCCAGGGTTCCATACAAACGGCACATGTGACTGCTCTACAATCCGGGCAGACCAGTCTTGTTTGAAGAGGTTCCGTGATGAACCCTGACGAGCACTGCACTCATCGTCATTATCATCATTATTTTTGTTTGCCAAAAAAATAACACAACTCATTCGCCAATTTTCATCTGTTTTGTATACATGTATGCATACCTTTGAGCACCATTTGAAATTAGGCGTTTTGGCAAGCGTCCAGTCTCTAAGCTTCCGCTGAAACATTTCATGGTGCTTGCTGTCAAGCAAACTCTTGAGTAAAATGTCCAAATGATTAAAGTAGTCAGTGGCAAGATCCGAGTCGTCAGCAAGTGTTGTCGGCTCTCCACAGAAAGGACATGTCGCGTCAACGATCGTTTTGTCTCGGACTTGAACTGTGAAGTAGTCTCGGGCACAGTTACGGCAACATAGATGTGTACAGTGGATCATTGAGACCATCTGAATGATGACGGTATATAAAAAAAGGAAAAGAGCAGAAGGCTAAAAATAGACTCATGACATAGTTTTGAATCAGCAGCAGTCATCGTAAAATTTCATTTCATTGGCACATTAAACGAGTATGTATACATAACGCATGATACAAACCTCTCGTGCACTAAACTTTCCAGTGCAAAGATGACATTCCTGTTGAAGATAGCTCAGGGCTGAGCACAGTGAAACACATTCCTTCGCTGCCGACAGAGAGTCATCCTCAGAAAAGCTCATTTCGAGAAGTTGAAGGGCCAGTTCGGCTTGAGCCAGATTGTCAACTTTGCCCTCTGTGATCAGTCTCTGTGCTGGTGTCTGTTATGCGAAATGCAAATTATGCGATGAAAAAATAACATGGACCCAAAATTAGAAATGCCAAATCCTGATCCCTTCATGCGTTTATTACCTCCTCTACTTTCTCAACTTGCTCCGTGACCACCTCTTCAGTCTTTTCCCCTTCTTGGTTAATTTGTTGCGTTGTTAGATTCTCCGCCATTATGACAACGGCATTTTCAGCATGATTCTTCCTGATTGTTTTTGTTGCTGCAGCCAAATTAGCATTTTCACCTGCAACAATCACTTTATCCGTATCACTTGGGGTGATGGACATACCTTCCGTGGAAATGTCAACGTTGGCATAAATATCACCTTCCCCATTTCCATCATCATCTTCTTCCTCCTCCTCTTCCCCTTCTTCATCATCAGCAGCAATTACAATTTCCTCCTCTGATTCTTCCACAACACTTGACTCATTATTAGCGTCTTCCACCTCCACAACAAATTCGCCACCGTCTTCCTCTACGTCCCTTCCTCCGTCATTTTGTTGTTCTCGTTGCTGGTCTTCCTGGCCTATTTCCACTTCTTCATAATCAGAAAATGTACTTTGTGTCGTGGTCGCTCTTTCAGGCTCTTCTTCCTTTTCTTCATCCTCTTTGTTTTCAACCGAGACAGCCTCTTCTGTCGTGGTGGTTCCCTGCACATCCTCCCTCGAGACTTGTTCTTCTTCGTGTTGTTCTGCAACAGCCTGCTTATTTTTCTTTATCTTTTTCTTTTTAGGCTTCTCATCAGTTATTGCGGACAGAGTAGAAGTGGAAGGTAACGGGGATACGGATGGTTCTTTCTCTCCAAATTGAAATGCACGAGTCTCGGGAGACTTGTGACGTGCCACTTTCTCTTTCTTCTTTGCAGCCAGTCGTTGGTACTTGGCCACTTTCTTGTTGACGTTCTCTTCGATTCCCGGTGGGAGTGCTATTGGCTCATAGGATCCATCTGGATTAATTTTATGGATTCGTTACACAAAAATTGATTATTTTCTCTTTTTCATCATTACCATCATTCCTCTTGCTTTTTGCATACGTAAGGAACTTTTTTTTCGAATAAAAAATCCAGAAAAAAATTATACCTTCACTATGATCATGCGATGAGCTGCTGGTTTTCTTATTTGCAGAAGTTGCTGCCGCTGCCAATTGCTGTTGTATTTCCGAAGCAATGTTCTCTTTGATCTTGTGTGCAAACTGCTCCATTTCTGAGAACGTTGACGTGAGTGCCGTCATCAGTTTCTCAATCTCTACTTTTGTGACAGCCTTATCTTCTGAAGTATTTTCATTTCCAGCACCACCTGCAGGCTCATCATCTTGGTCTTCTTCCCCGTTATCATTTTTCTCTTTCCATTCTTCTTCTTCCTCCTCCTCCTCGTCCTCCCTTTCATCCTCTTCATGTGAGCTTGTCGTGGCTGGAAGGATTTCATAATTTTGAATAAACTCACTGACGTTTGCTTCCGTATCATCGATTTCAATCTCAAGGACGTCCTCATCAAATTCCTCTTCCTCCTCATTATTACCGTCAGCACCATTTATAGCTACATTTATTGTGTTATTATTGATCTCGGTAGTTGACGACTGCAATGACTCATTATTATTATTCACTATTAACAGTTCCCCATCTTCTTCCTCTGGTTGATTTTGAGGAAGATGCATAGAAGGCGGTGGTGAGTTGGCATTACTCGCATAATATTCTGACATGGCATCAGCGAAACTTTCGTCTGATCAATGCGGGTATTTCAGTGAGGTGCAAATAGATAAGAAAGAAGCAGAGAAGAGTGGTTGTGAAAGAAGGAGAAAGAAAGAGAGAAGAAATATCCAAAAGAAAAAAAGAGTCAAATGAAGAAAATTTAGATTATTGATTATTCTACCGCATAATTAGTAATAAATCATTATGGTTCGTGAGAACGAATAGAGAAGAAGGTTGAGCACTACTTAAGTTTTGTACTAAAATACTAACTGTACATAATTCAGGACCTATTTGCTATTGTTTGGTTAATATTGCTGAAATGGTAAATAGTCAGGAAAATACTGGTTTTAACCTTAACCGTTTCCGAAATGAAAATTATCTACAATATAGGATAAAGATGATATAGCAGATCCAAATTAAATAGCTATAAAAATTACAGAGAAAATTAATTGGGAAATTGGATGTCTAGATATGTCCTCCAGAAATTACGACGTAAATATTTATGCTCATGTACATTTTGCATGATCGCTGATTAGTGATAGCGCATAAATGATGCGGAATTAAAAAGGAAAGTTACGATTGCTTGCTAAAAGTATAGCCATATAATGCATACCTATACCTATTATGTTTCTATCTGTGCTGAAAAAGTAGAAATCCGGCTCGTGTCATTTTTGTCACGTTCAAAAATGTATGCATAATTCCATGAGAAACACGCTTACCTTCCCCCTCATCACTCTTCAAATGCTGAACTACCGAATGTTCCGACTCGGATTCGTTAATTCTGAACGCTTCTCCGTCTCCTGGAAGGAAAGAATCACGTTCTTCCATTTGACTAGCAATTGGGGAAACTTGAGATTCATCTAATTGATCCTCATCCTTACCGATAGCAACTTCTTCTTCTTCTTCGTCCTCCTCTCCTTCTGCTGCTGTTTCATGCTCGGTTGTGACTACAACGCTGGTTCGTTTCAATTCTTGAATAGCCTTCTCAATTTCCAGAGTTACTTTCTCCGCGTCTGATACAAGCGTTTCCAGTTGTTTTGGCTGCTTTTGCTCTTCGACTGCGGTAGACTTTTGATTAACTGCAGGTGTTTTTCCTGACGCGAGAGATGCTTTCCGCGACTTTTTAGTTTTGATGGATTCCAGTGGTGGTGGACCAGGTAAGCTGGATGATCGAGAAGACTTGGGAGTTTTAGAGATGCTTTCCACCTTTACCGGTTTCGACTTTGATGCTTCATCTGAAGAGGACGGTGCAATAGATTCAGTGTCAATGTCGGTGGTCGACTGCCCCCAAATTCGCATCAAGAACGGTTTCAATTGTGCCTTAGATAGTTCTACGTAGGCAGCTTCTAGATTTCCATGATTGGCCGATAATGCGGTGAGGATATCTTCACGTAGGAAAGTTCCACGAGATTCCAATTCGTGAAACTAAAATACAAAGCAAAGGGATAACTTTGAAAAATGTAAATTCATAGCTTGTTGTGATTTATGTTAATACACGTTCGTAATTCCACCTTTTTGCGTCGCTCATCAACACATTCGGTAACAGCAGCCCACACATTTCCACGGTTAGATCTGATTGCTTCTTTAGCCTCGTCTTGAGATATAGTTCCAACATCATTGTTGTCACTGCCTTTCTCGCGGCCATATTTTGTTGCGAGCGTTTGCACTGTTTCAACCATGCTAGCCCAGTTTTCCTGCAATAGTTAAATCATGATGATTTTGGTACGAACGAATGTATTTCTGTTCAGTAGATTTATATTTAGCCAAATGACCGAAACCGGTCATTTTACCAACCTGTAACCATTTTATTGGATTTTTATCGCCACACATTCGTATTCCAACCTGAACATCTTCTGGACTGAAATTAGATTCTTCCGCGTCCTGCAAAAAACATTCGTACAAATGTTCAATAATAGCGTACTCCAATTCCAAAAAGGTACATAGGTACATAAATCATATTAAAGCATATTATTTTTGCAAAATAAAGGTAGCTGAATACTTTAAGCATTCGTGTCAGTTCAAAATCTTGCGATCGCATACTCTCCCTTCTCCCTCTTCTGGACATGAGATCATCAATGGACGCAAAAAAGCTCTCTGGGGGCATTCCGTAACGGGAGTCCCACATTGAAGATGATGGAGGATATCTTCGGAAATCTTCATACCAACCACCTCTACTGCTCGACCCAGCACCACCACCCATTCCACTATATCGTCCCATTCCCATTGGAGGTGGGCTACTGTCTCGAGATGGTGGCCCAGACATGGGTAAGCTCTTATTTTAAAAAATAAAGCAAAAGTTGCTTGCAACAAAAAAATAAGAAATAGCATAAAAGACCAAAATTAAGACTCTTATGTAAATTACCCTTGTATCACTTGCAAGAGATTGTCGACTGGAACTTCGGTACAAATGACGTCCCTCTACCGGATCCACCCAAGGCTCACCTCCAGGATAACTAAGCTGTGTGCTCAAACTTCTCTTGAGTTTCTGGTAATGTTGTTCCTTGTTGCGGGCCTTTCGTGCATATCTCATAATCGCCCTCTCCGACATTTCAATATTATGACGGGGTGCTGCATCGTAATACTGCTCATTGTCCGACTTGAGGGATGTCTTGGACGAGGATTTTGTTGATGCACTCACTAGGGAACCAGCAACGCCAAAGGTCGAGGAATCAGCCCCACCGTCCCCACCACTTTCAACGCTTGTCATTGTTGGGGCATCTTCATAAGTCTGCGTGTTACAATTGACATTATATAAACTATATATTTTTTGCATTGTGGTAAAGGATTTAAATGATTATGATTATGAGCGGACTTGTGTGGAGATGCTTTGTGGCGGTGGCGAAGTTCCCACCGAACTTTTCTTGCTTTCCTTTCCTGCCTTTGACTCCTCCGTCACCGTTGCTGCTTTCTTTTCTCCTTTCATCGCATCCTTTCCTGTTTGGAAAGAAGATGAAGAGCTGTTCTCATTATCTCCAGCACCACCATTACTACTACTGCTTTTCTTTGCATCACTTTCTTCAGCTTGTGTTCCAGTTGACACGCTCATTTTTCTAGTTTTTTTGGTCTTTCGAGACGAGGAAGACGACGAAGAAATAGATACAGTTACCGTTGACATTTCAGGGCTATTTCTAATTGAAACGTCATCTCCATTGTCTACGGTTTCGTTTACAGAAGCAACTTGAGAATTATTCCCATTAGCCGTCCTTTCCTTATCCAACGCTTGTCTGCTTTCATTTTGGTTCAGTTCCTCGTCTCTGTCCTCAGGACCTGTCATTGATACATCTGCTGGTAATGGGCTCATTGAAGCTGTGACGACATCAGTCTGGATATTTGTCGTGTCATTGTGTTTAGGTGGAGACGTGCCAGTTCCAGTGGACGTTTTTGATTTAGACGAACGTTTGATTTCTGGAGGAAAATAGTTAATTAAGGAAGGGTTGTCAATTTTCATTCAGTGTTAGATCAAGTACACGTGCAAGATGTAAGTCAGGTGTACATGAACTGAAATCTGAGAAAAGTGCGTCACAAAATATTATGCCTTCCTTCCTTGAACGAATAAGCAGTTCAAATGGCCTTAATGATTATGTTGCAAACGTAGAGTGAAAATAAATAACAGTCCAGTTTAGCTTGAATACTTTTAGAAAAAAGATTTTTCACTTTATTCAACAAATATAATTTGGTGTTGTAAATTTGTCTTATCATATAGTTTAAATTCATGTTTTCTCACAATTGGCAGGTAGCATTGTGTTGATTTATTAGTTTTTAAGTGAAATTAACATAAATCACAGAAACTGATACAAAAAGGATGTGGCCGCCGCAGACTGAATGATTGAATAATTGATATACACATGAACATAGTTATGAAAAAGGAAAATTATGTGAATTAAGTAAGCTTTACTTTTTTTTGCAAGTAAGTGAAAAATGCATATTATACGAATAATTGCAAAGAAAAACTGAACTGAAAGAAAGAAGGACTGTTATTTATTTTTATTTGACTGACCATGAGTAAAAGCAGTCTAGTTCTAATTACCAGACTCTAGCAGAAAGATTTCAAATAAAGTTTCAAGAGCCCCGTCGGCCTATATTTTTTGTAAAATTGTAGATTTGAATCATCAATTGAATGTACTTTCACTAGCTGGGCTATTTAGAGCAATTGTATATGTAGACTAGTAAATAGCATTAATTGATATTTTCATGTTAATATTATCTTTTAATGTTGAGCTGCTTGTTGTGCATGTGTACTCATCATTTATACGAAATCAAAGTAAAAAATTAACTCGATTACCAATTTTGGGGCTGATTGCCAAAGTTTGAATGGGAACGCTGCCATACACGTCCTCATTGCTATCGACAAGTCTTCTTGTTGGATGTTGAGCTGCTGGAATAGTCCTCGAAGTACTGCTAGCTCTGCCCCTTGCCGTAGTTGACTTGACTTTCCCTCCCACAACTATCCCCTTTTTACTTGCTGCAGCGGCCTTAGCTTTACTGTGCACTGGAGCAGCTCTACCCATCGCCGCCATTTTGGAACTACCCGCAGTAACTTTCACGTTGACCACTCCATTCTCTTCATCGTCCGCATTGTCATCATCACTCTTTTCCACCCTATCATCTTCCTCCTCCTCGTCTTCTTCCTCTTCTTCTTCGTCCTCCTCTTCCTTTTCACCAGATTCTTCTTCTTCTTCCTCCTCCTCTTCTGGTTCCTCTTCATCTTCGGGCTCAGCAATCAACTCTTCATCGTCCTCTTCCTCGTCACTTTCGTCTGGAACCACTTTGCTTTTCCCTTTCTTTGCCACTGTTTTCTTCTTGGCCCCAACACTAGCAGCTTTCACTCCTGGTGGAACGCTGCCTGCCTTTAACGTTCCGCTACTTCCTGCTTTCATGGAACTCTTTTTCACTCGTTCCTTCTCCACTTTGGAAACCAGATTAATTTTCGTTTGCTGTTGCTTCTGGTCACGAGAAATGCTCAACTTTGACTTGAGAACGGGCACCACTTCGTCCGTTCCTGTGGTGGCAGAAGAGGCAGATTCTTTGCTGCTATCTCTGCGCTTTACTGACCTTTCCAAGCTAGAAGCAGGGGGCACATGTTCCGCAGGTTTTTTGTTGAATCGTCCTTTCATACCACCCCCACCACGCTTTCCCTTCATACGCTTGTAGCCTGCTGAAGGTGTCTTGCAGCAAATTGTGCAAACTTTGGTGCTCTTGGGGTTTATAAACGTACAGTGCTTGAAAAGAAAAAGAAAAGCCCTTATTGTTTGGAGAGTAAGATCAGTCTAACGTTAATTGTAATAGTTAAATTACGCGTCGGATGACCAGTTAATTATTAGTGAAAAGGCATAGAAAATGGATTAGACTTGCATAACATACTTGTAAGCTTTTCGTTAATGTATACGTCATTATGTAGTTGGATTTACTCATGCCATTTAGAATATTAAACATCGCCAAACCATTGAACATACTTCACATTCCCAAGGTCCTTCCGGATTCTCGGTAAGTTCGGGCGTGGACTCGGAGGATTCTGTAAGTTGTTGTCTCTCTGCGGAGAAATACGAGTCATCAGGGGACTGGTCAGAATTTGACGGCGGCTTTGCAGGGGGCTTGATGGATTTCTGAGTTGACGCAAATGCGGAGGAGGTCGTGGAGGAAGGTGCTGGAGTGGAGGCAGCGGAGGATGCGGATGCCACTCGAACGAAACTGCTGGGCGTACCTGATCTCCGATTGTGGCTGAGGTCAAGGCCACTCCGATTGTCTAATCGGCGAGTGAACTCTGGTTCTACGCTCATATGCCGACCTGCCTTCTTTCTGAAGCTGCCTTGGGGTGTCACTGGATTTGAAAGCGGAACTGCTCGTTGGGTAGGTTGCTGTTGAGGTAGCATATTCATAAACTGCTCAGAACCACGACGTGTCATCATTTCCATTTCCACTTGTGTCATGGGTGGCCCAAAACCCATTGGACCCCACCCGAAGAAAGCCTGCTGTTGAGCGTTGGAGGGATTCATGGATGGACCCATACTTTGTGTTGAAGGAGTTCGGTGCATGGTTCCACCACCAGGATAACCCATCATCATTGCCTGTTGGAAGTCGAACGGGTAGCCAGGCATGGGATAGTTCCAAGGTGGCATTCCAAAGGCCGCTGCATTCTGCTGTTGAGCAACAGCAGCCATGCGATCAAGGTCGAATGCAGATTGACTAGATTGGAAGGAGAGTTGAGTCTGACTTGGAAACTGGCGAGGTGGAAGTGGCGGCGGTGGTCGCTCTGGTGGATTGTCCCCTGAACTGGCTGAGGAATTTTGCTGTGGCGATGACAGCGAGGTAGACGATGTATGAGGAAGTGGTTGCCTTTGATTTCTTCCTGGTCGGTGCAGAGTAGCGAAATGGGACGCATCTTGCGACGTAGATGGGTATCTTCCAAGGACACCTCCAGATACGCTTTGTGCACGATTGCGTGAGAAAAAGTCAGCCTCATCGTCCTCTTCCCAATCGGGATAACCACTGTCACGACTCGATGTCTAAAGACAGAAAATACATTTTGTACATTAGTTTTCCGTTTTCAGAACTCGACACGTTGAAAAAGTAGTCACTTACATGGCCACTGAGATTCGCCACGCTCATGCTGTGCATACGAGCATTTTGCATTTCTGCCATGGGGAAACCCCTTCGTTCATCCTGCGGATAAGCTCCTGGCTGGGGCGAATTGAGACGTCTCTCTCCCATCATCATCGGTCCTCTAAAAGTGGGCGTCATTGATCTTCCCAAGTCTGCAGGTTTTGGAGGAAGTGGTGGTGGTGGCTTTGGTGGAGGAGGCAGTGGCCTGTGAGCCATTCCGCCCATAAATTTCTTCAAGGTGCCAACAGGATCAAAGAAGGATTTTATTCCAGTTGTGGGAGAACCTGCTGCTGATCTCATTCCAAATCTCCCCTTTCTTCTTGGTGGCGGCTGTGGAGTGGGAACTCCGCCTGCTGAATTTGGGTACGGGGGATGTGATGATGGAGGTAGAGGGGGAAGCTGTGCCTGGATCATTTCAGGTGGGACGGGCGTTTTTGGTGGAAGTGGTGGTCGGTTATCCAGAAGTGGCTCTAGAATCTACAATTACATTCACGATAAAATGTATCCTTTGCATCGGGACTGTACTAACTTGGATTGCAATTCACATTCAATAAAAGCTTACTTTACGACTGTGATGCTGTCGTTTCGGATGTCTGTGGTACATGTCATTGCAAGAGCCACAAAAGATTTGGTTGTCGCACATTTCACAGGAAACCGCAGGATTAGGATTTCCGCAAAGACTGCAGGCACGTCGTGAGTCTGCGTTTATGCATACAGTAAATTTATTTTCATGTATCATAAGACGTTCTTGAAAACCAACAGCAATTAAAATCAATGAATTAGCGTACTTGTTTTCTTCATCGGATTCTTGGGGAGATGATCGATCTCTTCGTAATCAGACTCCACTGGTGGAGGTTCTGCTGGCAAGGGTGGTGGCGGTGGACTCGGGGCTCCTATTCTTGACTGATTTACCTATAAGTGAAATATGATGATTACTTTCTACGAAATTAATGAGTGGATTGGTGGTTCATAGGATATTGCAATTTTTTTTAGAATGATGTGATGCGTTTACCAAAGTGGACGAGAACCAAGCTGGCATGGACCTGCCGCCAACTTGAGCTCTCTGTTGTAGCATAGGGTTCTGTCGCATTCTTAACTTTTCGTATTCCTGTAGCATCAGCAAAAATATAAATACTATTAGTTAAAGTAATTGCGAATCAGTACAGACAACATAAGTGAAATGATCGTTTATGACCGAAATGAAAAGACAGTTTTACTTTCATCTAACTAGGCTACAATAATAATGTAGTATTTTTAATTAGTGTCCATTTTTTCTATTTTATCAATTGCACATTTTTGTATGAATCTTGTGAATCATAACTAAATTTGTCAATAAAACAGAACATACTACATAGGTATGTATATTACTGGTTATATTTGCTTGGCTCATACATTAAACATCTCTCCCAGTCGCTCCACAAGTGTTTTCTTGCGGTTGGTTACCCTTTTCTACTGCGTAGATGTTTATTTTTGTATCTTTGATCCGTTCAATAAAAATTGTTAATTAGGTATATAGTCTATTACATCACCAACACACGTCGCCGCTACAAAGTAAAGTTGTCTTTGATGTGATATTCATGACATGGCACTACACGAATATATACTCACTTTCCCCACATATACTACACTTCTGAAATGAGTAGGTTATAATATGCTTAAACTTTTCCTAAAAATACTGTGCACGGTATAATATTATCCTGTGTAATATGAACTTCTAGAAGGAGCCTCTTTTCCCTGAAAAATTGTAAAAAAAACTACAAAACGTATCGTATTTATATCCCGCGAGAAATAGCATTAATTCTGTTCCAAATTTCAATATGAAAGGAATTAATCAATTGTCACTTTGTTGTATTAATAATAGTTATCACTGAAAGTAAAATTATAATAAATTGTGTGACTAATGTAGAATAATTAAATTAAAAACTAAATGGAAATAGGAAAGGGCTACTTGATGCACTCCAGCTATTAGAACAACTACAAAAAGACTGAAACATTGTAAAAAGCTACTGTTATTTTTAGGCATTATGAAATTCTAGTGAAACTTTTTATTACGATGATGATACTGATGATCACAAATGAAAACGCTTCTTCCCATAATAAATAGTATGCACATCCGGTGTATTTACAAAGCACAGCATTATGCTTTATATATATGTATCTACCCAAGTAATAAGTGAAAAATTGTAAAATGAGCATGTACCGCTTATCTATAGTAGCTAAATTGCAGGGAATAAAACGGTAAAAGCTTTCAAAAAAAGTATTCCTGTGTCGCTTTCCGTGTCCCGTTCCGTCGTCGTATTCTCGTCTGTCTCCTGGTCGTTGCTTTTCCGTTTATTAGCCGGAAAGAGTTCAGGTAGTTCCGAAAATGAGTGCTACTGAAAGGTTGTCGTGTACAAATAAACGTAGTGTAAATATTAAAAGAAAACACGGTCACACAACAGAGGAGAACGCAACGCACACCAATGATAATTATTATTATGATGATTCTTATTACCGTTGAAGCTCTAGCTCTGTTCGAGGAAGTGGAAAAACTTCATTTTAAAAGAAACAAGACACTGTTCTGGCAAAAGAATAGAAAGAGAGCTGCTCTATCGTGCGCGGAGTACGCGTTAATAATAATTATGTGTGCCACCTCGCTCGTCGGTGGGTCGCCAACACGTCTTATGTCTATGTCGAAATGTTGATGATGATGATGTGGAATAACAAATGGAGTCTTGTTTGTGCTCCTCCAAAACCACCACTAATCTGACTGTATCACCCCTTTCCTCCGTTTTTTCTAGTTTGTTATACTAGTAGTCATCCATCCGATTTTACTGAACAAAGTTTTGTACAAGGAGCATTAAGCATAGCCATTACATAGCTTGTAAAAGAAAAAAAGAAAGCATTTTGACTTGTTCAACATTTATTTGCGAATTATATTCTCTTTCCTGTACTATCAACTATGTACATACACACCCGAGTCTGGCATTGCCAGAATATGAAGCTGCAAAAGCGGATGTAATCTTTGCCGTTCCTTATGTTCGGAAATACTTGGTCTTTGTGTACGTGGTGTGCTGTGACGGGATAAGATTCTTTTGGTGAGGCTAAATAGACTACGATATCGTTGTGAGTAAGTAGTGGATTGCCAATTTTTCGAACAACGCATTTTACACTGTCTACAGGATAGTGTACTTTACATGTCCGGATTTAAACCCGGTTTTAAAGTTGATAAAGGAAGGCTGCCAAAATGCCACGATACGCTTTCAACTTTGTTGTACTACAAGACCAGAAGTATGCAGTTTTGTTTGGAGAGAGAAAGAGCGATGCAGTTGTGATTGGAACAAGAGGGCAATAGACGAAGACGACAAGATGAGGAGGAATAACACATAATATTTTTTTCTCTGTTGTGATAATACTAATATGAATTTCTCTCCTCGAAATTTCTCTGTCAAAGAACTCGTTATTTATCAAAATGATGTGAACAAAAGGAAGGAATTTAAATAGAATAATATGCTGTTCTGTCTACCCTTCGGAAATGTAAAGCAGAGTGTAGTGGCATGAAAAAAGAATTATGGGCAGATTGTCTCAACGCTCCCTTGAAACGGCAATGATGGGTTTTGTTTTCGGTATTTTCTATTTATTTATTTATGTTTTATCATGATCTTTTTTGTAGTGGTTTAATAATAACAGCAGCAGGAATTGGGAGGATACGTAGCCGCCGGGTTGGTATAGTTTGGTCTGTGCGGTGGAAGGCAGGAGATCATTGGAACATGAGAGCAAGCGATGGAGCCGTTCGTTGCACTCTGATCTTTTTCCACCTTTGAAATGTTGAATTGCATGTGAAAAGAGGACCTTTGCTAGTCGGTGGGATACTACGCATACAACTTTGAACATATTTTTTATGGAAAATGGCCATATTTATAAGAAAGGTAAATGTCATTGTCACGATAGGCACATGATCATCCTTACTAAAGATGGATCACTGGATTACACGGCAGACTGAACCTGAGGAAACAGACACGATAAAACTTACCTTCCTTTACCTTTACTAAGAACCAAAGTAAACATATCGCTTGGAATAATTTTTTTCGTGATCGGTTTGTCTGTTAAATATGATTACATGATTACACAGCTATATATCGGAACATTAAACGTGAACGCAAACATCTGTAACACGGGCAAAGTTAATCTGACGTTTGTTTTTCAGCGCTGACAGTTTGATATTCCCTTTTTAACCAAAACACGACATAACTTTAGTCTTTTCATGGAATGAAGCAGCGTGAATACACTACTAAATTACACTCCTTCTTCGTACCGCCAACCAAATCCAGATCCACAGAATTGTTCTTCCCAATCAAATAACAGTCAGTTGAAAACAATAATAATGTTTCTTTAACTGGCTGATGTTTATATTTATGCCGGAAAAAAGGTTCACATTGCTCATCAACTCGTTGAATGTTCCGGACTATAGGAATATAATGAGATGGGATGGAATGGAACACATAAAATTCAGTTCTGGATCAGGAAGGAATGCCAATGGAGAAAAAATATAACAAAGGGGAAATAGGAGCAAGGAGTAAAATAAAATGTTACAGTTGATTTTAATCTGAACTGAAGCCGTTTCCCAACTTCCCACTTATCAATGTACTATTTGTTCTAATTATATACGAGTACGACTCAAGAAGGCTCATCAGACTTGCATTTTAAAATACCTATAATAGTCATTAGTGGGTGGTTGCACTGGGTACGGTGTATATATGCACATAACCAACATAAAATAGAGAATAAAACGCAACATTCATTACAACCGAAGCATATTTTATTTATCTCAGATTTCCAAAGTAGCTGAAATTGGTCCACATATACAATCAGTAATACTTCTTCTACCCTCTATATTTTGATATGCAGCCAAATGCAGCAGCAAAAATTCGACGAGTAGTTGTATCTCTGCAGATTTTTATTTTATTTATGAGAACTTTTTATGTACTGGCACGAGTGATTCCCTCCAGAGAATTATAAGTCATAATCTATTCCTGTAGTCAAATAAATATGAGAAAATTGGAAAATACACAAGTGTATATGTAGTAGTCATCTTTTTTGCAAACTCTGTGTGATCTGTGATAATATGACCTAGCATAAACAAAACGGCTAAAATTACAGGCAGTCTGAAGTAAAATACAGCAAAAAACGGAAAATGGTTTATTTTTAAAAAGTAAGTACATTTGATTGACATTACAGAAAACACAAGTCAAAGTCTTTTGAGTCTACATGTTATACGTAGTGAGCACTGGCTGCAGACTCCTCAGTATACTAACACATACAATGAATATTTAAAGTGTTCATCCTAGAACGCTTGAACAAAGTACATAAAACGGAGCGAATAGACGGTCTAGTAAGTGGAACACGCACGGAACGAGTACTGCATAGAAAGACATACTCTACCATCAACCATGCCACAGGACGATGAAAAGCTCAGGATGAGATCAGATCATGGAAATCGCAAAAAGTTAAAAATACTTCCCCGAGTTATTCCCATCCCATAATAATGATCATCCTACTATTTTTTATTACATACATACATGCATACCTAATAAACTAGATGTACCTACCCGCAATATGTGCAGCAAATCACTGCCGGTTAAACAGCGGAGAAAGCCGTGATGGGTGTATAATAAATAAAAGTAAAACAGAACATGCAACATATTGACAATCTGTACAAGCCGACACACTAGTCTTGCGAGTGATTACAGAATTCGATCCGCAATAAAAACAGGAATAAAACTGATTTAAGATTTCAACAGCAAGAGCAACAAAAAAAATTGAGCATGTCTTTAAAACTATAACGTACATAAATGGATGATTTCGTCTGGTATCTTGTAGATTTAAACTGTAGATAGACTTTAATTAAATTTACTTGGCTTCGTCTACGCCTTCAACTTCGTTCATCAAACCTTCCTTTGAATAGCTTGTTTCTTCGCAAAGTACCCGCAAGGTGGACACCCTACAATCCAACCACATAAACTGGAGTTCCGGATAAGTTGGCGATTGTTTACAGGGGTTTGTCGGTCCACTCGTATACAAAGGACAATTTCGAGAGACGGAGAGACAGTTTACCCATGGATAAACGATCGGACTGTAACCGCCTGGAGGGTATGGTCCTCCTATGTAATCAGAGTTTAGACCAAACTGAGAAAAATCTAGCGGCTCTCCTGTGGGAACCCAAAGCGGCCGAGGCTGCGTAGAATCTCCAAGCCGAAAACCACCAATCCATGTGGAGTAGTCTGTGGGATTATTTGACAGATACCATTTTTCAACGATCCCATACTCGCAGGCTGTTTTTACCGTGGCGATTTTGAGTCCAAATCGGCCACAACTGTAGAATGCCCCTCGGAAATAATCGGCCATCTGTTGGATTAACATGAAAAAAAGGGTTTATATTTTAGTGTACTATGCTTATCGTTGATATGAATATTCCAGCAAATTGTTTAATTTTTAATATGACAGCTCTTACATAACCTATGGGTGTTATATAATATTTTTTTGAGTAAGTCTCTCCGATATAAATCAACGGTCGTGCTGTCCCGTTAAGGGATTCTGCAAACATAGGGGGAAAAGTGTGTATTAATAAATAATCTTTCTCAAAGTTGGTATGTACACAGCTTTTCGCAAATGGGTATACTACTTGTGTCACATTTAAACCATTTTAAATATAACCTGATTTAGCATCCTGATCTGGAGTGTATTTCTTGCAATATGAGTAGTCAACACTTGCATTTACTGCCGTTATGTCAAGAAGTAAAATTAATTGAGTAATTACCACAAGATTCAGAATCCCTATTCTAACAAACGAATTTGCTCTTTTGAAAGACATTTTTGTGATATGAAAAATAAAAGCCCAAATTGTCTAATAAATTGCAAGAAACTAGTGTTTCATGAAAGACAAAATATTTTAAGTAGTTTTTTATAATAGGAAAATAATTTATTCCACCAATAACTATGTAGTACTTGGTTGAACCGAGTATTAACTACGTCTGTTTGAGTAGAACTGAAGCTGGTTCAGTGTTTGCTGTCACACAATAAATAAAATACAGCCAGCCGACATTCAGCAAAACTTTTAAGTATCTTGTATAGTAAGTACCCTGCATGACATACACTGTAACCAGTTACATGAGTTTAATGTATGTGTCCCTTAGGAATGCAACGTAACGTTATAAAGATGACCGACATGTGTCTAAAATTAGTTTTGGCGATTGAAGTTGAAGTTTTTTATTATTTAACTTGACTGGTCAACGTGTAGTAAATAATACAGTGCGGTAGGGGTGAAGCGGTAGGAGTTGTTGAGCTGCATATACCTCTAAACTCCTGCATCCAGTACATATTTTGTTAAAGAACGAAACATTATGTTTTAGCTTGGACTCGACTCGTTGGATTGACCGTGAATTACAACTTGGGTTATACAACGGAATGAATACAAAGGATCTTCGTGAAAATATGGTAAAAAAATACCTGAAACCATGAAACGCTAAAATCAATGCATAGGTATACATATGCAATGCACGCATGCATTTAAAGGCCCCATTCTAAAAAATATATGTTTCCTGGTATTTACTATAATGTTTTTAACAAACAAAGGGTATAGGGACTTTGTTGGGCACGGTTTCACATTTTCATTGAAGCTGGAGAGAGGAGATTACGGAAAAGGATTAGGATGCAAAGTCGGAAAAATCTAGGCATTTTAAAAATGCATTACCGCTTCCGCATTGATATGTCAGAATGAAAAAGTATACATTTCGCGGACATGAAGCATTGCTGGAATCTTGATGGAACCACTACTGCACCGCAAATCGAGAAACAAAGAACATTTTTGTTTTCTTCCTGTGAATTGAGGGGAAGGAAACACGTTGTTTACTTACAGAAAGTTTGTTTTACTAGCCCCATTAAAACTTATGACAGCGTATATGTATATTTTAATCAATCACTGTTTTATGATATGTCACGTTCATTTCATGTGCCAATTATCGAATCTAGTATCAAAATTTAAATGATGTGTTCATGTTTAATTCTAAAATGCATGCCTATTACAACTAGGACGGGTGTAAACCCGAATTAAAAAACTACCGGAAACGTGTTGTGTGTGAAATTGAGACATTTGAATCTCCGTTCACCTTCCCTAACACTACTTTTCAATTTTTCGATGAATTTCCAAAATAATGTATTTTGACCCTTTCGTGACCCAGTGACCCGTGAGGGTCATGGAGCCACCACTCCGACGGTTGGCCGAATTGACCCATGGTGTCATGACGAAAAATGATCAGCTTAAAATTCTCTATCAGATAAGCGAATAAAAATTTTTGCCCATAAGAAAGCATGGGGGACCTTACCCCCCACCATCCCCCTGGGGGTGGGGCCTGGAAGCCCAAAATCAATAGCGAACTTACTTTTGCCCTAAGGTACCTTCATGCAAAATTTGAACCGAATCGGTCAACGTGGAGAGGAGTAATCGTGTTAACAGACACACAGACACACAGACACACAGACACACGGACACACAGACAAACAACTTAATCGCATTAACTACCTTTTAAGCATTTCATGCTTCCGGTAGTTAATAAAATGTCGAGACTACAACTCTAAACGATGAATAAAAGCGCATCGTACACAACATGTATTAATCAGTAATCATATTTCATTGTCATTACCATCAGCACCTTTTCAAATTGAATTTGAAGAAATCAACTATTCGTATGATGCTATCATTCATAACAGTTTTCATTACAGGGTGGATTCTTTTTGGAGACTCTGCCAACATCGGTACAGGAAATAACACGATGGTAAAAATAAATATGGTTTTATAGCTTTAAAAATTCCCAGGAACATATGGTTAAAAATTTTGTTTCGAGTTCCCCTGTCAAAATAATTTCCAGGAATACTCATGTGCTTGTACTTTGGAATATCTTCCGCTATGTGGATCCGACCTTAATACATATCCTAATTACTGTAATTTACAATGTATCATGGAACGTACTCCAGGTATGTAATGATCTCGTCACATTTAGATCGCATTGTCAATTACAAATATTCAAACTACATAGCTATTTTATTACTATCCTTTTATTCAGGTTTGCATGCCATTTGTTCAAGTCCATGCCCTTGTGCGGTTCCTGATGAGACTGATAACAATGATGAACATTTACCTGGCGATCTGAAACTGGAGACATCATCGTTCAATCCACAATCACAAGCGAAAACGGAAACATCTAATTTTGGAGAAAATGATACAGGTAGTTCGGAAAGATGCATGTGTCCCAGAATATTGTTTCCAGTATGCGGATCGAATAATATTACATATAACAACGAATGTGTACTTATTTGTGATCAACAGCAAAACAAAGGTGTGCCTTGCTTCATTTACCAATTTTTCACTCATTTTCTATTAGTTACAAGAAGAACTGGAAATGTGTTTCTCTGAATTTTCACAGATTTAGTTAAAGTACAAGATGGTGAATGTTAACCCATACAACAATATCAATTTGGAAGACACCTACATATCTTTGCACCCAAGACAATGAACCTGGCCTTACATGCAGCTGCATAATATGAAGCTAACAGTCTGACCATTTTAATGTAATTTTTCATATGCTATTTGTAACAAATGTAC
The DNA here is from genome assembly GCA_004115045.4 of Sinella curviseta. NCBI lineage: Eukaryota > Metazoa > Arthropoda > Collembola > Entomobryomorpha > Entomobryidae > Sinella > Sinella curviseta. Next base: position 35,569,389 of record CM023201.3, read on the forward strand.
AACAAACTAGCTGTCACAATACATGAAATTAGTAAACTATATTTTATTGTTTGAATTTTACCTACACCTTCGCTGTTAAAGTTATGGCAGCTAGATAAAAATAAAGTCATCCGATGAAACCCAACATCATCATGCCCTGAAAAAGCCATGTATTACCAGGTTTTTCCTAAATTCCAAACAATAAGAATTTCTTTTCTACAATTGGTAAAGTAAAAGATTATGTTTGTATTTCATGGATTTTGACAACTGAGAGCAGCCACAGGGATAAAACAATTGTTAATATGAAGATAGTGGCATTGTGTGCGAATGTATGTAGGTACTTATATGTACCTATTGACCAAACCATTTAGTTTTACTGATATCTTGATTTTTTACAGTAAAACAGCAAACCAATAATGCATAAGTATTCCTGGGAGGATATGTTTGTAAAAATGAAACGTAAAAAGGTAAATGCTTACAAATAAAGACTAGGGATTACCGCTACCAACTACCAGATGAATCCAGAAAACAACAAGCTACATTTTGGTCGTTAAGTTTTTTAAAAGATTTCTTATTATAAAACTGGCTAGTTAAGAAAAATACCTACACCGAAGAAGTATTGTTGTATATTTTTTCACTTGCACGAACAGTGTCGGTAGTCGATATCTAGCAGTTTCCATTGCATTGCCAGTTTTACAAGTTTGAATACGTTCATTCGTACATTTTTACTGATTTCATCTTGATCTGATAGTTTTTATTTTCATGCATTGATTTCATACAGATTGACACGGGAAAATTACATTATTTAATAAGTTGCAATTACAACAGCAACAGCAAAGTTAGATTTGAAACCGGACCCCATAATTTTTCAAAATGAAGCTAACCATATATGCAGTTTTTGTGGCGTTCATGGTGGTTCAAGGGAAATGTGCAGAGGTAATCCAGTAATGAGTAAATCTTGCTCAAGTATCCCGTTAAAATATTATATTATCTATAAAGATTATTTTTGTTTTAGGTCACCCCATCTAAGGACGCCGATGTCACCCCTGTTAAAGTCAACAAGTATGTTCATCATGATGAATGCATTTGCTTCGAAATATGGGAGCCAGTGTGCGCAAATGACGGAGAAACTTATGCTAATAGTTGTTTCCTCAACTGTGCGCGGAGACAACAACCTTGTACGTTACGTTGTAACCTATTGACAAAAATGTGTAATCAATCAAATTGCTAAGTTAGATTACTTTTTACTATTACCATTTTTGTCCGTAATTTTAGCATTGCTTGGAGTTTGTGAAGGAGAATGCCCTTGTTGCAAACCACCGTACCAAAACGAACCGCTTTATGATGAACACGAAACGGGTTGGGGAATTTCATTGATCGCAGGAGCTGGACGAGATGCGCCTTATGGGGTAATGAATCCTTATGGTAATCAAGGAGGTCAGGCATTGAAAGAAGAAGGGGGTCATCAATCGGTGAAAGAAGACACGGGAATCGATGGTAAACGTGATCAGGGCTTGGACATGAGTACTACTCCGACCTGCATTTGTCCGCAAATTTATTCGCCAGTTTGTGGATCCAATAATCAAACGTATGGAAATAGTTGTGAGTTTCAATGTGCTGCGAAAACCAATCCATGTAAGACTAAATATTATATTAGTTGAGTTATAACAATTGTTTGAAAATTGCTTCAATTTTAAAATGACTTTGACTTTATTTTCTAGGTTTGACTGTGGCATGCAAAGGAACGTGTCCTTGCTGTTCTTGCGGTGGTAGCGTTGCTGTATAAGCCAATAATATAAGTTCCATATTATTGTGATGCTTATTGAAATTTTAATAGCATTTTAAACTATTAAGCGATTTTTATCGATGAAAAATAGATAAAATAGTGACAATCAACAATGGTGATAGATTTTTTTACAATTTTAAAACATATTTACAGTTTTGAAAACTTCACATCGTACAAAGTTGAATTAGTAACATTCTGTAATATTTGGAATAGCTATACAGAAGACTTTTTTGTGTATTTTCCGTTAAAGAAAAGCAAAACTTAATATCAGGTACAATTGTAATTTGAAAGAAAAGCACAATCTTTTTCAAAATGTATTACTATTTATATGTATGAATATAAGGTAAGGACGATATTATTATTATAAGTCTTAGATTTATGTCAATTTATATTTCTCCAAATAAAAAAATAAGTTAATTGCTTTTCTATAGCTAATAGAAAAAAAATCTAATATTTCTATGTATATCACCCCACAGCGAGCCTATTTCCCACAGTGTTATTAATTGTTTGTGAATATCTATTGGAATGAAGTGCGTACAGATTTTGTTAACCACTTGTTATCGTTTAAATTTGATTAATTTAAATGTATTGTTTATTTATATCAATTGCATTTACTTTTTTGTTGCGCCTGTTTACATGATATGTATACACATGATATAACAGTAGTGTCTTCAACCCCATAATCATAATAATTTAAGTTCTACAATGAGCAGATATGCATGATGTTTGGTACTATTTACAAACCGTATGCTAAGCAGAAACTTTAATGGACATTATTACCCACATACTTCTCTTATACCCCGCATCGTAAGAAATCTATCAATAGATTTTCAACACAATACAAAAAAGTATTAAAAATAGGAATGGATAATGCACCCTTTTACGACAGCATTTATTACTTCTGAAAAGTTTTACCCGTTCTAGTAAAAATGTTTGCTCAAAAAAGTGGAATAGGCTGAGTAGGTATGTTTAAAATATTTAATATAATATGAGGTATGGTCTATGCATGAAAGCATACATTAACAGTAGTAAATCATATATTAATTTTATTACAGGTACCTTGATAACACTTTCGAAATGGAATTTTCCATTTGAATTCAAAATCACAATCACCCGTTTCTTGTTCTTCATCATTCCAGAACATTGCACATACTATGTATATTCTTATTCTACTCAAAGCTCTTTGGGTTTTACAAGTTTCTTAACATTTTTACTTTGGATATTTGCTATTTACAGTTTGTTTTGGGAATTTACTCCAGCTCTCAGCAGCCAATTTTTATTATTATCATTGATTTTTAATACAACAGTCAAAATGAACGTTAAAATGAATCTTGTTTGTTTTACCATACTATTTATCATAGCAAAAGTAATTACTTTTGAACAATACGATGCCCCCAATAAGGTAAGCATTTAGTACTTTTGTATTTAGTGCAATGTGATAAATAAAATTCAGGTTTTTCGATATGATTTTGGACATGGAATTATGATGCACTATTTTATTATATACTTAAATGTGCCTCCAAACAGGTTGCTGAGATCAAAGATCATTCACAGAAGAAAAGCTGTCCCCCCATTTGTCCTACAATTTACTGTCCAGTTTGTGGAACGGATGGAAAAGTGTATAGCAATGCTTGCGCCCTCGGTTGCACTAGTGGTAAGGAATATTGACATTTTAAAATATACTTTTTCTGCTAAATCATGGATGTAAGACAATCGTGGCGTTTCTGGATAACTGACAAACGAATTTGTTTTGAAATTATGCAATAGCAAAATGCGCTTGCAGCCTTCCTCCAGATTACAGCGACAAGAATTGCAAGTGTCCATCCAATTTTGTGCGCTGCCCAGGAATGAACGAAACTTGTGCTCCCTATCCTTAAGATTTAGGATCCCGACATTTAGAGTTATTTATTTAACTTGCTGATGATTTTAGCTTCAACATAGGACGATTATAATTGCAAATTGGATAAACAAATAATTGAAATATATTTAGTTTAATTTAATCTATATAATTTTGCATTCATATGTACCCTAATTCACTGCAATTCCTTGAACGTGTAATTTTTTGTTTGTGTTGTTAGAGAAAAAAATAACTAGGACGGGTGTAAACCCGAATTATAAAACTACCGGAAACGTGTTGTGTGTGAAATTGAGATATTTGACACCCAATTCACGTTCGCAAACACTACTCTTGAATTTTCCGATCAATTTCCGAAATAATATATTTTGACCCTTTCGTGACCCTGTGACCCGTGAGGGTTATGGAGCCACGACTACGATCGAATCCATGTTGTCATATCACAAAATTATCACCTTAAAAGTCTCTGTCAGATAAGCGACTAAAGTATTTTTGCCCATAAATAAGCATGGGGGACCGTACCCCCCACCATTCCCCCGGGGGTGAGGCCTGGAACCCCAAAATCAATACCGAATTTTTGAATGACCTGCGGTACATCTATGCAAAGTTTGGACCAAATCGGTCAACGTGGAGGAAAGTTATAGTGTTTACAGACACACAGACAGACAAACAGATCAATCGCAATAACTACCTATATAAGCATTTCATGCTTCCGGTAGTTAATAAATGGTATTTTATTATTAATTATACGTCATTTTTACTCCTCATCATAAATTTATAGTCATCCATCATAATGGGTCGTTAGTCGGTATTCGGTATGAACCAAAACACGCAACTGAAGTCAATAACATTTTTAGAATAGAAATAAGTTTTTATGGATAATATCTAATATCCATAAACTGTTGAACTATATAATATTCTTGCAAGTTGAATCAGCAAAATCCTTCCTTTGGATATATTAACTTACTAACAAAGCGAAGTCATATTAGTCATTAAGCCCTGCTTTTTATATTTCAAAAGTTTGAAAAAAGGGAAAACATTTTTTATGCAAAAATCAATATGACATTTTATGGCGTAAATTATTTAAATATGACTACTTTAATAATTAATGTTATGAAAAGGAATTTTTGTCATACAATTTTCATCGGTACATTCTCTCACTCATGAAAGGTATGTGCGTATGTCTATGGTAGTTACGCCGTGCATCACACTGTGTGCTGTATGCGGCATGTATTCACAAAATCACAAATAATACCCAAACCCAAACGAATTGCTGTTTTCTGAAAGGTGCTCACATACACAGCTAGTAAAATATCTAACCTGTAGCTCAACGATAAATATTATCTCTTTTCATTCCCAATTCCCAATCCAACACCCATTTCTTCATAATTACTATACACAGTAAGGTTAAATGTTACAATTGTTCATTTTGTAACCTAAACATTCCTTTAGATTGACTGTTCACAACCCGCCTTTTGTCTTCAGCAGTGCAACCTCCAACAGTCAATTTTTATAATAAAAATTCTGCCAAAATGAAAGTTCTGTCTAATCTTGTTTATGTTACGGTGACATTAATCATGGTAAAGTTTTGATTTGTGTGATTCACATTTTATTTTATTTGATAGTTTATTAGTGTGGTATGTCTCACAATACCCCTCTACCAGCGGCGCCTCCAAATCTCCGCCGTTCCGTCGGAGACAACCCGGCAACCAATCAGATGCCTCCACCTCATCACAAGTCCCGTCAGTAGAAGAAGAAGACGGTAATGCGAGCTTGATCCCACTCGCCATCATCATTCTCATTACTACTTTCGCCTTGTCCATCAGACAAGAGATTCTGTCTTATTATTATTCTAATTGTAATAAAGATAATTAGTTAAATATAACTAACCGTGCTAACGCTTCGAACCTCATTATCATCACCATCAGTCGTGATATCACATGGCGCAGTCGACAATTTAATTAAAAATCGCCTTTTTAATTGTATTTAGCGTTAGTTAAAAAAAATTTTTTTTGGTGTCGTGTTCTTTGTAGTGGGTAATAGTTTTTCGTTCCTTCTTCAGCCATCATGCCGAGAAGGAAAACAAGAAACGGACCACAAACGGAGGAGGAAAACGGATCTTCCTCCCCTCCAGTTGACACACAGGGTCTTGTGCAGCTTCTCGCTCAGCAACAGTCCGTCCTCACCTCCATCGCCCAAACGCTTGCCAACCAACAAGCAGCCTCGAGGGACTTCATCGTCAACAACAACAGCAGCACCACCACCCCCGCCTCCTTCATCTTCATCGGTACTCCCTGTCGTGCGCAGTATCCAACTCCCAAAGTTGGCAGCACCGGAGGAACTCACCATTCCTTCTTTCCGAGATTGGAAACAGAGATGGGAGGATTACTCCAGATCCCACCAACTGGGAAACCATCCCGTGGATACGCAACACGGTATCCTACGTTCAGCGCTCCATCAGGAATGGACGATGTTGTGGAGCTCGGAACGTCTTCATATCACATCCACCACCACTTCCGATGAGGCAATCGGGTTGTTGGAGGCTTACCTCCGTCGTAAGCGCAATCCCCTCTTGGACCGTCAGGAATTCCATAGGAGGGATCAGCAACATGGGGAGTCGGTGGACCGTTACTACTCCACCCTCCGAACTTTAGATGACGCATGCTCTCATGAAATGGACTTTTCGTGTGGCAGTTGCACTGGATCTTGCACCACCTCCTGCGACGATTGTGGACATCATTTTGCACTCGCCCGCCACCTCCAAGAAACACGGATTAGGGATCGCCTTATCTGTGGCTTGCTTGATAAGGACATGCAACGGAAGGTGCTTGCCGAGCAGTACTCATCTGTACTGACCCTCGAGAAGGTGCTTAGCATTTGCGTAGCTATGGAGAATAGCACCTCCGTTGGTGCTACATTATCAGCCCCTCCAGGATCATCAGAAGCTTTCGCCACATCCAAGAAGCAGTCATCTTACAAAAAGAAGCAGCATCAAAAGCAGTCCTCGCCCAAAGAAGCGGACTCGGTAGATTCATGCTGGGGATGTGGGAAATCCCCCCGTCATCCCAAAAGCGAATGCAAGGCAAAGGATGCCAACTGCAAACAATGCGGGCGTACCGGACACTACACTCGCCTCTGCAAGGGTCACAAAAAGAAATCAGAGGGTCGACAACAGCCTCCTTCCCCTGCAGCCTCCAACAACAACACCGTCGTCGTCGCCGAAACACATAAGCTGTTGCAGGTGGCCACGGTTATCAACAGCAAGACGTGCCATATCATGTGGCTTCCGGATACTGGTTCAGAGGCAGATCTCATCAGCGAAAGTGACTTTCGGAAACTTGGTGATTCCGTCACCTCTGCTCTCTCCTCCGAAACAATCGACGTCGTAGCAGCAAATGGCACTGGACTGGGATCCATCGGGTCAGTAACAGCAACACTGACCTTGAACGGAAGAAGTTACCACACAACAATCGGTGTGTGTAAAAGCGTCAACGCACCTCTCCTCAGCCGGAAAGGATGCATTGATCTGGGACTCATCCAAGAAGACTGGCCGTACAACATGGCTTCATCGTCTCCTCCCCACACCTTTTCCAATGCCATCACTGCTGGAAAGAAGGTTACGACAAGGCCACCACCACGGTCCTCATCTTCAACAACAAAAGAAGACATCCTTGCTTCACATGCTGATGCCTTCGACGACACCGTCCTCCGCCCAATGAACGGCCCACCAATGTCCATTGACTTGATGGAAGGAGCGGTGCCCAGCCAGCGCTACCGAGCTTACAATATCCCCTTCCACTGGAGGGATAAGGTCAAGGAACAACTCGACTCCATGGTCACAAAGGGCGTCATCGAGCCTGTCCCCGTTGGTGAGGCCATCGACTGGTGTCACCCAATGGTCGTCGTTCCCAAGAAAGGATCCGCAGAGCCTCGCATCACGGTGGACCTCACGGCCTTGAACAAGTACGTCCGCCGCCCAGCTTATCCAGTGAAAGTTCCCAAAGAAGCCGTCGCGCGAATCCCACCTGGGATGAAATATTTCACCACTTTGGATGCTCGCCACGGATACTGGCAAGTGGCTCTTGACGAGCCCAGCAAGAAATTAACAACATTCATCACTCCATGGGGTAGCTTCCGCTACTGTCGCAACGTCATGGGACTCATTTCGGCAGGTGATGAGCACAATCGCCGTGGTGACGAAGCCCTCCAAGGAATCCAAAATGTGGAGAAACTTGTTGAAGACATAATCATCTTCGACAAGGACCTTCCTACACACATAGAACGAGTGAAGCAAGTGGTCTCCCGATGTCAAGAAAACGGGATCACCCTAAACGCAAAAAAGTTCATTTTTGCGCAACCAGAAGTGGATTGGTGTGGTTTTCGGGTCACCTCACAGGGCTACACACCAGCCCCTCATCTTTACTCGGCTCTGGCTAACTTTCCCGTTCCTACTAGCAAAACCGATGTCCGCTCCTTCAACGGCCTTGTACAGCAGTTTGAAGCCTTCTCCCACAAAATCACCGAGATGTCCGCTCCAATCCGCTTCCTTTTATCAGCAAAAGCCGTGTTCGTATGGGAGGAACCCCACCAGCGAGCGTTCGACGCCATCATCAAAGAACTGTGCAGTCCTAGGATTCTGGCCCAGTTTCAACCCAATCAGCCACTTCGTTTGGAGACTGATGCAGCTCAATCCAAAGGACTTGGTTACGCCCTCTACCAGCAGCAAGACAACGGTGATTGGCGACTCCTTCAGGTCGGTTCCCGTTACGTCACTCCCACTGAAGCCCGATACAGTGCCTCTGTGGAGTGAAGTGGAAATGCTCGCAGTCGTCTGGGCAGTGAAGAAGCGTCGCCTGTATCTACTGGGCCATCCGTTTGAGCTTATCGTAGATCACCGGCCCCTCATCCCGATCATCAACTCCAAGACGCTGGCCGAGATCGAAAATCCTCGTCTCCAGCGCTTCAAGGAAAAGTTATCTTCTTATCGCATTCACGCGATTTGGAGAGCTGGCGTGAAGCACACGGTCGTGGACGTGTTCTCTCGTTTTCCCGTGGCGGATCCTGACGAAGACGATCTCCAAATGGGTTTGGACGAAGACCCTACGCCTCTCCTCATCGCTGCAGTACAACGTGCAGATGACGGTTCCAGCCTCCTCTACGACCCTCTGCTTCAAAGCGTTCGTGAAGCTGCAGCAGATTGTAGTGAGTACCGCCGCCTCCGGGAGTACATTGTACGTGGATTCCCGTCGAAGGAAAAGCTCGAGACGGACCTCCACCCGTTCTGGAAAGTCAGGAATGACCTCAGCATTCCGAACGGACTCATTTTTCTTGGCTCCCGCCTCCTCATCCCAAAAATTCTCCGCCCGGCAGTACTCAAGTGCACGCATCTCATCAGGGTCAGGAACGCACACTCCGCCGTGCTCGCCAATCTGTCTTCTGGCCAGGCGTGTCCAACGACATAAGGAACGTCGTCCGTTCCTGCAAGGAGTGTGCAGCGTACCTCCCCTCTCACCAAAAGGAACCGCTGCAAAGTGAGCCACCACCGAGTTACCCCTTCCAGCAGGTCGGAGTAGACCTCTTTTCGCACGCCGGGTACGAATACCTGGTCATGGTGGATCGATTCAGCGGTTGGGTCAACGTGTCAAAATGTGGAACAAGCGCCTCCACCGGCACAGTGATTCACCATCTCAAGCGGTGGATGACCGATTTAGGGATTCCCGAGAAGCTGCTCAGTGACAACGGACCGCAGTTTTCTTCCCAGGAGTTCCGGAATTGGACAAAGAAATGGCACATCAGTCATGCCACCTCTTCTCCTCATTTTCCACAGTCCAACGGACTCGCTGAGTCAGCTGTGAAGGCCATAAAATTTCTTTTGGCCAAGTCAACCACCAACGGAGATCTCTCCAGTGAAGCATTCCAGGATGGCCTCATGGAACTCCGTAACACGCCTCGCTCAGATGGTCGGAGTCCAGCTCAACTCTTGTTCGGTGCTCCAACCCGCACCAAGTTACCACTCCATCGCAGCCGCTTCGCAGATGAGTGGAAAGGAAAGTCAGCTGCCTGTGACGAACGAGCATCCCGCCTCAAGGAGAAAGCACAACTCCGCTGTTCCCTGAACGCCAAGCCTCTCCCAAAGCTCATCAAAGGAGACGTCGTCCTCATCCAGGACCCCAAATCCCGCCATTGGAACCTCCTGGCAGAAGTTGTGGAGGCTCATCACCTTGGGCGCAGCTACATCCTCCGTTCGGAATCCGGTCGTGTTCTCCGCCGTAATCGTCGCTTCATTCGCCGCTTTACTCCAGGGACGGAAGACACACCAGACGTGGAACCACCTGCAACGCCAAGGCGTTCTAAGCGGTCAAGAAAACCCCCCACACGGTTTGCCAACTTTATTGGATTTTCCCAAGAAGGTCAAATCTCAGGGAGGGCATGTGGTATGTCTCACAATACCCCTCTACCAGCGGCGCCTCCAAATCTCCGCCGTTCCGTCGGAGACAACCCGGCAACCAATCAGATGCCTCCACCTCATCACAAGTCCCGTCAGTAGAAGAAGAAGACGGTAATGCGAGCTTGATCCCACTCGCCATCATCATTCTCATTACTACTTTCGCCTTGTCCATCAGACAAGAGATTCTGTCTTATTATTATTCTAATTGTAATAAAGATAATTAGTTAAATATAACTAACCGTGCTAACGCTTCGAACCTCATTATCATCACCATCAGTCGTGATATCACATTGATTTGTGTGATTCACATTTTATTTTATTTGATAGTTTATTAGAGTAGTGTATCTAGCCAACTTTAGAAATATTTGTCTATTTGCTATTAAACACGGGATAATACTGTATTTATTGTATACTATTGAATTTATTAAATCATCATTTTATTTTGCTACCAGGTTGCTGAGATTATGCAGAGAGAAAAGTGCGATGCTTGTGTTGCCGTATACTGCCCTGTTTGTGGATCGGATGGGAAAATGTATAGCAATATGTGTACTATGGGTTCGAATAGCGGTAAGTATGTAGTTTGGAGAAGATCCGCTCTTGATTAATTATAATGCATATGAATGGTGTTCACTGGTGTTGGTGGTTTACAAACGAAGTGACAACAGTTTTAATTTGTGAATTACTATCCAGCGGTGAAATGTGTTTGCAGCCTTCGCGACGGAGAAGATCAAGACCCCAACAAATTTTGCAAATGCCCATCATCCAATGCTCTGCGTTGCCCAACTAGGAACGAGACTTGTGTTTCTTAAATGATATACAGAGTTATTTAATTTGTTAATAATTTTAAGTCAAGTATGCGTATCAAGAAATATTTATCTACATGGGTTTAGGCATTATGATTAATTGAAGGTGTTCATGAATATAAATAATAGTTGCCTTACATTAAAAATTAAATTAAATTGAATAATCTTCTATTCATAAAATATCTGAAAAAAACGAACGTGTAATTTGATCATTAATATTAATGATATCGCAAAATACTGCAAACTGTTTTGCGTTCCTTAAAATGAGTAGTAATTTGTTGATAATGAATAATCAGATGCAGAGTTTTGAGTTATCCTTTCTTCTTGGTAAAACCTTTTGACTTACTTTATCGCATAATCTACACTCGTGAGTAATAATACTGCATTCAATTCATAACAACTATTACATATAACATAAAAGGAAGTATAATAGGGACGAAATGTTGTTACTTTTGAAGAATTGTTGTAGTAGCATAGAAAAGATGAAAGCAACTGAAGCGTAAATGACAACTAAACAATGACGCATGGAAAAGTCCTGCCAGTTCTTTGTCATCATAAAAGCCATTCTTCCATTCCATCTCTCAACGGTCACAATAACTCTTCATCTTCATTAATAACGTGCAATGGAGGACGTCTATCAATCGATAATCTCTTCAAATCATATACGAAATACTATTACGTAGCATCTGTAGACATCAGACTTTACCAAAACTGTAAATATCAGCATGTGATTTTTGTAGTAAAACCCCATCTCAAAAAAACAAGCGCGTCGGTGTGACATGTCAACCTAAACACTGAAACCAAAAGGATGTTTGAGAAAAACACCAACCTGAACTACACACACTATAAACATGAATCGTATATCATACCAACCTTCCTCAGAATGATGGGCTATAAAATAACTCAGTCGAGCATGATGTAGTAAAGCAAGTAGTTAGTGACCTGACACAAATTGAAATTCAATTACTTTAGAGATTAACAAAAAGTTCCAAACCACAAGGTCATGTATACTTCTCCATACACCTTTCGTATATCTCATTTATGCTCAGAATTTCATAGATTAAAATACATATAGGTAACCACATATTGACGTGATGTGTTCATGTATAATACATATACATACGTATATTATAGAAACTAAGTCAGGGGGTTTTGCGTAAATTGATCCACCGAGCTTAAGTGTGTTCACTTAAGTTTCTTTTCTTTGTCACTAATCGTTCATATCACATCAAGTAGAAAACATTCAATTTTTTGCTGCAATACATCATCGTTTTATGAACTAGCGACCTAACAGAAAAAAATCTTTGTCTGGTGAAGAAGGTATATATAGTAGAAACGTACATTTAGTGTATACATCTATCCTTTTGAAAACCCACTCTATACGTCTGATATATCGGGTTCTCCGAACAGATTCTGCCTGGCTCATCCTCTTCCTGTATTTACGCCGTGTGTGCATGTGATGGTGGTGAAAGTTGTTTTCAAGGTCACTTTTGTTGTACCCTTGTGCCGCTCTCGCCTGCCTCCTACCACCACCAACGCTACCTACGAATCACATTTACTACGTCGTAGAGAAATCCAAGCAGCAGCAGTAGCAGCAAAAATAGCGCTTTCTCCCCCGTAAATAAGTATCGTTCTTCACATACAAGTGTATAGGTATTTTCTCCATGTGACTTGAACTGCATACATGTTCACATTCATAGAACACACTAGAAGGAAAATGAACGTATAGACACACACATAATAGCGATAATAATATGTTTCCAGATGTATATAATGCGTCTTTCGTCTGTTTGAAGTGAACAAAGCCAAAAATAGCACACTAACTCGTGTCCCTACTCAACCAAAACAAACCGAATACATGCACCGTTGTGGCAGGAAAAGAGTATATAGGAATGCAGGCTTATGTCCACTTGAGTGTGAAGAGAAAGCATAGCGATCCAAAACAGAACAACGACAAATGCATTCCATGCTGAATATTTTTTAAATGCCTTGCATTCCGTAACAGGGCTCCATTGGTTAAATTGCCTATAATAAATTGAAAACAGTATACAATTCATTGACAACTATTCTGAATATCAAGATCAAAAGGGGTAATAGCTCTAATATAAATGTTGTATAACAGCCAACATTCTCCACTACAGTCTGATTTTTAAGCATTTATAATGACTATACATAAGAAGAGCATTTAGACACAATCAGCGTCACACAAAAATGAGAAGCGACACAGCAGAGAAAAGGGAGATGGTGAAAGACGCAATATTTTAGAGATGTAAAAGGCAAGAAAATCAATTTTCTACTTTCTCCTCCAACTTTCATTTTTACTTGTATAACGGCAAAATGAGTATAATGAGTACAAGAGCTATTATTATAGCTCTGAGTCCTGCTGGGTGAAAATGGGCAGATCAGTTGTCTGTGGGTTTTGACATCCCGCCAACTCAACTCTACTATATTGTTATGATATGTATACCTACATGTTTTGATATTCACACAAAATTGGAGCTCTCTACTCTTGATCTACTTGCAGCAGCATAATGGATTGGTAATGTCATCATCCGTGCTATAAAGTCCATTAAATCTCGAGTGCAAAATAAAATGCATTGCTTTCTTTAGCATTGGTGGTATACACACAAGGTACTCCCGACGACGGCTTAAATTACGCTGCAAGTTATATCAGACAGAGAGAGAGCACTGCACTGTTGTCCTACTTTTTGCCGTTTTCAAGGACCCTCTTTCTCTCCTTTCTCTACCTATCTCTGGCAGCTGAAGAATAGGAGAAAAATGAGAGGAACAGCAAGTTCAGTTTTTTGCTCAAGGCGAGACAGGAGGAAATGTATGGCCTGCATAAAATGTGGCGTAGATCGATAAGGGGTACTTTTCAGGGACTTTCATAAATTGTTGTGCATACATACAATGCAGCAGCAGGCAGAAATGGTCTATTTTTCTTCTTTTCTGCCTTTGGTTGTGATACTCTTTTGAAGTTAGTTGGAATGGTGAGAGAATGATAGGAAATATTTTAGGCAATCATTTATTTACAAATGTCGCCACTTTATTTCACCCGCTACGTACAACAATGCCATTGTATGTCCTTGTGAAAAGTAGTGTCGTAGTGATACAATATGTCAATAGTTTTTGCAGTGTTCGTAAAAAACGCATACTCTGTTCAAAGTAAATAGTATTGTTTAGTTAAACGAGATAAATGATTAATACCATTCCGCTGGAAATGTATAGGTATACATAACTCGATGGCTTTCAGACTGATGAAAAGTTGGAATTCGGGAGTGAATGAAATAGATACAGATTAGTACGGCTACAACGGAATGTCTGCCAATTCGATGCATGTGCGTAAAGCTGTCAACAACTATTTGGGTTTTGGGTGGCTTTTCATATTGTTTACAAAGACAAACAAACATGACGTTCTTCTTTCTGTTAACAAAGGGAACAACATCAGTAAACAAGATGTTCACTGAAGTGTCATTAATAGGATCGGGAAATAATTGTTTTCTGCCTGCACTTAAATCGGCACCTAGTACACACAAGTGACCTTAACAGATGGAGAGAATTAATTGGAAGTGATACAAAAGAGTGTCGTACCAATTTTAAAGCATAATAGAGACACGTGCAGAGGAGAAAGACATTTTTATGTCCATTATGTTCCCATCACCCTTACAAGCTTGCAAATTGCCAATTATAAGAAGCTCTGATGTGTGACATTATTCACTCGCTCACATTTGTCATGTCCGCCTTTGTTTAGTGTCACAAGTAAAACTTCTAAGGATCACATTAATATGATTAAAATGTAATTACGTTTCTGAACAAAGTCATAAAAGTGTAAGCAATCTCTGTAAGCTCTTGAATGTCTCAGTTGAACAAATAAACTCAGTGTGTGGTCAAACTATAATTCATAAAAACGAACTAACATAATGCAACTAATAGTAAGAAGTTTAACATAGCATCTCGGAACATTCTTCATAACATGTACTTAGGTAGACATTTTTGTCATACGGGTTCTCTAACTTGTCAACAAAAATTAATTAAATTTCATTTTCAGGATGGATTATTTCGTCTATGCTGGATCCAAGAATACCGCATTGGATTACCTCATATTTATGTAAGTAGGTATTCATATATGTACCTAAGTATTTATTTACATGCCATTCTCCTTGCGAATTTCTCACGAAAAGTACTGACCCAGCTAAAGAAAACCTGTTTCACAGCGGTTTTGCCATGATAAAACATTCATTCAGTAGTTAGAGACTCTAGTCAAAGATATGTATAAGAACCAGCATAAAAAATCTTACTCATCATTGTTATCACTAATATTTCATTATGGACTCTTCTTGGACAGGCCATCTAAAAGCAGCATCGTGACTGTGACAGTCCTTGCAGTTCATAGAAGTTCACATCATTTTTATTTTTGTTATAAATGTGCTTGTTAAAGGCATTCCAGTTTTTCTGATGATTAATAGATTCGTTGCAGTAATAGCATATATCTACATTTTAAAATTTAAAACCTAAGCATGTAAATATGCACGTTGTCAGTTGTCATTCTTCAGATTACGTCAACATGTCTACGGCTTGAGTATTTTATAGAGGCAATATAATTTTTATTACTTTATAATCTGAGATGAACCATTAAATATATTATCCAGAATTCTTACTCAAGAATGGCATACCATTGTGAAGATAAAATACTAACTTTGCTTTACATCATGCATCAATTTTCCAAGTGTTCCATTTTCAATTTCTCTGCTTTCTGGAGCTTTCTTTCTGGTAATGGAGGCAGGGGTCAGGATTCCCAGAAACGAGTATAATAAAGAAGAAGCAGTGAAATAACATAACATAAAGTGTGTTGCGGGTGGTAGTACCAACATGGCTTTTGAGCATGAAACCTTTTCCTTTGTTCACCTTCAACCTGCACAGATTGATGGAACGTGGGCGTTTAGTTAAGCAGTGCAGCAAATCGACCTTTTCTTTGAAGTTACATCTTTGTTATCACGATTATTACATATTATGCTCATAATCAAGATCGTGGAGAAATAAGAAGGCAAATGAGCCACGTCGAGTACCACACGGCTCCTTGGCTCAACTTAATATTTTTTAAACAAAAATCGTTACTAAATGAATGAGCATAATCCCAAGCTAAAGTTTACATTATAATATGAGTTCATGGCACATACGTGCACATTCAAAGAATCCTTATGGCTCCATACGATACGAACTGAAGCCTTGTGCTCCCCCTTCTTTTCCCAGCGTAAAAAATAAAAAATGTAAAAAATACTTTGCATAAGATAAATTGAAAGATGCCAACGCAAGCTTTTCTTCCTTTTTTCGTCATCAACCGGCTTCCCAGTGCTAGGAAATAGCAGTCCTGTGGAGTGGAGTCAGCAGCAGATAGGTATACGTTTTTGAAAACAGAAAGTCTGGTACTTTTCCATTGAGATATTGCGAAGAATGGTGAGTCAGTCAACTTTGTCCTCACCACAAGACTACTCGGACTGGGAGTTGACTTGTTCAAAACTATATATTGCACTGTCATTGCCATGAATTTCGGTGTCAAATATCATATTGAGTGCGCAAGGTAAGTATAGTATATGTAGTTATATAAAAGGTACTCTTGTAATGTGAGTAACACTATACTTAAAAAGGAGATAAAAGAAGAAGCTGTACAGTAGTAGAAAAGAGTTATAGCGAGCAAAAAAGTACCTTGTACTTTGCCGTCGTCAATTTTGCAGCCCATTTTTTATGAATTACTTATGCTAGCAATGTAGGACTGCAAAATGTACCTTTTAAACATATCAAAGACATTGCAATAATCATTGCTACGTTTTAAAGCATTGTGCAAAAGTAGAGTGCTAAATTACTAATATTACATTTTTGTCCTTATTTTCTTCCTTAATATTTCCTCTTGCTAACAGTATCGAAATTGTTTTATTAATGCAAATAATTAAGATTATACAGATAAGTAATACAATCATTTTTCAAAATTAAGATTTACAAAATCAAGTTTTTACTCTTAGTAATTAGGTTTTGTCTTTCTAGTTGGGGGCGTCTGTTTAACATTTTTAAATATGAAAGACGTTTAACTGCCCTTTTTCTGGACCTACATCTACTAATAGGATGAAATGCCGCATATAATTTTAATCAGCTAAAAAAATTTGTCGCTCTACTTTTGAAGCGTACCTTAATTGGCAAAACTACCCCTTCTCCATCGCCTTTCTTCATGTCCCACGAAACATCATTAGAGCTTATTCAAATTCATGAATGAATAATTTTTTATCGACTTGAGAGAGTTCATTTCATAGAGGGTATTTAGTATCTTATAAGCACTGCATTCATTAAAATCATCATATAATAAAAATAGCAGCATCATAGCAAATTATAAATGCGCAGTAAAATATTGTATTGACTTTAGTAATTTCAAACATTATTGTTATTACCAGTCATTAAATCATGTGATCATGCTTATAAGTTGAAAATATCTATTCTGACTATAACGAGAACGACCATTGCATTAGTCAACGTGAGTTCCACAGCGCAGGCATAATATCAGGATGCGCATTAGTAATGAAATATGTAATGATTTTATGAGTTCTTAGATTTCTAACATTATATGGGCTTCTCAAGTTAAAATTAACTTTGCAATTATTGCTATGCTATAATGATAAACGTGCTAATAATATTACCGCGATGACATGTGATGACTACTGACAAAATATTGCATAAAAATGGTCGTTGATCTATGAGTTTCACAGCCATTTATGTGGTGTGACGTGACTGACTAGCCTACAACTACCTAATCTGATGATGATACATGCATAGTTCCATTCTCCACTGGAAGAATCTGGATTGTGTTATACAAACTTTATGACGATGGAAAATTTAAACGGGCAGAAGCAATTTGCAAGTATTATAAATAAAAATGCAGACGCGATTGTATACGCTGCTTTAAACTGTTTGGATTTTTTTGCCCATCCAGTAATATCCAGGCAGACTTGCCCTAGATTTCCACCGGCGCCGTCAGTCTTAACGTGACTACTAATAGAGGCGGGAACATAAAAACCTGTAATTTTTACCCAGTCACATCATAATCATTGCTATGATCATATTACAGCTCGTGAAAAAATTCAGAAGTAAAAATTGACGAATATAAGATTCATTATGCACTCATCAATGGCATTCAACTTGAATCCGGCTCAATGATTGTATTGTACGCCAGCGTTTCATTAATTTAAAAAAATAGTTTGCATGTACTTTAGAATATTTCGTAATTTATTGTCAACAGTATCATAAAGACAGATTAACAAGGACATTAAAATGTGATAATTGTGTAGAAAAGTGAAGCCATAAAATCAATGATTTAATCCCGTGTGTTTATCTGGAGGAGACATACAGTTTCAATGATGTAGCAGCTGTAATGTAATATGAATACAGCTGCACTTTTAACACTGAAATACCTTATACAAATATACAACAAACAAAAGTGGTAGAATTGCAGTTTGGGAAAGCTACAATTATTTTTATATGAACTAGCCAGAAATACATATAATTTTTTTCAAATAAACTTTATATATTCTTTTGGCTGGAATGATTTTTACGCAGCATGCTAAGGAATTTAATATACCTTATAAAGGTATTATCGATTATTATAGACCATCGTCATGAAAGAACCCGATTGACATTTTTTCTCAGAGTATCAAAAAATTATCAAAATCGATTACCTATGAATATTACCCCCTCGAGATACACATAAAACAGGTCCTGAATCAGAATTCATGACCGGAATAAAACAAAAATGTACAAAACATTTTTAGTACTATGCCATAACTTATATGACGCTGAGTACTTAACAATAAAAATCGCATCTCTGTATTATATTATATTGTTGATACTGATATTATAGCTCCGAGGTTTACTTATTGCGTATTATATTTCGTATAGCATCGGTTCAGGATCACAGACAAGGCTTTGCCGTCAGTCAGAAGAAGTCAGCAAGTCGTACATGAAAGCAATTTCTTGGTGTTTGGTCCAACGACCGAGTGGCCATTTTATTACGTATCATAATATAATTTAATGGGATATTTACGATGCTTATGACATGACAGTTCAACGAACACGTATTGCTAAGTTGAAGCTACATAACTTCACCTTGTACATATTGATATATTGTACACCTGTATGAAATTTGATTACTGACATCTTGAAACTATATAATGCACTCTGTACTTTGCAGCACGAATGTAGTTGCACGAAGGATTTTTAATGATGTTATTTCAATAAGCAATAAGCTTCATTTCCAGGAGACTTGTTTACAGCAATGGCAAGACAATCGGCTACGTTCATATTGTTTTTCAATTTTCTTTTCTATATGCGTAATTGTTTGAATTGTATACATTCGTATTAGTAAAGTCAGAAGTGAAAAACAATGCAATGCGCTATGTTTTGATTATAATGAAATGGTTTCTTGCAAATAAATTGGATTATTGATAAAAGCTTATCATTCATATTATCACTAAATATTTAGCATTTATATTATAAATGCGATATAAATACGTCTTGGCAAACATATAATATTTGAAGGAAAGATACAGAATTTAGACACTAAATATCAATATGGACCTTAAAGCGTATACAGTAATCATTAACAATTTCGCGATTAACAACTTCGTCACGCCAAGTAATGAGAGAATGTATGTTATATATGTTATTATTGTAATAACATGTTGACTATACATCTATAGTAGCATACAGCATCTTATATAAGCAAGTAAGCAAGTAAAAAGCCTACATAACTAATGCTGTGTAGGTGGTGGTGGAGTGGAATGAAATACTCACGTTACAATGCTGTTTTGTTATATTACTGAAGGAATAGTGGGTGGTGCTTTCTTTCCTTTTTGAGCTTTTCTCCTCTCGTACTCCACTAGCTTGAGTATGTTTTAGAGTTTGATCTACACTTCCGTACTGTTGTTGTGACTTTATGAAGTGCACTTCCGCTAAACACGATTCAATAGTAGTAAACATTCATCTACCCACACACACATTACATAATTATACTTTTAAGAAGAAATTTTACGCCCTTTTTTTGTGCACATAATTTTGTCTTGTTGTAGTTTTCCTTCTGATTGTGTTCGTTTCGATCAATGGCTGACATCACAAAACAAGTGTGGTGTGGGCACAATTCTACGATTCTGTTTTAAAGTCGACAAATCGATTGATGAAACATGCATGACAGCCGAATTAATTATTCTTTTATACTTGATAGCTACAATGGTTGACCATAAAATTGATTTTTTATTCATTTCTGGTACCTATCTATCTTCATCATCTTCTCGTGGAATGTTTTAGATAGTGGAAACACGTTCCAAAAATACCTGTGTAAATTGCTTGCAACTAGATTTAAGCAGATTGCAAGGATATTTATAAACGCTTACAGAATCCAATTCTGTTTTTAGCCGAGAGTCAAACCTCTCCAGCATACAAATGAGCAGTGACCGGAGTAAAAAATCCAGAGCGTCTAGTTCTTTGCAAATATCTAGTTTCTTTATTCTATCATCTCATGATATATAAACCTTACCTTTCACTATGTACATACATACACGTATAAGTACGTCAGTTAACTAGGTATTATGTGCTCAGCTTACACATAATATACGCTATCTTGTCACGTAGAATGAACTCACCTCACCATAGAGAGAGCAAATATGAGGGATAGATCATTTCACTTTCAAGGATGGCTGTGAGAATCCTTGATAATGATCTTATGATCCACAAAACCGACGTGAGTACGAGTGACATTATGAAAATATGATTTGCATCCTTTTTCTTCTTGTCCTGTACAACTGCTACTGTTACAGATAATTGGTTCTAACCCGGCGCCAGGGAGGTTTTCTAACAGATGAGGATGATAGTAATTTTGCAATGTTCAGCCCTCGCTATTCACTCGACCCAATGCTCACTACACCTGAATGCCTAATTTTTAAAGATCATTACTTTGTTCATAAGAATGTGCAAAACGTATCGAAAATATACATTTACTTGATGAGATGTAAATCATGTATGCAAATTTCTCAGATTTCTTATAAATATACGAACCAAAGCACCTTCCATCTAATTGACGTTAATCATATTCGTCAATCATATAACCTCTGGCAGTTTTCTCGGGTAAAAATGATGAGAAATGATAAAAATACTTTGCCTGGGGCTTTGTCAGACAGACAGATGAGACTGCAGTCGCCATAAAAATTATTCAACTTACCTTGGTCTAGTTCAAGGTAACTCTGCCACCTTTTTGAGCTTCAACTTCACTACAACCAACCTGCTGAGTGATGAGCCTTGCTTTTCAGTTTAATTACAAGAGAATCAAAGACTTTAGTAAGATTCAAAATAATTTGAATTTGGATCAAACTCTATATGACATATAGTGCACGACTTTCCTTACCGTCAACTATTCATGATCATCTTGAACACAAGAATCTACCATTAAATCTGTCGTCTTGCAGTTCCAAGAAGAAAGGAAATTTTATGACCTTTTTGAAACACCTGCTAGTGTTATTGCCCAGTGCAATATATGTACCTATGTATGTATGTATTTATTGATTCTTTCATAGATTTATCTTTTCATCTAGTTAAACATATTCGGATAAGAGTTTGGCAAATATATTACAACATATCCTGATTGCATTTCATCTTGTTTGCAAGAATGATCATCATCAATCGTCATCGAATGTGCAGAGGAAATAAAAATTTCTCATGGTTAATTGAATGGGCCAAGTAATGTAGAAGGAAATTCACTGTGAGACAGATATAAGTACGTACAAAGTTGTTGAATTATATTTAATGTCAAAGCAATATAAAAATTAATTCCCTGACTTGTATATGTTCCTTCTGCAGTGAAGTGTGTACACCTGTTATTAGGTAATCAAAATTCTCAGTTCTGTTTCTGCCTTTCAGCACCTCATTCAATTGGAAATGAATAAGCAGACGTTGTGTTGCGCAACTAAAGTAAGTCATATTAAGTGCCTGAGATTCACGATAAAATCCACAATTTCATTCGTTGTATAAACTTGCGCTGTCATTTCCAGTAATTTCTGCAACTCAGTTGTGTCTCCATTTAACTTGTAGTTAGAATATGAGAAGTACAAATCAATCCCAACGATCAATGCAAAGCACAATACACACTAATATTATTGCATCAAAGGAGAAACTACATCACATCTAGAGATCAACATCACCGATCAATATATGTATAACATATGCCTAATACGTACCCATACCCGTCCACCGTAACTATAGCCTGGAAAGAACAAATGCCCCCGTAAGGAATTCAAAAGAAAGGAAATCAACTTGACATCATTGGTTAGTTCATTGTTTGTTCTTTGTTATAAAAGGGTTTCGTGGATTTATATAAATCAGACGTGATATCGAGCAATCTATGAATGTGCTAGTCTTAGTAGGCACTTGTCTGTTAGTAGCCTATAATTTTAAGAAAAGAAATGATCCGATGCATTTTGAAGTTTGCAAAAAATAGTTAACTAAGCCATCCAAACACGTTTGAGTCAAATCCAGTCGACCTTCATAAGTCAACAAGCTATTATTATGATTTACGTTGAACTGACGTTCAGAGTTTAACGATCTACTTTATAATTTATTTCCTCCTACCTCAAACCATGCGATTCCTCGCTGTTTTTTATAATCAGTACATTGAATTTAAAGAACTTTGAATAAATTACACGTGTTATTACCCCGCGTAATCAACACTAATCAACTCCAATTCATAAGTTAAGTTTTTCTATCTTCTTCAATATTTAATATTTTTGTTTGAAAGAAATGCTTGCAATTGTTGTAATATCTGATTGCATAAAATTAATCAAGTATCTTATAAGATGTATCTTAAGTTCCCTTCTTATCTCATGGCTAGGCACTGCAACTTGCAAAATGTTATGCAATGCAGTTTCTCATTTCTTGCCTCCACTTTCTGCATTGCAATGAAATATGATCCTAGATCGTGGAAATTTCTGGAATTGGAGTCAAGTGGAGAGTTATTGTGCTGCTTTCTACTTCTTCTGGAAACATTGAACCTTCATGGTCAATGGT
Source organism: Sinella curviseta (assembly GCA_004115045.4). Classification (NCBI taxonomy): domain Eukaryota; kingdom Metazoa; phylum Arthropoda; class Collembola; order Entomobryomorpha; family Entomobryidae; genus Sinella; species Sinella curviseta. The sequence goes on from CM023201.3 coordinate 35,592,350, forward strand.
GCATCATGCAACATGTAACTGTTGTCCAAAAATTGCCTAGTCAAGTATGTAAATCAGTAATCATGTCTTCTGTTTTACTAAAACATAGTGAACCCCTCATAACAGTCACCATGTTCTTGAATATGCTTTCTAAATTTGAATTTTGATGTAGAGGCTAAGATTTTTATTTTAGATGACCTTCCAGAAAGATCATTTTACTTTTCTCATGGTTATGAATGAACAACTTGTTCCCATTCTTCGTCTTCGTCGTCTTTGGGCACAAAATAAATTCCCACTGGAAAAGTTTATTGGCATAGGTTCTGGCTCACCAAGCAAACTAAAAATGCATGGAAATTCAATTTCATGCAAACTACGTTAGAGAAAGTACATTTCACGTCAAGTCCCTTTTAGCACCTCATCCATAACTGTCTTGTGAGTTTGAAAAATTGCATTAGAAATTCAGTTCACGACCAACTATCGACCGGGATGTGGGTGTATTAAAATATTTATTCGTGGGAAAAAGGAATACTTGGAACATAAAGACATGCTTGCTTGAACATGAATGGTGAATAAAGAACTGAAATTGCAAACAAGTGTAGAATATTTCGTACACAAGAACGTCCAGTTTCAAAGCGCACGAACACGTGCGAAATTAGTATAAGACATCCTTTCTACATGATGATGTGACGATAAACAGGAACACGGCAATGATTCCAGTGTTTGCAAATGAAAATTTGTAGTTAAATAAACATACCACCAATTATTAGTGGATAATTACAATATGCACACCCATAATATAGTCTACCAGTCAAGATTTATTGTGAGGAAGAATACTTAAAAATCACTTTAATTCCCTCAAGTACCTAGCACAATTATTGCAGATGACCAACTGAAACTAATTGTAAATTGTATTCAGTCGGAAGCCACGTCAGAATGGGGCCATGTAGGAATACGGAAAACGAGTCTACTAGAAGCAGACACATCTTTAATGATTCCACTGCATTGACTTGTTTTGCATTTAGATTGCAGTTCTTTTCATTTTTTATTTACTTCGAGCTACCGCTAAACATGCTAAATACATTCATTTTTAAAATCTGACCATGATTTAGAACATTAGTAAATGTTTAATTATAGACTCAATTTGTGAACTATAACAAGTTGTTTTTTTGTAATTTTCCTTATTGAAGTGATTCATATGTCCAGTGAGTAATTTTTATGTTCATATGCCAAATGCATACGACAGGAATTCTTAGCTTTTTTCCGAGGCTACTTTCCATTTTCCATTAAGTGTAATTACTACTTATGTGCTCATATCTTGCCTCTCGTCCAGTTTTGCATTGTTGCATTTGCATTGTCTTGCCACCACAATCATCATAACGAGAACGACAGTGTCGAGGTCAGTGCAGTTTGATTTGACTTTACCTACCACAACATAAAAAACACAAGCGCATGCATGGCTCATACATAATAACCGGTCCACTCCCCTTTGTTCATACATTTTGCCCACGACGACGACAAAAGTCAATAAATATATACCTAGTCAATGGTCAATGGTATACATATGTCTCTCCATTCGATGGGAAAATTTGAAGCAATGAAACCAACGGAGCAGTAATGACAAATGTTATATATATATATATGTAGACAGATATTGATTTCGTGGCTCAGACAATAGTACATGAATCAATATGTACAGTTTCCTTGATAAACTCAACCCATCCTTAACACTACACCTTAAGATCATTCCGTCCAATTGTAATTTTATAAAAGTTTTTCTAGGAAGAAAAAGGAACTTCTACTAATAGATAAGCAGAATAAAATAGATGCAAGCACACAAATACAGAGACTATATTGAAGGGTTCTATAAATTCTGTGATCCACATGCTAACAGAATATGACTTCGATCTGTTTCCTGAGGTGTAACTTTTATGGACAGACTTTTCAATTTGGATTATGATATGATCAAGTGTGAAGTCAAAGCTAGGGGATTTTCTTTGACGTTTGACGGCTAGCAACTTCTTCCATTCTTTTCCCAACTTTATTGAATGGATCGATGATGAAAGGATTATAAATTATTTCACATGGGTGCTACAAAGACCGCGTTGAGAAATTGGATGGCTTTGCACTTTACTTCTCTTCCTTTTAGTTCCAGCTAGCAAGGGCATAGTAAGATTTCGAAGAAACCAACTGTGTTTATTAACTTTTCTACCATTCTTTATATCGTTATCATCATACCATCATCATTATCCTAATGGGAAAAGTGGCATTTGAAAAAACATGCAAAAAAGCAGAAACTTTCTTTTATAAATGGAACGGAAAATGCATATAAAAGGGCAGCTGAGAATGTCTGTATGTTTATCTCTCCAAACGTACAACGTTTTATAAACTTGCTCTGACTGGGAGTGTCTTGTGTATTTGTCCAGAGAAAAATTAAATTGACTATACCACATCCTCATAGCATTTTCGGTGTTTGTTTGTGTGCAATTTTGTTATACAAAAAGTGAGCATTATTGAGGTGAGATGGTATGACTTTTCCTACTTTCTTCAGTTCCCTCTCGTATTCCTTTGCTTCATTTGACATTTGAAGGTCGGCTTTTGTTTTTGTCATATCTGGTTAAAATATCATGGTTCAACTTCCCCTTGATGCTTGCTCATTCGATATGAGGATTTGGTCTCTAAAAATGTCTTTTAATTTATTATGCAAGCAAAAATTTCCGCTTATTTGTAAACAAATAAATATTTTGTGAAATTATATATTCTGTCGTATTATTTACAAACAAGATCGTATATTACGCATTGACATTTCTTTGTTAAATTAAAACCAGTATCGAATTCAAAATGTCTCCAATAACCTTTGCCAACCTTATTACTATTGCCTCACTCGCATCAGCCTATTCATGTGTATAGTTCAAGGAGAACATGTAAATACACGTAAAGTGAAATGGGCATATAGCGCATTTACGCATGTACAGTATATAGAATGCATGACGCTATCATGACATGACGGAGAAAGTTATACATATTATAATACATTCAACCTTCACGGAAAATAGAAAAGAACAACAACAAATGTGGAACATTTACAGTAGACCAGTTCCATCATCATTTATTCAGCAAAGTCACTTTTCTCTGTAACGTTGTTGTCGTTACCTCAATTCTAATGCATTTTCAACAGTAGCCAAAGATGAATGCAAATGGAGGGAAGCAAACGTCAATATTTTATTACTTCAAGTTTCTACACACAAAATCCAGAGTCAAATGATGCGAAAATTCCAGAATAGTGGCTGGAGCAGTCTTTTCTATAGCTTCTTCGACACAAAACCTAAAATGTAATTACGTGTGCATATGTGCTCGACATATTGTATGTCAAATGTCAGAATTTATGTGGTATAATAATATGGCATAGGATGCTGTTCCTATTACAACAACTAGTAGGGCTGCTGTTATTACAAGTTCACTATGTGAGCTGTATATTGCAAGCATCATCATTTTCCAAAATGAGATGAGTGCGAATGTGAATGCTCCGTAATGAAAAACAAATGTGTATCTAGATGCCATTGCAATTTGTTATTGAGAGAAACGAATGTCAAGTCTATTATCAATCCTTACTATTCCGTATCTGTTTTATTACTTCTGTTCTGCAAACAAATTTTACTTACCTACACAACTACATGCTACATTGTTAGACTGACACAACAGCTACGTTACATCGAATTAACCACGTTTTAGCAGTATAGTGTTTAGTTCCACAACATACTACTAGCCCATATTTCAACGTTTTATGAAGAGACAACAAACAAGAACATAACTGTTAGACCGAAAACGTAGGATGATGATGTGAGAGCGTTTCACTTACTTACGCTCTATAATATGGTTTTGCTGAAAATGCTGGAAAACACGCAAATATGTAGCTGGAAGCGGTACTTCCAGTGAATGTTCACCACCCATCCTTTCGTGGATGTCGTAAACATACAAAATGTAAATGCACAACCATGTTTAGGCACCTACGCTGTTCTATAATAACATAAAATGTACAGTATTTACACAGTCAGTAGTATAAAACTGTAATTCCGCTTTATTGAACGATCTTTCATGTAAAATGACGAGTCGTGGTGAACTGCCTGGCAGCGTGGAATTTAAGAGTGGGAGAAAGCTTTTGGCTGAATTAAGTACCTTAAAAGAGCAGAGTAAAAGAGCTGCTGGCTACGACATTAAAGGGTAAATGCTAAAGAAAAAGGATTTCCTTTCTTAGCTAAAATGACCATGACCATACCTCAGAATTTTTGTTACGCGCGGGCCATGTACATTTCCTGGTCACTGGTGTACCAGACCGAGGAACTAGCAACAAGCAGGCAAACATTTTAAAATGCACGTAGGAATGAAAGTAGATTTTTATAAGATTGCGTGATCTCTCTAATAGGTATTTAATCTGTTTTATAAGTGCTATATATCTATAACTATTTTGTAACTTACAAAAATTCCACACGGGAATAAACAATGAACAACATTTCTTTTTACATTTCAAAAACAAGCTGCTGGTCGTGCTTTCTAGGTACCTATATACCTTGACTGATCACTGCTCCCACTATCCTTGCAATTCCCTCTTGAGCTTCTCTTCGTCGTCCGTGTCCGATGAGCTAGTCATTTGCGAGTCAGCGCCTCCCTTATCTCTTGCTTTTAACTTATCCTTTTTATTTGGCTTTCTGGTCATCCCGATTAATGCCGTGGTTTGTTTCACAAGTCTGTCTACCTTCCTGTTTGAGTTCAAGTCTTTACCTTCTCTTGCAAAATAAGAATAAATATTAGTAGTGGATCCTTCAGGAGTGGCCACTGTGAGTGAAATATGCGGAACAGGAAGATCGTGCATAATTTCCGGAAATATGAAGCCCCACAACTTTACGCCGAAAGCCTTCACCCGAAGAAAAGTCCTTTTCAGCCAGTTGATAAACAACCCGGTACAGTTTCGTACGGTGACATTTTTCATTTCTGGCAATTTCGCATCTTTATAAGCAGGATAGTCCATGTCATTCAGATATTCATCCGCTTCCGGTTTCTTTTCGTAGCCGAACAATCTGGCTAAAAAGCCTGGTTCTCGCCTGACCACTGGAAATTGGTCTTGAAACTTTTCATCTCCGCTGGCCAGGTGGTACGGTTCCGAGTAGGGACACATTGTTTTCTTCGGATACAAGATTTCTCCAGGTAAGGTTTCCGTTCTGTGAATTTTATCCAGTTCCCTTTCCTCAAGATATTCAAAAATGGGGCCTGCCTCCTGCTGATACATGTCTCGCATCCTTCCCTGCACCATGTTTGTCAGGTACTCGAGTCGTTCTCGCTTATGTCCGATGCAAACATACTCACCGTACATATCATTGAAATCAGCTTGTAGCAACTTCTGAAAAATATTCATGTGCAGTTTGCAGTGAACGGGAAAACCGTCGACAAACTCCACTTGCTGAGCAATCATTGGTTTCGGCTCCAGCTTGATATGATCATTACTGATCCGAGGTCTACCGAAAATGGCGGAAATGTGTGGATTCGTCATGTCATCCATCTCGAGAATAAAACTGTGGTACGTAAACATTTTAAGATTTTCCGGTTTTCGGGCTTGAAATACTTTATCAGCTAAATCGGCCTCTTCGTCGAGTTTAATCCGTGGGAACATGGAGTGCGATATAGTTTCCATAAGAGGCTGGGAAAAGTTTAAAAGTTGATTGGAATGGCCATATCCAAATGTTCCATAGGAGAAGGCTGCCTCGTAGGCCAATTTCCCCACTTTTATTCCGTCAGACCAGAGATGAGTCAAATCAATCACGTGCTGGAGACGTATAAAGTTGTAAATGTGAATTTCGACGGTTCCCACGATAAAATGTGCTTCGGGGTCTTGAAAGGACCACAGCTCCAGACGGAGTCGGTTGGAGGGTGCTTCCCTCCATTCGCTTACTTCGATGCCTAGATGTACTCCCGAGTCCATTTTAATTTGATGAGAGTCTTTGGAGTGGACAATTTTTGTGGTTCGTTTTGTCGTACCGATGCTAATGTTGCAGTAATATGACACGGGTATATTGTCCACGAAAGCTTGTGAAAATGAAGCAAATCATCTATCTCTGTTCGTATTTAAACGCACACATTTATAAAACATGATTTGCTATTCACTTACATTGCCGGTTGACTACTAAATTAAGCATTTCAATTACATGAAAGTACAACACCCCGCAACATGATGCTTTGACACGATTATCCCTCTCGGAAAACTGGTACTCCTCGTCCCTCCCGTAAATAAAATCTCGTTTGGCTCTCCTTTTATCAATCTCAGCACGATGTTTCCTGTATGGAGGCGGCAACTGGAGTTTTCCCTGTTTTACCAAGCTGGGTCGTTGCTTTGCCACATCTACAGATTCCCTGGATTCATTTACAGTTAACGATGGCTGCCAAGGATGAGGAAAATGACCAGGTGCACTCAGATCATAAGATCGACGGGCTTGATTTGGAGGTGGCAAATTAGCGAGGGCATCAATTTCTTCAGGTATATCATCAGGATGGGGGGAAAACGCAATAGTATTCTTGTGGAAGAGAGACATTCGAGCTCCTTGACTTGCCCTACTAGAGTTGTCAGGCACATCATCATCATCATCCTTAGAATTAGAAACAATCGAAGTATTTGAATCTATGCGGACGGTACGTCCAGTGCGCTTAGACATTGTTCGTTGAATTCTTTTTTTAATGTGAATGAATCCTAGCACAGTTTTCTAAACAAGTTTCAACAGCTTATTGGCAAATCTCACACGATAATAGACGATGGTCATGTGAAAATACTGCTTACACATAATTCCATCCAATTTTACAAAACGAGATCAGTGGCTTTCATTTTTATAATATTTCTTTAACAACGGTTTTTTTTCTTTTTGTAATACGGTTTCTGTTTCCGGTTCAAAGTAATGATGACGTCACGATATCAGATTGGCATTTTAAAGGCGATGACGAAATGGCGGTGTGTCCTTCGTCTGCCAATTGTGCAACGTGTGTGTGCTAACAATGGCGGAGAAAGGTGGTGTGGTCTTTTGGCGACATGCCTCGGTGGGATGGGATTAGCTGGAGTAATATAGAGTCATGCCAAAATTATGATATTTTTGCAGAAAGTGCAAAAATACAGTAATCATAATATTTTATATAAGCAGAACGGGAGAGACGTCTACAAAAAAGGTTATGATGCACGTATTGCTGCCGTTCCATGATAACGTGGCTGTAGATTTTTTTTGCTGCCGGTGAAGCACGATGAAGGGCACGGTATTGATGTTGTTGATGATGTATGTCAGTAGTAACAGCAGTGGTGCCAGTCTTACGGTTAGACAAACGCATTACACACGCCAGTATCGATAAAAGTAAAAAAGTGGAAAAAAGGAAGGAACTTCAGCTGTCTTTTTCGCAGGAAGAATAATATATTTCTTATGTTTATACACGGCTCGTCGGTGTGTATTTATCCGAACACATGACATAAATGCGAGTTACGTATTTGAGCTTGCATGGTATTCGCAAAAATGGTTAGTTATAAATTATAACTTATAATGGATCGTGTAATGTTAGGAAAGGTTGCTTTCATTAATAATATTATGTCTGTCTTCTGTGTATCTACTTTCCAATCATTTCTTCATGATACACAAATTACACACGTGTATTTTGGCGTAGTGCACAAAAAAAGTTAAAATGAGAAGTGAGCTTCTTGTGTGCGTCAGAAGAAAAGAAAAAGCTGAAGGAAAATTAGATAGCGGTCTTGGTTGCAGAAGTGAAAAAGTAAAAACGCAACGTATTTTCATTCACTAACATTTTGTCGAGCAGCCAGGCAGGCAGATGAAAAGGACATTATAGAACAGAGGCGTCTCAGTATCCAGTGCATTCCTGTCTTATCAGAGTTTTGAAATGTTCGCATTATGAAAAGATGAAAGCGTACATAACGATATTATAGGTTTCAGCTGGCAAAGTTGCTAACTACGCAAAAACAAAAAGTGAACCAAAGACTCACAACTCTTGAATTGCCAACAAAGTTTTGACAGCGTTCTTTACTCATATGAGACGGACAATGAGAACCAAGTGGATAAAACTTTGCTTGCCTATTCATAGATAGGTAATTGTTTCTTTGGCTGCATGAAGTATGAATGGAAAATGGGAGTGGTGGTCTTTGTCGTCGTAGAACATTGCATGGTATGACCTGTGTCCTAATTGGTGGAGCACTTGCACTCTTTTATTTATAAAGAAAACATTTCGATTTTTGGAACGGTGTTCATGAATCGTAATGTATGTTCATATATCATTTAGTAGGGTTCAATAGTAGGTTGTGAATGTGAAGAGTAAAATTTTCCATTGCAAATTGGTCGATGGTTGCATGAATTTTTGGAACGACTTGCGGTTTTATTCGCCCCGTCTCACACACGTCATCGTCATACACATTTCCTCTTCATGTCACTGCTGCGTGGACGTAATATTTTTTGTCGTCGCTCCAAGGAATATGTCTAATGGGATGATGTTGGAGAGCTAAGCGGATATTGTGGATGCATTGTAATGGCTTACATAATAGAATAGAAACATAGTTTTAATAATATGCACCGTTTTATGCTGTACTTTTATGCACACTAATTTGATATGAGAGATAAGTTACTTTGAAATTCTCAATTTTTTTCAAGGTTTTGTATGCACTCGGCGTCTTTCTTTGTGATTTTTTATTCAACTTAACAGTAACCAAGCTGCGTAATCGACAATTGTCAAGCAAATCACAAAATCGTCATTTCCTGCAATGGGAAAAAGTTTCCAATCCATCGCATAATTGGCATTTTACACGCCTTCAATTCCAACCTATCCAATTTCCTGAGACACTGCTTTTTCTCCTCAAATGGGTGAAATCTGTGATGTTCCTCAGTAACTCTCACGGCAAAGTTGAGGGAAACTGCCAAATCGAGCATGGTTAGAACTGTAGTTGCTGCGATGCAAACTTGTCAATGACAAGTTGTCATTATGGATGGGAACTGTCCACCGAGTCTAAATGCAAATGAAACGTTGGTTGACAATCATGAGAAGCATGCAAAAAAGATAAAACTTGGGAAGAGAACTGAGCCAAATTGTTGGAAATTGTTGTAGATTATTCAACAAGATGGTTTCTTCTCACCGCAAACTGGAGATTCCAGCTAAGCTCACTTTCGCTCCTATAATCTTGTTCTAAACATGCAGCAGAAGTTTTGCTGTTGCTCATGATTTTGTTGATTGAGCAAAGAAGCAGGAGAAGAAGATGTTAAAGAAATGCAAATATTGATGGACGTCTTGCATGTTGGCTTCATTTTAGATCTCGACTCTGACAAAAACACAATAGTTTCAACACTCAGTTGAACGTTCCTTACCGTGTAATGGCAAACAGGTACAAAATAGTATAGAGAGCAAAGATATGTTTCCATTAGCTAGTTTTATAGGAAAAATCTCGGTATAAAGATCCGCAAATATAAGTTAACTGGAGTATTTGTAGTAAATAATAAGTGTAACATGCTGCCAAGAAGTTCTGCTGGGTATATAGCACCCGTTCCCCATGTTATCTCGCCTCTTAACAAATCTAATGGGGCAAAATGAGAGATTTTAAAATTACGTATTTCTATATTATATTTACTATTTTCGTTTGAGCTTATTTTAGCAACCTATAAAATGTCCTATAAAATTTATTGTCTGATTAAGAAGCTGAACCGCTTCATCGTCTGTGCTGTCCAATTGTACGATAAATTGATGAAAACCAATATACAGAAGAAACGATTCAATCCAAAACTTTGAAATTAATCAATTTGAATTGTCCAATAAATAAACAACCTTTTATCGGTTCTCACTTTTCCAGATATGTATATGTAAACCTTTTTTGTTTTACAATGATGAATGAGTTTGTAAAATAGGTACATCCGAATTGTGCAATACAGGCAATGCGTACCACATATTATTTTAAATGTGCACATATTCAAAATCTATTTGTACATAAAGTTTTGACTCCTTTAATGATACTGACTGTGGACAAGTGACAATAACTAATGCTGCAAAAATTAAAGAATTAAAAAATTTGCTCCTCGGAATCACGAATTACTTTTTATTTTTTTGATTATTCTCAAAATGGCCATTTATTCGTTCTCTAGGTCATCTAAAACATTTCTAACCAGCACTTACATACAAATTATCATCTAGAAACGCTATAGATATACCGACAATTGACAAATAAAGTTCTCGTTTTATCCTTTTATTTATGCTTCTTCGTTACATTGAGTGGCATTTCTACAAAAAAAGGTATTGACTTACAATAATGAACAAAATCTAGATGTAATTCTACAAAGTTAAAACTAATAATTAGTTACACGCAATACTGATATTCTAAATTATTTAGAATATCAGTATTGCGTGTATTCATTTTTACCCTCTTGGAAAAGTATATTTTATTTTACGACTTGTTTATTTATTGACTTAAATTGCATTTTATATAGCAAGGTTATCAGTACTAACAGTGTAAGAAATTAATCTCAATTTTACTTTCGAAAATGCACAAATAAATGAGAAAAAAGCGTATTGATGAATTAGCTCGTTGTACTTGTACTATTTGCTGAATTCGTGGATGAATGATTCGTCAATGTTAGTTCTTGTTTACAATATCAACTTTACTCACTCTTCGTTTACTTTAAGTTGTATGTCTATATCGTCCTGCTCTGTTCTGAAAGACTGGCTCTGTCTAAAATGGGAGCTAGATCAGATTTGCACCAGCATCTCGTCCAGTCTACCATCAACCTTATTCATTTCTCATAAAGCATTTCTTCAGAACGTTTACTCAGCACATCCATCTCGTCACCACTACCACCATCATTCCTTCCTTCTCCAGAGACGTTACACTTTTTGTACTGGTGCGTACCAATGCTCTTCTGTATTTCATTCCTTAAGTCTTTCTCTATTTTCTTGCTCCATAATACGTTTCCAGATTGTGCGCTAAGGTGAGTGGAAAATGATTGCGAATTGAGTACATAAAATTTCGTAGAAAAGTTCTTCACAAGTTATTTAGGTGAGGATGTATTGGTAGGTATATCATCTCATGCTGAAAATGTAGAATCAAGGTCTCGTATTTTTTTAAACTTGCTAGTCATCCATTATGACTATGACTCAATGCGAGTGGAAAGCTACCTGAAAATAAACATGACTACCTATATACGTGCCCTGAAATTGTGAAATTATATGTTGTGGCGAGAAACAATTTTCGCCCGCGTGCCACCTTTTCGTATATAAATCAGCAAAACTACATCGCTTCATCATCATTCTGAAGCTTCATGTCTGCATGAATGCCTTATTATTGCTTTTCATACACCAACTTTTACCACAATTATGGACGGATTCCTGTATACAACCATCCTGCTTTACAACGTATTACAGACGTTCGTAATTCCCCAAAGGTATCATTATTACAACACCGCACAATTGACTAGAAGCTGTAAGAAGGATCATCCAAGCGGCAGGATTTCTTTCACATTCCGTTTCTCGAAAATAAGAAACAGTAAAAGAATGGCAATAAAAACCATCTTTTCTTCTTACAATAAATGTTCCAAAAAAGAGTGAAGCGAAGAAAGAAGACGGAGAAAGAAAACAGTCTTCTTGCTTTTATTATTGTGTCCGTCTATTTAACCTTGCGTGCAATAAGCAAGTATTCATGCATATTTTTTTCTTCGCTTTTATTTTTACCGCTTTTCTTTTTCCCGTCTTCTGCATTTCTTCACGCAGGTAAAAAATATCCCTTGACATTTTTATCATTGTAGAGAGGGACTGCCTTCAGTCTTTGTGGTGCTATAATCTAATCTCGACCAGCTACACCTGAACAAAAAACAGTGTTTTTCTTTTCACGCCAGCTTGAACTTTTTGTGTGCATGCACTTTTTGGACTTTTGGAGTGTGGATGGACTGATGTAGAAGTAATGAAAAAACTGTATGAAAGTCAAATAAATTACGTTTTGGATGAAAGGCAAAAGAAGAAGAAGAAGGGGAAGTTGAAGTAAAGAAAAAGAAGCTTGTGTACATATGTGTGGGCAAGGAAAATTTGCAGAGGTGCAGGCATTATATGAATATTAAAGTATAAACATCAAACTTGCATAATATAGTAGATATAAATTCATAGCATTTATGTTACATAATTTCTACCTGATAATTTGTGCTTAAATAGTTCCTGCATATTGCATGTATGTATCTGTGTAGATAGGCATATCTCTAGATCTTTCCATTTCAACCTAAAGGTCTTTCATATGTACATAGGAAGTAGTGGGAAATAGGGCTTCCGGACGGAAAGAATCTAAGAATTTCCGAGGAATCCTTGTCGGACACGACGGTTCCACCCGATCTCTATCCTGCTTTGGTCGATAACTTATATACATGCTTATGGCAAAAAAAAGTTTGCTATTTTCATATTAGCTATAGGAGCGGAGAGGGAAGTTCAAAGTATAAGGCTTACCTATAACGAACAGTCATGGAGAAGAAATAGTATATCTAATAGCGAAAAAGGGAAGGAATATAGGTACATAATAGAATAGCAAAGTAAAAGGCAGAAGGGGAGAGCTCATGGTTCATGTGGCAAAAAACTTAAACGATCCACCTCTCTCCAGAGAGCTGGTTTGGTTATGCCTACTATGCATGCGAGTAATAAGGATTTGCAAAAAGGGTTATTTCGACGTATGTTACGACTGGGCACAGTGCTTTATAAACATGTATTTATGTCGTGTAATATAAAATATGCTTATGTGACTCTCAAACTAAACCCTATTCTACAAGAAATTGCTTAAATCATGGTTTTAAGTAAGGATATAAGTATTCACAGATACAGGTATAGATAAGTTTGGTATTCATGGGTTAAACGTTTGACTAATATGCGTATAAATAATATATTGCTAGTACATACATAAAATAAGAACACGATCGTATAATTATTATATAGTCCGCGAGGTTCATGCCGAGGATGTCGATGTTCTGAAAGGAATCTTTTGTATATACCAATGAGCAAATCGAATAAAGCAACATGACTTTTCTATTGAAGTACTCAATACTCCCACTGCTCCCTCGTACATATGTACATAGAGCATTATAACTCTTATTTCAATTTCTCTTTTATATTCCTAATACCGTATACATTCATGGATCCATATAGGTATACATACGGTTTTTGCTGTATAAACTGAGTCTTTATATTCGTAAAATTTAGTCCACGCTGTTATAGTAAGTTAAAATGAATACCAATAAGAAGGCATTCTTCTCCGCAAAAAATTACACGAACTACGTACAATGTACGATATTGCGCCGAACAACGGTAAGAGCGTACAAAGGAAGAATTGTGATTTTTTTGGCAACCGAAACCGAAAACTCCCGAACATTTTCCTCCTTGTGAATTTATATGTAGACACATACTTATAAGATTGTGCAATATACATATATGTTAATATGTCTATCCATATCCATTGCAAACCAAGTTTGTCATTGAGGGGATAACACGCAATATGTTTAGACATGGATATTATGAACCTTTTTATATTATTCATAGAAGCTAAGTGTATAGAAGTAGCAATGCCCGTTTTATTATCCTACGTAAAAGTAACAAAGAGCAAAGCAAAAAGGATGAAACGGAGAAACGGAATCATCAGCGTAGGAATGCATGTGATCCTGACGAGTTGACTGAGTAAGACGTGAGTTGGTATAAAGCGAGAATATTTTTCTATAATTTCATCTAAAAATGTATAGAATAACGTGACGATGTAATATACTTCAGAGGAGATCCCTCGTGCTTTCACATTTATCTTCTTCTTGGGATACTAAATGCATGAATCCATCTTCCATTAGAAAAAAAACTATAATATTATGAGCTCCATCTGAAGAATCTGAAGTTACATATATGTATATACATATGCATTTCTTCACTGGACTTATAGAAAGGCCACTGAAGACAATGCTTTCCTGTTTTCTCTCAAGTTCGTAGGTATGTCCATATAAAATGAACATAGTAAATACTGGTCGTAATAGTGGTAGTAGTAGTATGACAAGCATGCTGATATGAATGGCGCCCACATCTCTCCCTCTCTCCCTTCCTTTTTTACTTAATTCATTCTCTGTTCGACACGGTTCGGCTAAAAACGGCAACTATGAAACCGTACCTACATGTTATAATGCATATAAAAACCTATGTACATAATAGACTCTTAAACGAATGTGAAAACACTGACATCCGTGAAAACTCCTATCCTTCTCAAAGCATAACGAATGATATAATATTTTGTATATGGATATTGGTTATATCCGTTCTTATTCAGGTATGTGAATATTAGAAGAAAACACAGCTATTTTCCTTGCTGCTGCTTTCTGTACGTGAAAACACTACAAGTACACACATGACATGTAGTACTCGTGCTTTTCCCACATACAGTGTCCTTTCCCTTTATCCTTTTGCAATACTACTTACTACTCTGCTTGCTGATGCAAATGCCAAAAATGAAAACATAACATTTTTTGGCTGCTAGTCAACAAACATATTTTCATGAGTCTCTTCGCCTATTTGCCTTGAGTCTTGAGATAATAAGAATTAGAGTCAGAGAGTTTCAAAGCATTTTTTCCTCGCTAAATCTTAAACAGTCTTCTTACAGTTTGAGAGTCAAGTAGTTTTATCTTGCATTTTGGAGAAATTTCAAGTAAAAAATATATATATTCAGTTTCTGTGCACACTTTATCACGCTCTTCTTGTGGTTATTGGCTTGGCTGGCACCATTGCCGTCGTCGACGATTTTTTATTTTATCCTTTCGTGATAATCATCAAGTGAGTATCTTTCTCACACAAACAACAAGCTGTACCTTTTATTCAGCTGTTGTTTGTTTCGTCAACAAACAGATCTCGGTGTGTGGTGAAAACATTGCAGGTCACGTGGTTTGATTTCGAGCAGTGTGGTCAGTTGTATTGTTCGCGAACACTACAATTTTATGCCAGAGAGTGGATACCCAAACACATCGTTGAGGTATGTATGTAGACATAAGTATTTATATATATTTAGACATAAGAATAAATAAAACGTAATTTGTTATATAATCATCTAGTACGTACATAAAAATAGTCCTTCTCATCATTCAATCATCATCATGATGGCAAAGTTCTTTTTGATGACGAGATGATGCAATACACGAATGAGTAGACAAGAACTACCAACTTTGCTTAGGTCTAATATACGTCCGTTGATATTCGTTATAAAAACCACTACCATCAAATCAAATGTACATACAATACCTACACTCACCGTTCGTAATTATATGAACTAACTATTTTGGAGAAAATTACAGGTTACCGTTGTTGTATGTGAGTTTAGCCGAGTAAGTAGTACAACCGGGGACCGTTACAACTTAACTCGTTCATGGCATTGGTAAAGGTTATCGATCACAAAAGCGATAATATGTGTACCTACACGCATGCAAGCATGTGACGAGTTTATAGCAGCAGCAAAGGGAATAGCAGCTTTCTTTTTGTTAACAAAAGTTTGGTATTTTCAAAGTCCATTTGTCAAGGTAGTAGTGGTTGTCTGTTGTTGAGGAGTGGGAGGAGAACCAGCATGTACTATGCATGGCGGTAGTGTCTTCTTGGTCAATAAATTAAATTGATTTGTTTTGAATTTTATACTCCTCGGGTTTCTTGTATCATTTTGGTGCGTTCGTTCTTAATTTAGAGTCTACTCTACCATACTGTTACAATAACACAGCATTACTCGCTCGATTACACATACCCGCTGGGCTGTCATAATCGTATAAATACATGAATCCATATTATTATTCATGTACAGCCTTATGACGGCAGAATAAATGATTTGACAATTTTTGAAGGTTATATAGCATGATTAAATTGATAGATGGAAAAATCAATTATAGCGTAGCTAAGTAAGCTTTAACGATTTTATTGGGTCAGTGGAAACTTTTTTTCGTGGAAAGTTTGTGTAGAACGGTGACTTTTATTATGACTTTTACATAACATGAAAAATGAACTCGCTG
Source organism: Sinella curviseta (assembly GCA_004115045.4). Classification (NCBI taxonomy): domain Eukaryota; kingdom Metazoa; phylum Arthropoda; class Collembola; order Entomobryomorpha; family Entomobryidae; genus Sinella; species Sinella curviseta. The sequence goes on from CM023201.3 coordinate 35,608,375, forward strand.
GGATAAAGAAATGAAGCGACTTGCTGGCTAAGGAAAGTAGAACAAAGCACCAGTTACAAGTTACAGTATGCAAACTAGTGCAGCACACATGCACGTATTATAATGCAAGAAGCTTCCTGAAATTCTAGGAAAACGTAAAAAATAATGAGTGCGCTACGACATGCACCATGTGGTTGTGTATCATCATCATTTCTACAGCCACCCCCATACTTACGTCTTTTCTGTTTTTAACAGAGTACAGTCCTCCGCATTCCCCCACCGTATTATGCATAATGCATGCACCATTTAATATCACCACCTACGAAATTGTGAACAAAAAGTTTAATACAGAATGATAATTCATTCCTTTTCCATGAATAGGAATGGGTAATTTGGTGAACAGCATACTTGAAATATGTCGCTCCATTTTGTTCTTTAGAAAGCTATTCTTAAAATCTTATTATGGTTTCCTCCGAGTCTTGTATTTGTTATTTATGATTCTAGAAAAATTCCAGAGCTTCTTGGAGAGAAAGTTTTTTATGTTACCCCGGATTATTGCAATATAGTGTGGATTTCTATTTTATTCGTCCACCAAACTCGGTATAAGGAACATTAGGCAGGACATCCATGCATATGTGCAAGTTATACCTTTTATAGTACTAGTTAGTTGATGAACCGTGAGTAACGGTTACTTTCATGTAGTATCGAATTAAAACCACTCACCTCATTCCAACTCGTCTAGAATAGGTAAATATGTATACCTATATATTGGCTGCATGTAGGAAAGAAGCCCACCTATAGAGAATTATGGTGTGCAATAACAGGTCCCAAAGGAAACATTCTGGGGTCAATAAGTTCCCTGAAATTCTTTCTGTTTGTAGTTTAATACATAGATAAATCTTGAAACATTTGTATTTTCAGTAGATGATTAAAAAAGTCATAATTATTATTGAAGGAACAAACATTCACTTGAAATAAAGAATGCATATAATATAACAACATATTTTAGGGCAATGTGTTTTGAAATTGAACTTGTGGCACTACCGTTTTGAATTTTTTTCATTTGGTTAGCATTTCCTAAAATACATTACCACAGATAAAAAATATATACCTACTTTGTACTAGGATGTATCTGTGTCTACATTACTTGGCTAATCATGAATCATGTTGAAGTTAGTACATATTCTATAGGTATGACTTTTTATAGCTAGGAAATAATTTGCTCCTTTTGCCTCCTCGTCTTCCTCCTTCTCGTTATAAATTCCCTTTTGCACCGCTACAACACAAAATGCAATCTTCATCCCACATTTGCCACACTTCTTTCTTGATGCACACAAAAAAGCTACCAGCAAATACTACTGCTATACCTCTGCACTATTTCACCACAACTGTAAAAAATATCTTTCTCTCACTCACTATAACCATCAACACACTTCCACGTGCATGAATGTATAAATGCACAATAATACTACACACACGTGGAGCATTACATGCATACAACCTAAATACAAACATTCATTCATTCATCTGATCTCTTCATTTAATCATGCAAGTGTGCTCCGTCGGAATTTTCCACCTAGCGAACAACTTTGTCGTTTTTGTTGTTTGCAGTAATGATATCCGCACAACAGAATGCACAAATAGGTACATAAAAGGAAGCAATCCGGTGGAATAATACTAATAAAATGTGGAAGAGGTGAGGTGAGGCGGACTAGTTAAAGTATAAGAACTGTGGACGAAGGCAGATCGGGCGGACATGCTAAAAAGGAAAAAGCGGTGGAAAAAGGTCTTTGGCCGAATAGAAATACTTTTCTTTCTTTTCTATTGATTAAATTTTATTTTTAGAACAGTTATACAAGTTATTTTTCTCGCTGAGATTTTAAATAAAAAATGAGCAGCCTTGCCTTTTCTCACTCACATCAATTGACGTGGTCAGCATATTAGTTCCTCAGTTCGTTAAATTACTCAGTCAGTCAAGAAGGGCTGACTTGATAATCTTATCCCAAGGAAATGCTAATATTATAATCATAGAAGAATAGTAATAAAAGCGACATTAGTAAGGAACAGACATCATCATCATCAACATAATAATCATTAGAACTAGCTAATTAGCATATCAACCCAAGCCAACTTTTTTCTCTTATTCTCCGACTTTTTCTTCTGGACAACAGTCAGGATGATGACAATGATAAAGGTTTCAAAAACCAAAAAGTTCCTCTTATTGTCGTGATATTTTGATTGTGTACCACAAAAGCGTACAACGAAAAATAAGTTTCCTGTTACTGCTATTGAAACCGTTTTAATTTGGATCCAAAAATGATGAGATACTTTGTAATCTTCCACTAAACACAATCAAATTCCGAAGCATTGAAGTTAACATTCACACAACATCAGAAAAAAGCACAATAGTGTTCTACAGAAAAGAATAGACAGCTTCGCAGAAAAGGTTAAAGCTCTTATAATCATCTGAGCTAACGTCGTCATTAGTTCTGTGAAATGGATGTATAGCGTTTGTGAGAACGGTTGGTAGTATTTCCACAAGTTTTTCACAACTTTGTTCTCCTACCCACATACTCTTTTGTTTGCCTACGTTTTATGCAAATGTCAAGAGAAATACAGGAAAGGAAACAAAAAAGGCTCCAGCGAGAAGGATATGAAGAAGGTGTTCATTTATCAATGAATTTCATTTCAAAATGAAACTGTACAGCTTTTAGCTTTTGTGAAAACACTCTCCAGATTAGAGGTAGGTATATGTATATAGTACTAATACAAAGCACAAGTTAAGTTAGTTGCTATTGTATTGAAGAGTGCATTTTTCGTAAGTATGCCAGAAGTTTATTGATCGAATTAGGCACTATGATAAACGAAAATTAAATTAAGAATCGAAGAACATTCAATGCAGCTGCCTCTTACCCATGCTCTGACAGGATGACTATTAAATGTTTGAGATTCTTCTGGGATGTTTAATGACCATTTAATGCCTATTTGTTTCGTCAGTCAACAGCTAACCTTTCTTATGAACGTTGCTGGATATATATGATATATGTATGCATATAGAAGAATATAAACGTTGCAAGTAATAAGCATTTCTAATTATGAAGATGATTATAGTGGTGCGATTGTTCACAGATATGAGATATCTATGTACCTAGTTACCTATGCACATATTTTTTATGCTTTCGCACTAGCTATATGACTATAATGCTTTTAAGATATTCGGCAGCAACTCTGAGTGAAGAAGACGCTCAAAGACAAGCAAGTGTCTGGTTGATCTAGGCTTTAGAATATCGGATCACATTCACTACTTACTACGTTGAGCTTTGTAGTATGTATGTCATATATGCGTGCTATCCTACTTGCCACAGTTACTTACGACGCGACGTTTTTTACTTAACAATTACACAAACGACGACGTGAAATGACTTTTGAGTTGTGAGCAATTAACAAGGATTTTCAATGGATATAAAAATGTTATATAGCTACTGGTTATAAGCCGGTGGTTGTGTATAATATTTGTGTATAGGTATACATTCCATATATTATATACATATACTCATACATGTGAGTAAGAGGAAGGCGATTTCAGATAAATCGTCATTATTTCATTACGCTACGTTACAACGATAACTTAATATAACAATTGCTTAAAAATAGGCATTTAACTATGTAGTATTACTCATCAGCACATGAGCAAACTAAAAACGACTGACACTAAAATAAACTACATACTTAACAGGTACCCACCACTTACTTTTACGTGGGTTATTAATTCTCATTCCCAACAACCTTTTAAATTCTTACCTTTGCACTCTTTCGTTTGCTTATAGACATTCCAGTGCACATGCAAAAGTGCAAGTGGTCACATGATGCTTCGTCAATGCAAAAGTAGAATTTTAAGTAAGTGTGATTCAAAAAAGAAACCCCAGAGTAATGTAAACATTAATTATCATCGTTATTGCAAATTGGTGCAAAATGTCATTAGAATTCTATTTCTGTTTGTTTTGTCATTAAAAAAACTACTACTAACTGCTTCACTGATATGTGGCCTGGTACACTGAACAATAACAGCGTGCATACATGCAATCCATGCCCTTCACAAAGGACTGCATACTTTTGTTCATATTGTCTACTAACTAGGTGGTCTTTGTTTCGTCTGGCATTTCTTGAGGGCAGCTGTTCATGTTATATAGAGGTGACGTGAGTGTGCTTTTTGGTGCATTATCATCGGTACAATAACTACCACGACCGCTTTCCTTCGGACTTTCTCCATCTAGAAACTTTTCAGTTGTGAGCTGCTTTATTTTCCATGATGGTACATGCTGTGATGACGATGGCGATTTTGGTAACAGTAACAAGAGGGTAGACAGTAATCGAGAACATTTTGGAAAGAAACATAGTATTGGAATGTCGTTGTTTCCTTTGGTTCCAAACAATTTCCAGTGACAAGTACAAGCATCTATAAAATAATAATAAATATATTTTTCGTTCCAGTGGATGTAAAGGTGTAGCAAGAGTGAGACGCAAAATACTTACGTATTGAAAGATACGTAGGTATATTCATTTCAGTATGGTGTTTGTCTTTTTCGAGCCATCTTCGATTAAAGTATGCAATGTAGAGAAAGATATTCAGTTCCGACTTTGATACAGGTTTGTTTACTAGGCATATACTCTTTTTTTTGCTTTTTTTGTCAAATAGTATGATTAGATTGTTTGATCGGTCTAAATTGCTCCCTTCTGCTACTTTTATACATATGCTGAGTTGCCGACTTTATTGTCATCGTCATTATCATTGACAAAATGCCAATAGGTCACTTTGATGGCACATTAGGGCAAACAAAATGGTAAAACGCAAATACTGCAAGAAAAAAACTGCTCTGCATCTCATTCTCAAGAATCCTCCTGTCATGCCATTTTAAGTATTTACCTGGCCATGGTGAGCTGACTTGACTAGACCACCTAAGTGTGTTCGTCCTTCATTACTTATTTTTCCCTACATAATAATTATAATATGCAGCTGAACTGTTTGCGAAAACGAGGTACAGCCAAATAAAACAAAACTTTTTACACGACAAACAGTACGGCGAGTAGCGAAAGCTCGCTGCGAAACTATCTTTAAGTGTTATTGACAAAGATAGTCACAGGTATAAATTCATTCACGTACGCTGGAAAAAAATGTACACCGTTCCTGTTTATAAAAGACAGAGTTGTACTTACAATTAGATATACAAAAATACTAAGGAAAGACGTAAGGACATGGATAGATGAGTAAATAAACAACAAGAAGGCTGGACAGGTTGTTCATTCATAGTTGCGATTATTTTTCGGACAGATGGATAGGTTTGAGAGACAAAGACAACTTGAGCCTACCTACCTTTCTCCTACAGAAGAAACGTACACCTGAAATTGTGAAATATTGTTCATTCTGAAATTCGGTTATCTTCTGTAAATACAACGGCACACTTTTATCATATATCATGTTTATAAAAATGTGCACTGCACAGTGCATTACAGAGACTCCGGTAAAGTCAAATAAAGAAGAGCAAAAGGGAAGCGTATAGCATACAAAATAAAAAATGCAATGTGCGCCGCTCGTTACTGTTACATACCATCACAATGTTGAATGTGCAAGAATACTTATAAATACAACACAAGTTAAGAAACAAACAGCTTGTAGGTTTTTACTTTTACTACGTCTAAACAGTAGTCTCCTTCCTTCGACCGAATTTTACTTTTTTTTAGCGAAAGAACACTTTACTATAAACGAGAAAGCATAATGTACATTTCTGCCGAGAGTGAGAGAAAAAAACTGTAGCAAGTGAATTTGTATTTCAGACACAGTGCCTGCCTTCTGCATCTTTTCAAGTTAATACAGGAAAAGTTTTTAGACATGTACATGCACAGTCAGTGGATAATATATTAAAGTAGTGGGCCAGAAAGCCAGAGTCAACCAGAAGAGCCGAAAAAACGAAAAAAGAAGGAATGCTCTGAGTCGTCTAGAGTTTTTAGCGTTGTTACTGCTACTGCTTCGCTGCTCCTTGCACACACACAGGGATAAGATTCACAGAGAGAAATACGTACATGGATAGTTTTGGTTGTTAAAGCTGTTATAAGAATTTTGCAAAAGAAGAAGTAAGAGTAACAGGAGCAGGAGCAACAACGAACGAACGGTGATATTATGGTATATGGTGGTAGTGGTTGGCTGGTATCATCACGGTAGTTATGATGGTCGGTGGTGACGATATTTGGGAGGCATACGATAACGATAACTCCACACACTGCACTACTACTACAACTACTCCTGCTGCATTTCTAGTTCAGTTATCCTTTAGCCTTTGCCAAGTAAACATCATCATAAACCAAATTCATTCTCTAACAACCAGCTTGCATATAGTACGAAGCTGCTGTGTGTAATTCAATAGTCAATCATTGTCTCCTACAGCGGTTTTTTGTTTTGTGTTTGTCTGGTTACAGGATAAACAGGATACGGGAGAGGAAAGAAGTGTGTTTTTACACCACCACGTTGTCAACCCATATATAATATTATAGTAAACTATCGGATTGCAAAAAAAAAGTTTATTCAAAATTCTACAAAGCGTATATACACGTAGTTTTTGCAAGGACAACCGGAAATTGGAATATACAGCCTAATTTTATATATATTTTCATTCGACGAAAAAAATTTGTTTTTCATTTCAAAAACTTGAATATTTTTTCCTGTTTACTAAATTTGTTTCAAGAAATAATAAGTTGATGTACGAATTTTATAGAAGTAATTATTATGAAAATAATGGGTAATCCACTTATTCTTGTTAACTTGTTATGTTTAGGATTAGTTTAGCGTGCATAGTCTCAAAATACCCAGATAGAGAGAAACGTGTAGTAGGCTTATTAAGACTTGTTCATTTCCAACAAGAAGAAGCTATCTGATAACAATCTTTATCATTACACTTTTATCACCCAAAATACCTGTCCTATTAATGGATATAGGGTGTAGCACTAGTACGTCTCATCATCATCATCATTCTCATCAACATCGTCGTCGTCAGCGTCTAAGTAAAAAGTATAAAAACCCAAGAGAAAATAATAATCCGTTCTTACCTTTCCTGTTACAAGAGTTAAAAAGCAATTACGACTCGTCTTCTGATTATCATTTACGAAGGGATCCCCCTTCATCATCATTCTCTCTAGAATTCGTTGATTCCAACAACAATCACAAGAGTTTTTCTAACAATCATCAGCAAGTATTAAATTGTACTTATTATTCTTTTCCTAGTTTATATTCGCCATTATCGGCATCAACTAGTTTTATATCGCGTCAGCATAGTCAACTTTTTACTGTTTAGTTGAACAATCAAGTATAATATCGTACTTACATGTAATCATTTAAAAAACGTTCTCAATTTAATTTCGAACTTATCAATCAGTCAAACAAGTTGTTGTGATTTATAACAGCCAGTCAGTTATCAGTTATTATTTTAGTCAAGTCAGTTGTTATCATCATCATCGTTATTAATATTATTGTCAATATTTTTCTATTGTATCTTGCCGATTATACCGATACCGACTATTTACAACCAGAGAGACTATTTTAGTGTAGAAATTCAACAAGGTATATAAATACATAGGAAAAAACTATAATATTGGTGCAAAAGGTCATAAATAAGTGGACTATCATCAAACTGTTTGTAATTTACTCTGTACATATATATATCTACAACTATATATTATAAAGTCAAAGAAACTGAATATTATAAATTATTATTATAGTTAAGTAGTGAGTAAGCATCCTCAGCTAAATATTATATATATTTTGGTGAAAGCAGCAGCTCGTCTGCTTGCTCGTGTGTATTTTTTTCGTTGTTGGACTCGCTACTTCATCGTCGCCGCATTTTCGATATACTCGTACCTTAAAAAAAGTCGCTACTACAATAATAAGTATACCTACACACGTGCTTTTTTGTAAGTGTGTGCATTTGTGAGCTTCTTTTTATGAAAAGGATCAACAACACTGGCAAAAACATTAGTCACAAAGAAAACACGCCGGATTGACAATTTGACAACGGGTTTTTCCACAATATTATTAGCTGGACTGCCAAAAAACTGCTGTCGTGCAAATTTCGTGTGAGCACGTGCGTGTGTGCTTTTTCTCGTACAATTCTTCTTTCTTTTTCGTCTTGTTGACTTGACTGACGTTATTAGCTGCGGTGGTCAAACTAGTAGTGGATCGATATATAAAACACTGTGAAAGCTCATTCGTATAAGTTACATTATTTGATTTTTACTCCAGTTTGGTTTGTGTATGTACGATTCTGAAATTGTCATTATCTTTATTGCAAGCTAAGATACTAGACGTGTGGGAAAGCTCATCAAAGTACAATAATAATTTTTAGAGAATTGAAAGAAAGAGTATAAGAGTCAATTTTCTTGGACGAAAAGATATATACACAACATATTATTATAGATACATAATATTTTGACAAAAGTTCTGAAAAAAGGTCAAATAAATCCTTCATGGAGAAGAACAGTTTTAACAATTCGAGTGGTGGTAAGCACGCTTATCTAAGCGAGAACACTTTGACTGCCGTGGTGAATCACGGAGGGCTGGGTCCTGGTGGTTGTGACAACGACGACGGTTTGCACGGTAACGGGACTGCGGGAGTGCACATGATGAGGGAGATACCTTCCGACGCAGCGTTCCAAACCAATGGTGGGGCCACCGGTCCAGGAGGATCGAATGACACGGACGAGAATCAGGGATGGGAAAGCAAGACTCAGTTCATTCTGAGTGTGGTTGGCTACTCGGTGGGTCTTGGAAACATTTGGAGATTCCCGTACTTGTGTCAACAGAATGGAGGAGGTCAGTAAAAATATTGACAATAATAAATTATCGCGCATTGTAGTTTATGCTTTCCGGCCTTCTCGCTTAAAACATAAAAAAAGCAGCTTTGCATTTTAAATTCCATTCCATGGTCTTATTTATGCATGCAGTGTATACGAACACGTGCATTTTACATCTTTTCACCAACCATTCATTCAACTGTATTGTATTTATGTGTTTGTGTAGTCGCGTCAGGCAACGAACATGATACAAAGCAGTAGCATCACCGTTCATGTACATACATCACAACTTATAGTCTTCCTGAACATTTCTTTCAATTACATGTCTTACCTTCCACAGCTATTTCGTCAACACTTTTTTGAGCATTCTCTCTCTGTGTGTTACACAGACACGAACAACCAAGATGTGAAGTTCAAGTGAAATAGGAAATTGCCTTTGGCATGATGAAATGACTACCATGCTATGACGAAATGCTGATGGAAATACAATAAACACTTTTTATGTGCAGAAGAGTATAAAGGAAACTGATATATATGAGACTGGTATTATTATTATAGTTAGAGTACTTCGGATAACCTGAACGGGGCGGGTGGTATGGTATATTATGGCGTGTGCATTTTTCACATGAAAGAAGAACAAAGTATCTATCTCGCAAGTCGCAGCAAGCAGCAGTTAAAACAGGCTCGGCAAAAATGCTTCCAACAACATACGCTTATTTTAGCAAAGTCAGTCATAGAGTCAGTCATGTATTCCTTACACCCTCCATTTACTCCAAGCCATTAGTCATTCTCCATTTTATATACGATTTACGACCATTTTACACACAGGCAGAAGAGAAGAACACAAAATTTGAATGAAATGCAGATATATAGAAAAGAGAAGAGATTTTTTTTTGTGAATAGGCAGCTAGCTCGTGGTTCTCTGCTTCTTGAGATAAAAATGTCGCTCGTCTCGTCGTAGCAAAAATCTTTGAGCTTTTTGGAGTAAAACGTAGCATCGTAGAGCGTCCTTTTCTGCCTGCTTCTTGTCTTGATTATTCTGAAGGAATCAGCCAAGAGAAGTAAAAGATACTGACTGACTGAATGACTGCTGCTGATACGGATATACGTATGCTAATATATTGTGCATAAATATACCTACACGGAGCAGCACATATTGCAATTCAATTCCATTCCATAACTAGTCAACTTTTAGTATTAGTGCTGTGCATATATCAAATTACCCTGCTCGTTTGTCTAGGCAAATGGTTGTGTTGTATTACACGAAAATGATAATATGTATTACAACTTTGTTATCAAAGACGCTATAAAAATGGAAGCCATGTGCTTCTTCTTGGAACCTGAAATTATAGAGAATGAAATGAGGTTTTAGTCCTGCTTGGTCATTATACGTGTATTTCAGATTGGCCAGCATGCCATCCCGGCCGGGTGTTGCTGCTTTCATTATCTCAAAAACTGTAATTTGTGTAGCTGAACGCGTTTGGTTATCAAGTAGTAGGTAACCGAAATAAGGAATGCAATATGTCCCCAGTGACGGTGGCAATGGTAATAAAACCAAATGGCGAGATGCGGGGATGCGTGTTTGAAGCACATTTTTACATTAAATTGATAATGCTATTGATACAGTTGAGATGGTACACTGCACAAGTAAGCCATATACCTAGGTAGAATATGAATGAACATTTTGATGGGATTCAGGCTATTATTTTTACGATGACTATGGCTTTAAATTGGAGGGAAATTTTTTGCCATCTTCTCTCACATAGTCTCTGGGTTCGATCGAGTGCCGTATTCCGTACTGTGAAACTACCTGCCACAGAGACTATTAGCTTGGGTTATTGAAATGGGACGAATGTTCGCGTTATTATCATATTGTATAATCATTGATTAACTTAGTAAATGAAACTACCACACCAAAATTATCTGTCAATTTATAAACTAGACATTTTTGTCAATTCTCTGTTTACTAGAATCTTTTTAAACCTCCTTCGATGCTCACGGCTGTATGACAGCAAGGAAAGAACAGTTTGTTTGTTTCATATAATATGGGTGATGCCAAAGAACACTGAAAATGAAACCTTACTAGATATTTTGTATAGAGAAATTGAATGAATCTAAAGAGCTAAAGTTTGTGGTTATACAATTATTATTGGTTTTGTGGTCTATTGATTTTATGTAAATACCCAATAATAACAACCAAAGGATATAGGCGTAATATTTGCGTATGTATTTATCCATACGTAAGTAGTAAGTACCTACTTGTATGCAGAATGCGAACTAATTGGCAGACAGAGACAGAGCTTGTAAGAGTTACGGATTTAGTTTCGTATTAAGTTTTGCATTGAATAATCACATTGTTCAAAGATTCATAATGCATGAATGAGCGAGTGTAATAGTGTAATCTATCCGTACTATTAACTTGAAAGGATTTTGTCTAGGTACATATAAAGTACATATTATGTCAAATAAGCTTGCGTGTTGTGATATGTCCGTATATCTGATTTGGTTTGAAATAGAAATAGGAGAGAGAGAGACGAGAGAATTAATATGTACAAGATGATAGAATGGCGAATTAATTATTTGGGACTGCCTTGTTAAATATGTTCTCGGAAACTTGAATGAGTACACAATATGTCAACAAATGACAATAGAAAGAAGAACGAGAACGAGAGCTGTAGGAATTGATTGAGAAACTTTATGTAGTCAAAGTCTTTACTGAGTAAAGCACCTTTATATAATTCTTTTCCGAATAAAGTGTGTAAAGGGCTCCTGTACTTTTTATTCTATACATTTTGCATTGGCTGTAGGAAATTTTCTGTTCATCTCAAACCCTCAAGGAAAAGTGCAAAGCTTCTATAATAGCTAACTTGTCAATCAAAACGGATCATTATCATTGCACTTTTTTGGATGTTTCCATGTTTATGTTCATATTCATGGTTTTTCCTGGAATTATTCTTTGCCATGACTTCCAATTTAAGTATGACTAACTGAATAAACACACACACATACATGAAATGATTATGTAAACATCGCAAATGCAATCATGTTGCTATAGTATAACACACCCCTTTTTCAGTTCCAAAATGTAGCACACTTCTCTGGAAAGGTAAAAAACCTTTATGATCTCGAGGTAAAATGAACAGTGCTAGAGTAGGTATCCCTCTGTAATCCTGAATCAGGATTATCATCATTATACCCGGATTTGATGCTGCAAAACTTTTTTTTAAATGCAAATTATATAATTCAATTGTATACATGCTTACTGTAAGCAGTTGTAAACAAAAAGGAGATGGGATATTATAGTATTATAAACATGACATCGATTATAAACATAATTTGTCTATAATTAGTACACGTATGATTGTGCTCGTTATTAAATGACGTTTGTCAAAACTCCATACCGTGAGACACGAACAAAGAGCCGAGAAGGACTATGAAATTAATCAAGTTAACCTAACAATGCATAATAATAATTATTGCATATCTAGACATCAAAGCAAACCAGTGTTATTGTCATGTCATGTCATTATCGGCAACAACAAAGATGAGTTCATTGGATTAAAGATGTTGACAAAATCGCAATAGAATAAACGCTGCAAATATGTCATTTTAATGGTGATGTCTAATGTCGTCTTCATACAATCATATTAACTGCGCAGTATTTTTGTGGAAATGTGGGCAATGCGGAGGTTTCATTTTCCGGCGAGTATAGCATGCTACTTCCATATTTTGTCGTTTGCCGGTATGAAATCAAAATCCTGTGTCATTTCATTACAAGTTACATCGACCGAAAATGATAGGGACATGTGGTTTTTCCTTTCCTCTGGAGATCAATTAAATCCATAAGGATTTCTTCCGTTTGTTCCGAGAAACGAAAGTGAAACTTAAATGTTTTTTCCCCAATATTCTATGTCGACCTTCGCGTCACGTTTGCCTTTTGTTTTCCCAAATCTTCCTCCTCCCTTTATCCCATTACTGCATTGTTCCTTTTCCAGTTTAATTATCGTTCCGAGAACCATATGAAAATGGACCAGGAGTAAAAGAATATGTAAGCCTGCAAAACCACCGCGCTCTTCAGCTTTCACTATAAGTACAGTTCGTGACCAATCATGCGGATTCAAGATTCTAACCCATTCATTCAAAAAGGCTTGTTTGATCTTGAAAATGTGCCCAGCCATACTAGGGTTGCGGGGAACACTAATAGATTAAAGATCGCGTAAAAATGGCGTAGTATTTTGTATGCAGGAAAAACTGAATCCCTGCCAAAAAACTTCCCAGGCAAGACATAAGGTACAAATTCAGTATAAATAAAAAAGAGAAAAAGCTCATAGGCAAATGATAGAAGAGATATAATCTTTCTCTCTCTCTGCAAAAGTTTCCAAATAGTAGAGAATGGGGAAAATTACTCCCTTTTAAACTCTGAGCATCTTTTTTTCCTTTGAAAAGAAGAAAAAAGCTTGAATGAACATAAGAATCGTGATGATTTGATGAATAGATGATTGGAAGAGCAAGAGAAACCCAGCTGGTTTCTCTAGATTAAATTTTCAAGGCTGTTAGTATCCACGTGCAAAAAGGTGCATGATTTCTGAGATTTTCTGTGTACACTTGTGCACATCATTACCGAAATCAACTACCTACCTCCACGATGACATGGAGAATATAAAGTGAAAAATGTCGTGTCCTGTTACACTTGGAGTAACTGCAGACCTATATGATCTTACCCGACTGTAAAGCAGCGCAATGAATGAATGGCTAGGAAAAATCTCTCAAGAGAGCTATCTAGATTTGCACACGATGCCCCATTTCTGCAACAAAACACTCTAAACTGTAATATATATTCTAAATTCTAACCCTATAAGCATCTCTGCAAGAGTCAGTAGCAACGTTTTTATTAGCACATAATGGAGAAAGTGCGGCTGCAATAAACAGCCCCACACATCGTTACGGTTTAAACACTGGCAAATATTAGTACATACATTTATAGGAAAGTATAATATTTGCACCATTTCGCAAACTATAGATATACTTTTGGTATGATACTACTGGAAGGCACATCACATCACCTACAGCAAGCAAAACTTATCATATGATCATGATCGTCATCATCATCGTCATTTCCCTTTGGCACGCTCACTACCCCGCAAAGTAAAATATAACCTTACCACACCACCAACACACAAAACTAAAACTTGCACAACAGCAGCACAACCATTGCAACGGAAGAAGGACGCTCGTGTATATTACTTTCAGTCTTAGTGAGCATTGTTATATGGACGTGGAGAAACTAGGAACTATTACAGAAACTTGGAACAATGTAGGTTGCATAAGCAAATATATCGATTCTACCTACTTCCAAACTGTATTTGTGTTGTGATAATGATCATAATGCGAATAAAATCGGTACAAGAACGTCTTCAGCAGAGCAAACTTTTTCCTCGTGCTATACTCTTGAGATTCTATTCGCTGGTCGGTTGAATAGATAGATTTAATTTCATTTTGCAAATTAGATCCATCCGTTCACTTCCTGTTTCATCATCACTACTACGATAGGAATACATATAAAGTTTATAAAAAATATTAACCGGAGTATTGTGTAAAGATGCTTCAAACTGGGAGTTCTCGCCACATCAACTTGCTACCACGACACGGCAAGCAAAAGTATATTCCTGTCGTAAGCTTACCCATATCTGTAACTAGATATTATGTATGTCATATTGTCATACAACTACGTTTTTACCGGAGAGAATACCATTAGAAAATGAGATGGGCATAATGATAATCTCCGTTGACCTTGATGAAAATCTGAATGGCTTATCTAGAGAATAAACTAGAGAAAGGCATGCAAACGATGAAGACAAAATTAATTATTGGAAATGAGTCAAAAATTCTTCGTTGGGCTGTCAGCATCAGCCGCGGATACGATAACAATATCAGGAGAAAAAGTGGAAGGTCTTAATGGCGAAGAAAGGGTGAAGATCATCGTGTTCAATTTGATGCGTCAACCAACTTTTAACAACAACGAAAGAAAAAGCAAACTAAACCACCGAACAAACAAGGCTGGCAAATGACACCAGCGCGCACCACAAGCACACATATTTGTCTGGCGACTTGTCAAGTCCAAAAGTCCTCTATGAATTAGGTGCTGTTGCGATGCGAAATCGCGAAAAGAAAAAAAACCCATTATTAAATACGTACCTAAATACCACATACCATGTCAGACTAATGGCTTGTAAGTTTGTTGTAATTAAGGAGACTACAAAGCCAGTAATAACAAAGCGAGTTTTTAGAACACCTTTTTGTAGCCATCTTCGTTTTCTTTGATCGCGATCCCCTATGCTCCTCCACTTCACTTTTCTTTCCTTCTTCTTTTCCTTTGTCCTTTACATGTACGACCAGGTTACCTTGATCCTTTTGAACTTGTTCCTTTTTTGTCAAGTCATCATAATGTCCCGAGGGCAAGTTCAAGTAAGTAATTTCCATTTTGCTCCGTTCCTTCTGCAAATTGTTCCCGTTTTAAATAAATGAGCCAGAAAGAAAGAGTGTCTGGCGAAAAGTAAAAAAAGTAATAAACTTTTTTCCTCGGTCTCTCTCTCTCTCTGCAAAACTCAGAAATGAAAAAATGAATATAATGGATAGAATGCCAGGCAATAAAATAGCATTCGGAATGTCTGCAGTTGAGAGAAGTAATAATATTTGTAATGATATGTGAAGTAATAATATGTAATGTACTTTGTGGTAAAAATGGTAACATTTATCTTCCTTGTTCCAACAGTCTGTCATATAATATTCCTGCTTCTGAGAAGTAAGAAGAAAGGGTTGAGAGTTTTTTGAAGGCCGTTCAACATTCTTGAGAATTCGGAAGAAGAAAAGTGGAGCCATTTCGCTTGCAATTCTTTCTGTCTCAGATTTTACGCAAAACTTTTTGTTAAATTAGTTCGTAACTCACTGTGCATACTAAAATGGGGTTACATAATATCCTTGTCCCTTGATCCACTACTACTATCGAATGGCGGATAGATGAAAGTAAAAGAGAAAAATCTTTGAATTATTTTCCACTCGGTCTCCGTGAACTGGTGTAGACTAGACATCATTCATGATCAAGGGCCAACACCATGCCATGCATAAAAGCACGATTTTTCACCGTCAGCGTCATCCTTCCCCTTTTACACATATCTACATACACATTTACCTACATGTTTTCTGGGAATATGTTTTCTACATATTCTGCATTATGCAGTTCAGATGCAATTGGTGTTCAAGAAATGCAATGAGGGGTCACAGAAATGCATCTATTGGATTGAGTTAGGTCACGATAATCAAGTTGTTGGTTGCGAAATCACAGAGCGGTAGTATGTAGTTATTATTTACAATGAGAAACAGCTAGCAGCTGTATGAAGAGTAGTTTCGGCAGAAACTATTTTGAGAATTTTATACACGAAATACAACCCACCTAACAAGAAATGCAGATTAAAAAGGGTTTAAGAAAGTCAAGTGGAGTGTCAAATGTCAGGTATTTATGTGCTGATTTTTAAGCAATGCCTCAAGGGTAATCTGTTGTGTAACTTTCAAGGGAACGAGTAGTTTAGAATTCACAAAGTCATTATCACAGGATTAGGAGGAACAGAGCGCATCAACTGAAGCATGGGAACAAACTTGCGAAGTTATTCAAAAGAGAAAAAGGGCAAGTTTATCAAGAGTTTTTCATCTACTCACCTATGTACCTATATTTTAATGGCCTGCATACTAATGTCGCACATTTTTACATCTATCTCGGCAACAGTCGTATCAGCATTTTGTTAACTGTTTTTGTGGTTGCTTTCTTCACAGCCAAGAGGAGAAAGGGCAAGAGTATTGTTAGCTATGAGGGTAGGATGCAAAAAATAAATATTATGTAAATTGCTTTTCAATGATGCGAAACGACGAGATTAGATATTAGATAGAAAACTTGAATGAGAAATGTGAACATGAATACGCATGAGGAAAATTTTGGTAGCTATTGCTGCGCTGCGACTCGTTAGAGAAATCTACAGCAGCAAGAGCTCACCTCTTAAAACACACAAGTCCCAGAGCAGTACTTTTTACAGGACAAATTACTTTTGAAAAGTACATAAAATTTCCATGTCATATAAATAAGCCTGCTACAACTTCTCGGATAGTTAAGCTTCGGCAAAAAGTGGCGTCAGGGAAAGGATAAAAAGACGGAGAATGGAGAACATTCAATATTCATATAAGACATTACAAGGAAAATGCATAAGTTTTTGCCGTAATAAAACTTTCAATTTGTAGGGAATACTTAAGCTGAAATTATATCATAGTTGACATTCGCAGTTTAAATGCTTCTTTATATTTGTTAAATGTAATGTGCAGCAGTGGAGCGTTGATAAAAAAGGCGATGAAAGGCGGTAGACTGACTGCGCAGCTGGTGGAATGCAAAAATAAGCTAGCATAATTAATTTTTATCGACCTTTGAATACGCTGATATTCATGCAAAATGCATTCTGCCATTTAGTTCATCTTATTTTTTAGCATCCAGTTATCGTTGCCTATGTTGCAGGCGCAAACTTCAACCATCCGCATCTTCGTTTTTCCATGGTTTGTACAAATGTAAATAGGGAAGTTTGTTTTGTGAAACTAATATGGCAATTTCCCCAACTTTGAGACTTCCCTTGTGACTCGCGATAAAGATGATGACGTGAGATGGACGTTTACTTTAAGGAACTTGAAAAACCTCTCCATTTAAATTCTGGAGGATGAAAAAATATAAAAATTGCACTGGCGCCATTACATACTCTCTTTGATGTTTTGAGGCAAATGAATGGCAGACATTACTAGAAATTTTATAAAACTAGAGAGAAAATACTTTAATTCACTCAAAATGTAAGGTTTATTTGAGATACTTTGATATGTCAGTGGTGGTAGCGGTAGATGTTTAGGATGTTTTACAAGATTTATTAAAAATACGTTGAATCTTTTCGATCCTCAGCGTTTGATCTTCGTCTGGTTGGTTTCTCACTCTCTGGTTGACTCCTTTTTATAAAAGAAGTAACGCGGTTGTGTTGTGACATTAGTGAGAAAGGGAAAAAATACAGAGACGCGGGTTTTAAAATAACTTTTTCGGAAAGAGATTTTTTTTGCATTTTCATACAAAATATATTTTCATCTCTGAAGCTGTTACAGAAGGATTAGTAAATACTAAATATAAACATTGTATATACACATACACACACTTGCTGTCATTTACATTAAGATCCTTTGAAAGTACTTTGTCGTAATAACGTCGATGTCGCTTCTTCCTTTTCATTTTCAGTTATTTCAACTTAGCCAGTTATAAGCCGTTCTCCTTTCTTGAGCGAAACGCAAGAGAGGCGATATTATGCTCAGCGCCATTCCTCTTCACACGAAGAAAGCTGAATTAGTAGCTGAATTGCATCGTCGTCATTTATAAACCCAAGCAGTACAAACAAAAGGCATGCATATTTTATACGAGAACAAGAAATGCACGCTCATGAAATTCTGTCGTCGTGAGAAGAGTTTCAAACTTATTAACAGTACGTGTGTACGTGGTTGCTTTCTGTATGGAGAATTTGAGTATGTACACATTTTTTTTAGCAAAATCAGCAAAAAATCTGTCGTGTTTATCTTGGATAATTTCTTGTGCATTCCTTCTCGCACTCATTATTAACAGGATTGTGAAAGCATTGGAAGCATGAGAAGGATGACATTATATTGGGACATGTAGGAGTGTACCGTCAGTATTTGTACGATAAGTGGAGTGAGCGTCGAAAGTATAATGATGATAATAATATTTATTACAAAAAAACCTTCATGTATTTATTTGCAGAGATTGTTGGAGTACTAATGCGTGGAGATGAGATCCAGCAGGAGAAACGAATGAATTGACTCTTGACTCAAATATGGCGTTGAAAACAAAAGTGCTATGTTTATGTTTCTAGTAACATTACATTTATACGTAAACTGTGAAAGAATACGTAGTGTCTCTCCCGTTCATTAGCTTATATATTCTCGGAGGATGTATATGTAGTACGGTTAACTACCGGAGATTTGCTGTGATAAGAACGGCACGTCGACTTTTTCGTAATCGTTGATTAGCAAGGCTACTGGAATTGGGAGTGTGACAGTAGGTGAGGTAATGATTTCGGGAGTTTTTATTTGTGCAATGATTCATTCGGTTCCACTTCCACTATCATTATGTAGAATACAATCGTACCTACTACCATTTATTGAACAATAAATTAGATCATTTTAGGAATAAATATATACCTATTTGTTAATACTTTAGCGTTTTTGTCGAATGACAGGTTCTTTTGCATGGTCCCATGTCCCATCCGATGAATCATTCAAGAATATCATCCCATTGGATTAGAAATATTGCATAGGTAGGCATTTAGTAAGGATTGACGTGCGGTAAAAAATCGGATCTAACCATGCAAAAAGGAATATGTAGTTTCTTCGTAAAATATGTAAATACAAATATACGTCACAATTAGACACGAAGCCCCACAAAGTATATACATATGCATGTACTTAGCTAGAATAACGGTGTGGGAGGAAGTGTTTCGTCCTTCCGACAAAACTTTGTTTACTTTCAATTCGATCTAACAACCACTGCCTACATTATTGTTTTGTAGAAGATATTCATGCACCAAATGTAATGAACAAACTTTACGATTGCTTGCAGTTGACATAAGTAGGTCTTGAGTGAAATGAGCATCATTTTAGGATGGCAAAAAAATAATAAAAGTAATCTGACACTGTTGTTCTTCCCACGTGAAAATATTTTTCTCGTATTATTCCATAATAATCATGTATAGGTATACATTTTCTTGTACCAGGAAAGGGTCACATCACAATACCGTAAAAGAAGTATTTTTATATTGTATAAACTTTTAAACTTGGGTATTCCAATAAAATGTGAAGCAATTGAAATGAAAAAGTTTTTCATTTTGTGTTGTCCACCAGCAAGCATCGCGAGATTTAAAAAGTTTCGTACTTAAAAAACAACTTTTTTTAATGACACGCCTTTATTTTTTCGAAAACGCCTTGGTGTGGTCCAATAAACAGCGCCGAATGTCAACCACCTCACTGTATCTTTTTCCATCGTCGTCATTTAAACTTTTTTGTTCACAAAAGGAAGTACCATTTTATTCTTCACTGGTTGTACATGTAAACAAACGATAGGCAGAAAAATTAGAAACAAGATAATTGCAACAACGGTATAAACAAACAAAGGAATCGAATGGCTTTTGAAAAGGGGAAGCTGCTTCAGGCATAATTGCGTTTCTATTTCTGTACCATACCTTTTTGTACCGGCACAATTGCTCATCTCCATTCTCTCTACCACCTTTTCATATGCAAATTCCACATTAGCACTTACCACTCACTTTGTTTCCAAAAGGACAAAGTGCAAGTGCAAAAGTTCCATAAAGGGCAACCTCTCCGAAAACAATGGGATATATGATATCAATATTGTATAGTCGTATATTATGGGTACATACTTTCACATTTATCTCGGGCTTCAGTCTGCCAATTCCATTTAAATTGGGTCTTAAAGTATACGCTGCTCCACTGAACATGCTGATGCATCAATCACATCACAAGGGGATCATAACTCAACCGTTTCATGTTGCTGATATGATGAAGCCGTGTGGCCATGTTTCTTCGCTTCGCTTGTTTCGCTCAGATGTCGAGCATATCCCTCCACCACCTCCAAGATAATATTGACGATGGTAATATAAATCCTTCAAGGAGAAAAGACAAACACTATAATATTTTGTACGATACTGCGAACACGATGAGCGAACACAGTTTAGTGGCGCATTTAACACACACACGGCATTACTAATGGAAGCAGAACAAAGTTTTTGTTTTCTAATGATAACATGTGTAGTACATTCCCATTAACACGGCGTTATACGACATTCTTCAACAGCGAATCCTTTACAGTGTGCAAAAATATATAAATAAATAAATGCAAGAAGGATCATACACGAGCATCATCATCACATTGCTTCCACCACCGTCATCATCATCTCTGTCGCCGTCAGCTCTCCTTTCTCTCTTGCCTTTTCACACTACTTGTTCAAAGCGTTTTGCGGAAAGTACGAAAAAAAAAATTTAGAGCAGCGCCTGCATAAAAGTCGCTGTAGTTGTGTAGTAAGTAATGGATGCGAAATGATGGCAGTGGTATACAAGGCAGCTCGCTGCTGAAAGTTGTGTTTTGTGTCGCGGTTGCCATTTATAGTCCCCATACATTTTCCCTTGCTGTAGTCGCACAGTCACCCAATAACTTTCTCGTTTCACAAGCCGTCAGTTCCAATCTGTAAAGCTGTGATTGTTTTTTCTCCGAGTCTTCCCTGCATGTAATATGCAATGCTACTAATACACAGTTACATGCATGCATACCCAGACATATCACCATTCTTGAACAGATATAAGAGAAATGGCGAATCAAAAACATCAAATTTATTTTTTGAGTGGTTTGAAAAAAGCTTGAAACTTTTTATTTATTTATAAAACTCCATCTTTTTTATTTATTCAGTGAGAATTGTCAAGCGAAGTGGTAAATTTTGACCTGATATGTAGACATGTTGGACGGAACAACCACGTGAACTCGACGTGATACATGAAAGAGCAGTTCGTAGTTTGAGCTTGATTTGTCTTTGAACTGTATTCCTTTCCCTACTCTACTTTCCCTGATCTTTCCATTTTGTGCAAAACTTGACAATAATAATTATGTATGTATCTGTGATAAGTATTATGCATGAGGCAGAAAAAATGATGATGATGACACAAAACAACAAAAACAATGTCACGCCTATTTTCGGAGAGTAATGGTTGGTAATAATGACATTATAGATGACGGCGATAAGAGCATCAGCGAAATGATGATAATGGTGATAGTGATGTTGTTGTTGATGTTTATGAGAAAATTGCTGTTGATCGATAAAAGCTGTACAGGGAAAGTGCTTGTCACCCTTTCTTCCTTTTACGGGGGAATGCATTTTGACTTATGTACATTAACAAAGCACACTGTTATTTAGGTTTTGGGAGTAGGTGTTTGTGTTTGTTGTGGAATTTTTGGAGTACCGTTTTATAGAGATTTTACTTGGGTGCGGTGACGCAAGTGTTCATTTTAAAGGCAAGAAGAGAAAGCATTTTTGTGGCCGGATAGTGTTGACATGAAGGAGTTTACAAAACTATTTTTGTAGTGATTATGTTAACTTTGCTGCTATAATTATGAAAGGCACTCTGAGAGCTTCTGTGCCAAAAATGTAACTTGCTCATGTGTCGAGGCGGCGAGGCTTTGTATTGTGGGTGGCGGCTTATATTATTCTACAAAACTCCCTTAAGAGATTCACTTCACGTCATCATAATTATCATTATCAAGAAGGATCGTAATACATTATGTCCGTACAAGGTTGCATAAATCACATATGATATTAAAGTGATAGAGACGAGACGAGAGAGATTATGACATTAACTCGCAAAATATATGGTTTCGCGGTTTTCTTTGTACTCATTCTTTAATTATGATGGAGAGGAATGGCAATGATGCGATTAGGAAGAATGCTGCCAGATCCCACATTTCTGTGGCTTTATTTTTTCACCTTTCGCATTTACATTCAATGCTAACTTGTCTAATTACGTCTTTTGTTGCACATGGAAAGCCATGTGATTTCATGCCACAACATAACCACTCAACTCAATCTTAATAGGCACGACACAACATTGTATTTGTAATAGTGAAAGTGAATATAAATATAAGTGAAAATATAAAAAGCACATATAGGGAAACCAGCACATAAAATGAAGAAATAAATTCCTATGCGTGGGCTTCAAACTTTTGTTTATTGAGTCAAAACAATGGTTGTTGAAATGAAATTAGAATGCTGGAAGAGTGTTTAGTGAAAGTTCAAGCGGACACGTTGAACTATGCATTGTATATTCCGTGTGGTTGATACCGTTCATAAATGCGTTCCTAAAAAACGACTAACCAAAGTAGAGATTGATGTAGTTATTTCAGGATAACATTTTAATACGCCATCATTGTTTTGAGAGATACGGGCTTGCAATATCAATACACACAACACACCATTACGCAATACTAAATACTAACTCCAGAGATTTAGAGCGCCTATTTTCTTCCTCATTCGTATCTCCAA
Organism: Sinella curviseta; assembly: GCA_004115045.4. Lineage (NCBI taxonomy): Eukaryota > Metazoa > Arthropoda > Collembola > Entomobryomorpha > Entomobryidae > Sinella > Sinella curviseta. Next base: position 35,631,375 of record CM023201.3, read on the forward strand.
TTTAAATCCTGTTACACGGTCCGGATCGTTGCTCTCCGCTAACATATTTAAGCACCCTAATTCCACCGATCAATAGTTCACTTTCATACTTAGCTGCGCAGAAAAATCAAAACCCGAGCATTATACTGTGAGAGAAAAAATAGGGCCCTTGTATTTACACTGTTATATATTAAGCAATATTGAATTATGCTATTTGTTCATTCACACCTTTATTTCTTATTCATTCATGCAGGGAAAATGCAACCAAATTTGGTTTCCTTCCTTCATGCATTCCCTAGAAATGCCTTTCTTTTCATGCTTTCTCACGCTATTTTTACCACTGCCAATAATTCCTTACGGAATATTGAGCAAATCAGTAGAATGATATGGGCTACCACCTAATTTAGCCGAATAATATGGTGCTACGTCTTTTTGGTTTGTGTCGGAGCTTTGTAACTGGAGTTTACGGTATCATTTTCTTTTCTGCTACATATCCAGTGGGAATATTTTGATTGTGGCCACCACTATCGCACTACTGCTCATGCATGTGAACGTGACAATTGGAAAATCAATACAAATATAGGAAATTGGCTAGGATTTTATCCAATCCCGCATATCAAAATACTGCAAACATTTCTCTCTCGGAATTTTTGACGTCTTCAAATTGATCGCCGTCATCATACGATGCGGAAGAAAATTCCTAAAAATGAAAACGATGTTGTTGTGATTTTGGATTTTCCTTCTCTTCTGAAGCTTTCTCTCTACTTCTTGTTTTTATTTGTCAGGAAGCATTACTTCCTCTAAAAGGTCGAGACAATATGTCAATATCCGAAAATAACCCTTACAGTTGCGATCGGCTTAAAACGACAAGATGGGAGAAAGTTGAGTGAGGCGTGTGCATATTTAAATCCATCTTATTTTGCTTGAGGGACATATCACATGCCATGTTTGAGCTGTCAAGTGCTTCTCCATGTAAATCTATCATTGTAATGTACGGTATTTTTTATACGAAAAGTGGGATCGATGATCATACTTCAAGTCTGGCATTACTTTTGCATTAACCATTTATCTTCATTCTTGCATTTCTTCACACGTGATTCTTGTAAATATCATTGTTGTAATTCAATTATAAGAGAAACAAAAGTACGTGAAGGCAAACATTGGATGAAGATTTTTGTTTGCAATTCCAATTTCCAACACCTCTTTCATCTGAGTGGGTTTACAAAACTTTTGCACATGAAACAAACTTGCAGGTGAAAATGAGGAAGAATGAGAGTACAAGGTAACAACTTTGTCGATCTTGAACACTAGGCTTCCTTCCTGCACTTCTTCTAACCTTTACCCACTTTCTCCTTTATAAGAGTAAATAATGTGCTTTTAGAGAGCACATTGAATGATAAATCTAAGGGGCACCCAAGGGACCCTGTTTGTGCATGTTTGTACGTGCACTTTATATTATGGCAGTCATTTTAGATTGATGTGTGACCTTTTTACTTTGTTCGGATGCTACACTGATGCTGCGAAAATTACATATTAGGATTATGATGATAGCTGTGGTACGTCCTACATGCACAACAAAACAAGGTCATTCAAGAGTAAATACATTTTGCATTAGTATCTGTACATGTTTATGAACATGTACATTTCACTCCTCCACTACACTTCAAAAGTTTTATACAAAATGATCGGGAGACAGTGAAACCACAACCAAACCACCATGTAAATGAAATTAACTGGAGGCTGAAATACTGAAGTTGAAAACTTCGAGACGAACGGGTAATTTTTCATCAAGGCAGAGAGAGCACTACAACGCAGACTGTTAGACTGTTCCCACTACTGTCTCCTCCACTAACTTTCGACAATGTCATTTTATATCCGATATCCTTCCTACATTTCAACGATAATGCCAGTATTAACCACAAATACGAAACGTGCTTGCCATAATAATACTTGACCCTTTATTCCATCAAGGGGAAAATATTAAGTGGGATTTTGTTGTAATTTTCTGAAATGAAATGGCTTTTTGGAACAAGTTTCAGACCTCAGCGTACACTACACTGTAGTGACTACAGCACAACAAAGCAATATTATGCTTTCCGTGTCCAACTAGAAAGATTACTTTGTATTTTGTTGTCTCTCATGTTTTAACAAGGTGGTAGTGGTATAGAAAATCTCAAGAGAATTATTGGAACAACTCGGGAGACTTCAGGTAGGTTGATGCGACCTTATGGAGTAGAACTGAGAAAAAAACCCATTTAATTTGGCCATGAAAACTAAATCATTTTTTGTTGTTGCTCTTGTGTATATACTGTTGACATTATGCATAGTACTTATGTTCAGTTAGGCACATGTCTGGCTTAAGTGGTGGGAAAAGGTAGGCCGTCAGTGGCACACTGGCTGTATGGGCAGCAGAGTGAAAGTAAGAGAAATGCGAGTCTCGTTTGTGTTGTTACATGCTTGTGTATTTACATGGGTAGTTTATCTCTGCACCTTAGTGATGGGAATCTGATATTAATATCAGAAAATTTTCTGATAAATCTGATCTGATCCTGATCTGATCTCGTATCAGATCAGATCTGAAGTCATTTTGATCAGATCTAATATCAGGATTTTTAATTTTATATCAGATCAGAAACCAAGTCCATGTATCAGAAAATATTCTGATCTACGTTTTTTTATTTCCCATCTCAATGGCGGCAAGTTTTGAGTTCAGAGGCCAACCAACCCAACTACACAAACATAAAAATTACAAGCTGCAAGCTTTACGCACCGTGCATTCTCAATTCTACTGACGATTTTGAGACTGACTTTATTATTATTGAAAAAGTCCATCCAAGTCCCCGTAGTTAATGCATTTCGCTCCAAATAAGCGTATTTGACAGCTTCAATCAGTGAGAAACCAAGTGGAGTTTACTCCAGAATTGTCGTTGCAACATTAATAGAATGTGTTGTAGCTGAAATAATGTCGCCAAAGGGGGGGGGAAGAATTCTATCATTGGCTTGATCATCGACGCAAAAGTATTAAAGCGATCCGTTTCAGATCTCCAATCGTTGATAAGACCGATTTATCGTTTACTTAATTGGTGTGACAATGAACATCTGTGCAAGTGTACTCTTTGAAAGTATGCGAAATTAACTAAATTTACTAAAGTATTGTTTATTAAAATAAATTTAATGGCGCAGTATGAGAACTGAAGTCTAAAGTACTAATTAGCTTTTTCTCTCTCTATCTGACACCATTCTTCAACATCATTATCAGTACGGATCTGCGACTTAAATAAACATTTTATAGACAGTTTAGACATTAACTGCCGAGTCTGCCAACTGAACCTTTTTAGCACTTAAAACCTGGATTAAACGTAAAGATTTCAAACCTAGTGAAAGGGGATTTATAAAGCTGTCAATTGGAAACATCATTGACCTATGAAAAGCTGATTCAGCCGTCGAACCTGCTAAATGACATTCTGGGCGGTTCGGTACAGTTCAAATGTTAAAGCGGAACATTGAGGATAATGTATCCCAGAAGTAAAATTTAGCAAATGTTTAGGCTATACTATGTTGGAATTAATTTCATACTCAGTGGAACATTCAGCACAATGTATCACAGAAGTTTAATTTAACTAATCTTTAGGTTATGCTTTCTTAGAATTAACACATTAATTTCAGTGGAGCATTCAATAGTATACATCCCAGTGGGTATTTACTTTAGTTTAATTACTGTACTGGAGTAAATATAACGTAATATTGTAATAACAGCTGTTATCAGAAGAGCTGTTATAAAAGTTAATTAAAGAATTGGTTAGCCTCTCAAATTTTAATAGAAGTCTTTCGAAGTTTTTCGGTCTTCCATAGACGACATGAACATTTTACAAATATCAGAAAATTCTGATCTGATCCGGATCTGATCTGATATTTTCTGATATATCAGATCAGACCAGAATTCATATCAGAATCAGATATCAGATCAGAGATTTCAAAATACCATCAGATTTATATCAGAAATTTTGGATCAGATCAGATCTATTCCCATCACTACTGCACCTACATTGGGAGGATATACAATTTTATAGCTATAAACTGACATTTAATAGTCCTCTGGAGTTGGAATGTGTTTTCCCCTTGGGAAATGAAATAGGACGTTCAGGTACCATCTCACATTATATTGATATAATTTTATAGGCACGTAGTAGGAATGCATGTGGCTTGTTTCAGTCGCATAAAGTTTTACTTTTTTTAAACAGATCCAGAGAGTATTTTTCCTCCAGCTTTTCGTTTATTGTACCTACCCTATATTTTGTAAGGACATTTGGTCCAGTGTAGTACGTTCATTTAGAATGCAGTGAGTACTCGAAAAGAGTATAAACGAAAGGGCCAACGATATTGGTTTTATCTCTTTTGCCGTTGCTTATGCTGCCGTGTGTGTGTACGTCCTCATTCTTGAAATTTTTCGGTGAACTTAATTGTGCAGCAGCCTGGAACAGACTCGGTTTCGGTTTATGAATGTATCCAACTACTTTATACAGATAGACGACAGTATATTACATAAATGAAATACAATTACAACTGAAGCACTGCAAAAACAACACACAAAGTAAATACAACATTTTGAATATAAATGAATTGCGTCAGTATGAGGAGTAGGGCGAGAGAAAAACAAGGAGAAAACGTTTTTTTTTGGTTCGGGTGCCACTTCAGAACTGGTTTGATTTGGCGTGTGTAGTCATTTGTTCCAATTTGTACTGCCGTGGAACCTGCAGCTGTCGATACGACATGCATAATAAAAACATACATAGAGACGTAAATATATAAACTGCCTACTAACTAAAGTTACTATCATTCATACATATAGGTTAAGGCGGCATGTTCTATTCATACTGTATCTTCTTCGCTCCTGACTTACCTGAAACATTTATATAGCAAAAAAATACTGCGTTATTTCTTCAGTTGTTTGTTGGGTGATGAAAGAAGGACAAGAGGGTTGACGGGTGTACAGGACGTGGACAAGCTTAATCCGATGTGGTGCTATTTAACTTTTGGTGAAATGATGTTGACTGAGGCATGGGAATCTATGAAGTGAATATAGGGATTTGTCATTGTGATGATATGATGTATTTAGTGAATGGATACATATTTCATGAAGTACTTTGTGCTCCTGTAATGGTCTCGAGAACCGGAACACGTCAGGAATATCCAGGTTTCGCGTTCCAATGATGACAACATGACATTTTTGCAAGGTTTCTTGTATGTCCTTCGCTTGCTACACAAACTCAAAGGTTCTACAGAGAAACATGGTCGCTTATGATTGTTTGCTTGGCGTTGTCGCAAAATGGAATGGAAATTTAAAATGCATGAGGTGGCCTGAACACAGCTTGCTTGACATTGCTATATACTGCTTGACTATGATAAGCATTTTATATTATTTATTCAATGAATTATGAAATGGGCATTAAATGTTGTTGTATTTGTGTTTTGTAGGTGCTTTCCTGATTCCTTTCCTGATCATGGTGATCATTGAGGGCGCACCTCTTCTTTTGATTGAGCTCGGCATTGGTCAGCGGCTTCGCCAAGGCTCTTTGGGTACATGGAACATGATTCATCCCTCAATCGGAGGCATCGGAATCGCAAGTACAATCGTTGCCTTCCTCGTTGGACTTTACTACAACGTTATTATTACCTGGTGTTTCTTCTACCTGTTTAATTCCTTTAGGGTAAGTTGTAACAACGAAGCATTTCATTCGTACAAGTTTACTTATTGATTCATCAGAGTAGCATCAACATGCCACAATGTGTCTGTAGCCTACAAGCATAGACGATGACGACTCGGCGAAAACTTTCCAAAATTAGCTCACTCAACGTAATGAGTTGCGTATCTGTAAATAATTTAAGCTCGCCAGCATTCCAACATCGCGCAATTTATTATCCCGTTCTAAATTATATTTTCATACTGTCATAAGTTATGGGGTAATTCTTTGTTAGCACCTTTCACCTTTTTGTTCTGTTCCAAGGTTAGGGATTTCCTACGTAATTCATAACATTATTCTAGATATAACCGACTGCTTTCTCATCCTGACTAGTTTTTCCCTCTGTCCAAACCAGCGCACATGATGGGATGCTCCGCTTGCCCACAGTTACTATTAAATGAAAATGATATACATCATCACAATAGTGAAACGAGCCAAAAAAGAAAGAATGAATCGATATGAAGTCACATTACTATGAACTACGTCATGTTTAGCTATGTATGCACATGCAGTCGGGTTTACACAGCCCACACTATATATCGTAGCGTGAGTCATGACCTCCTCCAAGGAAAAGTAAATCGCGTGTCAGCGTGTCAGAATTTTATTAAACTTGCATGTTTCTTTCATGTCTAGGCTATGTATAATACATACGTATGGCTTTGTTATATGAATACAAGTAAAATTTACACAATTTCTTTAATACTAAATACTGTGCCATGTACGGCTGGGAGCAGACGTATGATGTTGAGTCACATTTTAAACTGTTTATTAATAGACGAATGTATAAATATAGATAGATAAGTAGCTATTATTAATATCAAATATAAAAGCTTTCGTTTTACAGAAGTTAGGTATATGACAGGCATCTACTTTAATATTTAGTATTAAAAATGTTGTTACCCATTCATGAAGCATATAATACGCTTTCAGCTGCGCATCTTCTCGTTTCAATAAGGTTGTAAAAATGTTTGTAATGATATATTCATTCATTAAATGACAACATTTTTCACAATCCTGGTCTTGTTCAAGACGAAGAACAAATTCGAAGGTTAATGATCGTTCAGGGAAAACATGTAAGATTATCCCTTTTCCTGTATGACCAGTCTGGAAAAAGTTTTTCTTTTCCCCGAACGAACACTTTTCCTTTTCCTGCCGAAAGGATTGTCTTGAAATCTGGTGAAGCCCTGATTGATCCAGCTATATCAAAGTTTTTACATGAGTTTGCACTATAAGTGTGGAGTATACAAACACAAATGAATTTGTACATGATTTCAAAGTATTTCCTTATAGCGTGTGCAAAATCCAAAATTTATTTCAGGAAATGATAACATAAATCTTGAACATGGGGGAAAGTGGCATAAAAACGTACATTTTACAGAGTAGATCGGCTTCAGTAAATCTGGCGGATTTAGATTGAGAAACTGTTGTTAGCTACTAATTCATTTGATATTTAATTTGATCCTATTCATTTACTTTGTCTGCCATGTTTACAGAGCGAGCTACCTTGGGCAAAGTGTCCAATGGAGGATGGGCCAAATGGCACTTCGATAATTGTTCCAGAATGTGAAAAGTCCTCGGAAACAGCGTACTTCTGGTACCGGCAGGCTCTCGATATCTCACCGTCTATCGAAGAAACAGGCGGAATCAAATGGTGGATGCTTCTCTGTCTTCTGCTCTCCTGGTTTGTCGTCTACTGTATCATTATGCGTGGTGTCAAGTCTGCAGGAAAGGTATAATAAACAAAAGGACCTGTCGACAACTCGCATTAATTGAGTTACAAGAATTACTCGTAGAAAACGAAAAGTAATTAATTAAATCTGTTGTTTCCCCACTAGGCCGTATACTTTACAGCACTTTTCCCTTACATTGTCCTGACCATCTTCTTCATTCGAGGGATAACGCTCAAGGGGGCACATGCCGGTGTGCTGCACATGTACACTCCGAAAGTAAGTTTTATAAACTTCTTACGGTCATCATACACACATGGTTATCGCCTGGAAGCGAACGTAAATTTAATTGCCTTTAATTTCCCTTATAATCTTTCAGATGGAAAAACTTCTCGACTTGGCCACTTGGATGGACGCTGCAACTCAAGTATTCTACTCGTTTGGTCTGGCTTTCGGCTCACTCATTGCATTTGGATCTTACAACAAGCCAAGGAACAACTGCGTCAAGGATGTCGTCTTCATCACCATCACCAACGCCCTCACCGCCATGTACGCATCTGTTGTCATCTTCTCCGTGCTGGGGTTCAAGGCTACTGCAATACATGATCGATGCATTGTACAGTAAGACCAGACAACATTTAATATACGTCAATCTTGCATTTTTTACAAATGATTTTGTCTACTGCATAACATGTGCGATAATCTGCTGACGAGCAGGTGTCAATTAAAAACGCGAGATGCATGTCAGTCAATCTGCAGAAGATTCTGTTATAAAACCAAAATTGCAACAAGGTGCTAAATTCCAAACGAGGCAAAACAAATATAGGTGTTGACTGACTAAAGCATGCATCACGCAAGACAGGTTTTTAGCAAGTGTTATACGATATACCTATATTGACTTTAGAAAATTAGCAAATTTTTCTTAATAATCTTGTGCATTAGCAGACATGCATCGCGTGTGACTTTTTTGTGAAATGAATGTCAAGGCCAGACGTATCGTGCCGAATTTAATTTCACGTCATTTTATTACTATTTTCCAGCAACAAAGAGCAAATGCACAGATTGAACGCAACACTGTACCCCATCGTCGAAGACATCAATGATACGGTGTACGAGAAATACATGAAGGAACATTTTCCAACAAATAACTTCACAGATGATTTCAGGAGTTGCAGTCTAGAGGAAGAGCTGGACTCTGCAGCCGCAGGAACTGGATTGGCTTTTGTGGTGTTCACACAGGCCATTGTTGAGCTGCCAGCGTCACCCTTCTGGTCAATCATTTTCTTCCTCATGTTGCTCGCCCTTGGGCTTGGATCTCAAATTGGCACCATGGAAGGAGTTGTGAACACTGTTTTCGACTGTCCCTACTTTAGTGGTATTCGCAAGGAAATTCTCACAGGTTAGTTTTCTGCTCCCAAAAGAAAGTCTAGCCCGAAGATAATGCTTAATGGAAAACGAGCTGATGACGATAAAAATTATAGGGATGAGATGACCTTATGACTATGAATTCTTCACAGTTATGTATTTGTATGCATGCATGAGAAATGAGAATGTGTTCTATTGTCTACGTGTATTTTAGGGATCGTCTGCTTTGTGTCCTTCATTGGCGGACTGATTTTCGTGACGGGTGCCGGAGAATACTGGGTCTCACTCTTTGATGGCTACGCTAGCACAACTGGACTCGTGATAATTGCTCTTCTGGAACTTATCGCTGTCATGTACATTTATGGACATGAAAGGTACAGCAGGACATTTAGAAAGAAAAGGTTTTTAGGATTTTGTAACGTTTTGGTCTAGCGGCTTTTATTGTTATGGATGTTTTGCTTATCATTAAGATTCACATCGGATTTGGAATACATGACGGGACATCGTCCAGGTCTTTACTGGCAAATCATGTGGAGGTTTATTGGGCCTGCCGCTCTCATTCTCTTGTTGGTTGGCTCACTCTACGAGAAAATCAAGGAGAGTCCGAAGTACACTGCGTGGGATATGACAACGGTAAGGAAGAAACGCAAGCTCCTAAATAGGGTTACAAGCTTGTTCGATGAATACATGTCAAAATTTCAATATGAATACATGCAAGTTTACTACACGAGGGCACCCGAGGTAACTAAGAGGTTGGTTTTTATTTGTTTCACTTTATTTGTAGGGTGAGACTAAGCATCTTCCATTCCCCGGCTGGACAATGGGAGTGGCCCTGTTCCTGATAATCACGGGAATCATGCCGATTATCGTTGTCTGGCTCATGAACGTCTTCAACATTCTTGGACCGAGTGGACGGCCAAGGAGTGCGTCAACCACCATGAGACGTATTGACACGAGTGCATCCACTCGCCCGATGATGGATGATTATGAGGTTAGGCTAGACGAACAACCCTGGTTTAGACGTTTGTTTTCCCGTTAATATAATTCACAATTACCATCCATGTAGTTCATTCATTTTATTACTCGATTCGTTCGTAGCGCGTCAAGCAGAAAAGAAACGAATTTCACTGAAACAATGAAACTCAAATACAAAAAGTCTTATTGTTGCATGACTTACTATTTATGACTATAATGTGTATGAAAACTAGATGAATACTGTATTTGTTTTTTTGACGTGTGTGCGTGGTGAAGTGAATGAACTGATGAAGAACTACATATTATATAAAAACTACAGCTAAAAAATGATAATAATGATGAATTTTCGAGTGACGAAAAGAAAGCTAAACTATAATTAGCTGACCCCAGAGACTTGTAGCTTTTACTTCTATACATACTAAAAACATATTATATAACGTATATAACATTAATTGTTTAATACAATAATTTTGTCCAATATTTTAATTTAAATCTTATGTAAGAGTTGCAGTTTTTGCTGTTGTTAAACATATTATATTTCACTGACTATGTTGTTAAAAGCGTTTAACTTTTTGTTACACTGTTCATATTACGTTGAACTTACATACATTATTATATATCATTGTATATTGTAGTTATATATTTGACTATAGTGCAACAGCACATTATCATTGTTCACGTTCTACATATTTAGGTAAATATAATTATTATTGTATGTAAAACATAGCACACAGTTTAAAAGCTTGCATAGATATGATTATGATCATTACCGGAACACGTAAAATTTCCAACGTATTCGCGTTACTTAAAAAATATCATGTAAAGTAGAATTTTGTTTCAACTTCAGGTTTCTCAGTTAATCGTGCAAATATCCTTGATTTAAAAACTCACATTAGAACAGAGAATCTCATTCAACGATCGGATGAAACTTACAAAAATTTCGTTCAAATTCATTTTGTAGAAAGCTGATAACCAAAATTGAGAGCATTTATTAAACAGGCTTTTTGAAACTGGAAAAGTAGGCTAACTAAAAATTAAAGGTTAAAGTATTCCTAAACGAGTGGGCACATGACCTACCAATTATCGAAGTCTATAAATATTATACATACCACCACATATATTAGTACCCTCCCCTAAAACTACAATAAGGGGACAGACGATGATCTGATCTTGATAACGAAAACGAAGTGACGTAAACAAAATCATGATTTTTAGTACCTCTGAAAAATATACAGATAAACGTAATAATATGTAGTAAAAAATCCAAAATATAATCTAAAAATACTTACATATATATAGGCTGGCTTTATTGTTGTTGACCCGACTGTGAATTTGCATTGTATGCTATAATGTAGATAATTTAATCATATAAATTGTTAGACAACTTTTAGTCTCAGTGTGACTGTTCGCCAAAGTAGACGTCATAAATTGATATGTTATGTGATTTATCCCAGTCAAAAGATAAAAGTATTAACTTTCTCCAGACCCCACTTGTCACCTACTTTTTGGGTCACATTATCTTAAGGAGAATGGGAACGAGCATTGAAACAGTATTCAACCTTCTGTTGTAGAATATTGCTCTCTCTGCCCTTTCCCTTTTAACCGGAGATAATACTTTAAATTTTAAGTTCAACTTGCTTTAATTACTATCGTCCATTCAGGGTGATCATTGTATTAAAAAGTCATTTGCATATAGAGAATTATACGCTTTTTTATTTTATAACTTCAATTTTAAGGCGCAAATTAAGAAAAGTAACTGAACAAAGGAAGAACAATATACATACATATTCTATATTTTGCTCGAAATCATAAGAACAGGAATAATTACAATGTAATTAAAGAGTATACCTATATAATACATACATATTTATGTTGCATTATTGAGCATTAGTTTACAAGTGATTATTTAGACGAAGACATGAATATAACCAATGAGAATCAAATTGAAACTTAAGCTGTGCTGCTGAAAGGTGAAGATATATTATATAATAGCTGTTTATTATAGTACAATGTATATTTTTAGTTAAGAAGAAACGTAAGAAATTTCTTGTAAGACGAGTGACTTTCTTTTATTTCGTCTGCCGAAACTGGTTCCAATTGCAAATGACCAAGCGACAAAAATTCCAAACTACATCTTTTATCGGGTGTAACGCTATGCGAAGCAGTTTAATTAGCACACCGCCAATACATCGCGGCCATTTATCATTACAGATTAATCAAACTGCAAGTTACTTTAAAAGAATTCTGAAAATCTATTGGGAATAAATGACATTCGAACTGTTTGCGCTTGGGATTTTGTCTTTGGACATTTGTGTTGTTTCCACATTTGTTATTTACATGAAATTTTTTCGTTCTGAAATTCTCGTTATACGATACAATATTGAATTAAAAAAAAATATATATATCATTTCTTGTTGTAGGCTCTAGGTATATAATTATACACACATATTTTTAATATAGTTGTAGTAGGATAATAAAACATTACATATAGTCAGCTAATTGTATTGTACATACAATTTTGTAGAGACCTTATTACAACCAAACTATTCATAATACTATTCCAAATATATATTACTATTATTATTATACCGAAGAAAGTGAAGACTTTGATATGGTTTTTTCATAACATTGGTACGGATGATGGAAAATATCAACGTGAGATGACTTCTACCTGCCGTCTGCCAATAATAAATCTGATAATATATTCTATACATCGACAACAACGACGACAGCGAAGAAGGAATCCGAACGGAAAAGAAAAGAATAAATTGCAAATTGAAAGGGAAAGACACAAGAACATGATACCACGTCAAACTTTCTACTTTGAACACATTTTATGTATACTACGTTCTATACATATTTACATTGTTACAATGTTCCTATTTGTATTTGCCCAAAATTCAGTTCCCATCTAGCATCTAATTATATTTTATTCTTTGTGTATACATATTCCAATTATACAAAACTTTAATTGTAAAAACTACATTGTGTATTTTATAGTTGTCTTTGACTAGACTAATGATTTGAAATTTTGATACTAATGTTTTTGACCTGTTGTTGTTTTATTGCTGTTTATTTCAGTCAACCAATAAATGTCGGATCATGTAATTGTGTCGCGAAAAAAAATCCAAGCGTTCTAAAATCTACTACTCTACTACTACTACCTTACTTACCGCTACTACTACTACTACTCCACTACTACTAAAAATCCACCAAACTACTACACAACTTGTACATCTCATCTTCGAAAGTGTCGCGCGTCAGCAAGCCAGTAACGTACTAGCACCATTGTGACCGTACGTGTTTTTGTCTTTTACTAACATCTCTGTGTCCTGTGTGTGCGTTTTCATACAAATATGATGTTTTTGGTTGAAAAGTCCTTAATTGTGGATCACATAATAATTTGTGTATGTGCATTGTTGTAGTAGTGGAACCTTTGCATTCATGGTATTATGTCGTGCACCCCTACTTTCTCACCTTTTCACAATTGTCAATGTCACCCATCCTTATCTGCTTGTCTTATCGTATCGTAAGCACCACTGGTCCTCAGTCAAGGTATACGGTACAAGACATTATCCATCCCCGTATTTCATTAAATGCTTGCACTGTCCAAGAACATGAGTGAGTGTGCTTTCTCCGTCCACCCCACATTACAGTCATCATAACACCGTAAATTGGAACTAAAGCTAATTCGCTTTCACATACCCTGTCGTTTTACAATCAGCATATTCCCCCATGTCAGTTTTCCTCTTTGTAAGGCATCCACTCACTGTATGTTTTGTGTTCTAATGGGTGTAGTGATGGAGTCGCAAGGTTGACAACTTATCTTAGTAACTTACTACTATATGTTTTTAAAAGCATGACTTGTGATGATAACCGTACAAATGTGGAATATACACCAGCAGATCCCTAAGAACAACACGTTTTATTATGCACATATATGAAATGCAGAAGGACACATAATAATTAATTAGTGTTGTGTGTCTTGAGAATATGATAAAGTAGCCCTTTACTATGTTTCATACGTATTTATTATTGTCGAGTTAAAAATGTCCGTTACATACAATATTGGCCATGCAAAAACGTTGTCCATTCACATCATGACAAATCAATTCACTTTTCAGTTTCGCCTATGAAATCAGTCCGTACCCAGCAACATAAAAATATAAGGCGCTGTTGTCCCTGCGTATGCCATAAAAAGCTTGTATCTTATCTCGATAACCCTTCCTCATCCACATGCGTGCGTGTGAGAAAAAATGTAGATCGGAGTGATGACCATGGTCATGTTCCCTCTCTAATCCAGAAAAAGGCAAGATTTCTTTTTCTTAAAAAAATAAAATTTCTTGAAACTTAGCCGACAATTAAACAACTAACATAGCAGTAATTAAAACAATAATTCATTTCTTTCGAACATGGATAGCGAAACCTATTGACACACAAATTACAATTACTTTAAGCATGAACAACTGTTGATAGTATTTCTTTGATGTGGATTTTAAAAGTAATTAAAACCTAGTTGCTCGCTACTGTTCCTAGCATATATATTATATTTTGTAGTTTTGTAGTGTATCTTTTGAACTAGTTTTCCGATCACTTTGCATGATCAGTTTTGTTCAAATAGTAGTATTGCCATTCTATTAAAAAATTAATATGACAGCGATACGGATTTTTTCTACCCTTTAAAACAATAAGTTTTGACAGAATCATTAGTTCTTGTCTTGAAAATTTAGTAAAAAAGTTGCAATGTTGCTTTGTGAATGATAGAATCTAGGTACATACATATATATGCACAATTGGGTAAAATGTCGGGACTAGGTTATTAGAACTGGACTTAACTGAAAAAATAAATTTTTTTCTGTGCCACTTTGTGTTGAACAGGAGGCAGAATACAGAGGTGACATTCTTCCAGAAGATGCGAGTGATGACACAATGGAGCCTCTTCGGATGGCGCCTCTCAAATCCTTTAGAATGGAAGTGATAGACTGCTAGTAAATCTTCAACAAACATAATTGAATAGTTTTAAATGAAAAATAAAAGTATATACCAATACTATAACTGTAATATTCTTAACAAAATAGAAAAACTGATAATAATCATGATACAGCTATGAAAATAAGATTGAGAATATCAAAAGTTATGTACTGTGTTTTTAAAATAAATACGTATTGTACGTTAAATTTGTAAGGTTATCCAAAAGTACACACGTAGGAAATGTTACATTTAGCAATGTTTTATGTAGCTTATGAGAAGGTAAAAAAATACAAATATGTAGGAAATTTGTAATAAAGGCTAATCTAATATTTGATGGAAAAGCATGTATTTTATGAAAATGGACCCGCAGGGCTAGTTTACGTAACTTTTGGTTTTAGAGAAAGCATAGTGTAATAAACACATTCAGAAAATCAACCGTTTTAGCCCTCATGATGATTTCTTTCATAATTGTTGTGTACTGTGCAGATGCAGATATTATACAAGTATTTTATTGTTGACTCAAAAATGATGACAAATAATGATAAGCACAAAATGGTGCTCCAATATAGACACGAGTTAGCACGAGAAATATAACGGAACCTGAATTCTCAATGTAATTAAAACAATATATAATTATAATAGAGAATCTATACGAAAAATTGTTATTTTTATTTGCATATTGAGTAACAAGGTAAAATATAATATTTTGAGGTCTTTTGCTGCATATTAGTGAGTAGTTTTCTTGACAAATTCAAATTTGTGCTAATCATTGACAGCAAAAATTATTTCATATCCTGCAAAAATGCCAACTTGTTATATAATGCAAAAATTATACTAGAATCTGGAAATGCATTTAAAATAAATTTGAAAGATGTGAAATTAGTCTACAATTCAATTTATGCAGGAGCAGCACCTGGTGGAGCAATGTCATCAAATCCAAAGCATCAGACCGATTTTGTAGTTTTAGAGCTTCCATTGTAACGACGTCACCAACAAAAACCAAAGACCAAATCCTTGACCTTGACCTGATAATGTAATGAGTAATCAATGAATATAAAAATTATTATCGTGGTTATAATTACAATAAGTACGTATTATTTAAAAACTCAGATTGTTTGATTAATAATAATTTATAGGATGAGCTATGAGCATTAAAAAATAATTTACAGATACATAAATGCATACTTTATTGTCTCAAGAATTTAAAAGAGAGCATATACTATATACCCAATTCAATTGTTCCATGCTAAATACAAAAGTGATTTACAGTAAATTTTAGAAGATGGACGATTACCAATAATTTATAATTTAGCAAAATATATAGGTTGACTAATGAAGTAATTGATTTTTTATTGAAAAATAAAAATCTATAATATGAGTTTCTTATGTTTAATTAATGCATAATAATATATGTTTAAAGCTAAAGGTTGAAGGTTGAAACTGTGAATAGTAGATGAGCAGAACTGACACCAAAGCCACAAAACAGGACAAAATGTTTTCTAGTTTAGACCCAAAGTTTGGGGTTATTGTAGATTTACTAATTAACGAAAAATGTAATGATTAATAAAGCTGAAGTTGTACGGATGTTGATGATGATTGAATAAATTTGATTGAAAGATGGGAGTTTATGAAATTTCAAAGAAAACAGTTACATAGACTGCTTTAGAATCAGAATCGTTTACGAGATGGGTTTATTGATTTTTTATTTAATCATTT
This sequence comes from Sinella curviseta, assembly GCA_004115045.4. Lineage (NCBI taxonomy): Eukaryota > Metazoa > Arthropoda > Collembola > Entomobryomorpha > Entomobryidae > Sinella > Sinella curviseta. Next base: position 35,647,789 of record CM023201.3, read on the forward strand.
GAAAATAAGAGCGAATTAAAAGCGATTTGAGCGTGATGCTTATCGTTAGTTGAACTGTGAGGAGGCAATACAATGAACGCTTAAGCTATTTATATTAAAAGTGACGCTTTTCCGAAAAAACAAACAAATTATTTAACAAGAAGAATCAAAATTGTTTTTAGTTTTGTCGGATAACTCTCCATCTCTCCGCCTTTCATGTACTGAACACTATACGTAAAAAAGAAATAATCATTGACATATTTTATGGTTTAACTATTGCCACTGATTGCTTTAGATGGCAATTGAGTAGATAACCTTGTTTTAGTTAAAATATAATGTGTACAACATCAAACTGTGGTTTAAGTTGTGTATCAAGACAAACACCTCTCATAATGTTAATGAATTACTCACGTTGTAGCATGTAAAATACCTTTCAACACATTATATTATGTAGGCAATTTATTACCTACTACATAATGTTATTTATAAAATGTTCGTGTGTAAGTTTATATAGAACTGTATTATTTCTTATGTATTCTCTAAATAAAACGAACTCAATTGTCACTTGTATTATGATGACCAAAACTATCGATCGCAGGAAAATTGTGTGATTTTGTGAACTGAAGGGAAATGGGATGTAAAAAAATAAAAGAAGGAAAGCGGAAGGGAAAAGATGAAAAAAATTAATAAAAACTTGTTTCTTGTTAACAAACAACACACTTTGGCGTAGAATATTATTAATTGGGCAAGCCATATTATCACCCTGAGGTTTGTTTAAAATAAAAAACATTGTCTGAAGAAGTGAAACATTATCACTTCCGATTATTTGACCATTGAAAAGGGATCAGTCCGATCAGTTATGAACAGCGTGTGACCTTGTGGCAACCATTAGTCACCGTACCAATTCTCAATGTCAATAATACCGTTTAAACTTTATTTAATTTTACAGTCCTACAGTTAGTTTTAGTCTATTATTAAGAAAACCACTTTTGAAACGGCGCAGCGTTCTAAGCTTTTACATACCTACGTACATTTATTTCTCCGATGATTAAATGTCCTACCCGTCATAAGTACATAGAATGTAGCTTGAACAAGCCACTTATCTTATGAGACCCTTTGTCAGAAATCTCTCCAGGAACGATGCTCTATTATTGTAGTGCTATCCTTATTGGAACTAGAATAACAGCAGCAGTAGCTTTGGTCGTTACAATTAGCTTGTCTGATGTTGTAATATGCCGAACTGGAAGAAAGTTCCAACACTGAAGACTCTCTCCCTGAGAAAAGTTGCTTGGCCGGATGCAGTACATAAACCTGTGGTGAGTCCCAATCCTAATGCAGATAATCCTCCAAAAATATCTAATCATGTCCATATCAAAAGTCAAATTAACATTAATAAAAGTTTAAATGTATCAACTTGCCCCAACTTTTAACTGTCTGGAAACAGCACACAAAGAAGCATTTCCCTTCTGTCGAAACCTACGTCAGGTACACCCTCATCTCTAGATTTTTTGAAAAGACCAAAGCCTCCATTAAAAAGAAGCAAAAGCATAACATTAGTGTTGAAAAGGAGCCCATTAACGCCATCACCGAGGACGTTATCAATGCGTGGATTAGGTTATCAAATTTTTACGAGACACGACTCAACGAACTCGGTTCCTTGTCCATGTTTATGCGATTGTCCACTGTGGGCACACTAGACTTTCTCCACGAAGGCTTTACACTCCGCAACGAGAAAGACTTTATCCAGAACATTTTACCCTACATTGGCTCAGTTCCCTATACCTTACGACGTATGGGTTTAATTATCTTTCTCTCATTACCCCAAAAATTGATATGCAATGTAAAGATGACTCATTATAAATGTGCTGTCTTTTTCTCTGAAGCTCAACAAATTGACTTTCGAACGTGGTTTGATCTAGTCAACATTATGGTCAAGGAAGGCATCGCTGAAACTTTGCATCACATTTTCATCCCCTTTGGAAGTAAGCGGGTGCTCCGGGAAAGGTCATCCATAGTCGAATCTCATCAGCAGCAACACATGAACTCCCCACTTATCTATCGATTTGAGGAAACTATCGAGTATTTTGTGAATCTTAGAACTATCGTAGTTCGTGGAGAAATTGTCCAGGACAACTTTATGCAAGCGGTGGGGGAAAACTGTGTGTTTTTAGAGTACTTGGATGTACGAGAGACTCGGGTCAGTGATCGCGGAGTGGCCCTGCTCCTATTTAGAAAGTTGGGAAAACGCTTTTTCAAGGGAACCTTTCTCCCGAGTCATTGTCGCTTCCCGTTTTATCCCAGTGAAATAAAGCGCCCTTGTTGTTCTACGTAAGTAAGTAAGTCCACGAGAGAAAAACAATCAATATTTGCAGCTTTCACCCTTCTTTGTACACGAAAGAAGTTATATCTGTAATTTCACTTATATGGTTTAATTTTTTTATATGATTTCATAGGCTAAAGTATTTGGACGTATCCGAATCTCATACAGGTCACCTTCGTGGTTCTGACTATCACCACTTGTACGATTTGTACATCACAAGAGCCTGTCCTCAGTTGAGGGCAACACCTCTCCATTTTTATTTTTCCGTTCCGGGCAGATCCAGAGTGATCTTGAAGGACATGATAAGCGAAGGAGAGAGTCTGGTTAACTTTCGCCAAGAACTGGTCCAGTACGTGCGGCAGATACATTCAGAGCGACTATTTGAGTTTATCCAGGTCCTCTTTGGCTGCATTCACTTTGAAAATCCGAGTTTGGAAGTGATGGAGAATCAGTTTGGGGAAGAGACTGCCTTTCTCTTTCTTTCCGGCTCTGCAATTTTGCTTCACTGTGAAATTGAAAATCTAACCGTGATCACTATGGTCAGTTACAGCCGAAACGTTTTGAACTTTATGCCCATCGGTCTGATATCCAAGTTTGCGCCAAAGCTCCAAAAGCTCAAGTGCTCGTTAAAAGGAGAGTTGACGGACGCCACTGATATGAAGTCCTTGAAGTACCTGTCATCTCCCATGATAAAATCACTAGAAACTTTGATAAGCATCGTGGCATTTTGTCCCGAGCTGGAGTACCTAGAGGTGAAGGACATTTGCATGATAGATACGTCAAAGCAGTTTGGGGAGAACGAGGTGGAGAAAATATTTTCCAAGGACCCTGGTGAATACGAGAACTTGGAGGTGCTCCGTTTCCTTTTTCCCAATCAAGTACTGTTGCATCCCGGACTCTCATGGATTGCGGTTAGATGTCCATCGTTAAGGATTGTAGGGGATTTGGCTCGTTGGGGGATTCCTTATGATACTGCTATGAGAATATTTGCGAATACTAGTTTATATAATTACGAATTTGCTATAGAACACAGAGGTGTACTACATTTTTGTGATAGACGTAATAGGATGGAATTAGCTAGATTTGAATAATAATAAATTATATTTTGTGCGGACGTGTGTAATATTGCTAGAAAACAAATATATATGATTCGTTATGAGTTGAATGATTACAATTAAATTATAAAACAATACTATTCAGAGACCAATCTCATTTTTGGAAGCAAAAAATATATTTATTTATTTTAAACTTTGAACGATTAAACCGGAACACCCAATAATAATAACAGATTTAATTATATTATATTAACATACATGCATCACCTCGTTCCATGTGCACGTATACAGCACCCACGATTTTATGATATATTGAAGGACATGATAGGTCAAGACTAGCCGTTTACATAAGCATTTAAGAGTATTAAATATTCTTTAACTGTAACGAGGAAGAAAAATATCTCGAGGATTTGTGCGTTACATCTATGTTACAAGTTAGATATTCTCGTTTAATTTAACCGTTACATCCTCCGTTGCTGCCGCCTCCTGATGTTCCAACTGAACCACCTTTGCTTCCTCAGGGGTTGGCAGTGTAGAAGCACCAGGAAATACAATTTGATCACAGATAAACTGCGCCATCCCCACACTACTCTCCAGGACAAACGCATGCTCCCACCCATTCTCGCAAATTGTGTGATTCAGCCCGGAAAACTTTTCCTTCATCTCATCCGCAAAAGAGAGTGGACACCAATGGTCCTTTGTTCCAAAATAAAAGTAAAGTTTGTCCAGATACTTGTTCATCGCGGAAACGTCCAAGTCGACCACTTGCTCCAGCTCACACTTTGCCATGAAAGCGATCCGTTTGAAGACGTCGTAATTAAAAAGCTGGAGTGTTGCTGGATACGTACATTCAGGTACATTCCTTCCCCGAAAGTTCAAGTCAACGATCCACTTTTGTACGAATGTTGGCAGCAAAGTTAAGGGCCAGAGGAGGGGAACAAGATACTTGTAGAATTTGAGAAGCGGTTGAAGTCGCTGTCCACTTGAAGTGTACCGCATTCGCTCAATAGTTGGAAACAACATAAAGACCCGAGACACTTGGGGCCTTCTCTTGGGCTCAGCTATTGTGATTTGAGGAGTATCATCATCCAAACGCTTCATCGTCTCCATCCAAATCTTGCAACCAATCGAGTGACCAACGCCAATCACGTTGATGTAGGGAGGAACAAATGACTCGAGGAATTTCAATTTGTGAGCATACTGACCCTCCAAGCTGTACAGCTCTGGGAATTCTAAAAATGGGAATAAGATAACAGATATGATAAAAATGTTCTCACAATTATGCCAATCTGTACTATTCTTCCGTTACAATTCGAAAACAATGCATACCACTCAAATGTGGAAACGTGAACTCTTCTTGAACACCCTCCGTCTGATGACCTGCGTGACTAATTCCCCAGACTGGAATGTGCATCTTTGGATACTTGCTTTTCAGTCGGATATAAAGCTCTTTCATAAACTCTCGGTAGTAGTCGATAACCCCGGGATTACCTGACATGCAAAATCAATTACATTATTTTCCAAATGCCCATAAAGTAAATACTACAATATTAGGTAGATTTAGTACAAGATTTAGTACTTGTATTTACCAGGGAAAACGACAATGAGATTTTTGACATCCAACAAATCATCTCCAACACCCTTGCCAAAAGTGAGTACTTTTGTGGGAACTTTGTTCACAATTCGATACGACTCCATTATTCCCCCAATGTGACTGACCAATGCCCACAGATTTTTTATACACGTAAGTTACGTGACGTAACCAATAATAAGTATATTATATAGGTAGTTGTATTTTTATTTCGTGTTGTATATTGCTTTGCACGAGATTCCAATTACGCTAATAAATTGATGTTTCACGCAAAACCCTTGTAAAACAATGTGTTCTACATCTTCCCCACACAATTTACTGCATACAAATAAAAAGCAATTTCCTCTCCTCTCCACACTTTCTCTTCACTTGCCCAATGGAAATTTTGGAATTTTCTCACAGCCGGTGCTTTATATTCCCTCTGATGATATTAAAAGCAAAATGATGACTAGCCTGAAGGTGCAAACTATGATGAAACTACATGAAACCCATTTTTATTTATGAAACATCTCTCTTTGCTCTGGACTCCTGGACTCTTTGCTGGAGTTTGTATGGAGCAACTTTTCTTGTTGTACAGGTAGGTATGCATATGAGCTGGAGCAACAGCTCAGTTCTCCATGAGAGAATTCATTCACAAGATCAAAGTGGTTTTTTATGTGCTCTGACGTAAATCTTGTAGGTTTTAGTGCTACTACATGTACATACAATGACGGAGAGAGTAACAACGTGTAATGATCGTGGTGAGTGCTGGAAAAATGTCAAAGATGCAGGGTATCATCAGCTGCGTGGGAGGAGATTCCCCATAGATTTTCCAGGAATAGCTAAAAAAGCAGCTTATAAGCATCCGCTGTCTCTGTAAATCCTCAGGAATACAAACACTCCAAAACGATACGTCCTTCTCTGTCCAATCCAATATATTATAGCATAACATCGCGACATCAAATTCTATAGGAAATGAAAGGAAATGGATTTTTTTAGATGGCCAATGTATATTTTCTTTTGTGGTTTGGGAGTTTGGAGGGCTTTGTCATTCTGTCAACCAAGCTAGCTTTTACCGTGCAAATGCCAGAGAATGAAGTGAAAGTAAGGAGGGACTGCTGATATTAATGTTGGGGCAACGAAATTGAATTACGCTGGATAAAGGCTATCTCTGTATGAACTTGTGCATATGCATTGTAGAATATCTAATGCATACGCGCAAGTAAGCTAGTAAGGCACATATGAACAAGAGGAAAAAGTAGACAGCTAAAAAATTAATGCGATGAGACCATCAAACGAACTGCGTAAATGCTACCCTTGGTATTTGCCCAAAATAAAGCGGAGATTGAAGTGAAACTTACTTACGGTTTGGAGAAAGTAAAAGAGTTTTAGACATGTACATACGGGGTAAATTGATGGCATCGTGTGGGATGATGGTCTCAAAAAACATGATATTGCATTCAATTACACACTGAACCATTTTGTTTCTTTTAATTTCATCATCTCTCTCGATGACATTTTATATTTCTTTTTTATCTTTCTCGTTTTCACTTTTATAATAATAATATAATAATAATAACCGCAGCAGTAGTAATTGTGTTCAATGAAAGGAATCCCTTCTTTTTTTCTCCTTTTGCACAAAGTTGGCAACCTATCCCTAAGACTTTTTTACCACTTAAACCTAACTCAAAAAGTTGTATTTGATTTTTTTGGCTTAAATAATAATATTACATTTTTTCTTGTTTTTTTTTGTAGAAATTGACTGTCCTGCACATTGAAATAGACGACATGACAGAGGTTTGTATATAGCGAACTAGTCTCCTCGTTTCTAATAAAAGATCAATACACAATAGGTATATATATACAAAGAATACATATCTTTTCTTGTCTTATGTATGTTATATCATCTCTATTAAATAACAACTTGTCATTAAATGTGATGATGATTAAATTTAGATTACTTATGTGTAAAAATTTTAAAAATATCTGTACAAGTATTATTATATAAATATGTATACATACGATCGTGGAAAACTATTTGTTTTCCTTTACATTAATTACAGTACACTACATTATCGCATTAAATACGTTAGTTGTCTCGAACTAATTAATTAATAATAAATATACACAAAATTAAGTACATATAAGTAACACTTTTTGTCGCCGTGTCGGTCGTGTTTCTTCAGTATACACATTTACATGTTAACTACACAATTTACACACGCCTGTTCTCCACTGCATCATCATCGGTAGAAAAAAAAGAATTTTGAATTGTAGATGCTTGCCTCTCCATCGTAAATCTGTATTTTTAGACTTTGCCTCTCAAGAGCTTTTAACTGCTACTGGACCGATTTAAATGGTAATTAAAGTATACACTGAATTAATGCATTTCAACAAAAATTGTTTTCTCAAATAACAACTACAAATAGATAGCGTATCAAAATTTGAGGTTTAGGAAAAAAGACAAAAATGCATACAAGAGGGTTTCTCGGATTGACGTGAATCTTAACTTTGATGAGGTTGTTGGGTTGTTGTCGCGAATTCCCAGTTTAGAATTTCGACCGCACGATATTCAGTTGATGAGCGAGCGGTGGTGCTGTTACTATTGATTGTTTACTATCCGATTTTCGCAACGAATGTTTCGTTTAGGTTGATAGTATCAACAGAGGTGAAGCCGGTGACGGATTTGTTAGTCTTCGTATCTCCTCTTCCTGGTACAATTTCCAAATCTGCTTCCCAATACCGTAATTTTACATTAAGCTATACACTAAACCTGAATATCGAAACTGAATAAAATAAGGGCCCACGCAAAAACTTCATGTTTTGTATCAAAACGTCATAAATTGGATCTTTCCTTTACTATCCTTTTATTTAGACAATTCTTTTTTTTTATTCCAAAAATCTTCCCATCTTTTTATCTTTTAGGTAATTTAATTATCAATTATATTGTTATTATTAATGTACTTAAAGCAAAATCACTTTCTGTCGGATTTTTTTATCAACAAAAAATCACTCCTACACAAAAAACAAGTACGTACAAACGACATGATGATCTGTGTGATGTCTTATTTTTCATGTTGTGATGTACAGATTATATAACAGGACTTTACATTAAAAGTGACGACGGACGTAATTATTATTAACTACAATAGTATAATAATGACAATAATAATTCATAATAATAATAATTGTAAGATCACGCCAACAACATCAACAACAATATTACTTCAGTAGTTCACGACAATATAACAATAATAATAAATATATTCTATGATGCATAGCATATCTTTTAACTTTTTTAAACATAATATTAATTGTTGTACGTACATCCATCAGAGAAGTTGAAGAGAAGAAAGTTGCAGTTTCTGCTTCTTTATGAAAACCCCTACATAATTACTTGCTACAACCTGTGTAGAAGTTGCTTTGTATCTATAATTATTAAATTATAAGTATCAAGATTTTAAAAACAAATATTTTCTTTTTGTAAATTATACAAAGGAGTATCTATATTATTTATCTGTACTTAAGTATGCATATATAGTAATGATAGTAAGTCCATTATCCATTTCATTTTCATGTCAAGTAGTTAATATTTGGGCAATCATATATACTTATGAAACTTGTAACCTGATTCACTCAAGTTGTATTTGTAATGAATTTGATAAAAAATCCTTGTAAAAACATCATCTTGAACAAGAAGGCCGCAAAATACAGCAATTGCAGTTTATACAATAAAAATTAAATTGTCTGTTATTATTATTATTACTAGAATTATTGTTTGATGATAACGTTGTGCACGTGCACAATGCAAAACGCAATAATATCGTTCGTTGTCCCTAAACATTTTTTCAATCGAAATTTCATCAGGTTTCGCCCAAAAGAAAAAAAGAGAACATAATTAAATGCTATTACCAATACAATAACGAAGTATGCTATATAAACGTTAACAATTGCGATATTGTTAATAGAATTAAAGACATTGTCCCGACAGATAAGATTAAATATTTTTGATTTGATCATACGTTACTTAAATAGCAACAATAATAATTATATGTATGTAATGATGAATAATAACTGTTACTAAATTTTCCGATTAGTTAACTACAACTATTTTAAGAGCAAGTTTTTATAAAGAAATGGACTTCTCATTGTCTCTTTATCGTGCTCCAAAAGAAATAGTAGATCCCTGAGGTTGACACGCTTGAGCCTTGGTCTCAACGGCATTTGCGGCCTGCCTAAGCTACTTGAAGCACCAGTTGCACCCAGCGGGCTCTGTCAGAAAGAAAAATGGAAATTCATAACTGTTTGATGGCATGACAAGATAAGAGATAAACCGTGTTATTTAGTTTTCCATACCGGCACTGCTGAACCATGAGATCCCCCAGCTGTATCTAGTTTAGGTTTTTTCCTAGGGCCAATAGCTTGTAAGGCCGTAAGGTTCGCATCTCTTTGTCTCATCTCCTCCAACGCTACCCTTTGCATCTACAGAAAAGAGTAGCCGCATGAAAAATCGTTAAAAATCAATTTTGCCATTAAAGCTATTAATGAACCTACTTCTTTGGCTTTTGCTTTCAGCTTGGCTTGTTCTGGGTCTTCCGACTTTGACCGACTCTTGGCCGCTCGTATCAGCATCTCCCTTTCTTGTTCGTCATGTCGTTTCTTTTCTAATTTATCAAGCTCCTCAAGAAATCTCAGTTGACCTTTCACGTCTTGAGTTATTTCGTACCTCTCGTCCAGCTAAACAATAACAAAAAGAGTTAAACTGAGAACTGGAGTTTCATTATTTAGACACCAACGAATAACCAACTTACCTTTATCACATCCATCCTATGTTCAGCTATTACAGATAACTTTTCTACCATTGTCTTTAGCCTCTCTTCAACCGCGTGGGACAGGAGAGCGGACACCTCTGCAGATGGCGTCTCTTCTAGCCCGTATTTTGTAGCTAATTAAACATAAAACATGTGTGAATACTTGCGAATGTACGTGAGTACATACATATTACTTTTTAAAAAATGTAAAAATAATTGTAGAACAAATTCCGCTGTAAATAAATTATTTGAATTCATCTACATTAAGGAAACTAGTTCAGTTAATTTCGCAACAGGCTACCAGATTGTCTGCCCATGGAATAAAGGCAGCAAATCGCGATCTGTGCGTTATGCCGGGACCGGGATTCGAAGTTGGTCATTTTCAAATAGAGACCAATCAACTACACCAAAATGCTACAATGGCTTTGGTAGCATGAACTACCTTTTAACTATGACTTGATCGATTGACTTACCAATGACTTTGAATTTGGCTGAGATAGGAGATGCCTGTATCAGAGTTTCATCACGACACGAACGAATTTGAGTACCTACGTATTCCGTGGACCCCAATATTCTCTGCGATTCCTCCGCAAGATTAACTCCGCCCATAGCAGCTACATCGTTGATATCGTCGTCCGCGCTGGATAAGATTTTTTTAATGAAAAACAAAATGTTACGGTGTATTATGTTCTTCATACACAAAATTAAAGTTTTTCATAACTACTTTATCCAGTAATTATTAGGTTCAAACCTGTAGCCGGAGCTGGAAAACGGTTTGTCTTTCTTCTCTTTCTCCTTGCTAGACTTGCTTGTCGATGGAATGCTAGATTTGGAGGAAGGCGTCCCACCTGGTCCCGATGATGCTGATGATCCTCCCGCTGATGAACTATTGCTCGACGAATTTGACTTTGACTTCGACGAACTGCCCTTTGAAGGCTAAAATTCCAAAAATAAGTAGTTAGCATAATAGTCCAAATATCTTAGGTATCTTATTAATTGATTTTTTTTAAAATCACATAGTTTCACAAAACAAGTAAAGCATAACGACATAGCGGAATCTTGGCGTGATGTGATTCCAGCACACAAAACACAAAAAATGAACACATAAACTAGAAATACAGGACATATATAAAACACAGAAATCGTTTTCAAGTGAACCTTTGAGGACTTTGTTGAACTAGGGGATGGTGATGTAGTGGGAGGTGCCGGAGTGCCACTACTACTCGCTGACACTGGAGTGGGTGGCGTGGAGGAAGGCGAAGCTGAATTTACAGGCGGAGTAATAATTCGCACCGGTGATGCAGGCACCGTAGGTGTCGTCGGACGCATCGTTGGCGTTTGCTTGGAAGGTTTCTTATGACGTGAAGAAAGCGGCGGATCACAAAAAATAAAATATTTATAATAAAATACGCTGCAGCCATTTACACAAAAAGTGCCATTTACATACATACACACAATGTGAAAACACGGGCCTACGTTTCGTATGCAATGTTTTTACCTTTCGGGTTGGTTCTGACGGGGTTGGTGGAGTCTGTTGAACTAAGGCTGTTACGGGAGTTGGAGGTACAAGCGTTGCCAGAGGTGGAGGCTTGATACCTTCTATCTTCAGCTCACTCACCGCTAGTGAATGTCTAAGGTGTGGCAGACTTTTCTGTAATTTTTATAATCACAATTTCCTCAGCTCTTTTCCTCCGTTTCATCCTTCACAATTTTCTGGCTATGTAATGCCAAATGCCCTACCTTTAGGAACCCAACAAGGCACGGTTGCGGTTGCGAGTTGACCTCTTTTTGCAACCGATCAGCAAAGTTTTCTTCGTTCACCTTACCATCAATGAGACCCTGAATAAGATTCTTCACATTTCTAGCAACAGTCTGATTCTGCTTGGCCGACAACTCCAGCAGAAAGGAGAGGAAATTTTTGCACTTGGTCTTTGCCGTTTCATTTGACATCTGCGCAGCAAATTTTCACACCAGCAGCGACAGCAGCAAAAAACGCGTACATAAAAATCACAAAGGCCCCCGAAAAAGTATAGAAAAATAAGCTTATTTTAGTAAGAGTTTTTTCGCATTATTTTAGTCATCATATCACAAGCAAATTTATTTACAAGAAACATTTTCAATTTCTTGGTATTTTTTCTTGTCACAAGGATTTTCTTTTCTTTTTTGAGAAGGTCGGTAAAAGAACGACTTTGTTTTAGACTTGCGTTCTGAAAAAATAACCCATTTCAAATAAAGTTTTGCAACTTTATAGGAGAACCCATCCATAAATTCCCAAATTCCAAAAAATTTAATTTAGAATTGGTATTTCTCACATTATAAGTTATAATAGTAATTTAATAATTACGCACCTGAAAACATTTAAAGCTTTTTTTGCTACACAAATTTTTAAAGAGGAAAAATTGTTTGCTTTGTTTTGTATGTATTTTTTTGTGTGGGTAGCTACCTGGCTAACAGTATTAGCAGTAGTGTTGGAGGAGGCAATCGAGTTGGACGTATACGAAGTAGTATGGTATGCAGAAGGAGGAGCTTGTTGAGGTGGTTGTGGATGCGGATGCAGTTGTGAATTGTACGGTGGAGGAGTCTGGTGGTGGTGATGATGATGATTTGGATGCTGAACTGACATTATCGAATTTGATGAAGCAGTCATCATCCCCATACTACCACTCTGCTGGAGGATTTCCCATCCAAAACAATAATAATAATTGTTGTAAAAAACAATAAACAGTCTTCAAAAAAGTTGCTTTCAATTTTGTACATGCATATTATTTTCATTAATTTATAACCAGTCATGCATCATCATTCACACCGATTTCTTCAATTTAAATTTTAAAAATATAAAAATAAAATTCGATTATCATTCCTTGAATGTTTTTAACAGTTAAATCTTTTGTTAACATGCAAAAAAAATATTTTTTAAATCAAAATTCACGACTTTCCCCAGGAAAAAGCTCATCATCACTGATAACATTAATGGAAATGTTACTTTTTGAACAGAAAAGCTTGAATTCAAGCATTAAAAAACAACACGAAATTGACGAAATTATTTGACGACATTGATCCCAATTTTTTTTTATAAAAAACGCATTCCAGTCAAATATTCAGTCGAGAACAGTTAAAACAATCTTTCAGTAAAACTTGTCACGAGCAATAATTTCATTGAAACACCAACACCAACCGACAAGGTTATCAATCATCATCATTCCATTCAATTCCCACATCATTCAATCATTTCATGCCGTATTGCAAACTGCACAAAATTCTATAATTTTTTAAACAGCAAGACAGGCGTAAAAAATCATAAATTCAAACGAATAATTATACAAATAGCATGGTTTAAAAATAAATTGCATGCAACACTGAAAGCAACATTAAGGCAGACAAAACACAAAAAACAACAACCACAAGAACAACATTACAAACGGACATAACGTCACATGGGGCGAATATGGGTTTTTAAATCTCAAGCAATTTTCTCTGCTATTTCTATTTTAAACTAATTAATTACTTATCTATGTAATTAATAATAATAACTAAACTAAAAACTACAATGCATTTTCCTCCACTCCCACAAAAATATGATGGGACAATAAAATCAGGTAAATTTTTTGGCATGTATTTTGGATGGTTATTGGTTTCAATAATTTCGGGTGAAAGGATGGATACCAAACAGAGGGGTTTTCAAAAGACCACGACGACAAACGTGCAAGATACTCGTCATTCCTTTTATAACTATTGTATTTTCATGCGGAACACCAAGCCATTATTATCATAATCACAAAAACGGGTATAAAAGTAAAATATATAAAACAACTGATAATAATCGTTTGTTAGAAAAAACCACACAGTGAGAGCGACACCCTAGCTAAAATATGACCTAGCTGATTTATGGATGGGTTATTGTATGTTATTTTATGCTTTCAAACAGTGCGTAGTTTAGTGTGAAAACACTCGAAAACATTGTGATTTAGGTTATTTTTTCAGTTGCCGAAGAAGGAAAACATTTTCGAATTTGCATCAAATTCAAAAATCTTTAAAACAGTTCAAACAAGAACAAAGTTCAATTCTTCATCACCCTCCCAAAAAAGAAGAAGAAAGGTAAATGTGGGCATACGAGGTTATTTTTTTCAAAGGTATAATGTGTCAGTAATGTGACTACGGTAAGGAGATAAGATCAAAGGTTAAGATTAGGTTAGAAAATGGGAAAAATGGATTTGAGCTGATTACGTTTTGAAAGAGAACACTTGTTTGCATTTCGGGCTAAAACTTACGGCATTGTTGGTGGCATTATTGTTGGGGACTGATGAAGCTGTGTTGGATTGTTGTCGAAAGGTGGCTGGACTCGTGGGAGCAGCAGTAGGTAAGTTCGAATTACTAGGGTTGGTGGATGATGAAATCACGGAATTGGCGACAGCTGCTACGGCGGCGGCGGCGGCGGCACTACTACTCGTACTCACAACAATGGGTGGGGGTGGTGGTAAACTACTAGCTCCTAAAACTCCTCCTCCACTCCGTATAACTGAGGCTCCTGGCGGCAGACTGTTGCTCATTGGACCGGCAGTTGGTATCGAGTTGCTCGGTAGCGGTGGCGGCGGTTGTTGTCGAGACCCTCCAGGAGGACCCATCACAGACCCGTGTTGTACGGATGACGCTGATGCTGCTCTTTGTTGATTATAATTTTCTATAGCGGCGGAGATGGCCGCTTGTGCAGCGGTGGAATATGTGGAGCTACTCGTTGACGAACTACTTATGTTATTATTAGCTGTACTTATTAAAAGCTGACTATTACTCGCAGAAGAAAGAGAAGGAGGCATGATTACGGACGATGGTACGGAAGGAGGAGGAGGAGTAGGAAGGGGCGGGGCATGAATAGGAGGCGCTGATGATGGTGGCGGTGGCGCTAAATGAGGAGGATGTGGTAGAGGTGGATGTGCCGCTGATGATGATATTACTGGGAGGGGTGAGGAAGATGTGGAATTATTATTGACCAGTGAATTATTATTGGACGACGACCAGCTAGTGACAATGTGGTTGCTACTGCTACTCGTAATGATTCGACCCTGCTGAGCAGACGGGTGAGGAGGAATTGTCGTCGTAGTTATCATTGAAGAAGATATGGGAGGAGGCGGAACTAACGATGGAGGAGTTCCTCCCGGAGGAGGAGCCGAATGAGGAGGCGGAGGGAGAGGAGGAGCAAGGGGAGAGTTACTAGGTAGCTGCTGTGCGATCGACATGGACGTGGGGGGCGCAGCAACAGTGGAGGGGACAACAGGAGTGCCAGGCGCTGCAGCGGCAGCTGTGGGTGACTGCATTCTAACACTCACAAGTTGAAACTGCCCATTCTCCGTCTTCACGAGGAGATGATTGGCCCCTGGCGGAAGCCCCGACAAAGCTTGCAGACTTTGCAGAGTGATTGGCTGCACAACACATATAAAGCACATCCAAAAAATACATTAGAATCTTTACAAAAAAACAGACAAATACGTACCGCATTATATCTCCTCATTGCACCATCACTGTACTGGCAACTGGATAACGACGGGTATGTCTCATCCTGATTATCACCTCGAGCGTGGTACGACGCTCCTCCCCAATTCTCGCTACTATTATTGTAATGATACCCTGAACCCCCCGACGTTGAGCGCTCCGCAGTTAACGGAGAGGATGAGGTACTAGGCGTTGATGTCGGTGACGATGAAGGACACATAAAAGGAGCGGCTGGGTTTGACAGAAAGGACTGTAGTGTTAATTCTCCAGTATTATACCCTCCCGTTGAGGATGATGTCGAATGATGTTGACCTGCGTTAGATTGGCTTCCTCCTCTCTCTATCACTATACAACTATTACTACTATTTCTATTGATTGTACATGCATTGGAACTACTACTAGTACTACTCTGAACGATACAACTACTACCCGGAGGAGCCCTGATTACGCTTGCCTGATTGTTATAGTAAGTATTATTAGTACCGCTACTACCATAAAGTGTCCTACTGTTATTGCCAGTAGTACTAGTATTACTACTATTTGTAGTCACTCCTGCAGCGATGTTTCCCGTCGAAGTAGTATATACATTAGGACGGATCACTGATGATTGGTGAAAGCAGGAGGCTGCAGCAGACGAAGAAGGTCCAAGTTCTGATGACGCCGTTGTGGGTCTGAAAGAATGAGCAATGTATTGAGAATTCCTGAGCATCTGTGGACTAGGCATTGTTGTTGACGATGATATCGGAGCTTGTTTCTGTTGATTTTCACTGGATCCACCAGGCATGCCGTGATGACTGACAGTAGTACTTCCTCCACTATATCTGGGTGCTATTACGGAGGCTGATCGCTGTTGAATTTGATGTTGTGGTGCCACTGGAACTGCACCTTGTTGACCCTGAGCAGTAGGGTGCTGGGTACGATAATGCTGTTGTGGTGGCACCGTGGGGTAAGGCAATCTGTTTACAGTCTGATGGTGCGGCGTTTGTGGCACAGGAGTTTGCTGGATAATTTCTCCTCGTCCAGCGAGATTCTGATTAGCAAAAGCACCTGGACGAAGTACTTGGCGCAGTTGAGCTCTAGCGCCTTGAAATTGAGGAGGATTCCATCCGCTTCCAACTTGTTGTGGTCTTACTGTTCCAGAGGAGGTAGGTCCCACAGTTAGATTGTTGCAGTTTGAGGTTTGAGACGATGAAGGCATATTCGGTGTTGGACGGACCGCAGGAGCATACGCATGCTGTTGAGGCGGAAAAGGCATTCTGGCGGTTGCTTGATGAGGCATTGACGAGGTGGCTGTAGTATTATAACCACCAAAGTTACCCGGCGGATATGAGTTGTGCTGCGGTCCTACAGCACTCGCAGGGGCGTTAGACCCAGAAAAGTTTGACTGGTTCATGAGGGAAGGATTATACACTCCAGCTTGATTACTTGGCATCCTTACTGCAGTTAGGTTTGTGTAAGAACACGAAGACGTTTCCTTTTGTATGGGGGTCGGGTGTTGGAGCTGTTGAGAAGGGAGCTGGCGAGCCTGCACTTGTGATTGAGCTATTGACGTCGGGGTGTTCTGATGAGATGAGCGAGGAAAGTAGGGTGCAGTTGTTCCCCCTGTTCCAATTGTTTGACGAATACTGGATGGTGGTGCCACTGATGTGGGCGGTTGTGGCTGACCGTGACCATGCCCAATCATGTAATTAGACTGGCCATGAATGTTGACGGCAGAACTGGGTTGCTGTGATAGATGATAGCCTGGTTTACTGGGGTTATCACAACCATTTGCATTCATGGTATTTGGACGAAACTGAGATTGAAATGGAGAATTCTGTGGATGCTGATAGTGCTGTTGTGAAACAACTGGAGTGTATTGACGCTGCGGCACATGAGGTTGTTGTTGTACTACACCTGTTGGTTGACTCACAGAATTGATTTGATGCTGATATTGATGAGACTGCTGTTGTGGAAAGATGACAACAGGCTTGATTGGTTGTGTTTTTGTGGAATGAGTGTGGTCTTGGTGTTGTTGCTGATGAGTAGGTGTATGAGCATACTGTCCACGTGCTATTGTGCCTGAGGATGGTAAGGTCGAAGAACTCTTTGCCGGTTCTTGCTTTCCATCACTTTGTCCAAGAGGAAAGTTTTGCGTAAACTGAATAAACTGAGAATGTAACTGAGGATCATTTGTAAAGCATCTCTGTTGCTGTTGTTGGAGTAGGTGCTGACTGTGACTATGATTGGCTTTGTACTCCGAAGAAATATTACCATTAATATTGGCACGAATTGACGGATATTGAACAGGGTTATTGTTACTTGGGGGTGGAGGTGGTTGTAGGCCGGAGGCACCATCTCTCATGAGTGTATTGTTAAAATTGGAAAATGCAGGTGCCTGGGGTTGTCTTATAGATGAAGATGAGTAACCGTGCTGTTGAGAATTATGAAGATCATTTCTCATTGGAATTCTTGCGGCTATGTGTAAATTATTTGTATTTTCCGATTGACGTTGTTGCTGCTGAGATTGATGCCCGTATAACTGAAACGCACAACTGGGAGGTGACGGTTGCAGCTGTCGCTGTTGTGTCGCTGTCGCCGCAGGAGTAATGACATTACTTTTATTCCAATATGAAGATGACTGTGAGAACGTGTTGGGCGTTCCTACTGACGTCGATGTCACAACTGAACTAATTCGGCTTGTTGGTGTCGTCGTTGACGTGAAGATCTCATTAATAATTTTTGGCGGCGAGTACGGATGCTCCGCAGGGGTTGACTGGCTTGTGGTAATGGGCATTGCTGCTGGCCTTGTTGTTGTCTGATTCCACACCTGATTACTAGAAGTGGTAGGAGTGACTATTGCTGTTGTTGCTTGAGGAGAAGAGTGCGCTTCACTCGGAACCTCGATTTCATCTTCGCAGTCCATATACATAAAATCCACCAAGTTCATGTCCATTAACTTTGGTCTACTCTCTTCTTCTCGTTCCTTTACTCTCATGTCATTTTCCTGGAGGGAATTTGCTATTCCTACATCTCTGTTTTCGTGAACCACCACAGGCGACCTTTCAACTTGTTGAATAATGGCACAACTGGAATTATGGAGTGTTATCGTGTCGTCTGGAACTCCAGAGTCTGAAAACATATCTAAATTGACATCGTCAACAACTGTCGCCGCATCTACAACTTCTTCTACTACATTTTGTCGCTGCTTACTCTCATTATTACCCATCTCCGTTGTGCCTGTTACTTCATGAACCAAAGGCGGAGGCTCTTCTTCAATTCCTGGAGAATTCGACGTACTAAGACACTTATTTAGTACAGATAAACCACTATTAATAATATTACTTTCAATAGCACTTGATGCGTTCATCAGGAACGCTTCATCCTGCTCATTAATCTTATCACTACAATTTTCTTCTACAACGGATTTTTCACAAATGGTTTGAACACATAATTGGCTTGTTGAGTTGTCTACATTATTATTATTACTATGTTGCAAAGCACCAAGATCACTTGTTGAATTCTCTTCATCAGGTCGACTCGTATACACCCGGTCCCGTTGCACAGGCACATCATTTTTCACATTGTCCTCGTAAATGCACTTATCATCATTGACATCCTCACTCTCTAACTTATCTAGATCGGCTTCCTCAGGTCGAGGAGACTGAGCACCTTTACTCCCTGTTTCCTTTGGACTATTATGACTATTAATGATTACGTTTTCGTTACTGCTAACACTACCATTTTCATCTATATTCTCTTTACCTAAATCTAAATTATCGACTTCTCCAGATGTGGGAGAGTTTTTGGAACTAGTACAGTAACTGTTATATCCTACGATAGCACCACCTTCATGATTTTTGTTTTCATCACAGTTTATCAGTTCATTGTCCAGTTCTGAATGATGCGATGGTGGGCAATATACATCATCATCACCATTACTTGGAGGAGGAGAAATATTTGGTGGCGGTTGTGGTGAAGAGGAAGAGGAGGATGGTGAAGGGTAAAAATGTTGTGGATGAGGAGGTGTTTGGGGAACGGAGCGCTCAGATTTATCAACTAATTGATTAGGTGACCCCAACGAGGTTACTGGTTTGTCTACAGCAGAGTCACTGAGACTGAGATCATTTTCATCATCAATACTCCTATTTCCTTCGACACTGTTATCCAACGCTTTCGCTCTTACAATAATATGGCTACTATCTATTGCGATACTATCGTCTTTTTGGAGTTCACCTTCGTCACAATTAACATCAACAACCGTATCATTATCATCACAAGCATGCTGCTGCTGAAGGTCACTTGAAGAAACACCCGTAATGGAAGCAGGAGAAGAAGGGGAGCCTCTAGGCTCAGGCTCACAAGTGTTAGTAGTCTTTAGTGGTTCATGATTATCATCATCATCACACTGATTTACACTTTCTGTATCACTTTCGTCAACCTACATAACATTGCAGTCATAAAACGATCAATTATTATAACCACCATGCGCAAAAGATACACAAAACACTGCATGCACATGCAAAAACGCTTAAAGTCCCAGAAAATTTTCCATTAACAATTAACGACCAGAAAATAAAATTTTAACACGTCCAGAAAAAAAAGAGTTGGAAAAATGAAATTATTGTTGTTCGTATCTTGGCTGAAATTGGACTAATACAAATACTGCTGTTTGTAGATCGAACATTTAAAATATCGAGTATTTACAAGAAATGGAAACACTAACGTAAATTTGTAACTACTCGAAAGAAGTGTCTATGTTAAATTACTAACAGTCAAAACGCGATTTGAATTAAAATTAAAATAGAGCAAAATTAAAAAACAAACGAAAAAGCATTCTACGCAGCAGCGTCCTTTCCAATTGTTCAATGTTCCAGGAAAAGCCCATAAAAGCAAACAGGTGCACCATTAACTACATACGTATTGTTCTAAACCGATTAAACACAAAAATTGACAATTGTACGAACTTCGTGGAAGATACACAATAGAAAAGTCCACTAACTAAGGTGCCTACTTTAATACCTACTTGCATTCATTGTGACATTAGCAGGTGCAGCGGGTGCAAGGTCAGTAGCACATAAAATCAAGCAAACTCCCAACAGCTCATGGCATCTTACTCTACGCTTACATACATTGACAATTAACATCACCCGAACTAAATATATACATTTTGAACCAAGTAATACAGTTACAATAAAATTATTTTCAGTTAGTCGTGTTAAGTGTTGGCGAACCAAAATACATTACAAACAGTTAAAATTTAAAATAAAATATACACATAGTACTACACACAGTCCGAGCCTAGCGCTAACAAATAGGTAATCATAAAAACGAGGCAAGCATAATTCAATATCGTTAACTTCGTTCCAACACCTTGTACATTGTATGTAATGACATCACCGCTACTATAACATAATATTCCATTCCAGACACTGACTCGCTACACTATAGTGCTGAAATATTTGGTTAAATGGCTAACTAATAACTAAACAAAAATACAGTTTCTAAAATCCGACCAAGGAATACTCCACTACCTATTATAAATACAAGTCTACCCAAAACTACAATATAATACTGAATAACGCCAGGTAAAAATAGTACGTTGAACACACTGCTGATGATTCGTACGTCATCTTCTTCATGGGGAAAATAATCATTAGACATAACAAACATCATATCTTCATAGTATAAAAATTATTATCACATTTAAAAATTAAATATCGTAATATTTTATATAACAGTACAAGTGCAATGATCGAGAAAAATACGGTAAAAGAATTAAAATGAAATTACTCTCATTGATTGTTGTTGTTCTTCATAAATATGTTTTAAACTTACAGGCTGTCCGGGCCTACCAGCAGCATTGGCCAGCATTTGAGGACTGATACTAATCATTCTTGGACCACCAACGCCACCCTTCCCCGGAGGTCCTGGAGATCCGACCACTGTCGCCGTTTGAGCACTTCCAGGTGAGGGGACAACAGTAGGACCAATCCCAGTCGGGCCTCGAACAGCATTCATATTTAATATCTGAATCCCTCCACCCGAGTTGATGGCAATCGGTGGAGGCGCATTCCCAGTTGTCGCCTGCTCCATCTTCTTTTAACAGAAGACCAGAGCAGCTAATAATTTTTTTACAAATTATTAGCACCCTTTTTTCCGTCTCCCCCTCGCGTCACAAACCACCTTTCCTTCTTCACTTCCGTTTCTTTTTAATTTTTTATCTCTCAAACAAGTTGGGGGACCACACAGGGCGGCACACGGCTTACAAAATTTTGCACTAAAAAACCTTTAAAAACTTGAAAAAAGAGAAAAAACCAAATTTCCAATCAGTCCGTGCAAATTTGCTGCGCCCGTAATGATCAAATTTATTAACATCATCAGGTGTAGTTACATCGTGACGATGACTTAACGGCACACACTTCCAGTTATTATTCCACCTTAACTAAAACCACTACTTCTTCTACTAGTCCTTTCGCTCTTCATGATCATCATTGTTTACTAAAAATTATTATTATCTATTTTATTATTATTATTTTATTTATTTACGTTACTAATTAGTTTTTATCGGAGAGATGTGTAGTGTGTTGTGTGGTAGCAAAATATAATATAAAGTGATTTTTTTTTCATTAAAAAAGTGATCTAAGCTACTACGGCTTGATCTTCCCGCAGAAAGCATCTCATCTGCGATGAATGTTCATGTTGGGGGCTTTAACACGTAAAAAGCATCGGATGGATATCCCATCACAAAAAAATAACCAAATCATCACCATCGCCGTCGAGCGAGCTAGCGAGTCGTCATATTCTCATTCTCGTCGTTCTGCTATAAAGTCAGTCGTCAACACAAGACCAAACTTTTCGGTTCTATTTTTTGAGGATATCCTTCTTGTCTCTCTCTCTACTTATTATTATGTATCCTCTCCTATTATAATCCGCTACCACTACTACTGCTTATATCACTTTTAGCAAAAATATCCAATAAAATATATCCCGTAATGCATTTTAATAGAACAAACAACCGAGAACGGGATGGGGTCGTCCATAAGACATATTATCTGTTTTAAAATAGGCGGGCTTATGTAATTCATATATGTAGAAATACAACAATGTGGGGGGCAGGTGGGTGGATTGGGACGATGTTGTGGAGGGGTCCCCTTAAAACGAGTGACTAAAGTGGGTATTGTGGTGATAGTGTGATTAGTAGTGATAGGATACGTTAGACACGATGATGATGATACATTCCTTATAACTTGCTATCCTAGTCGTGTGTTAAATATCCTAGTAAATTTGTAGAGTAGTGGTGGTAAGCGTTTGTGTGTGAGATGGGATATTATTATAAGTGTACACTCAACCTTTGCTTTTGCCTTTTTGATTATTTGTGGGAAGGATAGAATGATGGTCAAGTTGGGAAGGTTGTCTGTGTATTAAAATGTAATATGGAATGGTGTGGTGGAGATATATCCTCTCGCTGTTTTGTTTGAAGGTGTTTAAAATTATGCACAGGTTTTGAGAAAAATCATTTTTAATGCGTAGTCCTCTTCTTTTCGCTCCTCAACTCAATTCTTCTCTCTCAATTTATACATTAAATGCATTTTATTAGGGGAGGAGCGGGTGTGTGAAGGACGTACGGCTTTATCAGGACGCTAGCGTATGTCTGTTTCTACTTATACGACCGCAAATGAAAATTTTCTTAGGAGAGTTGTGTGCCTGACCTGACCTGACCACTTTACCGTTATGGGTTCAAACTTTTGACTTGAGACACTATTCTCATTTTACTATTTGTTAGGTTATGTAAATCGTGTCAAGGGTTTACGGTACTGCATGTTAAAAAAAAAAAAAAAAAAAAAAAAATTTAAAAAGAATGATTATTCACGTTAATCTAATCGTAAGTTCAGACGTATACATGCAAAATATCATTGTGACGTACGCAAACAACGCAAAAACGGTCCTGTGTGGCCCTTAAAATGAAATTGCAAACGACGAGACGAAAGACTAATATCGTCAAACGTATAGGGATCACAAAGTTCGGTCATTACAGCGATAATAAGACCATTTCGAATTATATTCTGTTTGTGGTTTACATCACATGACTTTATTTTCCATGATTTTGGGACATATAACAAGCTGAATATTGCAAAACGGAATTAGGTCATGATTAAGTGAAATTATTTTTCAGATTAATGATTAATTCAGTTTTGATTTTCTTGCTGTGATTAATGATTAATGATTAATCTGCATTTATTTTGGAGATCTAGATTAATGATTAATAGATTAAATTAATCATTAATCTGATTAATTAGATTAGATTATTTAATCAATGATTACCCACCTCTGCAATCGTGTCAAGGGTGTACGTTACTGCATTTAACACAAAAGGGTCTTCTGTGCTAACTTGCACCGTTCTGATTTCGAAATCGTTACAAATTTAAACGGTTAAAACATACCTAAACTCAACTATCTGCTGGACTAAAAACACCTATAATTCCGGCTACTTGGTGCAACGATTTGCATTTTTGCTTTTTATAATATTTTTTGATTTGATGGGCTTTTTTAAAGTTGTTCATACCTCAGCAGCAGGATGAATAAGAGGAGCGTGGTATATGAAGAAGATTGGTAATATCCTTGATTCGATATCCTATCATATTGGTAGTAGTAGTAGTGGCGATGTTGATGATAATGATGATGATCGTCTTCGTCATCGTCGTCCTCAGCACAAGTTTTGTTGGTAGCACCGCTGCTCCTGCTCCTCTTTTGATTATGCATAAGGACATTTGTTGTTGTGTTGGTGGAGGAGGTGGTGGGTTTGTGTTTGTTGTTGAGGAGGATAAGCCATGAAGAGTTGCAGGAGAAGAATGGAATACGAGTTGAAATGATAAACAAGCACACGATGATGATATTTTATGATGGCGCTTATTTTTTCTAGTCACATGTAACGATACTGTTGATGTGTAAAACCGTAAACGGCAACAAGAAGGAAGGCAAGATGCTGCTGCTCCTCTTGGTCTGCTGGATGAAGATGATGAGGATGATTGATGTTCCAAGTTCCAATGATGTTCTTTGGAAACATCTGTATGAGTGGATGAGTAAGAAAAAAAATCTCTTGAATGGGAAGTACTCTTACATAAAAACGTACTCAAAAGTAGACAAAATGTTTTATTTATAGCGAATTGTTGCTAATAATGTTATTTTGCTTTACTTGGAAAATTAAATACCTAAGCAGGATTACGCAATTATTGTTACGCTGTAATCTGCTTTCAATTTCTGTAGAAATTTTTTTCAATGAAATATTTTGCAAAAAAAATCGTATGGAGCAAATTGAAAAAAAGTAATATTTTTGTCGTATGCTCTGTTGTTGCTGCTGCTTATCCACTGCTGCAAAGTTTGACAAGAAAACAAACTTGCAACTAACAGCACACAACAAGTCATCTCATTTCATTACATTTACCACTACCATCATCCTCCACTCACTCTGACTGCTTGTATTTTTGTGAGTGTTTTACCAACTTAACTATTAACGCTTAACTGTAATATATAGTAAAATGGCAATGAACGTATAACGTCGCGTTGTACAGCATCAATGCAAATCCAATTACTCATCCAATTCAATATATTATGCGCGCAGAGCCGCAGAGAGCTCTTGTGCGAGTCAGTAAACCAAACTGAATTTGGGATGCATAAAATAAAAATATTATTATCCTCGCTCGCTCTGTGTGGAAGGAAAAAAACCATACAAACAGAAAATAGAATGCAAGTGATGATACGATGTTGAAAGGATTTATTTCAATGCTGACATTATCCATTCACACGCAGATTTAACCAAAAGGTACACAAAATCCTTACATGTGTACTAGTGGCAGTAGTGGTATTATGGCATGGTATACCGTTTTATGATGAATGAAAAATAATGTTCTTTTCGTTTTATCTAGTAGTGGGCTTAGAAAAGAGCTTGTTGGCTTAGTATACGCACGCATGTTATATGTTATATTTACAAACTCGGTTCATTTTCATTAAATTAAGCATTAGATGCTCTGATGCTTACATTGCGCTGAAACCTGTGTGTTGTATGTTTGTGTGTAATATCATGTACGTGAATGGATAATCCAATCTAAAACTTTAACCTCTCTTCAATAATTGCAGAATGAGTAGGTATGAACAATTTTACACACACTGTATATGTACTTGCATTCCATGTAACTATGATTGATGAACTACTCTGGCTTTTTAGGTAAAAGGGTGGTGGTGGCGATGCGGTAGAGGTTGGATCGGAATGTAAAGTGTAATATGCCCAGTAGTAGTAGTACTCAGTACTCATCATTCCGAGAGCAAGCGATATAGTGATTTTATTGTACAATGTAAGTAATAGAGGTAGGTAATTGTATTGTAATTTGTAATACGATACAAAACACGGTACAAGAAATAAGATGTGCATGATGCACGTTTGTGTAGATTGCCTCTTAAAATATCGTGGCTATACCCTCTACCACGCACACAGGTTCTATTATTACAAGGAAAGGTGCGTTGCACCGTGAGAGCGCGGCCGTAGTAGTGTTCATCTTTATCGTGTGTAGTAGCCAATAAATGCTTAAAAGTAGCCGATGCTGAAGCTACTGCCGTTTGGCTGTTCATTCGCGTGAGGCATGATCATTTTGATGATATATAATTGGGATAAATGGCAGCTTTGAGTATCAATATCGTTGTTAATAAAACCTTAATATTAAGATGTATGTTGGGAGTTGAGATAGGATATAGTAAAGTAAGTTAAGGTTTCGGATAAATATAGGTTGAATGGGAAAATGTGAAGGGCTATATAATATTGCTGTACGAAATGCGTAAATTTGTATCTATACGATTCTACTTTATGTAACTTTTTGGCTTCGTAAGAAGGTGGATGGTCAATAGCAGAAAGGTCTTTAATTAGGCGCATATTGGGAGTGACGATACTCGTGTGTGCGTTTTATCTGATTCTCAGAATAATCTTGCGTTATTACAATCACTCGTTTTCTACGCACAAAATATGAATGTATACCTGTGTCAATTCTTCTAAGTGATTTCTTAGAACAGTCACTACTGCAAGCCCTTTCTATTACCTTCAACACGTTTATGCATGTACGTTAATCCATGAAGCCCTGCCTCAAATGCAATGTACATTCTTAAGAAGCCGTGTCACCTTATATGTCATGCGTGTCACTTTCCCTTTCCTAATTGTTTGCAGAAAAATCATTTCGTTAAATGCGTTACGAAGGTTAGTTAGATGCATAGAGGTTACACGCAAACGAATTGCCATATTATCAATCTAAAATTTTCAACAATAAAATATGATTCTTTTCCCTTTCGTTTCATGAATGACCTTTTTCAGATTAAAGACCCAGCACAGACCAAGTCATATAGATAAATTTAGATTGATCGGTGTTTGTATTTGTACTATCAATTCACAACAACCTTCAAGTTAAACCGTTATGCGATAAACTAATGGATAATGCTTTATACCAACTCATTATTCTTATCAAGCCAGTGCTTAAATTAAATGCGCTCACCAAACCTTGAACCTTGATTTCTTTTAAACTTACCGTTTCAGTGCCTCCACTCCGCATTCTTCCAACCTAACCCGTTGGAGAAACTGGCCTCTTGATGATGTCCACGCGGCAGAAATATACCTAAAATACCTGTCTATGATTTTTACTATTGATTTTGCAACTTTAATGTTTTCGAATGTCAAATGCCTATATGGAGGCTATTTATACAATGACTTTTCTTTTTCCAATTTTTCTTTGATTTAGGTTAAAAAAGAACTGTTCGGTCTTGCTTTGAAATGCACAGAAATAGCCTGTTGTTGGTCAATGTTTAATTCTACGTAACCGGATTTCATGACAGCCAACGTTCAACTAACAACGTAAAAGTTGTCGCTGCTGAAAATATTATGCCTTTCCGCTTTCCAACTTTCTTCATGATGCATGGTCTATCATACATGGAACATTCCTCCATCCGCAATCCACCCAGTGGCAATACATGCGTCAGTTTAATACGGACTCGAGAGGGAGAAAGTGAACAAAGTAGCAGAATAATGCAATACGACAATGATATGATGAGATGACATAGGTGGAGCGTCACTCTATTTCTACCTACATTGCCATTGCCTTGATCGTCCAAAAGCCAAAAATGTGCTCACTTGCCTGCCAGTCACCACCACCAATAAACCAAACTATCCAATCCAATAATATTAAATTCACGGTTCATTTATCTATGCCACAGAACATGGATAAAATATACAAGTTTGTCATGCGTGTATGATTATTTGGATACTTACTTTGGTCTGGCAATACGATACAATACTCAACTATGTATACTCTTTCATGAAAAATGGGGCTTTCAATAAAAGCTTTCACTTCCAATTTGCTTTCCTTCCGCACTCACCATTATGATAACCTTGGGCACATCAATAAGTTCATTTCCAGTGTTAATAGAGTCAGGTGTGAAGAACATTGCCGAGAAATGACACGATACATCCAAGAGCTCGTATTGCCCCGACTCAAAATTGATGAAATGTGCCAGGTAGGTATGTAGAAAAAAAACTACTTTTCTTTTCGTCGACAGTGTGAGCTTAGCCTGTATTAATTTGGTTGTCTGAAACAATTTACCAATTTAATTTAGTGAATGTAAAACAAATTAAGTGTATGAACGCGGGAAAAGTCCTCCACTGACAACTGATGAATGACTACGCAAATTATTTATCTTTAGGGTTAATCCATCAGCACAGCGTACAAAATGGCATTTCGCTGCATTCTTCAATTTATCAATTATTATCGCCATCATCAGCAATTCCGATAAATTGCTTTTTATTCGTTTAGGTCAGCCTATAACCGTCTCGACTTTCACAACTTACACAGTACACCACCACACAGCAGTAGTCTTTTATCGTCACATCAATACAGCACAGCTTTGTCTGCTGCGGCTTTCTTTTCCGAACGGAGAACACACCTATGCGAAAAACTGTCCTATAGTCCTATTCATACGAACTTGAATAACATTTCAAACCTACCGTACAAAATGTACAACAAAGAAAATACCCTTGAGTTGAGTTTGGCAAATATTAGAGAACTGTATAAATAAATAAATACTTAATTGATTACTCATGTCTCCACCACACTCGACTCGAAGTAATAATAGAAAATTATCATATTTTGTTCTGTTACTTTTTATTTTATGGTAACTGTCCTGTCACCCGGTGTTGACCCACATAAGATGCCCATTATGATGATCATTTTCCATAAAAAGTTTTTCTGTATATAAGTGCATATTTTATTGTTAGCAGAGAGATATTGATAAGTGGTGATGATATGAAAGATGGGACATGGAGATATTATGCTGAATGGAGAGAGCTCTTTCCTGTTCTCAATTGTGCGGCTTTCCCTTGTGCTGGCAAACATATCATTATTATTTGGAAAAGCTTTCAATTTGCTTTAAAATAGGTCGAGCTCTCAAAACTGAATTTGCTATTTCACTCGGTCGGTGGTGTGTGCAATGATGAAAGCCTGCTGGTTGTTGGAGAAAGTAAAGAAAATGTGGAGCAGGCAATTTCCATAGTTGATAGTGTGCAGTGTATAGTCATGTATTGATTGATTCCAAGTTTATTTTTTACTTGTTTCATTTTAATTTTCTGATATGGCATATAACATAACAAGTTGTCGATGCACAATACACTGTTATTATTTATTTCTGCGTGTGGAAAACATATACATGCCTAGTTTTTATTGACTACGAATGATGAGAATGTAGGTCATATCATTTTAAGTTTCCAATTCATCGTCCACCCAAGGCGTAATTTTAGCAAAAAGGGAAAATGATTGCAATATAGTCTTCATAATGGAGATAACTCTGCAATAACAGGAGATATACAGTTGCTCATAAACTATTTTCATGTGACAAACTGGAAAGAAAAGATAGACACCGATTACGGTAATGACTATGTTTGTATTCGATGGAAGAAAATTAATAATAATAATAGATTTTGGGTAGCAGGCATATTTTTTTTGCTTTCTCCAAAATTTATGCAATACTGCTGAATGTCAATAGTCAATACTGTATCGGGAACATGAATTCATCCACTTATCCTTCACTTGCTTTGTAGGCACTTGTGCCTCTCTGCTGTTGTTGTCGTTATCATCGAATCGAACACTTATTGATTGAGAATACTGGGCGTGTGTGCAAAAATGGAATAATGTAAATAAATAAAATGGACATTTTCCATTTAATCCTGCTAGCTTTTTCCTCTTGTGCCAACAACAGCGAACTACATTCATTCTTTCCTATGAGATATTTATGTAACGTGTGTGTACTCTCCAAATGTATGCGTTTTCGTCGGGGTAAAAAAATAACGATAATAATAATGATGATGATGAGTAGTGCTGAGCGTTCCGTTTTGCTACATGTTCCACTTTGTTTTGTCAATGCCGAACAGAGTCGAGTTCATTTAGATAATGTGCGTATGTAAATAAAAGCGTACAAACTGTCAAAAGTGTATAGGTATACCTATACCAGTTAAAGTGGTTGTACTAGAAAATCAACAGAAAACATGAATATTGACATAATTATCATCACCGTCATCATCATCAAAGGGCTAGGAATTGATGTCACACGGACTGTGTATATGTGCACTCTGTAAATTTTTTACTGTCAGCTATTATTATCGATCAAACAGCCAAAAATAACAAACAGACAGACAGAGAGAGAGAAAGCGAAACTAGAGAAAGAATCTAATGAAAAAAGAGAAAGCTCTTGTTACGTTCATGGAAAGAAAATAAACAGTTCTTCAAATGAATCCTCGTATATGTTCAATTTAATTTGTGAATATGATTAAAGTAACTTGTATTCACTCTATCTAACTGTCAACCAAGAATAATATACCAGAAATAACGTGAAAAGGGAGGAAAAGATCACAACTTTAGACAGGAAACGCGATGGCTAAAGGGAAAGGAAAGAAGAAAGGAGCGAATAAAAAGGAAAAGGAGGAGGCGGAGGCAAAAAAGCGACAAGAAGAAGAGGAAGCTGAAGAGGAGGAAAATGATACAGAGTTTCAAAAGGCCGTGCTCGAAATTCGTGTGAAGGAGTTGGAACAACTGAAACTTGGGTAAAAAATTGAGATCTCGTTTCTCGAATACGATACACACAATATTATAATATATAAGTATGTAGCTTCTGACGAACGAAAGACGAGAACATTTTTAATCAAACAAAATGATGTGAAATGTTACAAGTCTTGGCAAAGTAACATGACAATCTCATATCTGATGGAGAGGCTGTTGTTTTCCTCGAAAATAAAGTATGCAGAGAAAATGTGAATTCCTGGAGACACAAAGCGATTTGTACAGGACGCAATTTGAGGAGATGAAAGAGGAGAAGGATGACATTATTGCACACTTGAATCGTTGCTACTCCGAAGGGAAAACTACGATTAGAGAGTTGGAAGATCGATTGTATGGCACTCAGCAGGTAAAATAAGTAGCTATGGATGAGGTGGTATATTACGCTTTATGCTCTCATCCAATAATGTTTACCCATTTTACTTTTAACATAATTGATTAGACGTGTGTGTGTGTGTGTGTGTGTGTGTGTGTGTGTGCTATGATGAAAAATGCAACAGGCTCGGCAAGACGAAGAGAAAGAATTTCTCCAGCGACTACAAGATAAGGGGAAGGAAATGAAGGAGATGGAGGAACGGATGGAAAAGACGATAATGGAACTGAGTGAGCTACTTTGAGGAGAATGAGGAGATATTGCTGATGATATGTAAATATTTTACGCATCTCTGAAGATTAATCATAGTAATGAGTACATAATCGATAATAGATGCAAAATTGGCCACGTTGGAAGACTTCCGTCTTCAAAGAGAAGAGCTGCTGGCGGAAAAGGACGGTTTGAAGAAAACGCTGAAGGATGAAAGGCGATCATTTCAGGAGTCATTTGACAATCTCGAAAATAAGACGATCATGTATAAAGAGAAGCTGAGAAAGGAGGCGATTGAAATGCTGGTAAAAATGAGTAAAGATGTTCATAAAGCTGGAAAGTTATGCTTAACTGCTACAGTAAAGTCAGCAATTAACTCAAACGTAAAGCTCCAAAACGAGGTAATAACTTATATAACTGGATTAGTGGAGGCTTAACAGTTTTTTGTTTTATGGGGCAACGTGCAATCTTAAAATATTTTATGCATAGCTGGAGACTACAAGCAAGAATAACATTGCGCTTCGCAAGAAGCTGGAAAAATTGGATGATCTCCTCCGGGAAAAGCGGATGACCATCGAGGTGATTGAAGAAGAGAATAGCGAAGCTCATAACAAATGTTTGGAGTACAAGGAAATCGTGACAAAGCTTATTGACAAGCAGCTTGTGATGGAAGGCGAGATAAAATCCATGAAAAAGTTCCGTGAAGAACTAAAGCAGTTACGGCAAATTCATGGCTTGTGTCGCACGGATGATGAAGTGAGGGACTTTGTGGCTGAGGAAATTGAAAAACTTTTAGAGCAGCAGAGATTAAAAGAGTTTCAGAAAGAAAGGCTGAGTCCAGAGGAGGTGAAGAGATTACAGGATGAAGTTGGTCGACTTCGAGACATAATTGTGAAATTAGCTATAACGGCTAAGCATCTTGCGCAGGTTTATATATATAAGAAAATACCTATGTTAATAATAATAATAATAACAATTTATTAAGGCTGAACTGGTACTAAAACATTTTTGTGCTGAAAACAGACTTCCATTCCTGAAGAACAAGAGTTTCTCAAAGAGGAACTCAAGGTATTACTCAAGCAGACATACGCAATAGCTTTGGAAATTCCGGATTTGCCCCCGGACGTGATGAGCTTGCTAACTGTCAGATTTCCGGACGTTATGCCAGCCATTGGCACAATTCAATACTCAAAGAAGCAGTGAGGATGACTGATGGCTAGAGGATAAAAATATTTTCTCTCGAAAAAGATTCTCAGCGCTTCTGACAATTTTTATTAAAATTTTTAAAAATTGTACAAGTTGAACAATAACATTTTGAGGAATACCATAAAATAGCATCATTTTGATAAGACGAGATAATAACAATAAGAAGATCACAATTGAGACATGATTATTAGTTGAATTCACAAAGTAGACTGTAGAATTGCATGATCATGCAGATGAGTAGTAGAAGTAATTATTCATATTACTACATATTATGATAAATATAGCCGCTAGTAGATTGACGTAACAAGTCAAATGTATCCCTATCTTATTTTGATTGAGTATAATAATGTATTACATTAAAAATTCGGAATTTCTTTCTTTTTTTCCTTTTCCTAAAGTATGCCTATAGACTGAGAAATAACAGAGATAAAAATATTTTGTATGATTTTTTTTCGTAACAGTAGTATTGCCTCTCTAATAAATACACATTTACGTCAAGAGGTTGTATACACAGTTAAATAAGTAGTGAAATATTGTTTAATAGAGTAGATTTGGATATCCTGAAATAGTTCACAAGAGTAATAATAATAATAATAATATAATATCAAGTGACCCAGTCTATGTTGTAGTAAGAAATACATTCTTGTATATTGATTATTTCTTTGAAAGATGAGCAAAGAGAATAAATCGGATGAGATTTTACCTTTGAGAAATTTCAATACAATGCTTATTGCAACAACAGCGATAGTTGGTATACGAGTTCTGTGTGAGTTGAAGAGAAAGTTGTTAGAGACGAGAAAGAGATTGACGTGGAAAAAGTCAAGTAATTAAAGCAGGTTATTTAAGAGGATTATGATGATAGGATGTAATTAAAAGTTTTGCTACGAATATGGATAGTGACTAGTGACGTGTGACCCTCATTAAAAAGACTCGGAATGGTACATTGACTTTGAGTAAAACAATATCGCTATATTTATACGGTACTTTTACACACTACTTTAAACTTTCCACGAATAAAACACTAGTGAAACAAGTAAAACAGGCCAATAGGAGTGGAGAAAGCTACAATAGTGTACTATGGATTCTGATTGTTTTCAAAAGTGAGCAGATATAAGATTGCCAGTTGAAATGCAATAGCAGGAGTAGCAAGGGTAGTAACATTTATGCGAACCCTACAAATACCCATTTCCTCTCGATTGCCGCCCCAATCCCGGACATTTCCTGTTTGAAAAGACTGGGAAATTTTAGTAAGACTGTGAGTACCTCAATCTGATTGGGTCTCACCATTGGCAAAACCTTTTGTGTGTAGGACCAAATGTAGTCCAGACTAGCACCGAAAGGATGAACGTGGAGGAAAGTGGAAATGATGCCGAGGAGCCTGGCTTCCTTTTCGCAAATGCCAATGACGGGACTACTACTGCTTTCACCGCTACTGCTATTATTACTACTATTGCTGGACGTGCCACTATTATTATTATTATGATTGCTATTATTACTGCTGCCCGTTTCTGCTGCTGCACCAATAAAAATCTCAACGTGAGGATCATCATTAACTGTACTGCAATGATCATTGTTATCGCCTGTTTGACTCCTTGTTATCATCATGGAGGAAACCTTGTTACTACTACTAGTACTACTCTGATTATGTTGATTGTTTTGAGCTGATTGTTGTAAACTACCAATACTGGTGCCATTATTACTGCTACTGCTATCACAAAATCCCTGAAATTCCCGACTGATGCTGCCAGTTGCATTTTTATGAGCACTGCTACTCCCATCGTTGCCAATGCTAGCGTTGTTGGAGATGCTGCTTTCCATTTTTCTCGTGTCGTTTTTAGTTCCGTTACTGGTACTGTTGGTGGTGCCACTACTGTTGTGATTATGGTGAGTTGGAGACATTCCAAATCCTGGAGAACTGCTCGAGGAAACAGACACTGGGGGACTATGCAGATTCTGCTTTATTGCCACTGCCGCCACCGATGATGTTGAACCAGTTGTTGGTGCTGTGTGGTGGTTGTGATTTCCAGAGGGACCTATGATCAAGGAGGAAGTAGAGTCGCCACCGCTGCTACTGCTCCCTCCACCACCGGATGAGGAAGAAGGACATGTTGTCACAACTGAGGGTGATGAGGAAACACTCCTTTGAACTGCCAAAACTTGCTAAAAAATGTACACAAACAGAAAAAGAAAAATTGTAATAAAAACTTGAGACACCACCTACAAGCTTATTTCATTCAAAAATTTTGTTCGCTTCCGCAATTTTTACATAAAAATGAATTGCTTAATTTCCTCCTTCTTCTATTTTCCATGTCGAAGCAAAACACAAAAACTGGAAAAGCTCTGTGAGAAATTCATTTTTATGCATAAAAAACTTGCCTGCTGCAAACTCCTCAGTTGTTGATCTTTCATCTCCAATTCAGTTCGCAAGTCCGCTTTGATTAAATCAACTTCATTCTTTGATGCTTCCAGTTGGCATCTCAGAGCGTCGTTTTCCTCCTGAGTGGAAAAACACAAACCCATAATAGTCAGTCATCATAACAGCCACACTTTTTTATTCGCTACTACAATAATATACATATATATTCAAATGGAAACTCCCAATTCCCAAGTCTGATTTAGGGGGGGAATTGTCGTTTAAAAGTACAAAGGCCGAGGAAAAAACGCTCTTTACAGCAAACACATCATGAAAACTAATATTTGCATATGTTTGAATCTCCATAATATTATGAGAGTAGCATATAGTAGAGTAAGTACCGGCCTACCTTGAGTTGATGCACCGTTTTAGAAGCGTCCTCAACGCTCAGCCTCATCTTCTTTGCTCGTGGAGGCTCCCCATTCTCCTTATTACTCTGACCAGACGAGTCACTTTCCAAATCGGAAAGCTCCATCTCCTCGTCGGCACGCTCATTCAGCGCTTCCTCCAACAAAACACTTTTGATTTCCTTTGGGAACGAAAAAAAAGCAAAAAATACAGTATACTGTCACATTTTCACATTTTTTTATTATTTCATGCCCACTACAACTACTACTACATACTACTGTCGTCATATAACGCTCAAGACTATACAGTTGGTACATAAAGACTACATAGTAAAACGACGGAAGTAGTAGCGTGCATTCATTGAGAACCTTTTCATTGCACACTTTTCACAATACGTGTAACCAAAGACAAGGCTGAAAAAAAGAAAGGAGTACGAGACAAGTGGAGATTTGCTAGCTTGCTTTTGCTATAGTCTGTTTGATATTCTCTATGCAAAGCAGACAGGGAAAAGGCTAAAGCACATCAGAAAATCACATCAGAAGTGATCCATCCATACGCAAGCAAGCAGTTGGAGAGGAGAACAAGCACACAGCTCAGTTAGTATCAACATCACTCTCACTCACTCGTTTTCTCCGTTCCCTTTTTGCTCCGCCACCAAAATAATATGTCTACTAGCTAGTTTTAATTCAAACATACGAGATGCCAAATTGGAATAGAGAGATGTAGATAGAAGGGAAGAAATAGGCATAAGAAACAGAAAGAGAGATAAAGGGAGCATAAAACAATCATGACTGATTTATATTCCCGTTCAATCTACACACAAGTTGAATCCTCGTCCTACGACTGCATACATTTATCATACACGCTTGAATAGGGAAGAACAAGCCAGTTTTTGGTGGCTTGTATAAAATAAGAAGGAAATAAAGTAGAAGATATTACGACTACTAAGTAAGTATTTTTATGGCCATACAACAATATAATATATTACTATTCTTTTTTTCTGAAAAGAAGTAAAAAAAAGAAGAAAAGAAAGTTTTGAACAGAAGAAGAAGAAGAGAAGAAAGAAAAAAGGGGAACAATTTTATATTTTGGTATTATGAAATAAAATGCTTGTTGTAAGTTGTATTCATGGTAGGTAGTAGTAGGTGGGTATAACTTACTGCTGCCTGCTTTCTCCAGACTTCAATATTTT
Organism: Sinella curviseta; assembly: GCA_004115045.4. Classification (NCBI taxonomy): domain Eukaryota; kingdom Metazoa; phylum Arthropoda; class Collembola; order Entomobryomorpha; family Entomobryidae; genus Sinella; species Sinella curviseta. The sequence continues at coordinate 35,683,866 of CM023201.3, forward strand.
TCCGTTGTGCCTTGCTAAAGTGATCCCATACTTTCCTTTGACATGCTGTAGAGAAGACTTTCTCAATCTGGGTGACTGAAAAGTAAAGAGAGAGAAAAAAGGTTGAAAGTAATAGCAGAGCATGATAGGTATGATGAGAATTGTACATTCTTCTACGTAGTGTTGTATTGAGGGGTCACATGCAGAGTTTTGGTGAAATTGAAGAAAAATTGAAAACCGTGGGAAATAAATGGAATAGAAATTGAATGAGTGACAGTTGGAAATTGAGCCCTGCTCAGCTCAGGAAAGGAAACAGAAATGGAAAAGGGAAAGCAGCTTTTTTTGTTCTTGCCTGTAATAAATGTTGGTTGCGTAACCCAAAGGGTTAAAAGTCTCACGTTACCCCCATAAATGGTCATGTTAGGTGAATACGCTTGTCGTTATTATTATTGTCAAGAAGGCTTACATTGCATGAGTAACCCGGTCATCCGTTGCCTGAGGAGGTCCTTTGCCTTTTGGATATCATCCTCGTACTGAGACTTTTCATTGAGTAGTCTCCGGATTTGTGAGTTTGTTGACTGGATCATTGAATAGAAAGTGTTGGAATTCCGTTTAACGCACTCCCCTTTCTCCAACCAGGCAAACAGCGTCTGGATCGCTTTCATAAACGTGTCATCTCCTGTGTTATTGAGTAATAAAACACACATACAGGGTTCATCTTCTTGTGATGACTAATTAAGTTTACATGTTATTATTCCATTACAACCCTTTTGCTTTTTATAGCAGAGACATGAAAAGCTACAAATAACGTAAGATGATGCCATAGTCATAACATATGATATGTCAAACATACTTTATTAATATCGCATATCGTGTCTCTACATTCTCGCAGTTTATGCTTAAGTGCTGTACAGTATCACGTTGCACATGATTATTATAACGTTCTAGTAGCCAAGGTTCATAAATGATTATTATGGCTGGGAAGGATGAAGGGAAAAGGAGTGAGACATTTCTAGCAAATGATATGGGAGGATTTGAGCAAGAATGATATGAAAATGAAAAAATACCTTAAAGCTTGAGTAGTGCATGTCAGAGAGAAACTGTTATAAGCAGACTTTTTATGTTTCTCCCTGCTATTTTTAAACATATACATTACGCAAGACTATAATAATAAGCATAAGAGAGAATATGATTGACACGAACGGGTGTACTATCTCCATATATACTCTACTGACACTGAAATACTCCCGTGGAACATGGTTCACTGCATTATCATAAAAAGCACGACGGGCTTGTTATTATTTGTTACCCGGTTTAAATTCCTCTACTTTGCTCGCAGATGAACATCACTCATCCCAGAATAATTTCATGTCATAAAACCTGTCTCAATTCTTGACAATGCTAATATGTATTTATTATATATAATATTTATGTATTTTAAGCTCATGTACAGTTTTATTATCATGATGATGAGTCATCGTCAACATTACTTTTCAGAAATGGAATGCACGTACGGAGAAGATGAGAATAATAATGATCATAAATTCTTGTTGTGTGAGTGTATACCTTTGATCTTTTCTGCGACATTAGCGGCTTCATGATCCGAAAAGTGTACAGCCGGGGGTGGACTTGGAGGTTGTAGCCTCTCTTGTTCCAATCTTTCCCTGTGCCTCTGTTCCCGAAGCAGTTGTCTTTGGCGACATTCCCACTCGTACAAATCATCTCTGGCCTGAGCGTAGTCAACATGAAGTCGCCCAATGTTTGCAGAGTCACTGTTACTCCCGATCCTAATCCGATAGCCGGACAGATACAAGGCAGCCTCAACAAATTGCTCCATTTCAAAACGAATGTGACAAAAATTCTTTTTGCTCATCCGGATCGTGGTGATCTCCCCGCAACGCTCAAATATCTCACGAACAATGTCTTCCCTAATGTTCTCCGGAAGACCGCCGACGAATGCGGTCCGACAGCCAGGAGGTTTCTCCCGTGTTGTTGGCGGGGGCGCATTAGGATTTGGAGGAAATAATGTACAGGATTTACAATGAATTATTTCTTTTGTGGGTTGCTGTTGGGAGGAGGTGGATGATGAGCATGGTGATGCATGTTGTTGCTGCTGCTGTATCACAGATCCTCCCCCCATGGGAGAGATTGTGGTTGACCCCACGACACCAGCAGAGACGCCGGGATTGTTTTGTGTGGGAATGACTGGAGAAATGGAAATAGCTGTTGGTGGTTGTTGCTGAACCACCCCAGGTGTTGATGTAGGTAGGGACATTACGGAATTAACACCAGCAGAAACCTGATGATCTGCTGGCGCAGCTGCTATTGGAACTCCATAAATCATCCCAGTAGTTGCACCGGTATGATCTGGAGGCAATCCCATCACAGGATAAGCAATCCCCGCAGGCATAATTGGGCCGCCACCACCAGGCGAGGTCCAAGTTAATTGAGTACCTTGTCCAGGACCTCCAGAGCAGCTAACGACAACCGTAGCTCCATTTGGAGAAGTTCGCGCTTGAATAAACGGATGTGCGGGACATTTGTCCTTGTCATCCACAACGGAGGAAGAATCCGGTGACATTACCAGTTTCTTGGGAGGATTCCCTCCATTCTGCTGGTGCTGATTGTGATTATGCTGCGATGGAGGGATTGGAGGCGGTGGAACCAGCGTTGGAGCAGCTGCTGTCATTATCGGCACTCCGATTCCGGCTAACACTGGACCAGCTAAAAGAGCAGTAGCAGAGAATCATCATTAATTATTCAAATAAATGAGCAAGGGCGGATATACAGCTTAAGCGGTGAAGCGTTAATGGAATGTATAAATCTTATAAAATGCATAAAGGTGGGGGTAAAAAGTCCATAGATATGATAATATGCATTTATTCATTTTCACCACCACCACCACACGATCATTTGCACAGAACGTACTGTACACATTTTTAAATGAAATGAGACAAGCGACAAAAACGTAGATTTATAGCTAATGGATGCCATAACTTTTGTCGCTGGGACATGACTTTTGGGTTCCAAGAGGATGATACTTCACATGACACCCGCATAAATTATGAAATGGGTAATATATTACGAGCGAAAAAGTCGAAAGGGACTAGCAATAATAATGATAGTGGAATAAATGAAGGCAGTAGTGGCGGTGGTGATCGCCTGTGCAAACATTCACACAGCAATGCATTCAATGAGGAACACTTTAGCAAAGTGCAACGTTTGTTTTCTGTCAAATTACTTTAAAGATTTTGAGACACCGAAAACCACTAAAAGGTTTAATCGAACTGAATAAATGACATACGAGCATAGCTCCATAATATATGTTTTATATAATGCTTGATAATACGCAGACAGAGGCTTGCCAGTGCATGGTGTGAAAAATAATTTGTTTGCCAGTTAGTCAATTTAATTTTACCTGCCGTGGGCGCAGCCACCATTCCAATGCATTGGTTCGGCAAAGGGCCAATGGCTACCCCAGCATGAGCGTGTGGATGGTGATGAGGAGGATGATGGTGATGATGGGGATGGTGGTGATGAGGATGATCTAAAAATAAGAAAACAAGAAAATTTGTTAAATCTCAAGTAGTACATGTGCGCCTACATATTAAAACAAATGCGCTGCTGTAATCATCAATGATAACTTTTGTATAACAAAAATTAATTTAGAGTTGAGTTTCAGTTTTCTGCTTTCACTCTTTCCTGTCCTGCTTTCAAAACTTCATGTCCGTTCATGCAAGACCGCCATCAAGGAATTTTCTAAATCAGGCACGAAACAGCTAGAATTTATATCACAATCTGAGGAAAATTATAGTGAAAAATGTAAGCTGCTTGCCCTGCTCGTCATAGTCTATTAGCTTAGAAATACTGATGGCATCAGTCAGTACACTAGTTACTTTTTGAAGGAGACTCGACACATATATAAGTACGATAGTGTTACTATTCGTCATTCTTCATGGAAATATAAATACGAAAAACATAATTCCGGTTATTATTACCATTACGTGATCTCTGGTGTGGGGTGTGCGGTGGCGATGAAGTGAACTTGGATCTGTTCCGAATTATTATTTTGAAAATGAATGATAAAAAACGGGTACACGGTAAAAAGGAGCCGTCAAGAAAGCGATATGTAAACAGCATGCCTATCGTAATAATGTGATCATTTAAAAAAGAGTCTCTTGTTTGTACTCTGCAACTCATTGCATTCTATTTTTCACATTAAACTACATGATCATTATTTTGAAAATGAATTGTGGGAGTACATATCCTGTGTAATCAAGTATGATGAAGGAAGTCATTATAATTATATGAACATATAATATACACGCGGTTCCTGTGTAACTTACGAGAAGAGCAAATGGTGGAACAATAATAATAAAAGAATGCAAAAACGGCTGTTCCACTGACAGCTTTTGAAACGTTTTGTAAATATTGAAATGGGAATATCTAATACGCAATGACACTGTACATGTACCTATACTCAATTTTATTATTTATGGTGGTGAATTATAAGAAACGAATGAATGTGAGTTGCACGAATATGTCCTATCAGCAGAATATCATAAGTTTAAATAAATCTAACAAAAAAAACGTAGATTTTCTTCAATTTTTTTCATATACCTACGTAGAAACATATATATATGCATGGCATAATGGCTCATATTATGCTTGCTGCTGGAATGTGCCCAACATTAACAGAGAAACAGATGCCACATCACGAAATTTTGGCTATTAACCACGCGTGAATATGAAATGAAGACGACGACACTAGCATGCACACAAGTAACGTAACGTGCACGTCGTCTTCAGTTCAGAGTCGTGTCGTCGTGAGTATTTTCTTTCTCTCTCTGTCTCCCAACAAATCATTCGAAAAAGATTGGAATCTTTCAGCAGGCCTAAATATCCATTGAGAGAAACTCTCAGGAGGAAAATATTTTTAAGAGGAAAAGTTGAGAAATATAAAGAAAAAATTGGTGGTGTATATTTATCATCGATATGGTTGATGCACAGATAAAGAAATAGGGTTGGTTTACTCGCTGTGTTTTCTTTGCGTAACGGAGAAGGGAAATAAAACAACGAAATCGACATGATGATGAGCATATGTACTGCTATTAAATCATTAGGAATCCTCTATAGATTTACGACTTGGATTGTGCAAGGATCATTAAAGCGAACCCAAACAAAGGAGAGCAAGAGTTGGTAGAACGCTATTTTTCGGCCAGAGAAAGAAAAAGTTGGATTTCGTTGCACATGAAAGGGCTCTTGGTATCCTTCTCCTGGCTTGATTTCCCGTCAATGTAAGGGGTTTTCTGAGAGCACAATATATATACGGGTTTCTTTAAAGACAATCAGAACGAGAATAAAGGACACACATGAGCGAGTTGGATGAGAGAAGGAAAAGAAGGGTGGAATTCTTTGAGGAAAAAGTAAATAAATGGCTTTCCTAAATGAATGCGAGTTTAAATGAACCTTTTCAATAAAATCGTAAATTTTCTCCGGAAGCTCATCGTCATTACTTCCCATATACCCGACAGCCAATCTCGGTACCATCATCATAAAAATCACGTGCGTTTTTCCCATTTATTTTTTACCAATAGAAACTTTTGATTTAAGTAAACACTATGTAAATGTCAATGATAATACCATTGAAAATGAAAAGGAGACGATGAACGTAGAAAGAACAACCACCCTGAAACAGAATTATGTTGCAATTTTGGAGCACATAAAATCAACCGTAAAATCAATTTCAATGGATTTTCCGGCCTTGTCGATGTACTACCGACTGTGTTGAAAAATGTAACCGACAAAGGCTACCGGAATGAAAAGCACAGTTTTATTGTCAAAACAAAATATAAAAGTAAAAATAAGGGATTTTTCTGCACTTCGGTTGAGATTTTAAAGAGGATAAATGAGGTATACTTGAGAATAAGTAGCGATTTGATGCTCTAAAGGAAAGCCAATAAACAGAATAAGAAATGGCTTATTTCCACTTATTACGATATTTTTATGAGAGTTCTTTGGAGAAAGGTGGTGGTTTTTGCGGTTGGTAATGGCGGCGGTGCATTGCAAATTGCTTGCATTTTTCGGGATAGCCATAAATGACGCTTGTGTGGCGCATAGCTTTTTGCACGTACTAAATACACTCAGGCATTTTTTTAGTTTTTGATTCTGCACTAATTTATATCTTATTTTATATACCTTTTATCTTGTTTTGCTAAAGATGCATGTATAATTTACTGTGCAAATGGAGAGCATAGAGAATGCAAACGACAGACAGCATAGCAAACATAGCATTTTGGCTAAATAATTACTTGTTTTCAGCTGCGCAAATTATTTGCAATAAACCTAGCTGTAAAAAACGAGGAGAGCTTAGTTATCAATTTTTCACAAGGTTGAATTCTACACAATGTGATATATCATTACAGTCGGCATACAAGTGGAAAATAAAACGCTGTGAACGTGTAGTAAATAGCTGTGTAATTGCCTTTGTCTATTTTTTTACGTTTAAATAAGAGTTGCAAAATGAGAAAAATAAGACAAAATCATAGACTTACTCATCATTTTGATCCAATTTCTTTAAAGAAGTCGTTGGAAAATTATTGATTTCAGTGTAATTGGTTTTATGCAAATACGCACATCACGATCAACCATTATCCCATTTAAAGCGGATTTGTCACGGGTTTGAAAAATCTTGAAGCGTTAATGATGTCAGCAGAGTCAGAGTGCAGCAATGTGCAATGTCACAATAGAGCTCTCTAATAAATTGAGATGCAGCATTTTTTCGCTAAATTTTGAGACATTATTCTTCGTCGCAAATATTGGAATTAGAACACGTGCATAATTGCTTGGAACGTTTACCCAAAACAAATTGAATTGGTATCATTCGAGTATGTTTTTATAGGACAGATCACCAATTTCCTTCACTTTGTATTTTCTGTTATCGAGAGAACTGGCTCACACACGGCTCATAGCTCATATCAAAATCACATCCTCTAAATCCTTTGTTTCTTATTCCAAACACAAACAACGTCACTCCCACCGCTCTCCGCTCGTTCTGAGGAAATGGCACAAAAGCATTTGTTTTCACATAAAACAAGCACCTTTCCTAAACCTTTGTTGCTTCTTGTCCCATTCTCCACGTTCTTTATTTATATTTGTATTTCTTTTTTGTCGTCTCTTTCTTCAAATGTCTTGTCGTCGGACGCGATAAGAAAATGATGACTACACACACACAAGTCTCTATCTCTGTCTTCAACTTGTCGCTCGCTTTTTTTCTTTCTTTTTTCTTTTCTCTCGCTCTCACTATACGCCGATGTTGTTGTTGTTTTCCCGTTGTCGCCCTTGTTTCATGTTTTACTGAGAAAATCACATTTTGAGAGTGCTCACAAGAGGCTCATTCCCATTCACACGAATGAATGTTACTCTCTCTCTCATGAGCGAACTAGCCTTTTTTCTTTGTGGCGAACGTCAACTTTTCTTTTTGGAAATAGCTGTGCTGCTGCTTCTACCACTTTTATAAAATTGCTACTCACAGCACTGTGTCATATCTTGTTACATACATAAATATTGTACACACAAAAAAAGAAGACAAGCACGTTGCACGTCTTTTGATGATGATGATGACTATATGGCCGTTGTGTTACTACTGCCACCACCACTGAGAAGAACAAGCTTGTTGAGTAGTAGCTTTCCTATCTTTATTACCTCTCTCTCGTCGCCGTACGCGTTTTTCTACTACACTCAACTTAAAAGCAGCAAAGCTTTTCATCTTTTCCCATTTTCTTCTTACTTTTTTTCTCTTCTGATCTCCTTTGAAAGTGTGGCAGTCAGTGGCAAGCAATGTAGTAAAAGTGAATAGGTTTTCTGGTTTGGTTATGGTTTTCGCTGCTTCTGCTGCAGCTCCTGGTGTGGTGTTCTGAGGGAAAAATAAAGAGTTGTCGTAATAAAAGTCTCAACCAAGAGCCTCACACTTTTTTCTCCGCTGTTCCCATCTAAGTAAATCTTCTCCCTATGAAAATGAGTCTTGGTTGTAGGTAAATGGCAATATAGCGTAAACTGTTGTTGTTGGTGCTGCTGTCGACGAGCCCTATATGCTTGGTAAAAGTTATAGGAGCTCTCGTACAAATGCTCTCGCGTTTTTGTAAAAGGATAATATATAATATCACACGGCCGGATAAAAACAAATGAGACACGATCAGCTTCTTCCTTCGTCTTGGTCGTCACACACGTTTATGTTGTTTCGTCGTATATATGCATAGTTAGCAGTTATACCCAACGGTATGACGTAAGAAAACAACAGCAAGAAGAAACACACACTAGAGAGCCTCTTAAGTTGGTACTTCTTTTAAGGAATGGCTTTTTCGTGACTGAAATTTAGGGGCTTGCTTGCAGTGCTCTTCCTTTGGAAAAGCTTTGCGCTTTTTCAGCGGACCGATTTCCTTCAGAGAAAACTTGAACAAGGGAATGAGATGGGTTGATGATGATGATGATGAGACCTTCCTTCCTTCCGTTCCGTGACAAGAGAACGGCTCTTTCGTTCCTGCATTTACATGAGTACTATGGTACATATACAAATGTCATAATATATAAAGTAGCAAGTATAGATACACTGGCGAGAAGCTGTAATAATAGCCGTTCTCTTTTCTAGTGACGCATTACTATTATTACGGAGAAAATGGGATTTTCAAACTCAACAGGCACACAAACTACAACAGATGCTGATGTAAACGGAGTTGTTGTATATGGCAGGGCAGTAGTGTTGGAGGTGGTGGTGCTAGAGCATCATAATATATTTTAGCTTGTTTGGGTAAGAAGGCCGGCTTCCTTTATCATTTACTTGCCTGGTATCATTATTGCATGGAATGCGGAGGAGACATGTTTTTCGGTGGAGTCATGTTCCGCAACAACAAGGGAGGATGGTCATGATGATGGTACTCGTGGTACTACCAAAACAACGCCATCACCACCACACGGAATCTTTTTCTTCTTCTTCGTCTTACTCGTTTATTCCATGCACCGTGAAAAGTGTAGGCATATAATCATCATCATCATCACTCCTGTTATCCCATCATACCGTCCCTTCATATTTGCGTGTGTGGGGTTGTTGAGAACTGCCTAAAAATAGAGAATGAGAAAAAATATTACGAGATTATGCAAGCAAGGCTATGCTTGTGTCAGCGAGAAAAGCGGATTTTTAGCGTGCGCAGCGTGCACGTACCGTAAAATGTTTTTAAAAAAGTGTTCGAGAAGTCGAGAGCAGTAAAAATAAGACCTAAAAGTCAGCTGCATTCTCTGACTGATTATGTAAAACGGAGAAATGTATTGCTTGTAAGCTGCCATATATACTGAGAATATTATAGCATCATCATTCCTTCACAGCCGGCACTCGATAGAAAACAATTCATTAAAGCCATTGTAAATGAAGATAGTTAAGCAGGAATAAATTAAGCATTTGCCATTTTGTAACAGAAGCAAAATACAGAGAAAAAAGTCACTCGTAGAAAAGTGTGTTTTGGCATATTTTCGCTGTAAGATAAATAGTTATGCTTTGTAAATCTCGCGTCGTCATCATCATCAACGCCTGAGAGGAGCAGTGATTTTATTTCTTGCTTGTTTTCAAGAGTGTGTGACTGAGTGCACTTTACTTACAAACCGACATAAGCAGAAAAGTGTTGTCGAAAGAATTTTGAGCATTTTTTTTCTTCCTCTCATCATCCCAAAGTGTATAAAATTTAAATTTATAAAGTATGTGTGATAAGTAGTTCGACATTTAGAATCATTTCGCAAAACAGAAATTGAAGGGAAACTGAGGAAAACGGGGAAAAAGCTGAAGATTGAGGTTTGCAAATCTCAAAACAAAACGTCAGTTTTATCGGTTCACATTCACAGCCAAAAGAAACTCCCCTGAAAGCAAATCCACAACGCGCACACCTTTCACACGATAGTAGTAAAAAAAGATCCATAAACCTATCCAACACTTCCCATTCTCCTCATGCGGAAAAGGCTGTCTATATTTATTTAAATGTGTAAATCCACATATTTGTGCGTTGTAAAAAAAGAAGGTGAATTTTGAATTTACGTTCGTGCCATGTGTCACTTTTACAAATAGAAAGGCAAGGCTAGAAAAAAAACTGCTGCAGCAGTCAATCGACAATTTACTTTCCGAGGTAAACTCTGTGTGTGTGTGTGTGGAAACTTTTGCTGTGAGCTTACATCATTAAAGTTGTGTACTTGTATACACGTACGTTTCATACGGTTAATTTGAGAAAAATAAGAGATGTGTACATTCTACACTATCATCATTTCAGTTCACAGGAGAGATACATAATATCATCATTCCTGAAGTGATCATATGAAACAAACTTTTTGATTTTTTGGCTTTTGGCCTTTTCCTCGCTGCTGAACATTTACCGTGCACAGTGTGGTTGTGCTTTTGGGCGATAATATGATAAAATACAGCGAGGTAAAAAATATGGGCAACTTTCTTTCTGCACGAATAGACCTACAAGGTGTAACGAGAAGAGGAGTGCAAACGAAATGAAGAGACAGGTTCACAACAGAACAGATAACAGCCCAAATTACATTTTTCTCTCTCTTTTTTCCTCTAAAAACAAGCAACTGTGTAGCAGTGACAAACTTAACGAATGGTAATAATGATGCTGTTGCTGTGTGGTGGTGACTTGCCTCTACCGAATATTACACACAGGTTAAAACATATATATGATTTTTAAAGGTTGGATTGTGGGTTGGACTGATTGTGAAAGCCTGTCTTTAAATTTACTATGCATCATGTGTCGAAATTTCGGAGTGAAGAGAGATGTGAACAAACTGCACATTTGGAATTCAATTATGGAATTGGCTTGGTGGAATATGTTTGTGAATATTGAATCTATAAAAAATAGACAAGTTTGTGTAGTTAGGCACACTGTAGCTAGCTGTATAATTCAAAGGGAAACTCCATTACGACAAAGAATGCAGTAAATGTCACCGAGTGATCGTGATGATGATGATGTGACTGCTATGCACGACAGCACAATGCTCTTTATCCTCTGTGTGTACTGTATTCGTATACGTAATGAACTCATCATCATGATTCAGTATTTTAGGAAGGAGCACCAAGAGAAACTGTGCTAGAATATAGAATGAAACACGTCAGGAATGAAAAACGGGAATGAACAATGATATGAAAAAGCGAATACTACGTTACACAGCGTTAGTGTATCCATAAAAATTGACATGACATGGCCTGCATAAATTTTAAACAACAAGTCTTGCTCACAGTCGTCCCGTTTGATACTCTCTCAACTCCCGACCTTTTCTCGTGACTTTGTTGTGAGAATATATGTGACAAAGATAAAACAACACATGTGGAAAATATATAGAATACTATAGCGTCTGCAGTTGGAAGGATAAACGGCCACACCAGAGCAGAAGAAGAAGAAGAAAGGAGAGTAAAATTGTTGTAGCAAGTCAACCAGTAAACCAAAAGACAAGGCACCACACACTTTGCAAAACCCAAAATCGGAGTGACAAATGATAACATTGTGCAAGACATGCTAATAAATTAATAAGAAAAAATAGCAATTGAAAGCGAATGATATCGAGCAGCCGAGTTGAGAAATTGTACGGGAAGAAAAAAGACATTACCTTGAAAATGGACAAGTATACATATATTCATACAACAGGAAAAACGAAACCAATGACACGATACTCGCGACAAAGTTACTTGGATTAGGAAACAAGGCAAAAACAAAGAAAAATGTTTATCCGATACGAGTCCTGATCAGATTGAATGTCTGAAAAATTAGATGAAATGCTTTTCTTGGTGACTAAAATGCGACGGCTGCTGATTTGTCTTTTCTCTCTGGGTTGAATAAAAATTCACGTTTTACTATAATACCTATGTATAAACCAGCCTGATATTGTAAATCCATGTATGAATGGAAAATTATTGTCGGTAGGAACGGAAAAGAAGGATTTATTCCTCTTTCTGTTTTTCTCTCTTCGACTTGACAAAATAATATTGTAATCTGTCAACGAAAATAAAACATTTCTGTTATCTTTACCAGCAGCAGTAGCGATGGTGGTGGTGGTGCAAGCATAACACCGGAACCAAACCAATTTTTTTCCGTGATCGTCCTGAATCGTGAGATTTACAGCAAAAAATTATATAGCAGCAAAACGGAGACAAAGTCTACTGATGATAAAAATGTCGCTTTTTCACTTGCACGCTATGAAACTGTGTAACGTACACTACTGGTATGAATGGTGATGGTGGTCGACGAATGAATGAAAACGACTGGAAAAACAAGATTAGCGATTACTCTTATTTTCTTTACCCTTCTTTCATCACAGCCAAGCCAACTCAGCTAAATCTTAAACCTTTTCTTCGTATAGCCAGTCAGCACCAGTCAGCTAAATTCATACTTGTGTATATCTTACTTTTTGATGTGGCAAAATAGTCACCATTAAAACATCACAATTTTTGGTGCTCGGTAGAACTTGCCATAAATACGAATCGAAGAATAAGAATAAATCTCTGAAAAATCCTCTTTTCATCTTCTTGATTCCTTATTATACCTCACAACAGAATGTGTACCAAGATGCTGTACGAAGCGATTTGATGTGTGGTGTGTACATTATGACTCTTGTGGTGTTTGTGTGCATTTAATGTGGGGTGAATGGATATGTGGACATATGAAACTATTTTATTACCAAGTGACGCATGTGGTTTGTATTATATATGGAACCGATAAGACTACTCCACTTTTCCAGCATATTATAAGCGTTCCATATAATATGTTATTATTCCCTGTCGTCTCCAGTAAGATGACTGCGTCGACAGGATAAGAGGATCCTTGTAACTCTTTTTCTTCTTACCACCACAATATTTGTTGGCTTTGGTGACTCGAGAGAACGGAAAAGTCCTAAGTCTTCTTTATTTTCTTGTTCTCTCTGCTTGTCAATGTTGGCTTTTTGCGTAAATACTTTACCAGTGCTGGAGAAGCATAATATTATCATTAGTAAAAAAGAACAAGAAATTCGAAGGAAGAAAAATACTGACTTGAATCATCGCAGCACTAGTGACTTATATGCCTAACTAGCTAATATCGTCAAACATGCAACGTGTTCACTTTTGACATGACATTACTACACTGCAATATCCAAAACTCCAGCAGCAGCTGCCCAAGCATCAGCAAAAAAAAGAAGAGTTAAAGGAAGAAATATTAGATTGGAAGAGAAAAAATATTTGTGAGAGACTTTGTGAGGGCAGAAGTTTTTAATAACTTTACTTGATAGCATTTCTGTCCTCTGTTCTGATTCTCTGACTACCTTGTGAAAAAGGAAGCTCATAATATTATTCGTCAGCAAAAAAGTACACAGCTGCATGTAATATGAAATATGAATATAATGTTATTACACGAATATGACTATATGCATTTATTACGATAATGTTGATGATTATATCCTTTTATAGAAAAAAGTGCTGAGTTACTACTACATAAGTAATGTTATAGAGCCGAAAGTAAGCCGTATAATATCATGTAGTAAATGGCATCGTCAATTTCGCCGAAAAGTGAAGGAAATCGAATATAATGAAATCATCTTTTGTAAGAGCTGAGGTAATCCTATTACAGGGTATCATTAGCATGCATGTTCCGCCACCCAGATTTATATAGTATCTCGTACAAATAATATGAACGTTCCAGATTTGTCCAAAAGTGACGGTTTTTTCTTCATCAGAATATTTGTAACAAGGTGATTGGGCAACATAAGACTTTGCCAATTTGATGAAATCAGAATAAATATTGCCTACTCAAATAATGTCGCCATTCGAAGCGCATATTTTGATTCAACAAGCAACCACCATCCCCTCGGCAGGATCAATTTCCCCCAGTAGCAGCTGCAGCGTCGAGAAAAGTTTACTTGAAGCTCTAAAATCCCACCGTCTAAATCCCAACCTTCGTTTTAAAAATGAAAGTTTGCTCTCCACTTCCATCAAGAAGGGTTGCGCAAACCTGCTCAAACTTTTCCTCGAGCACGGTGCTGATCCCAATCTGAAGAGTTATGAAAATGGCAGGTATGAGCCAGCTCTCATCACGGCAGTTCGGTACAAATCCCTGCGGTGTGTGCAAATCCTGCTTGAGCATGGCGCAAACCTGGGCAAGACCAACTTTTATGGGTACTCTTATCCTCCTATCATAAAACAAAATACTCCCCAAAACTAACTTACCACCATCAACAATTTAATAATAAAAATGCGTATAAAAATATGAAAAGTATCAAATCATTTTTTTTCTATTCCACTCCAAAAAGAGACTTATTCGCTCAAGATAAAATGTCACGAAAAGTTATGCCAATAAAAAGCATTTGTATATGCATGTAAATCAACAAAAGTCGCATTTTTATGATTTTATTACACTTATATAATGCTATGATTATCCTTTTCTGCAGAACCGACGCCGTATTTCAAGCTGTCCACGAAAATGCCCACGAGATTTTGGATTGTCTTCTCTGCTCCGAGCAAGGCCAACACGATCCAACTTATTATCAGCATCAGCGACAGAAGAGAGACGTGCCAACAGCAGGATTTTCCTCATTTTCATCATCATCACCGCCACCACATCAGTCTATTATTATTCAAAAGACAACCGCAACAATGAAGGAAATGGATTCAAAAGGAGGAGAGAGAAACCAGGCGACGACGTCAGTAGGACCAAAAGAGGCACAAGTCGTGTTAAATCGGGAAAAGCTATCCAATAATAATAACTGCAGTATTAAAGGCCATGCTGGTGATGATGATCATGTGCTTTGCCCTTTCTACTACGCCCTAAACTCTGGCCTGTCATATCCGAGTAAACGGGCATCCCTTGCTCTCCTTCTCCAGTCATATTACAAATGCAAATGTCTTGAAGAAATTTTAAGCTGTTGTGGCGCTGCTGGTGGTGGCAGACTTGTCGAGCGATCAAATTCACCGATAGAAGATGATCAAGTGAAAGAATGTTTGAGAGTCGTGCTGCCAAACTTTTCTCCGTCTTTCTCCAGCAACCCTTTTCTAGCAGGAGAGGATAAATCTGTTCCGCCTGCTAGTATTCATGATGCCGATGGTGATGGTGTCCGGCAGCAGTATTATTATGGAACACATCATCATCCTGATAGTTTGCTAGTGCATGCTGATAATGAAAACGATATTAGGTTCCAGTCTGGAACAGCAGCAGCAGGAGGAAGAAGAGTTGTAGGTGGTGGAGAAGGAAATGAGCTTAGTGCTACTGGTAGTAGGAACTTGTTTCCTTACAAAGTATATAAGATCCAAGGAAAATGTCATGTCATAAAAGAGAATGAGTCATCATCATCAACATCATCGCCACCATCACCAACAGCAGCGCAGCAACGACCATCGTCAAGTTACGTTGTTCTCGTGGGACCTTTGAAGTTATCCTGTATTACAAGGGAAGTGATCCGCGATCAAATTATGAGGAGTGCTCAAACAACTTGTACTTCAACTGCTGCTACTGCTAATGGAAGTACTCAAAGCGGATCTACCACCAACAAAACAACTACTACTACTGTTGCTTTTCATCATCATCAACTGCCATCACCGTTACAATCAACGAGCGGAGATGCAGTCAGAGTAGTAATAGGAACTCAGGAGGAGCAGCAATATTTGCGAAAGCGGAATTTTCGGAAAAGTTTGGAAACCCTAACGATGCCATCCGCTTTGATGGATTACGTTCTGTACAGGAACATCCAATGGAATAACAACGGTGGCAGCAGGAGCGGGAGTGCTATGAATAGAAAGGGTGAAAAGAGTAGTGAGGAGAATGAAAATAACGAGCTCCACAGAAGCACCACTAACATCGACAATATCAGGCTAATTAAGAGGGATCTCGAGTTAAATATCAACTACTTTGCCATTTATATTTATTAGCCAACTTGTACTCTTGAAATGGCTCGTAATTATATAAGGCTATATAGAAGATGCATTACTTTTTGTATTGATCTCGCTTTGTGAAAAGTCTACAGAAACTTGAATAGTTGTGTGAATTATGTAAATTTTTTCACATTAGACATAGTTGACGCGCTCTCTGGCCCTCTCATGACATGTATGGCCCATAAATACTTGCGTACATATTAAGTAAGTATACACACAAGCTGCATGTATTGGTTAGAAACTTGGTATTAAAGAGAAAACTTTTCCACTTTATTTTATTTTTTTCAAAAGTCAACCGAGCAGCAACTCAACACTCTGACTCGTTATGTAACGAGTCAACGAGGAAGTATGGAGTAAGAGAGAGAGAGAGAAACGAGAAGAAACATCAGGTCGCTGAGAGAGGATGAGAACTAGAAAACACGGCAGCAGTGTGGTGACAACAATGATGCCAGTACGAGTGCTCAGCAACATGTCGTCTTTCTTTTGTGAAACATAACCTAATCGAAATGAAGAAGAAAAAAACTCAACGGTAGGAAATGTAAAAAGGTCATTTTATTTAGAGCCAGAGAGACACAAGCAATTTTCCTCTTTTGCTCCTGTTTGTTCTCTACTTTTTTACTTGACTGCCTCACTGCCTCCATACTACTCGCACTTTCACTCAACTGGATACTTAAAATAATATGTAATATAGGAAGAGAAAGGCAGGAGAAGAAGGAGAACGAGAACATCTTGAACATTTCATTTTTCGAGGAAAAAAAACTTTTATACATTTTTTACCCTTCTTCTCTTGCTTCATTCTACGTTTTCCCATACAATA
The DNA here is from genome assembly GCA_004115045.4 of Sinella curviseta. Classification (NCBI taxonomy): domain Eukaryota; kingdom Metazoa; phylum Arthropoda; class Collembola; order Entomobryomorpha; family Entomobryidae; genus Sinella; species Sinella curviseta. The sequence continues at coordinate 35,700,593 of CM023201.3, forward strand.
TGTGCTCAATGTGCTGCATATATGGATATAGAGAGGAGTGTCATGTTCCTTGTTCTCTGCTGATGCTGTGAATATGTAGGTATTAGTGGGAAATGGTTGTATTTTCATGATAGTAAGCCATAACGGCGCGATATAAATGTGAAAAAATACTTAGGGATTGACTAAAAGTGAGTTGAGTTTTGAGTGAGGCGACCCTTTTTTCTTGGCTGAATGGAATTCTCTGACACTACAACTGCCAGCCAGCCAGTAGACTTAACTACTCTGCCATAATGCCATTTTCTCCTCTCTTCTGTCTTTTAACTTTCACATTAGAGAAAATGAAAAAGTTCACTGGTATCATCTCTCTGTCTGCGTTAAAAGAGGAGCACAATTTTTGCACTCAACAAGACTCGGGACATGTGTTACTGTCTACTTTTATATTATTTCTATTCCACGTAATATGGGCAGAGATACCATACAAATGACTGCTTGTAAATGCACAACATTATAATAATGATATAGAGATATATATCCTGATAGGAGCATGGGAAAATGTTGCCGATGAAATGAGAAAAACGTGAAAAAGCTGTAAAGTTAACTACGTATAGGTTTTTTACACTTTTTACTTGGAGAGCAGTTATTTAGGAGAAAATGGAGAGAAGTTTTTAGTGGGGAAGATGGAGGAGACGGAAAGATGTCATTTGAGTAATGACTCGCAAGTGAAAACTTTCTCTCTCGGTCGCTTTCTCCCACTCTCTCCATTTAAATGGCAATGAATAGCATTTAGAGAACAATGATAACTTGATGAACGTATAGGAAGAAGAAAGAGCCAGCGAAAAGGAAACCAATGCACTGCGGTACTACGTATGGTACATAATATACAAAACTATGAATTATCCCAGCGAAAAAGGGTACATATAGTACAATGTAAGTGTATTTATATACGTTTACGGTAGGAAAATAACTAGAATGGAGATATTGGTTCTATACGGGATGGTGAGTGAAAGGAAGAAGGAGTGACAGAAATAATGTATACAGTTTGGGCAAGAAAGTTTTCACGTTAACGAGCAAATGAATAAGGGATGACTGGAGGGAAAGGCGAGTGGGTATAGCAGCCGTCTCGGCTTCTTTTTATACCGCTGCTGGCTGGTGTAAAAAGGATGAACAAGATATGTAATGATAATAAAAAGATTTTGGATTTAGATTAAAGGACTGTAAAATGTGTAATGCATTTTGTTGTACATTAATAGTTTAGAGGGTCCTTCTCTGCTGGAGGAGGAATTGGAGGGAAAGGCAAGTTGAAAAGGAGCAATAGAGTATAGCAGCACAACAGAAAATTCTGCCACTCGGCTCGTTTCAGTTACACAATCTTATCGCGTAACGTTTTCAGCAGCAGCAACAGTGGTATAGATTTCATTTATAGGTATTAAACGTATCTCCGGAGAACTTTTGTGCTTCATTTAATGTCAAATCGATCCCTGGGGCCCTTTGGGGCCATGCCGTGCTATACGGACAAAATGTAGATACTTCAACAGCAGCGTTTTGTGAACTTTCCATGTCCTGCGTTTCCTTCCTGAAAGGTACTTGTGGAAACAGCAGTGCAGTACTAACTATTATGAAATGGTAACAATTTTAATGATGTGAACATATTAAGTCGCTATTTCGGCCAAATTGGATGAGAATGAACCCCAGCGGAGGGAGTTAGTTTTTCAGCAGATATAAATACACCGTAAAGAATTTCATTTTGGGCAACTGCACATGATACAGCAAGTCATTCTCCTAAATCCTCTGATACGATTATGATACCAATGAATTATTTTGTAGGGAGTGAACACAAATAACAACAATTATTGTTATAGTCATAGTCGGTCGCTGTAAAAAATCCCATTTCCCCGTACCTTTCACCATCATACCATCGGTATTAATAAATCTAGTGAAATGGAAAAAAAGTAAATTGTCTGTGAAAGCCAAAACTTTTATTTTTGCTGCTGCTAGAAAAACCTCTAGAGTAAATTATCTGGAAGAGATTACTACAGAAATATTACATTCCCACGTATAAAAAGCTTATACGCAGTACAAAAATAGTCGCATTTTTTACGGGTTGTTGTAATGTATCTTAAATATTCATGTCCTGCGCTTGGTTATCATCATTTTTTTATCTTTTCTTCTGACTTGCTTTTCACTATCTCATTTTCCCTCCGGAAAGCAAATTGTATACACACTCAATATGATTATCTGAATAAATTTAATATATTATCTATGCTTTATTTAGTTTCTTCACATTTTACGGCCTTCCTTCTTTAATCATATTATGTACCTTACATAAATACATTAAATGAACAATGCCATATGTCCTGTATGGAAATATAATCATCATCATCGTGCCATGTCACATTTCTTGAATAGGCGCACGTTCATGCTCCAAAACAAAGAAGGAAGCCTTACAGTTTCCTATAAATAGCCAAACTCCTGCTACCTCTACCTCCTCTAGTTAAAATTACTCCTGTTCTATGCAAATTTTCCAGGAATGAGAAAATGCTGTATAGACTCGCTGTACCCAGCCAACAAAACGCCAGAATGCACATCATCATCAATGCAAACAAAAGATCAGCGAAACAAGTGAAAAGAGTTGAAGCTCTCTGAAAATATGAAATGAAGCGAAATTGAATATTGGTTTGAGGCTTTTCCGTACAAAAAGGACATATCATCATCATCACCACACACAACAACACAATGCACAATGCATGTCTGCCCTGCCAAACAAAGTATGGAACTTGAAATAAGTGACTCTACACTATATGCAATCTATTTTCTGCCGTGATGCTGCTCCTGCTCCCGTTGTTGTTGTGAATACATTAAAATTTTCTGTTCTTTGCTACTTTACTTTGTTTGTATGAGTTTCTAATTCCTTCCATTGAAAATCCAATAAGCTCTTCCATTAACAACGCAGCATGTTATTACAAGCACGCCTCTCACTCACTCACGCTCTCTCATGCAATCTGCCACTCAACCATATATAAACCCACACCACCACCACCGCACCGATATTCTTCTCTTTCCCAGTCAGTCAGTTTCCATATCATACGAGGATACCTCACTCTTCTCTCTACTAAACTACATCATTTAATATTGTATTGTGTGGGACTCGTGCATGTAGTGTTCATCTATATTCTTTATAAAAGAATACCTCTATGCAAAAAATCAAGTATAGGTACATAAAAGTCAGCCCAGCATGCAGCAGCCGGGTCCGGTATAATAATAAGGATTTTTTTGTGTGTTTGCAGACAACTGACTAGCTACCACTACGTGTAGTAGTGGTGTTGTGCATAATAACGAAAAAAATACAGATTGAAAATGAGTTATGTTGTTATTCTACGCAGATTGTTTCTCACCAACCAAAACAGTCAAGTTCCACATATTTAATTCCACACCACTCCACACACTCTTTATACTACCTAGTAAATCGAAATTGAAAATAACAGCAGCAGCAAAAAAACACCCACACCACCATACTAGCTAGGGAATCATAGAGGTACATTTATAAATTTTTTGTGGTACACGTCATTAATGTTTACATAGCAGTTTACTTTCTTGTTCCGATAACTGCTCGCTTGCATCTATGTACAAAATTTTCGACCATTAAAGTAATAAGGTTGTGTGTCGAGTACGGTGGTGTACGTGTAGTTATTACACTTTTCTATCTGGAAGAGAACAAATTGGACATCTGCTGCTGGCGGCGCTGCTAACATTCCTCCACCACCGAGAAATGTCAACGTGTGCAGCAGCAGCAGCAATGTGTGCAATGTGTACTCTGTAATCAAGTCTTGCTTCCTGTCGTGGCGTTCCTTGTCGTAAAAATACTTGTGTGACTTGTTACGGAAGGACAAGAGTGTATATAAAAAAAGAAGAAGAGGAAGAAAGTTTTTATTGCTAGTTTTGCAAGTAGTGGGAGAAAGCAGAGCAAATAATAAGGTATATATAGCGATAATAATAGAGAGGAGTGCAGTTAAAAGGATAAATAACTTTTACTTTCCATATCGTTCCGTTTGCTTCCTCTCTCTCGTCTTGCTCTTCTGCTCGTGTGCTCCTCATCAAAAGTAACAAGTAAGTAGTGTAAACATGATAATAATAAAGAAATGAAACGCAGGTGTGAAAAACGGCGATATAATTTACTCTACTGCGTGTTTTACGTTCAAGTGGCGGAAACAGGAAAAGAAAGCTCTCTAAACGTAAAAATAAGAGAAATAGGCAGAAGAAGAAAAAAAAAACAATAATAATTTTCTTACCTTGTTACCTCTCCCTTTTATTTCTGTCTTGTTCTTTAGTGCAGTGGTAAAAATTGGTAGGTATACCGCACCAAACCACCGCAGTGTATTTTTTTGTCAAGCACCTTGTTCCTCTTGTTGTTAATTTACCGCACCAGAAGGGACTTTCTCTCTCTGTGTATATTATTATAGCAACTCGCAAGAGTATTCCGCTAACTGCAGTTCTCGCAAGAACACACGCGTATGTAAAGAGTAAAAGAGCCAAATAAAAATCCAGAAAGAAATAAACACTAAAAAACAAAACAGCGCAGCAGTAGTTTATATTTTCTTCAGATGAGAATTCAAATGATAACGCTGTTTGAGCGCCTATAAAATGTGCCTAGGCATTTTTATACGTAAGAGGCCCTTAAGTACCAAAAAAACACTAAAGAAGGAACGGGAGCGAGTGTTCCCAGTTATGTGTGCGTTTTGGAAAGTGGCTGCAGTAAAACTGGCTGTAATCTGTCCAACTCCAGTTGTATCCTATCCTCCATACTCCTCCACCACTCCACTACCATTACCTTCTTCTTTCTAACGCTCTCTCTGTGTGTACTCGTGTATGCGTCTTGTCTCCCTCCAAACTTCACTCCATCTTCTCCATCCTCCATGTACACATACTCCAAGTCAACTCTTTTCCATTCCTATTTCTCACTACAACCAAAATACGACTATTTTCTCCACGTCTAAAAAAGCAAGTGAAAACTTCCAACACTTTCTTTCCAACGCCGAAAATTCCCTTTCAACATCAACAACAACAAGAGCACATCTTCCTCTTTCTTTCTTCCTCTCTGCTCTGCCCTCCGCTTACAGTTCCACCATTTATATTATTATTATATATTTTTTTTGTAGTCGCATCGCATAATATTCTCCATCCGACACAACGCACGTTTACATTTCGGGTAAAAGTAAAGCCCTTTCTTTCTTCACCAGAGAAAATAATAGATAGTGTGGTAGTTGTAGTGAGGGAGATGGGGAGATGGAAAGAGAGAGAGAGACAGTGAAAGAAACAGACAGACAGAGAGAATTACAGAATCACTCACTGCTCCCATACCACACACAACAAGCCCATTCCTTTCTCCTGTTCCTCTCCGAATTCTTTCCCTAAAAAACCTGAACTGTCGCATCATCATCAGCACAAAACAGCAGCAGAAGCACTGGTGATGCTACTACTGAAACTGCTGCTAACAGAACAGAAAACATGAGAGCGAGAAACTACTTTTCTCTCTCTCCGCTTTCTTTTTTTCCCTCAATACAAAAAAACCGACTACAAGAATATTATAAGGATAAAAAGGATGAGGTTGGTGATGATGACGATGATGATGATATGCCGACACAATAAAACTAATATCCTTAAAAAGGAGAAAGAGAGTGAGAGAGAGTGAAAGAAAGAAAGAAGAAGAAAAAAAACTGTGTGAGAGAAATCTAAAGTTTTTTAGGTGGAATGATGCGATGATATTGTGAATGTGTGAGAGAACCTTAATATTATATTTCTTCTGCTAACAAGAAGATTTTCTCCACCATTCTCCTCCTCTCTTCTATAGCCTCCTTCTCTATGCGAACGCTGTCAAGTGCAAAAATAAACTAACTTTCCCTTCCTTCATACAATTCATTCTTCTTTCTCTCCTGCTTTCATCCGTGTGCTCCCCGTGTGTGTCTGCTTCTTCACGTTCATCCAACCAAAACAAACCAAAAAAGAAAACCTTCCCTGTTATTATTATTATTTCAGTGGATTCAGGGTGGACTCTGTGAAGTTGTTTCTAGTGGAGGTGGTGTGGAGTAGTCTGGAGAAAAAAAAAGTGAAAGCGGGACTAATAATAATAAGAGGAATATAAGAAACATTATATGTGGACGCAGTACACACAGGCTTTTTTTCTTTTTTTTTTTGTGCTTGGTTGGCCGGTAGGTTGGCTCTAAAGGTTTGCACCAAAGCAAAAAATAATATATATGCTTCCCTCCATATACTTTCCTCCTGGTGGACTCAAACGGCAAGGATGGAGGAAGGACAACAACAATGAAAAAATAAGCAACAGAGGAAAAAAAAATTATCCAGAGAGACCCAACGAAACCAATGTTATAGAAGTCCAACCAAAATTGCATTGCAACATTCCTGGTCCGTTTTTTCACTGTTCCTCCATTTCCAACTCCAGCTCCCCTCCACATTCACTCCACACACATATATACACTCACACAAGCCATACATTATTGATCGGATGTGAACAGAACGGAGAGTCTTTTTTTCCGGGAGCTGAATTATCATCCACCGCCGACGCCACCACCACTGCTGCTGCTTGTGCATGAGTTACCCTGTCTTATTGCGTGTACTGTGTACCTTCAGCTTGCTTGGTCGCTTTTCCTCCATTCCTCCATTCACTTTCTCTCCATCTTTCTCCATTTCTCCATCCATTGGTCGACATTCTCGTTGCTTGGTAGGGCTGTCGTTTTATATGTACAGCTTTTCTAACATCTGTGGTGGTGGTGGTGGAGGAGGTGGAGGCGCAGTTTGTTTGTTTTGTGGAGTGAATGAATATCTGCTCTCTGGAGAAAGGTGATAATACATAAAACACCAATAATATCGCTATCTTCCCATTCCATCCCGATTTTTGTTTCATTTTTTGACCATAATGGTTTCTGCGATGATGATGGTGATGTCGAGTGAAAGTTGGAAGAAGTAGAAGACGTGAGTGGTTCAAGTGGTGAAAAGAAAAAGGGTTATTTCCACTTTCCATCCACTGAGCAAACATTTCAGAACAAATATAAACGGCACGGATGTTAAAAAAAAGAAAGTTTGTTCAGAGGACCAAAAATATTAGATGGTTTTGGACGTGCTATGAAAAATGACAAGTAGTTTGGTTTAATATTCGCCTCGTCTCGTCATTTCCTCTCCATTTTTCCTCCAAAAATCTCGCGTTGTTGGGAGGAGAGATATATTGTTGTCTTTGGGAAAAGTGAAAGCTGTAAAATTGCCAGATTACGCATGTTGTTTACCAACTTGGCCGTCAATTTTTGCCGTTTTCACAAACCTGCTGCTTCTTTATTAGCCCGGCAGGACTCTGCTAGGGCTACTCCATTTCCTCGTAAATCGTGCCGTACAGTGCCGTACAGTGCCGTACAGTACCGTACAGTGCCCTTTTGTATTCATTCATATACAGCAGCTTTTGCCTCTTCGCTCTGCTCTACTCATCTGAACTTGGTACTCAGGGGTTTTCGATGATGGCGAATTTAATGAGAATAGTCTCGTGACCTTTTGACATTATTTGACCTGTGTAAAAGGTCAAGTTGACACAGAAGTGTGTTAGCGAGCTGAAACTTGGTACTCCGGGGTTTTCGATGATGGCGAATTTAATGAGAATAGTCTCGTGACCTTTTGACATTATTTGATCTGTGTAAAAGGTCAAGTTGACACAGACGTGTGTTAGCGAGCTGAAACTTGGTACTCTGGGGTTTTCGATGATGGCGAATTTAATGAGAATAGTCTCGCGAACTTTTGACATTATTTGACCTGTGTAAAATGTCAAGTTGACACAGAAGTGTGTTAGCGAGCTGAAACTTGGTACTCTGGGGTTTTCGATGATGGCGAATTTAATGAGAATAGTCTCGTGACCTTTTGACATTATTTGACCTGTGTAAAAGGTCAAGTTGACACAGAAGTGTGTTAGCGAGCTGAAACTTGGTACTCTGGGGTTTTCGATGATGGCGAATTTAATGAGAATAGTCTCGTGACCTTTTGACATTATTTGATCTGTGTAAAAGGTCAAGTTGACACAGACGTGTGTTAGCGAGCTGAAACTTGGTACTCTGGGGTTTTCGATGATGGCGAATTTAATGAGAATAGTCTCGCGAACTTTTGACATTATTTGACCTGTGTAAAATGTCAAGTTGACACAGAAGTGTGTTAGCGAGCTGAAACTTGGTACTCAGGGGTTTTCGATGATGGGGTTTGCGAAGACATTTGTAGCTTGAACTCGTGATCTCACTTTACGCCAATGTCAGAGTTCAATCATATGTAGGCGTGTGCTAAATGACTGAAACTGGGCACACTGAGGTTTTAAAGTTTCGAAAGTTGGATTTTAGAAGCTTACTTAAACCTGACGGGCATCTTATAACTTAGGAAAGTTTTATTTTTAGTTCAGTTTCGTTCGTATGGATTTATTCCTTCCCATCTTTTGTTGAAAGTAGCAGCTCCGCCACCTCCCCCTCCTCCACCACCCCCGCCACCGCCTCCACGGCAGCCATCCCGACAGAGTTTGCTCGGGCTTGTGAATAATACTGCGATTAATACGAAGAGGAAGAAAGGAAGGAGAAAGATGGGCTCGAGAGAGGACACGTTGCTGCTGTTTGATGTGGATGGAACGCTGACACCTTCGAGACAGGTACTGGGACGGGACACATTTAGCATAATTTTTTAATAAAAACGCGTTATAAAGGTCTATATTGAATATTATAATATTTTTATTCCAGGTGATAAGACCCGATTTGTACGAGTTCTTGGTGAAGGAAATCAAGCCAAAGTTTAGGATTGGAGTTGTCGGTGGATCTGATCTAGCGAAAATCTGTGAGCAGCTTGGGGGCGGGACTAGAGGTAAATTGGCTTGCACGAGATGATAATGGATGCCAAACTTTTGCTTATCTGACGGTGTAATTTATTATGCATTCTCTCTATATTTCATTTTAGTAATAAACGATTTTGACTACGTGTTTGCCGAAAATGGACTGGTGGCGTATGGAAAGGGAGAACTGATTGGAACCCAGTCCATTCAGAAGTACATTGGCGAGGAAAACCTGCAGAGATTTATTAATTACGCACTGGCCTACCTCTCCAAGATAACACTTCCAGTGAAACGGGGAAACTTTATAGAGTTCCGAAATGGGATGATTAATGTTTGTCCAGTGGGCCGTTCTTGCACCCAAGCTGAAAGAATGCAATTCCACGAATATGATAAGGTAGAGCCATATAAATCATTTTTAATCGAATAAGTCACAGTAAAAATAGTCATTGTTGATAACAACTCTTTTATGTGGATGATTATAACTGCAGATATAACCATTTGTTTAAATTATTAAACAGGTGCACAACATTCGCGAGACGATGCTTGCGGACTTTAAGAAAGAATTTTCCAATCTGGGTCTTCAATTCGCCATCGGAGGACAAATTAGTCTTGATGTATTTCCAAAGGGCTGGGACAAAACTTACTGCTTGAATTTCCTCGAGGGCATTCCAACAATCCATTTCTTCGGAGATAAAACTACTCCTGGCGGAAACGACTACGAACTTTACTACGATAGCCGAACAAAGGGTCATACAGTAACTAGCCCGGATGATACGGAGAAGGAACTCCGTGAAATGCTGCAACAAATAGCTTAATCATGATAAAAAATGATATTTATTGCCTATACACAAAAATCTTAATTTATTATAATATCCATCATGCAGTGCATGTCAATCAATAATTTGTATGCATTTATGTTTGCTTTTATTCATGTAAATAGGGAAGCGTTTTAAAAGGTATTATTAAAAGAAACACCCGACTGTGATGAAAAGAAAATGATAAGGATCATGTGCGTGCGACAAAGTAATAATTCATTGAGTTAAATTCGGGCAGGATTAAACAAACACCACAGGCACAATAGTAGCTTAACCCATCAAACATTATTGAAAAGCAGTTAGCATTGATTTTTATCGTTTAGTAGAGTCTTTCACCGGAAAAACGGTAGTTCGCCAAGCCACCTTTCTGCTTTCACGTTGCATGAAACACCGTACACATTATGGAGTTTCCTATCTCAGGCTATCTCCTATCAATGTTTCGTTTGTAGTCATTAAATCTTTAGGCTAAGGGCCCATCACATTCAAATTAGTTCCACTACTACCTCGGTGAAAATGGAAACTTGCATTCATTCCAAATCCAACGGTTCTTCCGTCATAAACTAAAGTTGCTATAGTTCAGGCGCCTCTATTGAACAGAGATAATACTTCATTTGAACATTATTCTCTCATTTGAGTTTTGCTGCAAAAGAAAACTTGATTCGCCGATAATAATAGCATTGCACCCAGATTTTTGTATTTCTGACACCATATTTTTCCTTCCAGTTTGTTACATTTTCTACGCCCACAGCACAGAGCGCACGTACCTCCCCGTAATTCAGCAGTGGACTTGACCTTCAGATAACACTCCAAAATGTCGGCTCTCTCTCAAATCACACCATGGCAGAAAATGCGTGCCATTGACGAACAGTTCCAAAAAATTGAAAACTCGGTCAAAGTCCATGACAGAAACGTAAGTAAATGATTAATGCCTTGATCCAAAAGTGCATTCAAAACATGAAACTTATGAAATTATTTTTTCTACACAGAAGCCGAAACCGGAGCCTGGCGTTATCTGGGCAGAACCCTGTCGCCCTTGTAATGGATTTTTAACGTACTACAACAACGGGAAAGTGAACAAGTGCTGCAAAACTCGATACGATTACAACTACTTCTTTTGTGAGGGCTATGATCAAGATCGTCATCGGGAGGACATGAAGCATCCATATTTTTACATGAACATTGATTTGGAGGAGGAGTACCCTTGCCGTACGGTGCCTCTGCTTACGAGCTCAAATTATGGACATCGTCCTCCGTATGATGATCTTGGAAGGATTCCCCGTAAAAGTACCATAAATGAGTTTTGGCGCAACAATGGAGCTGCGTATTGTTTGAATACAAATGCGAATGGCTACGTTTACAGTACAGTTAGTTATTTGCCTATGAAACCTTTCCAATGGAATGCTCAGTATGGATACACATATGCCCCACCGAAAAACTAAATTGGCAGCAGTTACAACAATAAAGGATTTTACACAGCACCAAGACTATTAGCGCAAATTTAATGGTAGTTATCAACTCGGAACAAAATAATCTTACGTTATCACTCTCGTTGTAGTACAATTTTTAAACATTACAATAAGTATAACACATTTAAATTTTGAAAGTTTACAAATGACGGTTTGGGTTGTGGAATTAAATTGTCAAAGAGCGCTTATAATAATGAAATAAAATATGAAACACTATACCCAACTCATTTTTCTACATTGTGGTATAATACAGAGTAAAACAATTAACAATAAAAGCATATTTTGAAGAATATCACCATCTGAATTAATATGAAGAGCGAGGAGACATCCCGGTGGACCTTTGAGATAGGTACTGCGAAAAAGCCATCTGAAAAGATTTTGGAGCGTTTATGGACTTTACTTTGTAAGTATCTACACACAAGTGTTTCGTCTCAAAGGGCTTTAATCTGTAATCCAAAATGCACTCTATGACCCATTCGAAAGTCACAGTTACCCATTTATTCGTGTTCAGCCAATCTGAAAAAAAAATACAATTACATAAATCATTTATCCCTATCCCTCAAAAAATTAACCTCAACAGCGTTAAAAAGGGTTTTACGAATGCTCGTACCGTTATATTCTATTGAATTTCCATTCAAGCTTCCAATGATGATCAAATCTCGGTACTGGTTGTCTGCGGAATCGACCACCGTAGCGCCAAGAGTTTTCATGAGCATCTACAAGATTTAGATTCGTTCAGTTATATTTTACCGATAAATACACACAACTATATTGCTTATATTATGACATTGTTAATACACTTACCGTAACTTCACTTTTTGTAAAACCCATACTCTTGTAGATCTCCGAAGAAAAGTAAAATTTAAAGCCGTCAAACAAGTTCTTCTTGGCAAGGCGAGAGCGTTTAACTCCAGGGTCACACTGTCTAAAATTGGACGTTTCGTACTCACCCTAAAATACATTCATAAAATCATAAAAATTAGATATAAATACGTCATAGTATTTGTAATATATTTAAATGGAAAAATAACTACTGGACTCCAGTAACTGGAGTACATACCTCAGAGATTATCTCGCCACTGCTAACGCATTTCTCCACCCAATCATATATTACGACCCACTTCCGACCCGCAATTGCCTGAAGATACTTTAGTGTCTGGGGAACTCGCCCAGACGAAAGATTTATCACCAAATGAGTCACATCATCAGTAAAATCTTTTGTAATTTGACCATCGCACATTTTGCACAGTTGTTGTAATTTGATCGTTTGTGATTTGGACAGCCTCGTGGGGCAAAACACGTAACGCTGCTTTGGCATTGGTGCTTCTGAAGTTTCTGCTACATTGGACTTCAGAACCTCTTGCTTTGACTTTCCGGATTTTGGCTTACTAGTGGGCTCAGGGATGTCAAGAAGCCAATCTCCATCGTCATCATCGTCTTCAAACCCATAAACGTCCTTGGGACCTTCCTTTTGACTTTTCCTGTTGCCAATCGTATGTCTGTCTTCGTCCACACTCTCGTCAAAGGCCGAAGTAAAAGTTGATGACTTTGAGTTCACTGGAGTTTTCTTTTTCTCGATTCTGGATAAAGGCGCACGACTTTTTCCGTTTTCTTTCTCCCCGTCCGATCCAGAAGATCCACTTCCGGAGAGTCGTCGATTTCCTTGACCGTGTGTCATGCTGCCAGTGTCACTCGTTTTCGAACCTGGTTTCCCTGCCTTCTTCTTCTTTTCAACTTTTCCACCACTACTTATGCTCAAGTCTAAAAACATCAAATCACTATCTCGCGGTTGCTGAAAGTCATCATCGTCATAATCCATGACATACAATTTATTTATATCCAGATCCTTAGACTTCTTCTTAGGTACTTGGGAAATGGATGAGATTGGTTGTTTGAAAACAAATGATTTTTCGTTCTTTCTAGCATCAGCTTGAATTTCTGCTGTTGACGGTCGAGCTTTTGAGGAGACCAAGGGTTCATCCATAATTTTGCTCAGAATTTCATCCGAACTTGTAATTTTCCCTCCAGAGGAGTGGCCCTCATCCTCTTCGAAGGGCAAGTCAAACTGCCTCATGATTTCAGAAGATGCCAGGTCGTCATTTGGGGTGGTACCTCTGTTACGCTTTTGAGTTGGAAAGCGTGGTCGTTTCGTACTTTCCCCAAAACTCTCATCCAACTTCCCAGGAGTATTTCGCTGTTTATTAATAACAGTTGCAGGCGGAGGCGTTGGAGTGAATACTGGAGGATCTTCATCAAATGGCGAGTCGTCTTCATCGTCTTCATTTACAGCTTCCTTATTAGAATGAATACGGATGTGCGGTCTTTTTGCATTTCTCTCAATCGTCTCGCTCGATTTCCGATCAACAGTTTTTCGTTCCACCGGTGGAGGTGTTGGAGTAAATAAAGGAGGATCCTCATCAATTAGCGAGTTTTCGTCCTCAAACTGATTTTCAACATCTACATCTTGTACCTTGGTGGATTCTTTAGCCTTGTCCTGCTTTCTTTCCTCAAACTTTCCCCTTTTGTGTTGAGGGTGAATGATTCCCTGATTCGATCCTGAGGCTGACGGTCCAGGGTTCTTGGCACTACCAGTAGCGTTGTTACCAAAGGCTTCATCTGTTTCATCCAACTTGCGCTTCTCACTTTTCATGGACAAATCCAAAGGCTTTACATACCTTATAGCACCTCTGTTGAACTTGTACTTGATGTTCTGTGGTGACAACTTGCGAGGCAATGACAAATCCAGAGGCTGATGAGGCTGCCGTGGAACAGCTTCAGCTGTCATAATGACATACTTCTGATTCATCATCTGCTTATATCTTTCACTTTTGGAAACTGTCGATTTCGACTCTACCGGTCCATCGCCCTTATAAGGTACAACTGCTGTCTCATTGCCTTCATTTTTCTTCCCATCCATTGAGACTGTCTCTTCATTTCGGACTGGAGACACATTTTCATCTGGTTTAGCGTTGTCAGCAACACTTGACTTTGACCTGGAATGCATTTTCTGCAATGTTTTCTCATTGTCTTCAGTTTTCTCTCTTCGGTTCAACCTTCTGTCCGCACTTTTCTTTCGATCTCTCTGCTCCAACTCCAACTTTCTGACTGGACTCTTTACAGGAACTTTTGGCGACTTCTTTGCGATTGCAGCCAAGTCACTACTGTTCGCCTCCTTCAAATTCAAAAACTTGTTAACTTCTACAGAAAAGACCTTGCCTAACTTGTCGACTAGTTTCATCATGTCTCCAACATCGTCTCTAGCAATCAAGGTGCGATTGGAAATGGGTTTCTTGCACAATGGACATGTAGGGTTAGGCTGACTGCACATGTCCTTTAGGCAGTTTCCGCAAAACACATGACCACATTGCGTTTGAATTGGCTTGTCCAGTGGATCACGACTATAACCAAATTAAATATAACCATACAGCATTACATTCATAAAACTTATCTATGATCATTTTATACTGCATTCAGATTCACTTCACAATGAATGAACAAAAAAATCTTACCATATCGTACAATCAAAGTACTCTTTTATACAATCCAAGCACTTCTCTACGGCGGTATTAGCGCTGGAATTTCTCAGGACCTTCCCCTCATTGCCCTTCATCCACCCACGAATTAACGCCATGGCTCTAGAAATGACAATATTCCTCCGGCCTGGGAGTGACCTGCAAAAATACAAAATATCAAAAGATAAAGCACATACAACATAACATTTCCAATCGATAACCTTATGCATATGCCATTTAACTAATCAGTTGGCGAGAACAATGTAACAGGTGGAAAGCTTAACTTTAACAAATAATTATACAAACACACTGCTCAGTGCTCATCTTATTCCTGCGTCCTCGTAGCAAATAAATCACCCAAAACTTCACACTAGCTCTAAAAACTCTATGAACAAGGAAACACTTTGAAACTTACAAATTTAGTTGTTGTTCGGTTAAATACTAATTAGCGACATTAACTTAACTTATTTAACGGAAACAGGGACACTGGAAAGCTGGAAATTAAACTTGTTTTGGTTGTTGTGTTTTCAGTCGGCTTTCATGTCAAAATGTTTTGCTCTCGGAAAAAATGAAACAAAAACACTCAACTTTTCTTCCCTCTCGCGAAAATGAACAAAGTGCTTTGACTCCGTTCCTCTCACGTTGCCCCGTAAAGTTGTCAGTCTACTCGTTTGGATGCGCTTGTTTTCTTTGCCGACGACTCTTCCGTTTGCTCTATGGCCTGGAAGCATATGTTGGCATCCTTGAGATTTGTCTGCCAAATTCACGTTCAATGTTTATGTCGACTGTTGTTGAATGGCTTGTTCGAGTGGCTCCTCTTCGAACAACGCAACGTATTGGATTTCTACAGGCAGACAGACAACGTCGTTCGTTCATCTCGTAACATGAACTGCGCAGACGGTTGGCGATCAGTAAATTTGTAAATAAAATTAACAATAGAATTTAAAAGGCTGATGAGCTAATTGTAATTAAGTACGCGCACGTACTTTTAGAGTAGTAGCAGAAGTGATTATATTAATAGTGAATGAAATTTTGTTTGGTCGCGTTGTTTTAATTTCAAGTTTGCGTTCAGTAAAAATATTAATGTATGTAAAAATGTAGAAGTAGTATAGTTAATTTTAATCAGTGTTCAGTGTTAAATATTTAATTTAAACAAGCGTCAATATTAATTATATGGATTATTGGGGGAGTGGATGTTTGAAACGAAATAAAGCTCAAGGTATAATATATTTTCTTCCATGCTGAAATTTCTTTTATTTTAAATGGATTTTAATGTTTATAGTGGATTAATTTATGTATGTATTTGCTAAGTATTGGCATTTTTCTAATAACATTTTTTATTTTTTTCAGTGTCAAGATACTTACTAGCTTATCGATTAGTGCTGACTATTTGTAAGGGATAAGGACTACCATCTATCACGATGCCTGAAACAGAGTCGAGAAAGCGGAAGGAGCCGGATGTGCTCACAACGAGGACGGGGGGTGCATATATACCCCCTGCAAAGCTTCGGATGATGCAGAAGGATATCCAAGACAAGTCCAGTGCGGAATATCAGCGTCTGGCGTGGGAGCAGCTGAAAAAGTCTATCAACGGATTGATCAATAAAGTCAACATTTCAAATTTGACGGTAAGTTTCAGATTACGTTGAGCCATTCTGGATTTTGCTTTATTTTAAAGTTTAAGCATACCTTGTCTAATGAGATTTTGTTTGTATGCAGACAATTGTTCGAGAACTCATCAAGCAAAATTTGGTTCGAGGTCGGGGTCTTCTTTGCCGTTCCATCATGCAAGCTCAGTCGGCGTCCCAAACTTTTACGAATGTATACGCAGCTTTGGTGTCCGTCATAAACTCCAAGTTTCCCAACATTGGAGAACTCCTGCTGAAGCGTTTGGTTATTCAGTTTAGAAGAGGCTATAAACGGAATGATAAGCCCACTTGCTTGTCAGCTGCCAAATTCATTGCACATCTGGTGAACCAACAAGTGGCACATGAGGTTCTCGGTCTGGAAATTTTGACCCTGCTTTTGGAACATCCCACTGAGGATTCTGTGGAGGTTGCAGTTGCTTTCCTAAAGGAAGTTGGAGCTCGACTTGAGGAAGTATCCCCTAGAGGAACTCACGCCATTTTCGAACGTCTCAGACATGTTCTGCATGAAGGTCAGTTGGAGAAACGCGTCCAGTACATGATTGAAGTGATGTTCCAAGTGAGGAAGGATAAATTTAAGGATTTTCCAACGCTCCCAGAGGAATTGGATTTGGTCGAAGAAGAAGATCAGTTTACTCATTTGTTAACACTCGATGAAGTCACAGAAGGACAAGATATTCTGAGTAAGTCTGTGTTTTTCAGACAGTTTTTTAAAGATTTTTGTTTTCATAAAAGTAATTTTTATTTCTTGTTGTCTATTTGCAGATGTGTTCAAGGTGGACGATGAATTTATTCTCAATGAGGACAAATACGCAACCCTCCGCAAGGAAATTTTAGATGAATCCGAAGGAGAAGGAAGTGGTGAGGAGGATGACGAAGACGCTGAAGATGAGGAGGAGGAAGATCAAGAAGGGAAAGATGCCATCATTGATAAAACAGAAACGAACATGCTAGCGCTCCGGAGAACGATCTACTTAACAATTCAGTCATCTCTGGACTTTGAGGAATGTTGTCATAAAATCCTGAGGCTGAACATGAAGGATGGTCAAGAAATTGAATTGTGCCACATGATTTTGGACTGCTGTGCCCAGCAGCGTACATACGAAAAGTTTTTTGGTCTATTGGCTCAGCGATTTTGTAATCTTAACATTGGGCGAAAATATATCGAGCCTTTTCAGCAAATTTTTAAGGACACTTATGACACCGTACATCGTCTGGATACAAATAAGCTGAGGAATGTGGCAAAATTCTTTGCACATTTGCTCTTCACTGATGCTATAGCATGGACAGTATTGGAACACATTAAGCTCACGGAAGATGAAACTACCAGCAGCAGCCGCATCTTCATTAAGATCCTGATGCAAGAGCTTTCCGAGTATATGGGCTTGCAAAAGTTCAATCAGCGTTTGCAGGTTAATAGAAACAAAAACTTGTCTATTTACTTACCTTTGTATATAGCTCAATAGACTTGATCAGTAGACGTATACCTAATATTTTTTCATTTATTATTATTTATTTATTTATTAGGACCCTACACTCGTTCAACACTTTGAAGGGCTATTTCCTCGGGATCATCCAAAGAATACGCGATTTTCCATCAATTTTTTCACTTCTATCGGCCTCGGAGGTTTAACGTATGAAAGCATTTAATGAATTTATAACACCGTTATTTGTTACATCTATTCATGCAATCAATGTGGTTGTCTCATTTGTATTTTTCCTTATGAACTTTTCATTTTTCAGTGATGAACTAAGAGAGTTTCTTAAAAAGCAGCCAAAGCCCACAGCAGTGATTGCACCACAACGCAATGAATCACCAGAACCATCAGGCTCATCGTCTAGTTCATTGTCGTCGTCGGATTCTTCTGACTCATCGTCAAGCTCTTCGGTAAATGAATGAGTATTCTTTTTTTCTCGTTGGTTTATACAAGGGCATTATTTTTTGCTCATTTGCTAAGCTTTGACAAAGTTAATTTTTGCTTGCATAACGTAAAGTAGTTGGTTATTATTTACATATATTATTATAAATAGTACAGTAGACAGACAAAATAATTAAATTACTAATTCACTCAATTGGGATGTAATTGTGAAAGTTTCTAGTTGTAAGTAACTTGTAGTTGTATTGTAACAAAATGTCTGCTTGCTTAAAATAAAGGAAGATTACTAATGCTTGTTAATGCTAAGATTTTGAATGTTCGTTTTTATTGAATAACAGGGCTCTGATTCATCATCTTCTGGGTCATCCTCCTCTGATTCTTCGTCTGGAGACTCATCATCTTCAGATTCTTCTTCTTCAGAATCTTCTGAATCGGAGGATGGCGGTAAAAGAAAAAAGAAGAAGAAAAAGGCATCAGGAGCGCTGGCATCTTCTAGTAAAAAGAAGAGTAAAGAAGTAGACAAGCATGGTAAACCTTCAAAATCCAAACGCTCTCTCAGTCGCAGTCCTCATCATAACGAGCTTAAAGACAAGCATGGTCAAAAGCATAGCAATAAAGATAAAGGAAAGCAAGATTCGCGTAAATTGAAGGACAATGATCAAAAAGGAGCCAGGAAAGGCGACGAAAATCGCGCTGATAGGAGAAAATCACCGAATAAAAGGCACGATAAAGCTGAGAGTGGAAAAGGGAGGCGTGACCGTGATGATAAAAATAGGGACGGCCGCCGAATGGAAGATTCCGATCGCAACGAAGACGGAAGGAGAGATTTGCCAAGAAGACGTTCTATGAGTGGGGAAGGAGATCAGTTGGAAAGGCACAGACGGACAGATGGTCAACAAGTATATCAAGAAGAACAGCGGTATCCCGAGGAGGGCAGAAGAGATAGAGGTGCCGATAGACGGCGATCATTGCCTGAGGTTGATGACGGAAGAGCTAGAGACGAGCGTGGAAGGAAAGAAACTGGAAGACGTTCAGAGGAACGGGAAGGAAGAAGAGTGGATGACGGCAGAAGTCGTCGACGAGATCCAGCAATTGATGACGATGGTGGCAGATTTGAGCCAAGGTCTCGATACTGGGATGTCCCATCAGACGATGAAGATAGGCGGCGAAGAGATAATAGAGAACCACCTCTACGGAGGAGGGAAGAACACTCCCCGCCTCATTTCTCACGGAGTCGTAGCTCAGGTCAAAGCAACAAGGAAAAACAAGGCTCTCGGCGACAAACAGATGATATTGAGGAAGGTTCACAGAGAAGGGCAATCAAAGAAGAAAGGCGCTCTCGGTCTAAAAGTAATGATAATGATCAGCGAAGTAGTAAAAAGGATAGAAAGAAAAAGTCTAAGCATTCTGGTGCAGAAGATAGAGAAGATGACCGAAGTAGGAGCAGTGGTAGAAGAAGGGAACGTTCCAGCAGATCTAGCAGAAGTAGAAGTCACGATAGAAGTAGCAGAAGTGACAGGACTAGGTCGTCCAGAAGGCGTTCAGAGGAAGAGCGACAACAATTAGCTATTTTGGAAGAGAACAGAAGACGGGAACTGGCTATTCTAGAAGAAAATCGCAGAAGAGAAGAGGAGGATAACAGACGCAGAGAAGAGGAAGAAATGAGAAGGAGGGAAGAGGAAGAAAGGCAACGAAGAGAAGAGGAGGAACGCATACGTAGGGAACAGGAGGAGCTCAGAAGAAGGGAAGAAGAGGAAATGAGACGGCGGGAGGAAGAAGAAAGGAGATTGAGGGAAGAGGAGGAGCATAGACTAAGAGAAGCTCTGCTGCAGGAAACTAGAAGGAGAGAAAGACAACGAGAACTAGAAGAGGAACAACGAAGGCGTCACCGTTCCAGATCAAGAAGTGAAGAAAGAAGGGGCCACAAAAAAGATCAAAATGACAAAGCTGTGCGAAGAAGTAGTAGGCGTTCTCAAGATGAGCCACCAGCAGCAACAATTTCAGAAAAGGACAGAAGACAGAGAAAGGAGAAAAGACGTACTCCGTCTTCGTCGTCATCATCTTCTTCATCCTCGTCTGGATCCTCGGACTCGTCCTCATCGTCGTCTGGATCCTCTTCGAGTGAAGATGAGGAAGAAGATGAGCGAAGTAGCAGCAAGAAAAAAGACCAGACTCATAAAGAATCGAGAAAGTCAGACGAACGCGAAGAAACTCGCAAATTAGAAGCTAAGCCAGAGAAAGATCGCTCTCGAAGAAGTGATTCAGAACAGGAAAGCCGCCGTGAACGCAGTGATAATGAGATGTCTGGGAAAGACACAAGACGCAGAGGTAATTCAAGAAGCCGTGATGATGATCACCCTCGAGGACGAGATCGGGAGCGACAAGAAAGAGGCAAAAAATCACCAGAGCGGTCCGTCACCAGAGATAACGAAGAGGGATCTCGAGGAAGGAAGCGCCGAAGCCGTGAGCGTGACAATGAAGATGACAGGAAAAGACGACGTGATGACTCTTACGAAGAAAGAAGAGAACGGAGACGTCGGGATCGGTCGGGGTCTCGCAGTCGAGATGATGGACAGAAAAAGCGTCGTGACGACTCATACGAAGAACGAAGAGAACGCAGGAAACGGGATCGGTCTAGGTCAAGAGACCGAGATGACAGTAGTAAACGTTCCAAACGGCCTGAGCAAGATCGACCTCGTGGAAGAGATCTCCTTGAAGACATTAGTCGAAAAAAGAATAGGTCCAGATCACGTGATTAAATAATAATATTCACCCGTAAATTTGATGATGAAGTTGAATGGTAATTGCACAAAACTTTTATTGCATTTTCAAAAATCAGACATAATATTTCAGTTTTTATAATCGTACAACAACAGGCGAAAAAGCGTTTATTTTACAGAATCAACTTGTTATATGTTATTAGGAAATTTCAAATAATTTATATTGATATTAAATTAGTGACAAAAAGAAAACTAAAAGTTTGAAATAAAAAATATGTTAGGTTACTTTTTATAAGAAAAACGACTTTGCATAGAAAACTTTAATTCTTCGGCACTGACGACGACGAGCGTTTTGAAAGACGCAAGCATTTCGGACACGAGTCCCTCTTTGCAAAGCAAATATTATGGAAGACAGCATGGCAAGAAGGGCACTGGTGAATTGCTGTGTCGAAGGGAAAGATGACATGTTCGTTTTCACAAATCTCACAAATAAAGCCTTTCCCCACGCACGTTTGGCATTCTGAATCAGGGGTCCCATCCCCTTTTATGTGTATCGTAAACTCATCATGAACTTTTTGAAGATAGGGCAAAAGGCTACCGTTATTAACGTCTAATAAATCCTGCAATGAATACATGTACGAATTTTCTACAAAGTGTTGCTTTTCCTCTAGTTTCCACAAGAGCTTTTGGTTCGTCGCTTCCCGGCACGTTCGGAAGTAGTCCTTCATAATGATGATCTCCTCCCGAATTCGCTGTTGAAAAACAGTAGATTGTATGACAATGATAAGATAACTGATAATCGTTTACAGAAAAAACATACACTTTAAATTCATCATTCCCGCACCTTGACTGCATTTAAATCTTCGACGAAGCTAAACAGTTTGGAATTGATTTCCTCTAAATGAATATTTGGCTTTCTCAACATTAACGACAGAAACTGACGCGATGCTTCAGAGACCTTCCTTTCTTCAAAGTCCCAGTTGTGGTAAATGCGTGCAGGGACGGGCATTGCTAAGTTTAAATGACATTGAGGGCAGTAGTACTTGCCGTTGTAATCACAGCGTCTGGGCTCCATCCAAGAATTTTCTGTAAAGAAAAGTCAAGTTATCCATATATTTTAATTTCTCGCTTGCGTACTTGTATAATTGATCAGGTAATCAATCAGGCTATTCCTTCTGCAAATTATTTTCACGTACTTAATGTAAAGTGTGTTTTACATTCATCACATTTGTAATTCTGAGATGGCAGGCCAACTTCAGGGCAAATTTGCGAAATGTATTGCATTTCAGAGCTGATCAAATTTGCAGGGCAGCTCCGGATAACATTGTTCAGACATTTTTGATGAGCCTGGTAAAAGCAGCCTTTACAGCGATACCAAGACTGGAGTAATGACCATATCCTGCCACCACATCTATTACAACCATCAATGCCTTTACTGGTGGTGTTTGCAGCGCTGCTAACAATCCCACTGATAATTCCGCTGACCCCGCCCATAGTTTGGAGAATGAAATTATGCCCACTGACAACTCGCAGCTCGTCATCGGAAGAGAAACTTGATTCATTGTGGACGTCCTTGATTTCTTCTAATCTGATGCGAAGTTCAATGAGCCTTCGGACAAGTTTCAATCTTTCGTCGGAAATACCTTCAGTGTCAAGAATAAGGGAGCGAACATGTCGAATGGCATCTTCTACGGCGTCCACAGATTGTAAGGAACAGTCCCCCTAAAACGTAATAAAATTAAAATATAAACCACTATTTACCTTAATCAATAGCAATAACTATAACCAGCAAAGTATTTGTGCAGTAAAATTAGTTAAACAATCACGTACGATTGGGGATGAAAAGTAGTTTTCTTCCAAATCCGTAGTCGTTGTCACAATCGACAAATCATTGCTTTTGGTGTCATCGGACGACCACAACAGGCTATCGTGATCATGGTCCCCATCGTCCATATCCATCGCCAAACTTAACTACTTAGCATCAATAATTGATAATTGTCGCAGTCTCCGTTCCACAGTATTTTAATTTGTCGCTGAAAGTCGGTAACAAATCTTGAAACACGCACAACAGCAAACACAACCATTAATGATTATTAACTGAGCAGAGATGACCACTTCTGGCACAGGATTAGAGTTTATGTTCACACATTTAGTAGGTAATTATTCAACGATAAGCAGTAACGGTTGTAATTGTCATCACTAATGATCGTTGTGATTTTTATAATATAAAATCCAGTCGAGTAGTGGTCACTTACAACAGCTGACGACTATTTGTTATGTCATCTGTGCATCTGCTCATCTGTCTCATTCATCTGTAATGCCACAACAGGTGGATGTGCGAGCGAGCGCAACAAAGATCTGCGTCTGACCGGACGCGTCGCCAGTCGGATTGAGAATCATGAACATTATAGACATTTAAACATAATTTGTGATGATGCGCTTTGTGGACTTTATATTATAGTTAATAGTTAGTAAATTGTTTCTTTTGTTCAGAATTTCTACTTTATGAAAGTGAAACGATATTACTGAATGCGAGTATGGCAAAAGATTCGCTGCAAGTCAACCTACGATGATAATATTATACAAACATCAGCGATGATGCATGCATCGCTGAATGGTTTATTGTTTAATTCATTGAATTTAATACATCAAGTCAAGTCAAAAAGATAAATAAATAGGTAAAGCGAACAGCGTTGAATACAAGTAGAAATGTAGAAAATCCCCAACTTCAACATGAGTATAAACTGCTCGTTAACTTATGCACATTAATTAACCGGTATATATGTACAACTAACCCTATCCTATAAAACTATATTCAATTTCATTCCAAATCAGCATTTTAAAAACTCTACATACTATATATAATATAATCACGACGAGTAAAAGTTACTAACTAATGACTCGTAAATACAACGGTTAAAACTTACAAGTTCGTACAACTCTCAATAAGATACATAAAGGCTTCTGAACATTTTACAGTCATTTTATATAAATCAGTCCAGATGAAAAAAGGGGCTCATTCCTTCTCAGCAGAATGTCATTCATAAATAAAGGTCCTGTCCTGGTACGGTGAAAACGAGGTCAACTCCTTTCTGTTGGGACAAGTAAATGAAAGGGATATGCCAAAACTGCTCAATTTAAAGATTAAAATATTCTACATGCACTTAATAGATTTTATATAACCATTAAATGTATTTCAATGCCATCTCTTTACCTTTTGTACACTTGCGTAACAGATTCTCCGTTATCCATCTTGCTGGTTTTCCTTCTTACTGTCGCGGCGACTCCGTAAAGGATACGGCCAGGCATGGCTTGCGGTTAAAATAGCGGACGGTCAAAAATATTTTTGACCGGTCTTTAATGGTCAAATTCAAACCCCCATTTTGTGGTTTTAAACGGTTAAAATGGTCAATAATAAAATAACATTACACTGTTATGTGTCATAGAAACATAAATCCCCGCGACTATGAATCATGCTCTTTTTGTTTAATTGTCAAAACTACAACAAAACAAGCTGAATTTGTAACTTCACCTAGTCATCAATTCATCATTGTCTAAGAACGTGGCACTTGACATGTCTAAAGGAAAATTTGAAGTATTTGACCTGCATGAACATTATGTGAAGGAGAGTGGAACAATTGGTCTAAGGTCGCTGGTTTATCATTTCTATAATATTGACATTCAAAACGGTATTCATGATCCGGAGACTGATGCAATATATACTATGAAAATTTTCAAAGAATAGTGCATCCCAGATAAGCTTAACCATCCTGAGGAACGATTCTCTCGTAAACCTTCACGCAAATTTGAAGTGGTGATGATAACCCTTCTTTTTGTCTGCGCTGCCGTTTCATGTTAAATGTTTGTGTCGTGACGTTGTCAGTGCCAAACAAACTAATTAACAACTTGCAGAACTTAAAAAATTATTTGAATTCATTTATCAAGCACAATCAAAAAGTTAATGAATTAATAATGATCTTTGTTCTCGTCTTTCTGTAATAATGAACTTGCTTTCTGTTCAATATTCATAAAGCATATTATGCTTGGTAAAGTGTAGTCACGATCAGATGCATAAATTTTCTCATAAATTTTAATTTTTCGCTCCAGAATGTCAGGCAGTAGGGATTTCAATGGTAACCAGCTTATAGCATGATTTACTTTTAAAATCCACGGCGAAAATGGGGATGACAACTGATTGAAATTTATTTTCTTTCTTCTCAGATTGAAAGAGCTCTCATTGAGGGACTTCAAGGCTCTTGGTGTGGCACAGAGGGACGTTTCCGCATTCTTCTTTCTCTTTGGTTTCCTGCCTCTCTTCTTGGCCGGCCTTTCCTCCCTTTGGTCAGAGAACCATTTGCGAATGGTGTACGGGGACGATGGTCGGTTTCCAGGAGTTTGGACATCCAACTTGTCAGTAGCTTTGGATTTCACGGCTGAGGTGACTGAGTTGAATCTCTGACTCGCCCTTTTTAGTATGGTAGGAGGCATTGGGATCCCTTCAGGGGTCGCATGTAATGCTAGCGTGGGAGGGCTTCCATAGGTCGCTGAAATATACAGATATAAAAGTGCAAATGAAACAACAATTTTTAAAGCTTACATTTTAAAATAAATGGAATTTATATCATAGTGCACCATACGTGAATCTGGCTTAAAATAGCATTGGGCGCTAGAGACCGTAGCTTCCACCACAGGGGAATTAAAATTGTCCTCGCATTTAAACACATCATTCAAGTCAATCCCTCCATATATGTGATTATTGACAGTCTCCGCATGGCCAAGAGTTAATGGCGACAGAAGGTCTACTAAATCGTCGATGCCATTAACGTCCATGTCTTCGTTCTCACTGGCGTAGTCTCCTAATTCCGCAATAATGGTAAGACCCATAACGTGGGAGCCCTGTCCTGGATCATCGTCCGACTTTGGTGCAGTTAGCGGCAAGTAAGGCGAATGGACTAGCTTTGCATTCTCTTCCGCATCTGTCATAAATCCTTGTTCGTCAAGATACTCCTGGATTACATCCAAGCGTTCCTCCCTCTCGTCTTCTGACATTTCATGGACGACAGGGAGTTGGAGAGCAGAGTTTTCATCCTTATCGACATTCATGTGATGGTAGTACCTTCCAATTTCTCGATTGAAGCCCTCCAGTTGCAGATATAGTCTAAGATTGTTATCCTCGATGGTAGTCGTATCTTCCATGCTAAATTGCTCAGCCATGTGCGTCAATGCCCAGGAAAATATTACTTCTTAACAGAGCCAAAAGTTCGCAACTTGATTGATTGTTTAAAAATTTCTGGTACGCTACGCCATTCAGATAGAAGGATTTTATCTTGCACGTCGTAACTTGAACTATTCAAAACGAAATGACTAGTTAATCTACTGAATACCGGCCCAACTGCATACAATTTTTTTTTAATTTGTTGCACAAGAATTACTTCCAGCTCACAGTTTCAGTGAGTAGATTAGTTTGCTTTCACCTTTTGTTAAATAAAATTCAAAGTTATGATATGAAATTCCCTGTCACCAATTATATATTGATTAAGCTTTAATTATCAGTGTGTGATTAGTTGCTTTCAATTAAAAGACTAAAGTTGAAGTAGCGACATGTTAAATAAAATTTCCGTTACAACGAAAAAAGGACGCGTTCAGATGAAATGAATATTATGAACTGTATGATATAAACTGAAATATTTCAACAAAAGCTGTCTCTCCATTACGCGCTGGAAATGAAACACTCATTGTTATTGATGCCGCGTCTAAGCGTTAAAAATATCTTTTTATTTAAAAATCTTTTGTTTGAAATATTTTGCATAATCGAGTTGGAGCATTTTTTTCTTTGCCCATTTCTCTTTTGGTTTATGCATCAGGAAACTAAAATGCGAGCAAGGGAATGATGGAATTTTTATACTAAATCTGACATGGACCATTGGTAATGAATTCTTTGGACTAATGCTTGGTATGGTTCGTAGGTATTTATAATGATTTAAATTTGTCTTGTTTTCATAATAGATAATTCAAATGAATAGCTGAGGAACTTTATGAGAGCTTTCCTTCTTTTGTTTAACCGAGTGATAAGGATGACAAAAAAAAGAAGTTGACTCACCATGTTGATTACTTTATATTATGCATAAGTTATTAGTTGAATAAAATAAGGCACCTTACTTACAGGCTAACTATTTCAATGAATGATCCATGATCATACAGACGGGCTAATAATTGTACATGTGAATAACGCTAACTTGCTTGTTAATGTGTGCACATAGAATGCATAAAAA
Organism: Sinella curviseta; assembly: GCA_004115045.4. NCBI lineage: Eukaryota > Metazoa > Arthropoda > Collembola > Entomobryomorpha > Entomobryidae > Sinella > Sinella curviseta. The sequence goes on from CM023201.3 coordinate 35,727,731, forward strand.
TTAAATACGTATACATAAATACATGCATGAGGTAACACAATAGGTAAATCTGACGATTGAACATATTGCATAGCATATTATGCAGAAACAAGTCATCTACTAGATGATTGTCTTTATGGATTAGGGTTCATCCTTCTCCAAAAGTTGTACCGCTCCACGTAAGGATCGTCAATCATTTTTAGATTTAAATTGAGATCAAGAAAGCGGAGGGGAGAAAATCTACTTCTGCTTGGTTCAATTGGCTGCCAGATATCCATATGGCGGCTTCCACCACCACGACGCTTGTTTATTGACGTGACAAACGGTTTCCTTGAATAAGTCATGCAACAAGGAATGGTAGTGGGATCAGATAGTCAGGACAATATTATGATTCAAAGATGAGTTCTCGTCATTCGTGATAATATGCAAAATAATGGTTATGGGATTCTTACCCATAAGTAGCAAAGTTGGACCACATATTGGTCATCAACCGTGACATTTGAAGCTCCGGATCTCCTTGTTGGAGCGTCTCGTACATGATGGTATTGTTGAGCAAGTAGATGAGATCGTCTGTGTGAGCAACACCTGCAAATTTGCATAGGTAAGTAAAATTAAGTACAAATGCATAACTTTTCACGGCACTTTACTTGAAATTGTAAGAATGTCTCCCATTACCCCAATCTTGTGGATCAGCTCCAACAAGCTGTACCGCACTGTATCGACCTTGGTACGACAAATGATAACCATATACCGGCATGTCTGTGAATTTGGAGTGATAGCGCATCGCTTCCAAACCACACTCCAAGAAATATCTGTCCCCAATTATCTGCGAGAATAATGGAGACAAAAGCGTAAATGATGAAGTTTTATAAGCTTTGTACCTAAAATGAAAGTGATGGACACTGACGAAAGTGAAATTGCATTACTAAGCATACATTCGAAAAGTTGTGCCTCGATTCAAAGTTAAATTGATTCTCTCCCATGTAAAAGTCCCAAACTTGATTCGTTCGATTTCCATCCATCGCCAACAAAATGGGGCCAACCCTATCCCAGTCAGTATTCACGTCAGAGACCGTGGTCGGATCCTGAATCATAGCTGCCACCAACCAAGATAGCTCATGACTATTGAAACCCGTTATCCAGGGAACCCTGGCCGCCCTTCCTTTCCTATAAACATCCTCTGGCTTTTCTGTCAAAAATGCTCCAGCGTGAGGATGCTCCAATGTTGGTCCGAAAATGACCAACGGAAAAAGGCTCCATTCTGCAAATGTTAGCTGTAATGCTGCGAACGCCTCTGGAGGCACCCTTTGCAAGCACTGGACCATTTCCCGACTGGAACTGGTTGTACAGTTGAGCGACTCTGCAACCCGCCTGGCTGTTTGCGGCGAGTTCTCAAACATGCTCCAGTAGCATAACGAGGAACCACTTTCTGAAATTCCTCGGTGAAATAGACCGCGCGCTAATGGGGATAACATTAGCAGATTAACAGCCCCGGCTCCCGATGACTGACCAAAAATGGTCACTGAATCAGCATCACCGCCAAAGTTGACAATGTTTTGCTGAACCCATTTTAAAGCCAGCACCATATCCTTCAGGGCAGCATTACCACTTGCAGCGTCATCGCCCGTGCTAAGGAAGCCAATTACTCCAACGCGATAGTTGATGGTAACGAGGATGACGTCTTCCTGATCCAGTAAATACGCTGGGCCATAAATGCTACCAGATCTGATAGAGTAAAAGAGATTTGAAAGTTTAATTACAATTAAGTAGCATTAAGTAAAATTAAAATTTGAAAGTTTAATTAGCAGAAATCAGTTCCAAAGTATGAATTCAAGTCAATTTTACCCGTAGAAAAATGCACCACCTGTGAAATAAACGATTCATTATTATGTTAGCCATTTCAAGGCCAATTTGTGTGATAGATTTTTTTAAATAAATTATTTTACCGTGAATGAACACCATCACAGGCAGTCTTTTACTCGGATTGTATGGTCGTTGGGGAGTGTACACGTTCAAGTAAAGACAGTCCTCTTGTCTACAATTAGTCATTATTTTGTTTTATATTTTCAATCGCTGATTTTGGTATATTATGTAGTAGTTAATTAATTGATGATCATTAATGATACCCATAAATCAGCATCTGCTGCACAAAATCCAGCTGAACACATTGTGGACTCTCTACAGTGGCATCTCTTGTTCCATTCCAAGGTCTGTTTCTACGAGGAGCCTAATCAATTAACCAATACCAAAAGTTTTATTATTGCACTACATTAATTACAACAGAATTAATTTTATATTTGCTGATTTTCAGAAAGTGTACACACCTGAAAACGTAATTCTCCCACAGGAGGCTCGGCAAAAGGAATGGACTGAAAAGCCGAGACTGGCCTTCCAGATACAGTTGTCATTGTAAATCCTCGTAATGCCCCATCCCTTGTTACCACTAACGGGTTACTGCTAAAAGGGCTTGACGGTATCTTATTAAAATTGCTCCTTTCCCAATTTGGACGCAGGACATTGCGAAGAATCGCTGCGTGATGATGGCCTTGATCGTGGTGGTATGGGTGATAGCTTTTATACCAGGGATCCCTTCCTCCTCCGTTTGCACATGACACTAAAACTAGCAGTCCTATTGTTAGGGCATGGAGGGACATCATTTTTTCGAGCTCTTTTAATTCTTTTAGTTTAATAAGAGTGGAAAATTTGGGGTGCAAAACTATCGATTTTACAAATGAGAGCAATCCGGGGAGCTAATCCTAAAATGATCTTCTCAACTAAACTACAATCTATTGACTAAACAGAAAACCTAGTTCCCTACTGCTTGATCAGATCAATAAAAGAAATTCTGAATGATTTATTGCTGAAAACTAATTGTAATTACAGGTATAATTTGATGATATCAGAGAAAAGGTGAAATTGGAGGGGTCGAGTTTTATCCAGCAGGCCGGAAGTTCCTGATAGCGAAGGTTCTTCTCAGGCGACGGTAGACGCACCTTTTTAACTTGATTGGTTTTCATGCGAATATTATTCGTTGGAATGCAAACATAATATAAAAATGAGTGTTAAAACTATGTGCGAGTATCAATATATATAAGAGATAAGGCAACAAAGTTGATGACGATGATAACCTTGGAATATGTACGCATTTTATCTTTACTGCTGAGTTTGTAAGCAAACAGCAACAACAGTAAGAAACGACACTAGCTTCATATGGGAAAAATTACATAAAGTTTATAAGCTGTAAATCTATTATAATACTGTATTAAATATAACTTTATATCATATAATATAACGAACAGCGTTCTTTAGATATATGCAATTTCTGACTGCTTGACCATATTTTAGTTAAACATCAAAACATGACCAACCGAAACAATGTTTTCAGGTTACATATTTGTGCATGGTAAGTAAAACTACGACGAACATTTAAATTCATAGTCAACTCCCATCAACACAGGTCATCATGGTCATGAAAGGGAAATGAAACTAGTTAATAATACCATAAACATGCTTTGTTTGCATCATGAAAAATGCAGGCATTATATTTAGTATTTTGGTATGTCCTTAACATTAACATTTTACAAGCTGTATGTAGTTTAGTTAAATGAACCAGTTTTTATTAATATTGTTTTGTAAATGTACGCGAAAATAATATTTAACGAGCATCCAACATATTTGCAGTAGTTTTAAAAAAGAGTGATAGTAGAAATGAGACCCTGGAAAATATTTACGCTTCCTGGGAGGGACAAAGTAGAGAAATAATGTATAGCTATCACTTACACTCAGCATTAGTAGAACTGCAGTTAAGCTAACTATAAGTGACAAACTTTGTAGAAATCATGGAATGAGAAGATGGGTAAAAATTCTTACCGGATACCAGATATTATATACACACATGTGCCATATTTCATTAAACCATGTCTGGAAATTGAAAATTAATCTTGCAAATTGATTTTAATTTCAAACAATATATCAGTTTTAATTACAGTAAGGCACGTAATCTACGTCGCATATATGTGATGACATGGCATACCAGCAAACATTTACGTATTTAAACCGCAAAGCAATTAATTTTAAAATTATGAACAGTTGTAGCATTTTAAAAATGTTTTAAGCCAATGTTTTACGAGATTTTAAATGACGACCGACAAACTGTTTTAACCACATCATACGAGGTAGTCATTTAATGCAAGGTCACCCGTGCCATCACTTTCATATAAAATCTCCGAAAATCGGTCATTATGAGCATCGTACCAGCACACTTCCAACTGTCATCATCATCAAGCATCCAACAGCATTATAGTATGAAGTTTTTTACGCCAGTGTTGCTTGTCTTAGCAACACTCCACTTAAAAAAGGCATACGTTGACGCTGCTTCAGCTAGCAATTCAGCACTTGCCCGGGATTTTGCCAAGGTGTCCGTCAGGCAAATAGCGAAACGTTCCGCTGAACCAGGTTCATCTTCGTACCAGGTTAGCATTGACGGCCTCGGCGAGCAAGTCCAACTGAATCTAGAATCTCCCAGCTACTCCGTCTTCACCCCATCATTCCAGTACCTGGAAGCTTCCGAGGATCCAGTGACGGGAGAAGTGCAATTGCAAGATTTAACTCCATCTGAAAATGAGCTGAAATCCATTGAAGCCAATTTCTTCACTGACCGCAGCTCCAATGCAGCAGTTTCGCTGAAACGTGGGGCAAATGGAGACGCAGACTACCAACTGAGTGGTCGAGTTGATGACATGTCTATTACCAACAACGGTGATGGTGTTCACCAGCTATCCAGGAAATCTACCCCTAATGAAGGAATCAATGATTACATTAACCGTCACCGGCAAATTACACCAGAAAAGCAGTCCCGAGCTACAACATCGGCTACGCCCGAAGTCTTCATCATTTTTGACTACGCCAACTCCCGAGTGTTTGGCAACAATCGCAACAAAATCTTGGATTACTTGGGTGTCTTCTTCCACGCCATTAATAACCGGTACGATACAGCAACCGATCCTCGTATTTCCTTCCGCATTTCTGGAGTCACTGCCATAAGCTCTCTGAGTGCGCAACCCTACATGGAGAACAATAAGGTACCTGGTGGGTACGACATCAACAAGGTTCTGGAGGACTTTGCAAAGTGGCTGTACTCCAACAGCGGGCGAACACCTAAATATGACCTGGGTGCACTTATCACCGGTACAGACATGAAGGCGAAGGACAGCAGTGGAAACTATCAGTCCGGAGTAGCAGGTTTAGCTTATCTCAAGGCAGCATGCTGGAATAATACCTATTACAAGCAGTACCTTGGCTCTTCCGTTACCGAGGATATTGGAGGGTTCTACGATGGAACATTCAGCGTAGCTCACGAGCTGGCACACAACATGGGCGCTCCTCATGACGGTGAAGGTGATGCCTCCAACTGTGAATGGAACGACGGATACATTATGAGCTACAAGGGTTGGGGTACCAAGAACAAGTTTTACTTTTCTCCATGCAGTTTGAGTCTCATGAAGGGCCTGATTGACAGCAAGCAGGGAGCCTGTACAAAGTCCAAAGAGAACCCCGATGAAATCCCCCTTTCTAATGATAACATTGGAGACCGATTGGACATGAAGCAACTCTGTGTCAAGTACACCAACAGCACAGAAGCTGTACCGGATCCGGATACGAGTGCTGATTCTCTCTGCAAGAACCTCAAGTGCAGATACCCCGTCCCTAACAAGCCAGGTTGGTACAGTATTAAGACTCTGAATCATCCCCCTGGTGATAATTCGCCTTGTGGGAACGGAGGTCGATGTATCGATGGGGATTGTGTGGCTTAACAACTTTGACTTGCATTCATTTTAATGTTTACCGAGTTAATAAAAATTACACCTATCATCATGCATCAAAATTTCCTTTTGAAGATATAAAACTACATTATTTTAACATTTCATTTACATTTCTGGATCATGGGAAAATATAAACGCAAAGTTATGTTTGAGGTTTATGGAGTAGAATAAGTTATATTGTGGATACAGAATGATATATGATTTAGCTGTGCGTGCATAGGTATATTATGTTCATCACTACATCGTTCTACCTACCAATTAGATCTCATGGTAGTTCATGCACACCTACTTGAGACTTTGATCGCCTTATAAAATCCCGTTGGGAACTGGATGCTATAATAAGTTACATAAACATAATATTATTATGCTGGTTGATTGACGGTCAAAGTCCACAGTCCAACTTTCGATGTTCAAAGCAACAAGTAATGGGCTGACTTGGCTCTTGTGTGAAGTGGGTGGTATACCTTGTGTGAAAATGCATATACCTGTATATAATATGTATGCTATGTAGGGCAGTAATGATAAAAAAGAAGTTGGACAGCCGATCTCTAATAATGTGTTCCAACAAGTCACATGGCTATATAGCTCACGTTACGCTGATACTCTGCACACAGATCAGACCAAATGCAAAAATTATGATTTTCCAAGTGTTTTACTTCATGTATGGTTATATATAGGGAAACTATTTTTTGTTGTTTTGAAGCTATTACTATATATGCATCGATATTAGAGATAATTGGACTGTTTGACATTAAATTGATCTTCAATCTTGGAATATAGAAAAGAGCTGTTTTTGCTTGACTGTACTCTGTACTCTTCTGGCCGGCCGGTTGACGTGACTTGACGTGAAAAAAAACGTAACTTTGTAAAATCACATCAAAATTTCTAAAATGGCAACTGCAAACAAGCTACTGAAAAGCGTGAAACTGCTCAACACTAGCAGGGGACTATCCACAAGTTCCACTCTCAGGGCTATTCAAAATGTCACCGTTATTGGAGCAGGCACAATGGGAGCAGGAATTGCTCAGGTACACGAATGCAAGACTATAATTACAAATTAATACGTTGCATCAAAATGGTAGACTGGAAAAATCTCGTACACAGTTAACCTTTATTAAAACCAGAAAAGTTTGACAATTTATTGACATTACTTTTGCATTTCACGCATATATAGGTGTCTGCAGCAGCCGGAAATACTGTTAACTTGGTGGATGTCAATGATAAAGTGCTGGACAATTCAAGGAAGATTATCGAGACTAGTTTAGGAAGAATTGCCAAAAAGCTATTCAAGGTAAATATTCCAACATTTTTGTGACTTGGAAATGCGCTTTACAATTGAAAGAAAATCCTAATTGTATGCTCATTATTATAAAGGATGATCCATCCAAGGGTAAGCAGTTTTGTGAACAAACTGTGGGAAGAATCAACTTTATGACTGATAGGGAACAGTCCGTTCAATCTGCGGATTTGGTTGTGGAAGCGATCATTGAAAACCTGAAAATTAAGCAGGACCTTTTTGAAGCTTTGGACAAAGTGAGTTACCTGACCAATTTTTCTATTCTACCCACTGCACTCTCCCTTGTTATTTCTACTCTGCTTGTCATTTATTTTTACAAAATTTCTAACTACCTCACAACAGGTCGCCCCTGAAAAGACCATATTTACCAGCAACACTTCTTCAATTCCCATCAATGAAATCGCCCAACCAGCCAAACGCAAGGATCGTTTCGGTGGGCTCCATTTCTTCAGCCCGGTCCCAGTCATGAAGCTCTTGGAAGTGATTCGCATTTCTGAAACGAGCGACGCCACCTACAAGGCAATGGACGCTTGGGGAAAAGCCATTGGAAAAGTTACCGTCACCTGCAAAGACACTCCCGGATTCATTGTCAATCGTCTCCTAATTCCATACAGCATGGAAGCGGTGAGAATGGTAGAGCGAGGAGATGCCTCCCCACAAGATATTGATACCGCCATGAAGCTGGGTGCTGGCTACCCAATGGGTCCATTTGAACTTGCTGACGCTGTTGGTGTCGACATTGGCCATTTCATCGCCCAAGGATGGGAAAAGAGATTCCCCAATGATCCTCTCTACAAGGTGCCCGAAATTACAAAGAAGATGGTGGAGGATGGTAAATTAGGCAGAAAATCGGGTGAAGGCTGGTACAAGTATAAATAAGGCGTTACGAACACAATGTATCACAATTTACATATGCTCCCAATATTTTCTTATCTGAGTCTACAAAATTTGAGCTAATCCATGGCATGATGCACTTTACCTGTGATGTCTAATTATGTATTACTAAAATGAAAATTAAAAGGGCAGTTGTAACAAATTAAAGCTGTTCTTTTCTGGTTCCGTATATCTGATGAGATGTCCGAGAAACATGCCTTGCATATTTAAAGCATTGTTTGCACTAGAGCATTTACACAACACCCTCATTATCATCAGTTTTTAAGGGTACCTACACATCTTATCCCGTCCACTGTGTAGGTAAAGGTATTTATCAATTCTCACTTACTGTTTACTGTTGTATTGTAATTATTATGCACTTATTATCATTCTTCTCTTTTCGAAATACTTGATCTCTGATCATTTTTGTGTGCAGTACCTACAACCACCAGCTTACTGTGCTATTCTTCTGTGGTCACAGTAAAACCGGCTTTTTCCCTATTCAAATCCAAACATATTTCGCTGTACGTATATGTGTGGTTGATTATTAATACGGGGATGAAGATAAGTGCAGCAACTGCTACACCACCACCACTATACTGACTGACGATAGGGGCAATGAAAAACGCCTACTACCATTAACATTACAAACTTTACGTTGAATAAAATTGAATAACAACACAGCAAGGTATATAAATGTACAGCATAGTTTCATATCATATCATCATCACTGCTTAAAACACTACTGATCTCGATCCGTATTATTATTGCGTTATCAGTGGATGTTAGTCCTTAATTTTGTGATGAGATGATGTTTGCAGTAGAATAGGATCGCAGGAGGACCAAAGTAGGTAGGTACTGCTGCTTCACTGCCTAAAAAGAGTTAGATTACCATACTTGCCTAAGAGGGGATGATGCGGACTGATCCATTCGTTTCGTCGGATATTTGTCAGCTCTCGAGAGTAAAGTGCTCATTCTGGTAACAAACAAAAATTACAACAAAGTCGACCACGAGAAAGACGCTGCTGCTTAGAAAGCAAGACATATAACAGCGGAGATATGTTATCCAAGAGGACATTTACATTTTCTTCGTCGCTCTTACCTGTTCGTTATTACAAAGCGTAGCCTGAAAACGTGTAATGTAATAACGATAATCATAATAACCAGTTGTTGTCATTTTCAAATTCTACTACCTCAAAAAAACCTCATATTATTCCTATGCGTCATCATCGCCACAAGACATAAAGTTGTAGTGCTTGGTGCTGTCTCATAGTCATCGGCAGTGTTTTTCAGTAATCTCTTGGTTCGGCATTTACATGAATTCATAAAACAAAGAACGTCGTAACAAAGTTGCTCGAGTGTTTTTTTTCTCTCTCGGAGATTACAATTTCTGGCGGAGGTAAATTATTTGCATAACTATTTTCCGCGTAGTTCATCAGTGACTAGTGTGACAGCAAATGTGGCTCATGTGAAGAGTAAAATATTCACTATTGTGTCATCTGAAACCAAAATTGTTATTCAAATAGGACCAAACAACAATAGGACTTCTTCAACGATAGAACCGATAATCGAGAAAAATGTAAAAAGTTATCAAGAGGAAATCTATAAACATGATTATTCTAAAGTTTCTGTGAAAATTTTCAGTATACATCTGAAGATCATTTTTATTAAAAAGTATTTCAGGGAAAAATACATTTCTCTGCAAAGTTTCAAGTGTACGAAATCACCATGAATCGATTCAGGGACAAGTGGCTTAAGCCGTGTGCGTTTCTTGCGCTGTCAGTGTATCTCAGTTTCAGTGTGCCACATGCGGATGGATTTCACACGCAAAGGCAGCGTTACGGTAAAAACAATGTTTTCAAAAACCTATTTATCTAAAAACGAATGTAAATCTCAAGTGGGAAATTACAATTTTCATGTAACTGTCACTTACATTCTCCACTCCCATTAACCGCAAATTCTCCCCACTTTGTTTTATCTAATTAGCACACACACTGCATTTGACAAAAAAAATTCTGCAAGTCGAACAAAAACCTGTCGATATTGATGTTAAAAATTCCAAAGCGGTAAAGTGCAGGCAGAAGAGAGTGTGATTCTGCTAATTTGAGTACTTGTGTAATTCTTAAGTGCATAACTGGTTATCCATTTTTTCCGCATTTGATCGCGCAAGCTTATTGAGTGCGAGTGTGGGTGCGTACATTGTAGGAAAAGCATGGCTTACCTAATTACCTATATTATGCTAATGCCGCTGCATACTACTGCTACTACCACTGCATAACTATTAAAATGATGAAATATATAGCAAAATATCACTTTTTTCTCCCTCCTTTCCTTTTGCTACTTGATTGTTGTTCGGATTTTATTAGGTGTGAAACGGTTTCCCGTGTACAATCATCATCTCCGCTGGCTTCTGCGAGCTTTCGTACCAAAACTGTTGTGTAGGCGTAGCAGCAGGTGTGAATGCTAAAATCTAGGATATACATGTGGACCAGCCAGCCAGAGCCAAAGTCATTACACCATGATAAGATTTAGAAAAATCAAAGAATGAATATCATTTACATTTAATGCAGTAGTGCAATGCTTCTTTCGACTTGCCTCTGTTTTCAAGAATTTACGCATATAAATGGTAAATGAGAAAATGTATCTCAGTCAGTCAGCAGAATGATACTAAATACATATAAGGGTGCAGAGATTAATGAGTGCAGTATCAAGTGCGGACAGAACAGACACAGCAGACGCATTACTGCACTAAATTTTTTATCATTCTAGCAATTTTTTCGGCAACAGTATACTTGAAAACTGAACGAATGGGAGAAGAACGCCGAGCGGCGGATGATGGCGATTATTGCCTGTTGGCTATAGACTATTAATGCGCTTGCCCAAGTCCCGCAGCAGCAGTAGAGAGTGCAAATACCTATTACCTATATCTATCTCATCATCATCCTTTTTTTGGCCAGACCATAATAAAAGGTTCATTGGTACACATACAACACGAACATGTTGTTTCTTATTTTTATTACCACGATGTCTGTCGATGTTGTTTGTGGTCAGCTTTTTCAACAGGGGAAAATTATCATGAGAAAACTTGTCCACAATTCACAGTCAAGTCAGTTAAACTCTTCGTCTTTTTTACCAAAAAGGGTTATGGCATACGTAGTACACGTAACAACGAGTGTGTGCATACATCTTGCTAGAAATGCTAAGTCCCGTTACAACTTTTCTCAGATTTTTTGGCACTGTATCAATGGCATGGCACTCACCATCGCTCATAGACCAAACGTATAAGGTTTTGTATACCTACTTTGGCTCCTAACTTGACGTATCTGTGCTGCTTTCACAGAGGGTAAAGGTAAAAGTATGATATATAGGGGCAGTACATCATCATCATTACTATCACAGTTTCGTGCAATAATCATGAAATCAAAGGTTGTTATAACATGAAACACATAACACATCCCTTTTTTCCGCAAAAATCAGAAATCCCTAGAAAAAATTGGAAACGCATGTAATAATGATCATCAGCAGCAGCAACATTCTATTCTCACAAATTTGCCCCGAGCAAAAATAGACTGATGCTCTTTTTACCTGAAAAATTATGATTCCTCCTAAAAGCCTATTATTAACCATCATTATTATATTATTATTATTTATTTGCATCATGATCAGCATCATTCATCTTGATACGCGATGAAAACAACAGCGTTAGTGCATTAAAAAGAGCGTTTTTAGTACAGAGAAAACAAAGTGCGTTTGTTGTAGTAATCACCCAGAAATGCTTTGGTAATCCGAGTTCCTTAACACAACACAGCCTCCTAGCCTAGCATCGTTTTTTCTTTTTCTTGCAAAATACACAAAAAATCTACAGATCTTGCTGATGATACATAGATAGAGTGAATAATATACATCATCATACATCATACACACAAAATATATGATGATGCTTTTTGTTATCTTAGTCAGTCATCATCGTCAGTACGAAAAACGAACAGCAAAATAAACGCTTGTTGTAAAAGTAAACTTGTATCTCTGCCTGCATTCTATTTCATCTTCTCTGACCAAGTAAATTTCCTTGCAAATCAGAGAAAATACCGGTACCATCGTCATCATCATCATCCAAGTACGCAGCGTATAATTGCAAGATTTGCAAACGAAGCTTGCCATTGTTGTTGTTATTGTTATTATTACACTATTACACTGCATGCATATTATTGCCTTTACGGATGGACGGGATATCACTCACCAAACAAGGCAGTTTTTATCGTTATTACGATCACGATGATCATCTCATATTATCTTATCTTTATGGGATCTCTATCTACTAAATTTAATATAAAAAATACCAGGTAAAGCGTAATGCATTTTGGGTAGGTACGTAAAACTAATAAGTAGGTTCATTTATTTAATGTGGTCGATTGTTTTACACGCAAAAAATCCAAAGCCATGGCACAGTGATGCTGATGATGAGATGATGCGCTGCTGTTTGGCTCATCATAATGATATAATGCCATTTATTACATTCAATTTTATAGTAATAGTAGCAAAGAAAGAGAAAAAGAAATATAAAAAACGCTGTTTCCTTCACCTTCACCTGCAATCTGACGTTTGAAATTACGGTACGCGACGACCAATCAAGTTCACCAACGATAAGAAAAGAAATGAAAAAACGGGCAGTAGATCAGTAGGGGCATGTGATTCATTCTTTGGTTAGGAAACAGCCTACGGCATATTATGTGTTTTTCCTATACAATTTATTAATTATTTTGATGATATTGATCAGCCGGCCATAAAAGTCACTATTTGTAGCAATTTAAAATGTTGAGATAATAATTAAAGATATACAAACAAATTGTGTTAGCATTGAATGATTTAATAGATTGAATGAAATGAGAAATACCTACCGCTGCGTGTTTTTTAATAGACAAACAGAAAACAAACAGAAATAGGTGAATTTTCGAAAGAGAAAAAATATGAAGGTCGATGGGACGGCGGCAGTAATGGCACGGTTGTTAACATGAGCATAAAAATTGCAAAAGAAAAGAAAATTGTCTCATTACGCCCCAAAAATTAAAACTAATCACGTCAATATTTCGATACGGTCTCATTTTTTGCAGCAAGCCGCATGCTGAAGATAACGCCAAAAGAATGTCAGTCTCCCGATTACCCCAACATTACTGGCATTTGCATGATCAGTTTGGAGTGTCAGCAAAGATCTGGTACAGTAATTGGCGCGTGTCGAGATGGACACTTATTTGGGGCTTGTTGTCACGACCCAATTGGTCCACAGCTCAAGTCTTCGACAGCAATTACGGACCCAACTACAACAACAACAACGACGACGGAGCCGTCTTCAACAGGCTCATCATCCTCCCAACAGGAAAACAATGAGTTGATCCCATTGTCCATTGACAGCGAGGCTCAACTCGATTCGCAGACCGCAATTCCGTCGCTGATTGACACGTTCTCTGAGCTGTCGCCGACTTTTCTCTCCGAGCTCGCTTTGGATGAGCACACCACGGGAATGTACGCCAGTCTCCCCGTTGTTGACGATGACAATGAGCAGGAGGCATTGTTGCAGAGACAGAGAATCGACGAAGAAGAGGAAGACCAGACGTCTGCAGCGAATATGATCTCAAACGAGATAATTACAAGCACCACTGATAGAAATCCACGGACTTCCACCAGTACAGAAAGATATCACGGAGTGGAGCAGCCAGCAGTTGTTGGTATAGAGGTTCGTGATGCAGAGGTTGGAGGTCTTGGTGGCGTGGGAATGGGAATCGATGATTACTTTAAGGATAACATGATTAAATATGTTGATGAAATTGTGACCATGAGAAATAATGAACTCGATCAGCCGTTGTCCGCTGAACCTGATGCACCACCTCCGCCACCACCGGCCCCCGCTGCTGTACCACTTGTAGCTGCTGCAGTGGTGGAGCCAGTACCCCCAGTAGTCAAAATTCCAAATAGTATCGAAGACATGCCATTCTCCACATTTACCATTGTCTCCTCCACAAAGCCCTCTATAGATGGCAACGGAGAAATCACTTTAACGTCTATTAGCACCACAGGAAGTGGGGATACCATGCTGCCGATAACCACCACGCCTGTTCCAACAGCGTCATCTGAAGAAATTGTCTCCCTTTCCATACAACAGTCAATAGCTGCTCTCCCAAGTTCTACTGAAAGTAATGAAATCAGAGACACTACGGAGAGTACCGCCCCATATTCCAGCACCGAATCTGTAAAGCCTACAAAGTTCACATTCAGCAAGCTAAAATACTCGCCAAAACCATACAAACCTCGATCAACAACGGAAAAGGTGATTTGGACGAGACCCACTACAAGTACACCAGCACCGTTCTACGATAAGCCGGTTGTTGATTTGGATCCTGAGGACGAAGAAGACGAGGAGGAGGAAGATGATCATCGCAATAATCAAATTTCCTCTTCAAGTACTCAGGCCACTTCCGTTGAACAAACTACCATTGCGAGTTCCACGGAAGGAGGAGGTGTGTCTTCTTCATATTTTTCCGATGATAACGTAGAGGAAGAACACTACAATGGAGGGGATAGCTCCACACAAGAACATCAATATTCCCCATCGTCATACTCCTATGGTCCATCCTCACCCTCCTCCTCGTACCCGCAATCCTCGCCATCTGAACTCTCATCTTATCCCCCATCTTCGCCGTCGGAACCGTCCTCCTCCTATCCGCCATCTTCACCGTCTGCACCGTCATCGTCCTACCCCACATCGTCGCCTTCTGCACCATCCTCCTCATTTCCTCCATCATCTCCTTCTGCATCATCATCAGCCTACTCGTATCAACCATCATACTCCTACCCTCCATCATCCCCATCTGCAGCGTCCTATTCGTATCCTCAATCTTCGCCCACGGCACCATCATTCTCCTACCCTCCATCTTCTCCCTCTGTAGCGTCCACTTCTTATCCTGCATATTCGCCTTCCTCGTACCCTCCGTCGTCTCCCTCTGCCCCATCCTATTCGTATCCCCCATCTTCGCCCTCTGTAGCGTCCTATTCATATTCATATCCTCCATCGTCTCCACCTGCACAGTCATCATCCCCTTCCGTCGTACAATCTTCTTCGTATGGTCCATCTTCACCCGCTGCATCGTACTCTTCAAATTCGCTAACAACGTCCTCTACTACAACCACACCAGCACCAACCGCTGGATATGGTTTTGATTGGACCAGTCCAACAATCCTAAGCCTAATAAAAGGCGCTAGTGAATTGTACCTTGGAATTGGAAATGCTTCAGAAAGAAGCGACCTATTGAACGCTATGGCGGCGAGTACAACAGAAAATGAAATTGACAGTTACCCACAGAGCAGCACAACCTGGAAATCTACTTCATATGCTGCCAATGACGGCAGTACGTTAAGGACTTCCAATCCAGAAACGGAATCATTTTCCCCAAGCCCCACTGGTGGATCAGCTTCATCATCGTGGGATACCAGCATTGACAGTTTTGTCGACCAAGTGGTAGAAGGTATTGTTCATGACCTCAATAAAGCCAATAAGATTGACGACATAATCTTCAATAACAATAAGAAACAAGGGAGTGCCATTCGGAAGAATCACAGCAGTACCACCGCGTCATCATCAACCACGCCGGAGGCAACTTCCACCGTGAGATCGTCATCAAAGGAGACAAAGACAAAGCAGAAGAAGACTTCTGTTAGATCAAAGGGACCCAGTACAAGTAGTGAAGCGCCAGTGGTGCCGTCCACAACGTCAAAAGAGAGGCTAAAAAGGGTGAAAACTAAAGTTCCTCCCAAAACTCCGGTTGCAGTGGCCGTCTCTACAAATAAAAGGAGGGCAAACAAGAACAAGGCAAAACCTGTGAAAAAAGTGACGACCTCGTCAATTAAAACGGCAAATTCGACGAAAAAACGGTTGGACTACAAAAAGGACTGCGGAGTTAGACCATTAATTAAAAAGGGAAGAATTGTTGGCGGAACTCCAAGTCAGTTTGGCAGTTGGCCTTGGCACGCTCTAGTAAAAGAGACGGTGTGGTGGGGCATATTTTCAAAGATAAAGTGTGGCGGTGTTCTTATCGGAGCTCAGCATGTGCTCACAGCAGCCCATTGCCAGCCGCAGCAAACCGGAACTCTGTCTGTGGTATTGGGCATTACTGACTCGGATGACACTGATGCGAGGGCAGTAACAAAAACTGTGAAACGGATAATCCCACATCCTCAGTTTAACCCAAGAACCTATGAAAATGATATTGCCATTTTGGAATTGGAGTCACCCGTAGACTTTCAGCCTCATGTAGTCCCCGTCTGCTTGCCAAGGGATGATGACGTTCTGGAAGGGAAAACTGCACATGTCACTGGAATGGGATTGCTGAAACATGGTAGATAAATAAGTTTGATTTTATAATGTTCACATTTGTCGATTTCAATTGCAATCAAATGTACATTTGATGAAACTTTTTTTAACCCAATCCCACTGACCTAGATGGGGAGCGACCGCTGGTACTTCAAGAAGTTGATCTGCCCATTATCAACAACACCGAATGCCAAAAAATGTTTGTTCGCTCGGGAAATATGAAGCCCATCATTGATTCGTTCATTTGCGCTGGTTACGAGCAGGGAAGGAAGGACTCTTGTGGTGGCGATAGTGGCGGCCCTCTTTCTGTAAAGAGAACCAACGGACAATGGGTTCTGGCAGGAACGGTTTCTCATGGAATCAAATGCGGAATGCCAAACTTACCGAGCGTGAACATGCGAACGTTAGTGTGTTTCAAATCTTTACTTATTTTTAACTATTTTGAATCATTTTCACAAGATTTGCTTTAATTTTGATTGGCATATCTTTCCCTCTTTTAGATCGTATTACAAACCATGGATTGACAGGGTGTTGAACATGGCAAGGTCACGCTTTCGGGGAATTCCCAGGTGCAACGCTCCTCCGCGCATCTGCGCTCTTCAACGTCAGCACCAACAACAGCTAAGGCAGAATCAAGCCAGAAACGAGCACGGATTTGTGAATACACTATTTCGAATTTTCAGGCTAGCCAGGAAAATGGTGGATGAGGGAAGGAAATCTGGCTAAGAGGATTAAAAAATTCTGCTACAATACCAATTATTACAAAAAACCATGTTTTAATTAA
This sequence comes from Sinella curviseta, assembly GCA_004115045.4. Lineage (NCBI taxonomy): Eukaryota > Metazoa > Arthropoda > Collembola > Entomobryomorpha > Entomobryidae > Sinella > Sinella curviseta. The sequence continues at coordinate 35,744,848 of CM023201.3, forward strand.
TTATTTTACAAGTTAATTGTTATATATGTACATAGATTGTACAGTTACTACTACAATATCACGTTACACGTGGGGGTTTCTGTAATATCTCATTTTTGTTTTGTACCTAGAGAGCGGTTTACCTATTTTTAGACTTTTGGGGATGAGCACCGGGCACTACTGCTGCAAAGGGCCATAACTTAATATTTATTTCTTGACGCAGTGAGCAGCAGTAGTAAGATTATGCACAGTTTGTGGTATGAACTTTTTACATTATAAAAATTATGGGGGTTTTTAGAACTTTTAAATGTACATGCACTTCAATGGTAGATAATTTACGATCCATTAAGAAAAGCAATTAAACCATATAATATTGTGAATTATTATTCCCACTTTTTATATATTTTGCATTTGTCCATTTTCTACTTATTTACAATAATTAATTACATGAAAAAGCTTTTGTACCTATGTAAAATATAGTGCGCAAGTCAAGACGAGCCAAGAAAGAGTGACTCCTCATGTTTTCTTTGAAATTTTTTTATTGTCGACTCATGTACCATTGTTATTACCATAATCATCAACACATCAGCGTCTCTTTTTTATACCAGTATTATCGTTGTTGTTATTACGTCATTTATATGATCAATTTTCACAGTGTGAATAGAGTATAATTTTAAGTGGGAAATTTTCTCATTTTTGTCGAAAAAAATTAAATATATTTTGTACTTTACTTATGGAGGAGAGGAATTGTAAAACGCGAATTAATATGCATTGTGTAATAAAACCATGTCCGATTCCGAAAAGAATTTTTAAAATAATAATAATAAAAAGAACCCATTTTTTTCTTTTGCATTCACTGGAAAAGACAAATGATGTGCAATGTCATCCATCGCTAGCATGAGTCTCCTTGAGATGAGGTTGCTAATCTGCTATTATATGCTAGCCAATTTTTTCTACGTGAACAAAAGCACGACGCATCAATACCATCAGTGCAACAACTTTGAAAGTAATGCACGCTTCAATTTTGTGCCAATAATGCCAACAAGGTAAGTGATGATGGATGAGCAGTCGCTCTCAAGCTGCGAACACTTGTTACATTTTTCGGGCCAGTGTGTGCATTGTTTCATTGTCCACTATAATGTGTAGTAGTAGAAATGTCGTTGGGTAAAAACCGCTTGTTAATTGAACATGAAAATTCGGAAAACGTGAAATTGCTTCAAAGCGAAAGCTAGACAATGGCATTTTTTTCTTGAATTAATCGCTTGAAAAAATGGACATAACTGGATATATTTGGTTCTTTCATTGAAACTTACATAGCATGAACAAAAAGCATATATGCTCGCAGTTTGTTAAAAAACATCACTAACTCCATGTCCTTCATTGTAGAAAGTTGAAAGACAAATTTTCTTCGCTGTTGTGCCATACAAATTTGATTTTCGTATGAACAAAGAAAATGTCATTATCCTGCAAGCCAACAACATACTACACTATCTTGTGCTTTTTATCTGGATTAGATTAATTGGGATTAGGGTTGTGACGTGATCTGGAGGAATTCCAAGATCCACTATTCGCTGGAATGGAATGATGACGTATTTTTGGAATGCATTTGTCCAGTGAAATCATGACTAGAGCAATTCTTTAGAAAATGATGACAATCCGAAGAAAAAATAGTAATTGCAAGGGATATTTTAGATGCTTTCAATGCGCACCATGATGTATTACTTTTATTAGTGATTAAAGAAATGAACGCATGAAGGAATATATAAAAGAGATGGGTGTCTATTGCGAAACCACATTATCCAGTAGACAATCACTCTGATCACACCACCACCAACAATACTCATCATAAAAGTCAGCAATTTCTTTTGTTCCGTTGTTACCGAAACGAACGAAAATGAAACTTCAAATTCTCGCAATTACACTTGTTGTTGCTGTTTTGGCAACAATGGCCAGTGCTCAGCAGCCTGATCACGCGTTTGCGTTATTGGAAGCAAATTCTCCCGGAGCGTATCACACCGAGTCTCTCTTGCCAGAAAGTGAAGGTACTATTCTGATCTACTTCAGCTTTAGTGAATTTTTTAATATTTACAGAAATTTTACATTGATTTGTTTTGCTTTCAAAGGTGTCGTCAGAAACAAGAGGCAGTTTGGATACGGAGGATACGGAGGTGGCTTCCGAGGTGGATACGGAGGGTTCAGAGGTGGTTACGGTGGATACGGTGGAAGGGGATTCGGTGGTGGCTATGGTGGATATGGTGGCGGTTTTGGATATGGGCGTAAGTACAGCTAAAATGACCAATCTAATTCTAATTGCAGTTGAATAGTCCATATTTGAATTGGCAAATAATTTATACCTATGCACATTCATTGATTTGACAGGTTAAAAAAAGTCTACTCGAATTGGACCCACTGGCTTTTCTCCTTATTACCTATGGCGTTTTCTTCCACGTTTTCTACGTACTGATTTGTACAAAATATGTTCTTTCGACAACAGACCAATCACAATAAAACAGTTTTTGCAATGAATTTCTAATTTCATATTATTATTTTTCAATCTGTTTATTAATAAACTATTCAGTTAAGTAAATTACAATCGACTTTATTTGCATACGAGTAAAAATGACTTGCCTCACTGCTTTTTCTTTCTACTAAATCCCTTTTTCTTTGAACTCCTAATGGTCACCTTTGCGTGAGATCCCTTTGACCAGTGTACCAGCCATAGTATGATGCTCACAAATAGCTTGAGAACATAGTAAACAAATAAAATGAAGGTGAGCACAACTACTACCAAGAAAGCAATCACATCAATGGAATGATACTGAAAGAAATTCAGATCCATTCCTGCGGATCGCAAATGATTGGCTCCTTTGTGTCTCATCACATATTCAGTCCAATATAATGCACGATCCAGGGGTGTATCCGGTTGATCGCGGAAAATTACGGAGAGCTCCTTGGCCCTTTGCATGTAACGAGGGTCGTCAAGAATTCGTCGGACGAGAGGTGTTAGCTTAGCTTCCGTAATGTCGAGAATTTCTCCCTTTACCCCAAATCCAAGAATTTCAGCTTGCCTCATGTTGGTGTCCTGATCAACTGCAAAATGACAGTAAAAGTGAAAATATGTCTAGTGTACCATCAAAATATGCATGCAAAAGAATATCATACTGAAAACTGGCATTCCAAGCACGGGAACTCCATGGTATACAGCCTCCTCTGTACTCAGCAGACCACCGTGTGTAATGAACAATCGGATATTTGGATGCCCCAAAATGTCCTGCTGGGGTAGCCATTTGACCAGTTTAACATTTTTTGGAAGGTCAGGCATCCCCTCGTCCTTTTCCCACTTCCAAATCACCTTCTGCTTCAGTTTGGCGAATGTGTTCACAAACGCTTGCCTTACAGACTCTGGCATGTGACTCGCCTTTACAACGGATCCTAGACTGAAAACTATAAGCCCGTCTTTTGCACTGTCTGCAAATTCCTTGAGATCTTTGGGTAGAGGCTTTGCTGGCTTACAATGGATTCCTCCAATTTCCACAATGTTGGGTAAAATAGGTCTAGGATTGGTTAGTGCAAAATGAGAGTTCATAAGAATCAGACTCGTTTGTTTCTTGTAAATTTCCCTGACTGAGGGCAACTCTGGTTCTCCCAGCCTCTCCCTGTAAATCTCTGCCAATGGTGGTCTCGTCCAAGAGTCCAACATGATGGAAAAGTAGACATTGTACAGGAAATTCTTGGTTCTCTGCTTGAAACTAAGATTTGCAGAGATATCGCCCACCATGAAAATCGGAATGAAGCTAGAGGGGAGGTGAGTCCCTAGCAGCTCTGTCATAGCTGAGGGTAGTGGTAAAGTTCCCACTAGTATAATGGGAGCACCAATCTTATGAAACATTCCAGCAAAACAGTCTTGAAACAAAATGTTTACGACGATTAAATCAAATTTTTCATTTGCGAGATTCGCAAATTCTTGGTTGTCGAAAATTTTGTTGCAGAATTTTCTCTGGTAAGGAACCGGAAGCGTGTACAATTTGTTCTGTTTCCTGATCGAGAATGGACATGGATAGTCGTTAATGAATTCTTCAACTGCCAGCGGTGTAATCTGCGTCACGTTCTTGTGGGCTTCGGGAATTTTGAATTTCACAGGGCTAACTATTGTCAACTGATGACCGCGCTCCACAAGACTTTTTGCTAGGGGCTCGAAGATGTTTACCATGCTGGTTGATGACATTGGAAGAACGAATAAAATCCTCTCTGCAGTAGTTTCGTATGAAGTCCAAAGATATAAAAGTACAGCCCATTTTAGAAAACCCGGGAGACTTTTCTTGTGAATCATGATGAATTATTTTCAGAATGCAGTGATTTATAATTAATGTTAAACTGATCTTTTCAGGATGAATGCACAATGACAAATGATTGGGATAATTTTACTGGCATTTCACGGTTCATTCAACTAGATTATGTTCCTATTATAGAGAAAAACGCATAGATAAATATTCCAGTTTACATTGTAACAGCGATAAGCGGATCATCACATGACCAGATAAGAGAACAATGCATGCTTGTGTGGTTAAAGCTGCTTTTTATCATCAAAATTACGAGAAATCAATCGGTTATTGTTATGCAGTGTAAAATCTTGGATCCACTCAAGCTGTATACATTTTTGTAGTGGTCCAATGATAACAGTGTGATGGAAAAATTTAACTCTTCTTAATACTTTGAGTAGTATTTCGGAAAAGGAATTGCAGATTCAGAATACATTGAGCACTCACATTAAAGAATACCTAAAATCATGCATTTTTAAAATGTTGTCATTGATTGGCTGCACAAAAATTAGTAACTTCCATCGCTTACAAGATATACTCATTATGAGCAACAATTTGGGGCAATCTGATAAATAGTTTTAAATTACACGTCCTTTTCATCATTGAAACAAAATGAATGATTTTTATAACATTTTTATTTATTCATCCTTAACCGAATTATCTTTTCCAAAATGGTAACTCTGGACAATACAAAAGTTGTTATGGTTCCTTCCGTTTCAAAGCCTTCTTCTTACTTTGTCCGGACTTTGCTGCTGTCGATGAGTTACCCTTGATCAGTTGAAGTACTTTTACCGTCCCAAAAGCCACAATGCGATACAAAATGAACGCGACGCATATAATGATTGTTGCTAGGAAAGCAAAAACATCTATGGAATGATACTGCAGTAAGTTCAGTTCCATGCCAGCAGAACGCAAATGATAAGCTCCCTTATGCCTCATCACATATTCGGTCCAAAAAAGTGCCCGATCCAGCGGTGTTTCAGGCTGATCACGGAAAATTACCGAGAGCTCTTTCGCCTTTTGCTTATACCGAGGGTCGTCAAGAATTCGTCGGATAAGCGGAGTCAGCTTGGCTTCAGTAATATCGAGAATTTCTCCCTTTACCCCAAAACCAAGAATTTCAGCTTGTTTCATGTTGGCATCCTGGTCAACTGCAAAATACCAATTTACATAAATAGAGAAAACTTATCAATCAACAATGTAACATAAAACTACAGTTTATAAGATATCATACTAAAAACTGGCATTCCAAGAACCGGAACTCCGTGGTATGCAGCTTCCTCTGTACTTAAAAGTCCGCCATGAGTGATAAATAGCTTAACATTACGATGCCCCAACAGATCTTGCTGGGGAAGCCACTTGACCAGTTTCACATTCTTTGGTAGATCAGGCATTCCACCGTCCTTTTCCCATTTCCAAATCACCTTTTCCTCCAGTTTAGCAAATGCGCTCGCAAACGCCAATCGAACAGACTCTGGCATATTATTTGCCTTTACAATCGAACCCATACTGAAAATGACGAGTCCTCCCTTGGCTCCATCTGCAAACGCTTTGAGATCTTGAGGTAACGTTTTTGCTGGTCCGCAATGGATTCCCCCAATTTCAACAATATTCGGTAAATTCGGACGTGGATTGGTAAGTGAGAAATGTGCGTTCATTAGGATCAGGCTTCCTTGTCTTTTGTAAATTTCTCTGATCGGAGGCAAGTCAGACTGTCCCAGTCTTTCTCTGTAAATATCTTCCAAAACTGGCCGGGTCCAATAATCCAGCATGATTGAAAAGTAGGCATTGTACAGGAAATTTTTTGTTCGCTGTTGGAAACTGAGTTGTCCAGAAATATCGCCCAAAATAAAAGTTGGAATAAAACTGGAGGGAAGGTAGGTCCCTAACAATTCGGTCATGGGTGAAGGCACTGGCAAACTTCCCACAAATATGATTGGAGCGCCGATTTGATGAAAGATTCCAGCAAAACAGTCATGATATAGAATGTTCATAATGATCAAGTCAAATTTTTCATTGGCAAGGTTGGCGAATTCCCGGTTGTCATAAAGCTTATTGCAGTATTTATTTAGAAAGGGAATAGGTATCGCAAAGAGTTTTCTCTGGCGTCTGACGGAAAACGGCTCAGGATAATCGCGCACGAAGTCATCTACACTTACAGGAATGATTTGTGTAATGCTCTTGTTAGACTCGGGAATTTTAAATTTCACTGGGGTCACAATTTTCAACTCATGACCTCGCTCCGCAAGACCGGCTGCAAAGGGTTCGAAGATATTCACCATACTTTTTGATGACATCGGTAAAATGAATAGAATTCGTTCTCCATGAATTTTTGGTGTGAATGATAACAGCAGTAATAAAGTCACACACCAAATTCTAACACCAGAACAAAATGTTTTGTAAATCATTTTTATTTACAGGAAATTTAATAATGACTGAATATTTAATATAATGCACCAGCACCAGCTTTCAGACATGTAGCAAGGAGATAATTGCCTAGAACTGGAGCAGATAATTTTTAAGTCATTCAATATTAAACATACTGTGTGTTTTTAGAACGGAGATGTGACAGATACTAATTTCATAACTCAGCCTGCAGTATTGAATATGTACTTAACGACAACCTTGCCATTTTAAGTTTTACCAAATGTATGGAAAAAGTTTCTTATCCAATGTATTCTTAAAATACTTCTGAATACACGTGTAGGTATGCGTGAGAAATTTTGCTGCAAAGAAACTGGAATAATTAAAACATATCTTAACTTGGCCAGGCATGAGCTGAAATGAAACATTGAAATGAGTTGAGTATGGATCCCAAATCATCACTATACTCACTACTATCAACCCACAAAATATTAATTCAGACATGCAACTTCAATGCTTTCCTTTCATGCATTTAAATTTACTCTTTCTTTGCTTTTGAAAATTGATTCGTCCTACGGAATACTAAAAGTTTAAGTGCTTTTATCGCCCCGTAAACTACAATGCGGTATAAAATAAAAATGACACAAGCAATTACGGTTACTAGGAAAGCAATCACATCTATGGAGTGGTATTGAACCAAATTGAGCTCCATTGCTGCGGAACGAAAGTGATAGGCTCCTTTATGTCTCATCACATATTCGGTCCAATATAATGCACGTTCTAGGGCTGTTTCCGGTTGGTCTTGGAATATTACCGACAGCTCCTTTGCCCTTTGCATGTAACGAGGGTCATCAAGAATCTGTCGTACAAGTGGTATCAGCTTGGCTTCCGTTGTATCGAGAATTTCTCCCTTTACCCCAAATCCAAGAATTTCGGCTTGCCTCATGTTCGAGTCTTGATCAACTAATAATATGAAGAAAGAAAAACATTTTACAAACTTATACAAGCAAATATCAATCATAAGTTTTGCATCTGTTAGAGCATTTTGTACTGAAAACAGGCATTCCAAGGACCGGAACCCCATGATAAACCGCCTCTTCTGTACTGAGAAGTCCACCATGAGTAATAAAAAGCTTAACATTAGGATGTCCCAAAAGGTCCTGTTGGGGTAGCCACTTGACAAGCTTCACATTTTTGGGAAGGTCGTCCATTCCCTCATCCTTTTCCCACTTCCAAATCACCTTCTGCTTCAATTTGGCAAATGTATTTACGAACGCTAGCCTTACAGACTCTGGCATATTGATGGCCTTAACAATGGAACCCATACTGAAAATTATAAACCCATCTTCCGCACTATCTGCAAATTCTTGGAGATCTCGAGGCAACGGTTTTGCTGGTCTGCAATGGATTCCCCCAATTTCTACAATATTCGGCAAATTGGGACGAGGATTGGTGAGTGAAAAGTGGGCGTTTATGAGAATCATGCTTGCTTGTTTCCTATAAATTTCTCTGATGGATGGCAAATCAGGCTGGCCCAGTCTTTCTCTGTACGTGTCCTCCAAAGTTGGTCTTATCCAGGAATTTAACATTAAAGAAAAGTAGAGATTATATAGGAAATTTTTCGTTCTCTGTTGGAAACTGAGTTGTGTAGAAATGTCTCCCAAGATGCAAATTGGGACGAAACTGGAAGGAAGATGAGTTCCAAGCAGCTCTGTCATTGCTGAGGGCACCGGCAAACTGCCCACAAATATAACGGGAGCACCAATTTGATGCACCATGCCAGCGAAGCAATCATTGTACTGAATATTCACGATTAGTAAATCAAATTGCTCGCTGGCGAGACTAGTAAATTCCGGAATGTCATAAAGCTTATTGCAGTATTTCAGTTGGAAGGATAAGGGATACATAAATAGCTTGTTCTGTCTCCGCAAGGAAAACGGTTCTGGATAGTCGAGATTGAAGTTGTCCACCGACACATGGGTCATTTGTGTCGCGTTTGATGCTGGGATTTTAAATTGCACTGGACCAACTATTGTCAACTGATGGCCACGTTCAGCAAGTCCCTTCGCCAGAGGCTCAAAAACATTTGCCATGCTTTTAGAGGAAATAGGCAAAAGGAATAGAATTCTCTCTCCAAATGTTCCCGGGATACATGATGACGCCAAGAAAAGAATGACGATTTTTACCACAAAGCTCTTGGAAATTCGATTGCAAACCATTTTGCTGCAAAGTCACTAAATTGTACTTGTGACATCCAGGCCAATAATTTTTCGTGTGGAAACTGAAGATTAATTTATACCTCTTATGAATATTCAATTTCCCTCAATTTGACAAACATTTAAATAAAGTAGGAGGTTTATTAATGTTTAGAATGAAGTAAAGTTCAATAGACAGGCATGTGGAACAAGTAAGCATGCACGCTAAATGCCGAATCATTAAATAATCATTATACTGTTTGCTTGTCCTTATCAGTGTATCCATTAAGATTAAAGTAAAGTTATTTGTAACATTTAATGGGGCGTTAGTGATGGCCACGTGAAAGCTATTCATTTTAATTAGGAAGCAATTTGATGAATATAAACATAACAGTGAGAAATAAATATCCCCCACCTATAAACATTTACTTTTGAAAATAAATTTGCGTTTTATTAAACCAATGCATCAATGCCGCCAATATGCTTTTTAAACTCCTCTATCAAATAAATTATCACAGTCTGTTAATGTCTCTTTTGTTTGGAAGCTTTCTTTTTACCGTCTACCCTTGACACTGAGGGCTTCTTTTTAGAAAATAGCTGAATTATACTTTTCAAAACAAGTACAATTATCCGAATAGCAATGAATATAACACAAATAATTATACTGACTAGAAACAATATCACGTCTATCGAGTGATATTGAATAAAATTAAATTGCATTGCAGCTTCGCTGCGAAGGTGAAAAGCGCCCTTGTGCCGAAGCACATATTCCGTCCAAAATACGGCGCGATCCACTGATGTTTCAGGTTGATCTCTGAATATGTTTGAAAGCTCTTTAGCCCTTTTCATATAACTAGGATCGTCTATAAGTTTACGGACAAGTGTTTCCAGCTTGTCTTCAGTCAGGTCCAGAATCTCGGCTCTTAGGCCAAATCCCAGATTTTCCGCCTGTTGCATGTTGGCGTCTTGGTCAACTAGTATTTACAGGATAAAAAAAATGCAGTTAATCGGGATTACTTGTATAGTGGTTTACATTTTTCTCCTTAATTACCATAAAGGGGCATTCCTAGCACAGGAACTCCATGGTATACAGCCTCCTCCGTACTCAACAGACCTCCATGTGTGATGAATAGGCGTATATTGCGATGCCCCAATAAATCCTGCTGTGGCACCCACTGCAGTAGCTTTACATTCGTTGGCAGATCTGGCATTCCCTCCTCCTTCTCATACTTCCAAATAACGCGTTGTTTCAATTTAGAGAAAGTCTTTACAAACGCCAAGCGTATGGGTTCCGGAATTTGACTCGACTTTGCAATGGATCCCAAGCTAAACACAATAAACCCATCTTTTGCTCCAGACACAAAGTCCTCAATGTCCTTGGGAAGCGGTTTTGGTGGTTGACAGTGAATTCCAGCAATCTCTACTATGGCAGGGAGTAGAGGGCGAGCCCCATTTAATGCAAAATGAGAGTTCATCAAGATAAGACTTCCCTGTTTCCGGTACACGTCCAAAATTGAAGGCACGTCCTGGCCCATATATTGCTTGTTAATGACCTCCATTGGAGGTCTCCACGAATATTCCATCATTGTGGTGAAGTACAGCTCGTACAGAAAATTTTTCACTCGTTGCACAAAATTCATTTTTAACGAAATGTCCCCCGATGCGAAAAAGGGTACTGTTGAGTAGGGGAAGTAGTTACCAACCTATAAATATATATAGATTAAGCTTATCAATCCTGACTATTTATATCTGTTCCTCCACCATGTGAGTGAATTGCGACTTTTTAGACATATTTTTCTACTTGTTACTCACCATCTCCATCGTCATTGTTCCAGGAACTGGCAAAGAGCCTATAAATACTACTGGACTACCAATGCGGTGGAGGACGCCTGCAAAGCAGTCGTGGAAAAAGATGTTTGCAACGATAAGGTCAAAAGACTGATTGGCTATTTTCATAAATTCCTGGTTTTGGTATATTCGATGGCAGTTTTTGGAAAGGAACGGCACTGAAAGGGAGAAGAGTTTATTTTTGCCCCGAATTTCGAAAGGATTTGGATACTCTTTAATGACGTCGGCAGAGCTTAATGGGATAATTTGGGATATATTTGGATTTTCGCTGGAGAGTTTGAAACGTGTCGGTGTGACAATGGTGAGATGATGACCACGGTCTGCAAGACCCTTTGCCAGCGGCTCGAACACGTTCGCCATGCTTTTTGATGAGAGTGGGAGGAGGAACATGATTCGTTCGGCGGATGCTGGAGGAACAATCCATAATGATGCTAAACTAATTGATATAAATATTGCTAATATTGCTTCCGGTGATTTGTTAGAGTGAGTCATTTTAAAATGTAGTTTGTGTAGAGATTCCGAGAAACTGAGAGCTGCCACGTTGAGATTTCACACGAGACTTTAGTGCCTAGAAGAAAGTCATTTTGTTCCTTCATTTCATCTACATCAAGCTATTGACAAATCAGGATTTTTCTTACTACTTTAAATTGTTTTGCTGAATACCTGTTTGTTCTGCAAAGGTGACACGAGTGGATATTATCCAGGTACTTTCGTATGTTTGTATATGATGGGTGTATTAAAAAAAGTTCCAATGAACTTGTTACTTTTTGACAAGTTGATATTTATTGGTTTTTTGATACGAGTTGATGTTGAGATAAGCACTACGTATAGTTCTGCTGTGGATTACATATAGAATATACAAAGCGAATTGTCCAGTAAAGTTTCATTGTATGGTGTAGTGTGAGTGAACTCCCTCCTGTTCACACACTCTCACAGATAATGTCCTTGCTGGATAAAACAATGTAAGCAAACAAAATTGTTAAAACATCATCTACAAAACCTCTTGCCATGCAATGTCAGCACAGTAAACTTTGAACATATAGATCGTATTCTTGTCCACGTTCTAGCTCACACGAGGAAAAAAAGTTGTTTTTCATTTCATGTAGAAGAATTTGATCTTGAAATTTTTAGCTTTGGCACCCTGCCTCATTTTACAAGATCATTATTATGATCTATATAAAACTGACGATTGGTGCATTGGCAATAAAATATAGTCTAGCTTTACGCAGTAAGTGCTAGTTTCTTACAATAAGTGGGAAAAGATGTCAGACGGCTGCAACTTTAAAACCACTAAACTTTAGTGACTAAAGCTGGTCACTGTCCTTATGCCTAATGTCTACTATGATAATAATAGTAGAACTATAAATAGACTGGAAAATATTTTCTTCACTTGCTTCACAGCTCAAGGTCTAACGAGTTGACCAAAGTTTCATTTTCTGTGAGCAATCTAACAAACTAATGTCATATTAACTTCATTAATTAAAAATAATGTGACATTGATGTGCTACCCTTGCTAGAAATAAAATATCCAATAGCATTGCTTGCTATGCTTAAAAATTCATATTAAGGATTTAGAAACATAATTACCTAATAAAACGTTAAATGTTTCTTAAAAGTTTGCGTAGAAGAGTGTGGAATCTTTGGTACATCTATTATAAATTATATTATTGTGTAGAATTGAAAAGTAGCTAACGATATTCGCACATACTAATGAATATGTGCATACAGTCAATAGAGTTTGCATGCTGCATGTCCAGATTCTATCTTACTTTTTTGACAAAAAATTAACAATTTGCAATAACTCTACATGGATGTAATCGGAAGCAAATGGGGCATTGTGAGATAATCATTTATCATTCCACACGAATGATACTGATTTTGTTTTCCTGTTATAATCTACGTAAGTATGAACCACTATTAACTACAGAATCGACAAGAGACAACAATATTACCGAGCTCACATATCTGTTTTTCGAGTATTATGGGGAAATATGAAACAGCTTAGAATTCGCTAATAATATTGCAAATTAAACAATAACTTTGATGTGCGATTGATCAACGATTCTTTCTTAGCTCACGCATGTGTGTGAAGACATTTATTGTCACATTATTATATAATCATGTGACACTGGCTCCACAGGTAATGTAGTCAAATGTTCATAGGGCGCAGGAAGAAAGATAGGTAGTTGATAAGAATAATTTATTTTTATGATTTGTAATTTGTACTTTTAACTAGCCAAAAATGTACATAATATGAAAAGGCAATCTGTTGAGCCATTTCCGGTACTACCATAAAAAGGGCCATTTATTTGCAGCAGTTGCATAATATTACGATCACGTGGTAAAGCGGATAAAGTGCTGAAATTTGAAGCAATAAATAAATCAACTTTCCACTTTTGTCTCATAATCATCACCATTAATTTGAAGATCGCCTCAAGTCAAGTCTCCAAAATCATCTCACACTGTCTCGCAACGCAATACTCATCAAAATTGGAGGAGTAATCACGGTTGTCTGGTTGTTTTGATGCCATCACGTCTGTCAAAAAGATCATTCAATTATTACAATCACCACAGATCACAGTACTGGCTGCTACTGCAACATTTCACTCGTGCTTTCAATAACCTTGTAATTTGTCTACTAAATGATTACCTATTTGCCATCATACAATGATCAGATAAGCAATTCATCTCGCACCATATACACATATACTATATACATCATTGTGTGTGAATGAACCATTAAAACCTGTTTGTGCGTTGCTGCTTGCGTTGCCCACTTGCAATATCCGCATCCGTAAAAAGTCGCAAAAGACGCATAAATCACAAGACTCATTCACTTTTAATTTAATGGCTATCACCCAGCTATTACTGAGACAATGTAGCAGACACCATTAACAGAATTTTACTCTGTTATGACAATCTAGTCATATCAGGCAGGCACCCATGTTAAGGTTACCTTTTGCTTCGCGAGCATATACGCTTATCTTCAAACATCTCGATTTGATAAAAAAATATTAATAAAAAAGGAATCAAATAAACAAGTGCCTCGCCAAAAAGCTGCATCCGCATCCTTGACCCGTACTTGCTTATTTGCGTGCATTTAAAATGCAAATTTTTAGCAGTCAATTAATGTTACTCTCAGGAGGAGGGGGAAGGATGAAGGAAGGAACGGGACCTGTGTGCTGGTAATAAAATAAAGTGACAAAACGAAATCGAAAATTCAAACAGATCCACATAGACCGTCACACAGGACAAACGGGTTATTAGCCAGTTAGTGGGGAATTGTTTGAGGATCAAGGGATCTCCCGATTTATTTTCTTTAGCCATGCAACGGGGTAATTTGGAGTTCAGCATTGCAGGCATTCTTTCGGTGCTTTGTGTCATTATATGGAATTTTAGCCCTTGTAATGCTGGAATGGGTAAGGCCAATTTCAAATTACGCACTACCATTTTTTTAATTATCAAGTTAAACTTAGCCGGTTGCATAAATATTTCGTTAATTAATCATTAATGGCCTATTTTTACTCGCAGATCAATTTCTTTGTAACACAAAGTACACCATCCAAAGTGGCGTGGATAGAGGAGTAAGTTTCCTGTCTCAATTACACCTCATATTTATGCTACCTAATTTACCACCACTAATTATAGACAAGTGCATATTTTGATTGGATTGCGAATATTTACAAAGTTCCTTACAGTAAGAGACAGTCCAATGAACCACTACAAAATTATTCAGCCAGAGAAATGGAATAATGAAGTTACCCAAACATGGTTGCTCAATGGTAAGGTATAATAATTTCAATTTTTGAAAAATGTATTTAGGTTATGCGTATTTAAGCTTTTCTTCATTATTTTTATTTTAGACTTTCAGTCCATTGGACTTTACGATTTTACACCAGTTCTTTTCAACACATCCGATAATGTTGTAACATTTGAGCCAACCAAAAATGTGTACACTTACAAGAAACAATGGAATGTGACGCAAGCGACGGTAGACAAATATCTCATTGTTAATCCGGAATCTGGCTTGTGCTTAACTAATGTTGGGTAAGTATTAACTACTAGCATAAAATTTTAACAGTGGCAAGATGTAATGGAATGCAACTGCGATTTTTGTGATAATTCATCGTTTTCATGTGTAATCAATCTTTTAGATCCTACAAAGAAGTGGACGAGAAACCATGCATTGCAAGACTGTCACTGAACCAACTGTGGAAATTCAGGATTCAAAAACGTTAAAGCAGATGGTGGCAGCGTAAGTTATTGCCTTTATACTTAAATACAAAAACTGTACAAATAAATAAAAATACTTTCAACACACAACAAATTCGTCGAGAAAATAGCATTATATTTTCACACTCAGTCTAATTCTGGTATACAATCATACAAATTAATTAGCAAATTCATAGTTTTCTTAATATTAATGATCGTACATGTAAGTAGTACTAGGACTTAAAAATTACGGGTTTTAAGAACTATCGAATCAAAAATTGAACCAACCAAAGACAATTACAAAAGATGAAAAAATCTTTCCTAAAGTGTTACGTACAATAACTTAATTATACTAGGTACACAATACGTACTGTGACGATAAACTCATTAAATACGTAATACAAATATTGTAGAGAAATGAAGAAGTGTAGAAAGTTTACGCCAGTAACTACTGCTTTCCTCTCGGTGGTCCACCTTGCCAGCTTCCACCTCCACGACCTCTTCCTGGTCCTCCACCCCTTCCCCTGCCTCGACCTGAAAGACAATCACAAAAGTTTTGATTAAGGCATGAAAATTTGAGCAATACACCACACGCATAAGTAAATCACGACCACCATTAATATCATAAATGCACTTACTCTGCCCTCTCATCATAGTAACTTTTCCACGAGCCCCAGCACCTATACCAGGACCCTTGGCCCCTATTCTTTTGAACATGGGCGCATTCTTTAGCATATCCGGTAGTATCATAAACCTTATTTTCGAGCCACGGATGAAAACAAGCTCCAGAGTGGAATTCCTCCCATCCCGATACGTCACATTAACATTGGACATTTGGCAGTTCATGTTATCCTCCGCTTCCAACAGCTTCCCACGGAACACTTCTCCAGTCGTTGTCTCAAGGGTCACAATGTGCCCTTCCGCCTCGTGCAGCACTTTAATTGGTACTCCAATCGACATGATTGACGATGATGATCACTAATTTACTCTGAAATTGTAAAAAAACAAAAAGGGTCACAAAATACTTTCATTAAATTTGCCCCACAAACATTAAACTTTACACCATATACATAAAACCTAATTTATTCATTACCTCAAACGCTGCAGCTCAGACTGGAACTATCTTTAATTGTCTTCCAGACTTTAATCACAAATTATTTAAAATTTAATGACAGATTCCCAAACTCAAAACAATGTGCAACTTCTCACAAAGGCAACAACACAAACTCTGCATGTTGTTCTAAAGATAGGACGAAAATGCAAGCGGCTTCTTCTCTCAAATCTGCCCGTTTGAATTTCCCGCGCCATCCCACAACCAGCGTCGCAGAGAGACCCGTCACATGTTTTAGTTTTCCGTGCACGTCCGCACGCATCTGAGACTGGAAAGGTCCATCCAGCTGCGACGTATCTCCGTTTCTCTCTCAAACTGTTTTGTTTGGATGGCGAGTCGCTGCTCCCGTTTGTTTGTTTCTACCTGCCCGACCTACACACACTAACCAAAGGTCTTAGAAACAACACAACAACCACACAGGTGATGGTGATGCTCTGACGTGCTTTAAAAAAAGTTAAACTTGTTTTTGATGAATCATTAGCGTAATCCCCGAGATTTTAGCTAAAGGTGAGCAGTGTGAACTGTTTTTAAATAGTCGTTAACCACTGGATTGTGTGGCAGTTGGATTGGAGCGTTTTTGGAGCTCGTTAAGTGGACAGATTGGACCGGTTATGGATCGTGAGGAATGAGGAATGGTAAGTTGGATTTAATTGAAATTTGAATGAAACTGCTTGTTTTGCTGGCGTCATTAACTATTTGGCGTTTCTTTAACTGTTGTAGGTGGAGTAGTGGAGTGACAACAGATCTGACCAATTTAAAGGAGGAGGATTAAAGGAATAGGCGTAATATAGTTGAAAACTGTAGTTTGCTTGTTAGTCAAGCAGTAATTTTCCAGTAACCATTGCGTTCGCCATGTCTCAAACAACGAAGCGCAAGGAGATTTACAAGTACGAGGCGCCATGGCCCCTGTACGCGATGAACTGGTCGGTTCGTCCAGACAAGCGATTTCGCCTGGCGTTGGGCTCCTTTGTGGAAGAGTATAATAACAAAGTGCAGATCGTGTCGTTGGATGAGGATAGTGCAGAATTTGTTCCAAAATCAACCCTGGATCATCCCTACCCGGCAACAAAGATTATATGGATTCCTGACAATAAGGGGATTTATCCAGATTTGTTGGCCACCTCTGGAGATTATCTTCGTGTGTGGCGATCCGCAGACAGCGAGATTAAGCTGGAATGTCTTTTAAACAACAACAAAAACTCTGATTTTTGTGCGCCCCTTACTTCCTTTGACTGGAATGAGGTTGACCCGAATCTCATTGGAACGTCCAGTATTGACACCACTTGCACAATTTGGGGACTGGAAACGCGTCAAGCTATTGGGAGGACTTCATCAGTGACGGGGCACGTTAAGACTCAGCTAATTGCACATGACAAGGAAGTTTATGATATTGCGTTTAGTAGGGCGGGTGGGGGTAGAGACATGTTTGCCTCGGTGGGAGCTGATGGTTCAGTGAGAATGTTTGACTTGAGGCATTTGGAACACTCCACCATTATCTATGAAGATCAGAGTCATACACCGCTGCTTCGCTTGGCGTGGAACAAACAAGACCCAAATTTCCTCGCTACAATTGCAATGGACGCGTGTGAAGTGGTTATTCTTGATGTTCGAGTGCCATGCACTCCAGTTGCACGGCTCAATAATCATCGAGCGTGTGTTAATGGGCTGGCGTGGGCTCCTCACTCTGCTTGCCATATTTGCACCGCTGGAGATGATCACCAAGCACTGATATGGGATATTGCAGGTATTTTAGTAAAGCGTTTGAGTTTTAAAGTGACATAGCAAATCATTATAACATCATTAACATGAATATTGCCTCGTGTTTCCTTTAATTTAGGCATGCCACGTGCAATTGAAGATCCTATCCTTGCTTACACGGCTGCAGAAGGGGAGATAAATCAAATTCAGTGGGGAGCAACACAACCAGACTGGATTGCCATCTGCTACAACAAGTGTTTAGAAATTTTACGCGTGTAAATAAATGTAATTCTTTTCTCTATCAAGTAAAAATTTGATGACTGTTGTAAGTGTTTAAAGATGATTGTAAATAAGACTTTTTAAGGATAATATTATTTTCGACTGCGATAGATAAACGTAAATCTTGACACTTGACCATTTCAAAACTACTCCCAAGTGTGATGTGGAATTACCCTTTTCATATAATGTTTTTGTATAATATGACTGTTGCGTGTACGTAGAGAATCTAAAAGTATTACAGTAAGCTGTTTGATAGCTCCGATTTGCCGAGAGTAGGATTTTAAAGGTGTTTCGTTGAAGGATTTATCATATAACTTTTTACGTACATTTTGGTGTCAGAAAGTTTTCACTCGAGAGGCGAAGTGGTTTGTGTTCATATATTCAAATAGTTATATTGTGTTGATAGGATAGATTATTATATCGTATTTAAAATAAAAAATCTTGGTCAAATCTGATCGATGATACTTGCAGTCGTTGATTTGGAGGCAGGATATCTTTGTATAATGTGTGTATTGTGACTCGGATGTGATGTAGTGTTGAGAAGATGAGATTAATGTACTGTTGTTTAGAAAATTCACACCTTTCTCTAGTCCTGTTTAATTTTTGTATTTATTGTTTTTTCCTGCCAAGTATGAATTTTATGGTAGCAGTACGGCTACATTTGTACATTTTATGTATGGAGAAAGTTTTACGCACTTTTGTATGCGGGATATTTATGCAAAGATCTGGAAACTAGTTAGTGCTTTTAAAGTAATCTAATTTGTGTGAATAAAATGTGAATGAAAGCTGTTTTCAGAAAATCACGGTTAATTTCTTTATTTCTCACAATAATAGATATATTCTATTTTTTATACGCACCCTTTCGTGATCCGGCCAAATTATTTAACATAAATACATATACAACAATTGAATAGTTTAATAATCTATCCCCTTTCAAAATCGCATTAATTTTACCTAATACATAAAATTTATATGTACATACATTTCGCACTTGTAATTTTTCACAGAATGATTTTGCGCGACATCATATTATAATAATATATCATTCACTTTTACATTTTAACAAGCTACTGATTTAACATTTACATTCATAGTATCATAGCTCATGTTATTATCAGGTATTTTCATTCATTATACTTAAGTATTGTAAATGCTAAGACTAACCGAAAGTACCATAATAATATATAGTCTTCTCAAACAAATTAACGCCAATTCTTGATATCATATTTGAACTCTGCCCGAATGCTGAGATATTTTTTATAAATGTTTTAATTTCCATCCGCCATTAACATTAAATATTTTAACAATGTTTCATAGAAATTACCCCTATACCCTCATTTAAGGCTACAACTATGCATTAGTATAGGATATTTTTTACAATAACATTATTTGCATTTTTTCACCCATCTATAATGATCAACAATTTTGGCTTCTCCAGATTCGGAATTTTATAATTTTAAAACATTTTGTTATATCTTTCCCAATTACATCAACCAATCCATTCTCAACATCACAGCATGGCTTTTTATATGTATCCGTTTTAGATAAAATGGACATATTTGGATAAATGGTAAAACCAAAGAATAATCATAATAATTTATATTTCAAATTAGACCACCTAAAAGTCAGTACTCATTCGCAGCAATAATATTCATAAATACTCTGTATGTACATAATATTTCTCTTCGCTTCTCATGTTTCGATAATGTGAAATATTTTTTTCAAGTTAAATTAGTTAATGCAACATTCATATTGCTTTTGATGATTGTGTGTTGTTGTGTGTGCTTGTAGTTTTAAAGGTAAGTTGTAGTGTACGTAATCATTAAATAATTCTATTAATCTATATACACTAACAGACTAACGCCACGCATCATCTTAAACTAATTGTAAGGTATACAGTACATCTTCTTTACACAGTCTACGCAGTCAAGGTTGACCAAGCATGCATGCGCTATAATTAAAAACATTGCTGCTTTAATTAGCTCTTCCGTTATTACGGGATAACATGTAATCTCTCCCTTTGTCCGTTGCGTAAAGACTTTTTTTCCTGAAAGGTCAAAGGTAAACTCAAAATGACATAGGTAAACATTTGTATTTATTTAGTCATATACCTTGTCAGTTTCGATTTTAGACAATTTCCCGAGAAGCATTTAGAAAAGGTTGTCGTGTAATGATGATGTAAGTAGTTTGTTTGAAAGATTGAAGTACAATCGAACATTTGCCGAACATTTATCGTTCGTGATGGTATACTTTTCCATGAAAATTGCAATGCTGTTAAGCATTAAGGCATTTTTTATCTTCTTGGCATAAGTTTTTCAAAGTATTACTTTACATTGACGTTTCGAAATGCGATAGTTGACTAGAATATGCAGGTGTTCTCGCGTGCACAAAAGTTTTTTAGTAGTTTCCCATGAAGAGTCTCATATTTCCCCAAAAGTGAATTTCCGACAGTTTTTGGCTTCGTCTTATTACGTCCGTCATATCACAATAATTAAATTATGATTGTGGTACATAATCAACATGTGTGGATACTATATGCTACATTTCCGAATGTTACTTTATTTAAGAATGCTCGAGGCATGACATGTGGGACAACAATAACAATGAACAAACCTTGATTGATTGTCAGTTTGCAGTGAATGTTTTCACCTTTATACTTTTCGATAAATGCGAGTAAGTCATGGGATGAGGAAACAAACATTTTACGACAACAATAGCAGTAGCAAAAAGCAGCCTGAGAAATGTGAGCTGGAGGAGGCAGATGGAAACGACAAAGAGACACGATAATCCTCAGAAGCTTTAAGAATTTAGAAAGAGTTTAAAAGCTCATTTCTCGAGACATCCGTCACTGTACACTTGACACTGTATCTACTACTGTATATGGGCATATTATATCGTTATGAAAATAGAAACTCAAGTAGTAAGTATACAACAGACAGATAGTAGAAAAGATTCAAAATCAAAAAAGTATATTATTATAGAAGGAGAATGGGCTTGGCATGTAACTCCTTATCTTTATTACCATTCCTGTAAAAAAATAACCAAGAATGAGTCATAAATAATTTTGTACGTTTCCCAACAAAACTCCGTCGTTGCGCTCGTTTTCCTTTCTGACTGACTGTTGAATATTGTAATACCAGCATGATGGAATACCAGAGAGGAGCCGGATAGTTTAATAAATTTTACAAAAGAAAAATATCTCCAGAACCTTCATAACATCCAATGCTTGCTTCACAAAAAAATATCCCCAAAAATACTTTTCCAAAACCTTCCATCTTGTTTACGTTCTTAAGAAAATAATAATAACCAATAACCTAATAATGTCAGAATTGTAAGCGTTCTGGTTTTTCGTTCGTTATTATATAGTATTGTAATAATAATGCTATAGGATATTATGATTGAATGACGTGACGTGTGTGATATCCTCGATTTTCAAGATCTCATCAGCATCACGAAAATAGAAGACCATTTTTTGTAGCTCACGGCCAGAGATGAAATAAGGATATAAGAAACAGAAGTAATGTTGCAGAGCGTTATAATAATTTAATTTAGTTTATGATGTACACACATGAAAATCTCTGGTTGTTGGAATTAATGGGACAGCGTAAAAATAAAGAACAGGAATGAATAACAGAAGAACCACGGTAGTGTTTACACAACCGGAAGTAGTGAATCAAACGTCAAGAAAAAAATAGGACATGGGAAAGGGGCAATGTAAGAACATGATTTTAAGTTACGATTGTTTGCTTGTTGCTGCTGCTGCGGCAGCAGACGACGAGTTATTGTTATTGTTGTTATGATTAGATTTGGCGTTTGCTGCGGCTGCTGGTGATGCAGTCGATGTAGTTGATGGTGGCGATTCCTGTGAAGAGTTTTGTTTTAAAAGCTGTTGTTGTCGACTGTGACTGTGCTTTCTCCCTGTACTACTGTGCCGTCGTGGTGGGTCTTGTTCTTGAGGTGGGGCGGATGGAGCTGTTGATGAGGCAGCAATGGAAGATTCTCCATTTACCCCAACCGTTACCGAGGAGGATGATGACGTGGGCGCAACGGTTGTTGCCGCAACCGTTAATTTTTGGGATGTGGATGGCACCGCCTGTCGTTTCTCTGGAATGATGTTTCTACTTTTCATGAAACTCGTCAGTTGATCCGGGATTTCGGCCAGCACCTCTTTCGCCAGCTTCACTTTGGCTAATCGACTGGTACTATCGTAACTGCTGGACCATTTACCAGCAATCTCTGGACAAATGGTAGCCATCCACGAGCGAGAGTCACGGTATGGCACAAATTGTACTATGTCACGCTCAGCGTACACTCCATTCGCGGATAGACGGACAGTGTCACCATCCAGAATGTCCATTTGCTGGAAATTGGCAGAGCCCACGCCAACGATGATAATGGACAGGGGGAGACGAGAGGCTTTCACGATTGCCTGTGTAATTAAAAACATCCGTGGATGATTACACAATTTTTTGATGATTTTGATTCATTGCAATTATCATCCCTGCCTTTGCGTGTGTGCTTTTATTGCCACTGGACTCTTTTATAGCTATTCTGTGTAATCGCCCTGGGACTAAGTTTTAACAGCATCAAAAAACGCTAAAAACGCCCACAGCCCCAGTAGCAAAGACACCATAATAATAGCAAACACTGCTGCTGTCTCTCATGAAGAAATGATGACTTTCCTTTTTGCTCCATCTACCTTTACTACAGTCTACATGGGAGCAGGGCATTCGTTCGTCGTACCGACTATTATCATTTACCGTTATCGTTATCCCCTGTAATCTCCCTTTACATACATAAACATCATGGTAAAATGCGTGTACTAAGTACTCAGTACTCACTGCTACTACCTAAACTGCTTTTCTCTTCTTGGATCAATTTTAGGAAAAGCTTCTCTCAGCCAGAAAGTCTTTGCCTCTCTCACTTCTCTCAATTTATTTTCCCTTTTCCAGGTAAAGTCTTACATCACCCCCGAAAAAAAGACAAACGTATTTCTGTGTTGGCTAAATTTCCTGCTCGTCAACAGTCTCTCACGACACGACCATATTCTTCATGTTTCTCGCTAAATCCCCTGGCTCTCTCGTATATAAGCTTAAGCTTCTTAATTGTCCTTGTTGTTGTGATCTTCTCAACATCCTCGTCAGACAGAAGGGAATCAGACAGCAGAGATTTAATATTCTTGTGCTCACTGGCGACATTTTGTGACCTGGACATGTACACAGGAGAATGGAAAGCGAGAGAGAGAGAGAGAGAAAGATAGAGGACTACATACTTAACAGGTTTAATTGCAATCTCATCATGTCAGATTAGTGTCAGGAAGAGGACGAGAGTTCAGAGATTTTAACTAAATTGCCTGGGTGGCGTATGGTGGCATGGGGGCAACAAGATCCTCTCTTCACGTTTGTTCTTCTTGTCTTTTCTGCGTTCATTAACGTAATTACCATAATAGAACATCCCTTCCTGTTTGTTTTATTCTTCCCTACTTTTTCCAAGACGCACATCAGTAGAAAATAAAAATAGCTAGATGTGAAATTTTAATGCAAATAATTCCCTTCCTGTCATCTGAAACTCTGCCCCATTTTGCATAAGACTAACAATCTTGTAAGACGATGCTTTTAGCATATTAAACACCACACACAGGTATATGTAGAAATGTATATTTTTTATTCGCTACCACTCACCTCCGTCGTGTCAGGCATATCTGTGATAATCCCGTCAGTGATTATAAGGAGCACGTAGTAGTGTTGTCCATCCATTTGCTGCATTGCGAGCTGAGCGACTTGGTTTATAATGGGTGCAAAGTTGCTATAAAAATTCAAATTCCTGAGAGTGAGGGAGGGAGAAGGAGAGATCCGAGTATTTTTAGTTATAAATAAATAAACAAAAAAACGAGCAAAGCCACAGCGTGCAGAATCCTGACATTTCTACGCCCTCATATTACACTTGTCATGTTTGTTGAAAAAAGGAATTTCAGACAGAGAAAATATGTTCATGGGCACGTGTAAACAAAAAGCACAGAGCACAAGTGATAAATGTAGAAGTGGCACTTACGTGGGTCCGTAAAGCTGTATCTGGCGAATGCAGCTCCTAAAATTAAAAAAGCAAATTTGCACAGAATTCATTTTTGCGTGTCGAGAAGATGAATAATTATTTGACATGACAGCTGCACACACGCCACACATAACGCAAAAATTTGTTTACAAATATATCTCATATTTTTACCTATACGCTTCAAGTACACCCGTCATCCCATGGCAGTAGGGCGACTCATTGAACGTTACAGGAAAATTATGGGAGACTTCTCCAGCTGGAGGTATCCTTGCACCGAAACCGTACACGGGAAACATTTTTAACGGATCATAGTCCTGAATGATTTCTCCAACGGCTTGGATCGCTTGCTCGTAAGGATTTGTGCGATCGACAATTTCGGAAATGTGATGTAAAGAGTCAGGATCAGCAGGATTTCCATTGGATGCGGTGAAGTCGATTGCAAAACAGCAGTGAATCTGGGTCCCACCGCCAATGTACTCGAGGAACGTGAAGATTTGGGAGATTTCCGGTGGTTCAATTTCAATGGTGCCACGGTGCTTTTCCTGTGAAGAAGAAAAAAGAATGAAAATGACTAAAGATGAATGAACGAGTCTGTTAATAATCAAAATCATATGGTGACACTCGTCCTGACACCATGCCTCGTGTCCTCAATAAAATTCAGAGTTAAAGGTCAAAAAGCTTATTGATGATACTGACTGAGGGGGCTCGTGTGAATATGTCTTTGGTTGGTTGGCTGTCAACCTAACTAGTAAATGTACCGCTGTTGCTGCTATATGCTCAAGGGCTTCTTTCCGTTTCGAAGGAATTTCCCTTTTTCCTATTTATTTCGTTATCTCGCACTGACATTCTCCTCCTTAAGAGGTTTACAGTGTCACCACCACCGTCGCTTGTGTGTCTGTGCATTATTGGGTTTCCAGAGCATAATACAATCCCGCATTCCACCATGATCCTAAAAGTATATCATCGTCGCAGGCACCGGAGAATATCCATTGGTCACGACGACACCCCGGTCGACTTCATAAAAGATGCAAGCGCTCTGTAATGGAAGTCGCGATGAAAAAGGGCACAACAATGACTTGTATGGACGTTCCCTTTTTAAAGGAGCGAACGCCTGCTGTTCCCTGTTCCGTGTGATCCACTGATAGGAAGATGACGATGATGGAATTATTGTGAAGAGTCAATTCGATACAAAACGTTACTGCATGTTAATATAAGCCTATTTCGTGATTGAGGAAGTGGAAAAGTCGTCATCGTCTTCCTTAGTCACCGATCACCGTGCTGTCGCCGTGCCGTGCAAGAAGGAAGAAAGGGAACGAGCAAAAAAAGAAACTTTACTTTCTCCCTCCTTCTTATTTCCTTTATGAGATAGCTCTCGTATGTATCGTAGGTCGTATATATTTATGTACATATACCCAATTCCATTCAATCTCAAACAGGTCTACTTTCACCGTCCTTCTCCTCCTCCTCCTACCTCTTCAACGCCATATCCTCGTCATGAGTCAATGAACATTGGTTGAGTGAATCGTTTTAGAAGAGAGCAAAAAAAACATGTGAGCAAGCAACATAATAAGCTCACATCACTTGGGCTGTGTATTTGTAACATAATAATATGCTTTCCCCGTTAATACCTCAGACTATTACGCTTATTATTCAAGTACATAGCACCATCACTTCACTATATTATATCCTCCTTCTCCTCCTTTTTCGCTTCATCTGATCGTATTATACTTTTACCTTCTCTGCTTTCACAAAACACGTCTAACAGCCCATGCAACCTGACTTGCCTCTTGCTCACATACAAAAAGAGAGCATTAAGGTCAATAAGGAAAAAAGGAGATGAAGAGGAGGAATAAGCCTAAATAAAAGTTTCTCTTTTTTCCCTGATACTCCTCTCCTGTCCCTAGACTACTTGCTCGAGTAAGTAAAAGTAAGACTAAACTTTTTATTGGAGAGTTCATCATCGTCATTATCATCATGTTTCTTTTCTCCTTTATTGGATAATATTGGATAGTTGTGCGACGTGAAGGGCAGGCGAAAGCACTCATAATGGAAACTCATCATCATCATCTCAAATAATGACACCAAATTTTTTATCAAGCTGAGAAAAGTAAACCAAACTATTTTCCCAGTAAAATATATCTCCTTTGGAAAACGCTAGTAAAGTTTTATTTTTTTCCAACAAAGTTCAATCTCTCTTTCATCTACCTATGCATTAGCATGTGTGAGAAAGTCAAGCAAATCTCAAGAAAAAGGAGAGAAGGAATGATTATCGTTATTGTATAATTTCAATTTCAAAAGGGAGCTGGCAAGCAATTCAAGATGGAGGTTAGAAAGAATGTACACGTTTGGGTGAGGGAGACGTCCGTGCAACTCAATTTTGACTTTCTCTCTTGATTTCCCTACTTTCACTAGGAAATCGGAAAAGTCTAATAAACTTTTTCTTGGCAGGAGTATTTGATTTTTTTTCTGTATGAAAGGGGAATACATTAATAATTTGAATGGATATGCGGATATGTGGGTGGACGATAGATGCTGCTACAGCACCGCACTATTCATTTTTTAATTTACTTTTTTTTGCTTAACGCCACGTTGTTAAACGGAAAGCATTACACATTCAATTGAAGTTAAACTTTTTCTTTGATGAGCTACAAAAATAAGAAGTGAGAGAGAATAGGTTTTTTTGAGTGGGGGATTCCCTGACAGATTCACGTGGAAAAAAAGTTTTGCTAAATTTAGCTCGATCATTTTCTTTTTCTCAGAAAAGTCCAGCAAGAATAGAATGACTAGCAAAATTAAATGATGAAGTATGAACGATGATTATCATTTTTAACGATGTATTATTACGCGATGTGTGCTGTGCTGATGTGAAGCCAGCAGTCTTTGTCATTACTCATGATCGGTCAATATTGTATGCTGGCTGCTTCATCAAACCCATTTCACAGTGCAAATTACAAAGAGATGTTTTCGTTTTTCCTGACAAAAGTTGGTGAAAAGTTTTGCTCGGGACTTTGTATTTATTATGGAAATATGTCATGTAAAAATAACTACTAAATAATTCGAGATTTAATACTGGAGGTATAAATGACTGAAAAAGCTGAGCAATTTTCTGAAAAAGTTAATTCCAACAAAGTTTTGTTGGCAGCATAGCAGCAGCAGCAGCGGTAAGAAGTTGAAGTATTATTTCACTCTTGCGTCTTTAAAGTTTTAATGAGTTTTTCGAATCGACTATTCCAACGTCAATTAAATTAAAGGGAAAAAGTTATTCTTGTTAAATGTGATTGGAGAAAAGCCTATCATGATAATATCTGATAAGTATCGAGTGGGCTTATAAACTTTTGACTACTGGAACTTACCTTTCCATTCTTGCCGATAAGTTTGACGTGATTCCCTTCATGTGATTTCATGCGATTGACGGACGTGAGCACGTAGCCGAGTGACGTGTGGTATCCATTGAACCCCTCTTGGAAAAAGTGAAACTGGAGCCCTCGATCCTTATCCCCGTTGCACAGACTGCGAATGGAGATGGTTACCGGCAGCCAGGACGGTGTGTCCCCCGGCGCTCCTTCGGATCTATACACGACTATATAGCTCCCGTCCTCGTTTACCTTGCTGAGGATGTAGAATATGGAGGAGGGGAAGATGCAACACCGACTGCTGCCCAACCCCTGACCTTTCAGTCTCACTGTGACCTGTTGGATCAAGAATAGAATCAAGTGAAATGCACGTGTCACATGAAATCAGGAGTAATAGGATAACAGGGAATAATTTCTCCCAATTTCTGTCCCGTCCTGTCACTCATCTCAGATGACTGATGATGACGATGAGGAAAATTGGAAAATTCCCTTGCATATCTCTCAGCTCAACTCGAATTCAACAGGAAAAATGTATTCAATTTTTTTTCTGTGTTGGTGAGAGAGGAATAAGCGGAATGAAAGCATGCATTGATACAAAACCACCCAAACAGAGCCAGTGCGACCCTCACATATTCATCATACATTCTGGATGGTTTAGTTGTGGTGGAGTCAAGTCAACTATGACAAATGGATCGGATCTTGCACCATTCCGGTTTGTTCTCCTCTTTTCTGGGTGCAAAAATACGTACGCTAAAAAAGTGGCAGTTTAGAGAGCACAAGGCATCAACGAGCTGGCTGGTGTGTGTGGTAGAAAAAGCAAACACACGTGCGTTAGGTAATAATGCATGAGCAAAATATATTAAAAATATCTACATGTACAATAACTACCACTGTGTCATGTTCAAAATGTTGGTCGACGACGAGAAGGTATTAAACTAGCTTATTTCCCTTTTCACTTGCTCACTCTTCTTCCTTCCCTTTCAATTTGCAAAAGAGGAATATACGCACACGTATCCAGTATCCTTTTCCTATGTACCAAAATATATATTTGCTTACATGCTTTTTTTTCTTTGTGCAATTTTCTTTGATTTGAAATTCTTGGCGAGTTTCAGCATTTTTTTCTTTTCCCACACACGAAACGAGCAAAACAACCTTGTTTGAATGAACGAATGGAATGTTTAAACTGCATTTTCCTCAAAATGAGGTTCGAACAAAATCACTACTTGCCATTCAAATGTACAGATAAATTGTAAATGGCTTGGAGAGTTTTTGCATATTTTCAGCAATTTTCAATAAAAAATAATATATTTATTTTTGTATCTTTCGTCATAATTTTGGGTAAACAGTAGTCTGTAAAGAAGGGAAATGTCTTGCCGACTTTATCTAGAGGCTAAACCTATGCAATGTTTAGTCTCCCCGATCCCAGGGTCCCAAAGTCCCAGACTAAAAATAGGAACATTTTTTGGTATTGATTTGGCATATAGTTCGGTGGTCATATTTATGTGTAACATATTGATGTTATTGGACACAACTTCATCCTGTGTCGTTGGTTCCCTTCACGTAGCATTGCTTATTTGGATTTCTCTCGCCACTCAATACGTTGTGGTCATGCAGATATTGTTTTTTCTCTCGAAATATATACATACATATATATGTTAGTAATTTGCGGTAATTGTCATGCTCAAAATGCAAGAGTTGGTTTGTGCCTGTATGTAATAAGCCGTACACCGGGTGCTTTCACAAATGGAAATATTAAAATAAATATCATCTCTCTTAGTTCCACAAGGTCCACACTCGCCTTATTGGAATGATGGCGTGTGATTCCTGTGGTATGGGTAGCACGTGTGTAATGACGGTGTTTGTATGAGTGTCAACCTTTGGCTCGAGGGATAATTTTTAAAAGAAAAATAACCTCGAGGGAAATGGCACAGCATACTGCATTATCCTAGAGATTAAAATAGTATTGAATAAATATTTGAATTTGAACTGACGTAAACTGTAAAATACAGTTACGCTACAAGTGACGAATTTGTTTGCATATTGGATGTATTATGAGAATGGAATTTTTGGTTACACAACATCCCGCTTTTCCCCACTGGGATATACATTCGCATACATTTAGATTAGCTATCGTAAATTCCTGATTCGTCTTCTCTATTACCATATTATTACTGTCAAACTTGATCACAGGGGAGTAAACTTTAAACATGGGGAAAGGTGGGTAAATAACTGGTAATTTTTCAGTCGGTTGGAACAAGTCAGCCGGTTCGTTAATGTTTCTGAACCCGTGAAGAATGAAGAGTAGAAGAAGAGTTCGTCATGCACGCTCTACCGGCCCAATTGAAATGGTTTGTGACTTGTTTGAAAATTTGAACATGAAAGATGATGTTAGACAGTTATATATGAAAACCAAACTACTCGTGATTTCGTAATGTGATGCAGTGTAAGAAGGTCATGGAAAACGCTTTTATTTACTTGATTTTTTTGGATGCTGAAACCGTTTGATTCTTTCTCTGCTCTTTGAAATTTCAAAGTAGTTATACTCTTGAATGCCCAGCCAGTCAACCACCATGCAAATATAACCATAACCAGCAAGATAGTGAGTTACGTTAAGGTACAATATATATTGACAGCACAGCTTTAGAAACATCTTGAACGGTTCAATGGTTGGAAAAGTCGGGCTGTTTGTCTGTGAGATTTCGATTTCTCCTCGCTTTCGAGTCCATCCATCCTTTTATTTACTTTTACACTAACCATTTTAAAATAATGAGATGACCTTGTTCCAGTAAACGAAAGTAGAAAACGAGTGATTGCTTTTGCATTATGAGAATCGATCAAACATTGTCAAAGTGTAGTTCCCTTTTTGTATAATAAAAATTGACTTTCAATATGAACCCGTCACACAGAGAGAGTCACGCAAAAGAGTTGGCCCAAACAAATTCAGATTTATGCAGTCCTTTTCTTCCGACCTTTATGAAACGATTTTCTCTTTTTGTAACTCAATTTTGCATAAAATATTTCGGAATGGAAGGAAAAAAAGATTAGTAATACATACATATATTCAAAATATTATCATCTCATTGCATATTCCTGGAAAAAATATCACACCAGCAAACAAGACCATCGTTTTGTGATTCACATCATAACCCATTCCATTTTAAAATGAAATTGCAAAAAAGCAACAAATGAAAGAGAAAAGAAATGGATATTTGGTCACAGCTACTAGAGGAAAAGGAGGAGAAAAAAGATGAATCATGGAAGCAGCTCACGAAAGAAAATCCTAGATTTCCTGCACACTTTTCTATTCACACCAACAGAGAAAGAGAGAATAACAGCTCAGCTTGGCGGAGGAGTGTATTAGAAGTCAATTGAAAATCGATTCACAATGTTTCCCTTCGCCAGTTTTTCTCCTTTTTCTTTGCCTCCTTCTGAAAGACAGTCTTCTGAAAGGGAGAATGATGATGAAAAATAGAGAAAAAGGCAGTCTGTAATTCTTCTCTTTTTCCAGGTGGTGGTTCCATCAAGTGGGAACACGGTGATGATGATGATGATGACTACGAAGAAGAAGGTGAGTTGAATGAGATTGTTCCAATTGACATAAAATAGTGAACGAACCACATGCACGAGCGGTAACATTCATGGAAGAAGAAATGGAAGGAGTAGCAAGCTGAAGCACTAAATAGTCCATCCTTTACACTAGACACAACTCACATTTCTCCATTTCAGTTGAAAAACGGAAAGCGTACCTCTTCCATCATCATCAACATCCTGTCCTAATCGAGTACGGTGTGCATGCAAGGTGTACTACATCACCACCTCCATTTGTGTTCACCAACTTTGTTTTTATGTGACCTCACGTGGGTACTGGTGTTAGACCTTCTGCTGGCTGGGCAATATGTATTTTTTTGGGGTAGAGCGAGAAAATGAAAAGGAGAGAGAGCCAGTGACAATGATAGAATTGAAAATGCTGTGGTAGGCAAAAAGAAAAGTAGTCGTATACGCATTTTCCCATTCCTTTTGTCGGATTTCATGTGCTTTTGTACTTCTATTCACAGAGACAGCCGAAGAAGGTGAGGTAGACACATGCAGACTTGATATGAAAGTTGAAAAAAGCCGCTGACTCTACTACTACTATAGCTTCAACTTTCAAGGCAGGCAGAAAGTAGGAGAGAAGAGGGCACACACAAAAGAAAGAAATGGTTAAAGTGACAAAGATAAGAAGATATATGCTTTTGCCCTTCCATCCCTCAACGTCTCATAAAAAGTAGGAAGAAGAATCTGCTCGCAATGGGAAATACGTGGTCGTGCTCGGCGCGCCTTCTACCACCACCGCACTCAATAATATTTTCTCTCCAACATTTCATAACATTTATTATGTATGTAACAATAATAATACACAAAAAATGTGTAATATATCTTCCTCCTCTCTCCACCTTTTTCCCCTGTTGAGTTAAAGAGAAAGCGAATCAGAACATTATTTTTTTTGGGGCAGCAGCCAAAAACAGGTTTCGTTTAATGGGTAAACTACTGTTTCTGTTCCGAGTGTAGGCACTATATAGACTGTTTTAGAGTTGGGTAAAAGTTAGTCAATGAAAACGAAATTCAGTGGTTAAGAAAGTGGCTGTTATATAATACCCCTTTACTCTCAACGTTTGCTTACTTGCGAATTTGCGTCGTTCTATACCGTCATGTATATAAATACATATAGGTATATACTGGTTTTATTCCCATTCACATTTTCAATTCTTCCTTCTTCTTTTAATGGAGCAAAGAAAAGGAAAAAGGAAAGAAAAAATAAAATAGAATGATTGTTGAATCAGTTTCCTCTTTCTTTTCTCTTCTTCAGGTTTTCCGGAGAAAAGGAAAGAGAAAAATAAAAGCAAGCAGAGAAAGAGAGGTAGGCTACCTTTCTAATTTTATCTTATATTCTCGAAAGAGAGAGAAAAAAGAAACATTCTCATTGTCTTGCTCTTCCTACATCTCCACCCGGAATTCTTGCTGCCTTTCTTTCTTTGACAATGATGATGACGGTCGTGTACGAGTCCACTTTCCTATCTACACTGAGGATTTTTTGCTCTTTGGACATGTATGAATGTGGAATCCTGTGGAAAGGAAATAAGTGAAGGACACTGCTGAGACGAAAGAGTAGTGTAGGGATCAATGTGGGAAAGCCTGCTACATCGACATCCGAGGAAGAAGAGAGCGATAAAAAATGAAATGTGGAAGACAAACGGGAAGCCCATTGAAATCATCTGTTGTATTCCTTCGTTCGGCTCTACCTTCCCATGCCATAGTTTCTTTTTTTCATTTTCGGTAAGGAGGCTCGCAAAGAAGAAGAGAGAAAGAACATACGAAAGAATAAACGGGTGTCGATAATTCATTGTGATAACATTACACTTTTTTTATTTCTCTACTCCGCCTACTACTACTACTACTACCATGTGGCTTATAGCCTCTCTTTCTCTCAGGTGGGAACCACTCCACCATTATCTTCGTCATCATCATCATCATCAAACATAAGTAACAAGTAAAAGAGGAGGAACTTAACGAGAGAAAAACAGACGCATACCATTATCTTTTCTCATGAATCCTGATTCTGATGTTGATGATGACTAGGGTATTTTGCCATAAGATATTTAATGACGATAACTAGCAGCATCAAGTTGAATGAGTGATATAGTATGTACTACGTAAGTACACAGAGCAAACAGAACGGAAAAATGTAAAATCCTCTACCACGTTCTTCACGGCAGATAGATCAACATTCATAAGTCCTTTTTATCCATCTGTCTGTCTACTTTGTCTGTCCGTTTTCGAAAAAAATATCGCAAGAATCACAATAATATCCTTTTTATATTCCTTCTCCTAAATCCCTCTTCTTTGGTTTTTTCTCCTTCTCTTAGTCTTCTCTGTGAATCGTTTTGAATTGCAATTTGAGAAGGCGAAGACGAAGAAGAAAACCCATAAGTGTTTCATTTTCTTATCGAAAATTCTCTCCTCCGAACCGTTCAATGGTTCACTGGAGAGAGCTAAAAAACTGAACGGCAGCTGATAATAAAAAAGTGGAGAATCCGCTGTATTTTATGGGAATATTTGTTGGATATAATTTTTTTACCTTTGACATAGGTATAAATATTCTCTTTCTGTCGGTTCATCATTTCACTTCTCTTTTTCGTTGAGTTTTCATTTTTTTTCCTCTACCGCAGCATTCCTTCCTCTACACTTGAATAACAAGATAAAGTCAATATGATGGAATACCGCACTAAACTAGCAAATCCTTCACTTGAGCGTATGCTAATTCGGCAAATCGTATATTATGCTCAACACTTTCTCCTGCTGCTCAACTCGACACACGGCTCAGCTCTGTTACAAATATTCATATTATTATCACCAGCCAAGTGGAGAAAATATTGTGAGGGAGGAGGAGGAGGATGTGAGTTGAAGATGTAGTAGTAGCAGCAGCACGCGGCAGCAGCAGTGCAGAATAAAAAGTTGCAAAAACGGCAAAAAACAAACTTTTCTCCTATTCTGAAGTTGATCACTTCTCCGACTTTATATTCCTTCTTGCCACTCTTCGCGTTCTACGTCGTGTTGTTGATAATTGAATGGAAAACTGTAAAATGTCGCTTTTCTACGGACATAAATACAAATACAAGAGAGAGAGAAAAGAAAAGACAGGGGAAATGTGCCGCGGCGCTACCATCACAGGGATCTCCTCACTTGTTTTCACCATCCCCAGAGTCGTTTTTTATTACGACAAACTTAACTTGCTCGTGTCTATGTGTGTGCGTGTGTATTTCAAATTCCCAAATCCCTCTTCAACTGAGCCACAGTGATAGATACACAACAGGCAACAGACAGACTGAAAAACCATTTACATACATAAATATCCGACATGGTTGTAAAAAACTATGCACTGTATATTCTACAGAACGATAATGTTTACCAAAAAAAGTTTGATAGGTTACGTGAACATATTATTATGCATACCTATCATAGGTTTTCAGCGTTTTGTTACTCAACCTCATCTAATGGCGAGAGAATTTAAGTTTGAACTTTTTCATTTTTTTCCACGGAAAATGGGCAAACTTATCAGAGCACAGAGAGAAAGTATGCGTTGTTAAAAGAAAGAAATTTTTATTGTTTGAATGAGTTTTTTTTGTCATCTAAACCAAACTCGATTTCATTCCCTGTCAATTTTTCCCTGTAACCCCATTGGTTTTTACCTGTTCATTGGTATTACTTTTGAAGGAAGAAAAAGAAGAAGAGAGATAGACAGAGAGATGTCGTTTTATTTTCAAAGAAGAAGAGAAGGAAATGAAAACTTTTATTCAATTTCTTCCTCCTATTGTTCCTCAACAATAGAATATGTATAGCTACGGGAAAGACAAGGATAACTTTCCCGAGATTGAACAGGAAAAAAGACAAGAAGACCTACGGGTGGTGATTGGAAATGTGGAAAGCTGGAGATCAATGAAAACAAGGTAAAAACGAGAATATAATTTCAATAAATGTATCACAGATTAAAGATGGAATGAAAAAGGAAAAAGATACTTAAGTAGGGAAAGAGAAAAAAAAGAAAGTATCGTACCGTCAAACTTGATTCTCTCCCGCAATGACATGAAAATGAAAATAGAAATGCGGAAGAGTGAGGGAGAGAGAGGAACAGAGAGATAAAGGTAGAGATTGTAAGAGTTTTAGAGATTTTAGAGCTTTCGTACAAGTTGTGCTTACCTATTTTGGTTATTGGCCTTAAGGAACAAGAAGAGGACTTTGTGAAGATGCCGACAAAATGAGAGAGAAGAAGAAAGGATGTAGAAGAATATTGAAACAGGGATTCCTCTCTCTCTCTCTCTCAGCTTTCAACAGCTGTGAAAGAAAGTAATCACGTCGGCTTACAATATATGTATATTTATAGCGGATGCATTTTTGGGATACTATACCATAACTCCTTCGTGCTACTTACTAGCACACTGCTTCAATTTAACGAGAAATAAAACTTATGTATTTTTGCGTCTTTAGTACGGAAGAGTAGCGTAAAAAAGGGGAAAGTCGGAGACTCGCGGAGGAAATGGGAAAGAGAGAGAAACATAAAATATGATCCGTTTATTGTGATTCGGTTTGTTGGTTGTAGCAAGCAGGAAGGTTTTAAAAGACTTACAACTATATGTTTACTAAAAGTAGAAAGAATTTTTTACTGCTATTATTATTTATGACTAGGTAGCTACTTACATAATAAAAAGGGCTGGGACAAAATCCCTGAAATTTTCCCTTTTAAAATGATCAAAGGAGAGGTAAGGAGCAAGATGAAATTTGCTCCTATGACATAATCACCTCCTATGAGAGAAAATCTCTGCGAGAAACTCAAACTGCTCCGGACCCTTTTGCGTCTGTTGCGGTTTGGCTTTGACCTAACCTTATGGTCCATTTCTTATCTGGTTTCGGGGAAGGAGAGAGGGAGAAAGAAAGTAGTACGACCGCCATTATTATAAATGTCTCATTCTTTCCAGTCTTTCGCATCTTCTGTGTACTAATATTTTTTTTAGTTCAGCATGGTTTCTCCTTCTGCACGCTACGGCGGACTCAAAAAAATATAGCTAATAGAACGACCTTTTAGCAAGTCATTCCTCCTCGTCGTTCCCTTCCTTTCTTCCATGTTTGATCATGATCCTGATGATGCGATTGTGCTACAAAATATGTATCGTATGTGATCCTTTCCTTCATTTAATGTGCGTCTTCTCTTTCCTTCTCTATGTCGACTCTTCGTATATGCTCTTGTGAGAAAGTGTACAAAGAAATTGTACGGTGAAGCGGGCACAAAAATGTTGTATTTTTGTTGATGTTGTTGCTGCTACATTATATATATAGCTCTGTCTTTACGTTTTTTAGTTCTTTTTTGTTATTATTATTATTGTATTTTTTTGCTCCGGATCTCTGGATAAAGCGAAAGAGAGTGAAAAGTGATACTGATACGGTGAAAGGCAAAAAGACATATCTTGTAGAGAGAGAGAGGGGGAGAAAGCACGCGAGAGAAAGAGAGAGATAAGACAGCCAAGAGAGACCTTATAGGCTTTCCAAGTGAATTGAAATGAAGTCAGGGCAGTGTAGTGGAATTACTTGGAGGAGTGGAAAATGGAAAGAAAATACGCGGGGACACACTATCACTCTCACTTTTTATTCCTTTCATTTATTCTCATTGTCTTTGTGCCTGTGGTGCTGATACTGCTGCTGTTTGCTGTTGTTTTTGTTGTTCGGTTGGTGTCGCAATGGAAGTAAGAAAAAAATGGTATGTCGAGAGAGAGAGAGGAGAGATCAAAGGAAATTCTATACTTAGTCAAGGCAGCGTAGCATGTACACTTACGACAGTGAAACGAAATGACAGCATCAAGATGGCGAGATGGGCAGATAGTCTAAAGTAATTTCAGATATTTCCCTTTACTTTAATGCAAAAATAAAAACTGGGATATTGAAAGCCCGTAAAAACCAAGAAAGACAGACTGACTCTTTCCCTACGTAAACAATAAGCGGAGAGGAAGTAAGAAGACAAAAGATAAAAACGAGAGCAGTAGTGGGAAAAGAAAGTGTTTTCCTTCGAATAAATGCACCGTTTTGTGGTGTTGGTTTAGCAGTATTTTTTTCCGATACCATCAGAGCCACCACCACCAGACTCTGTGTATGCCCTCGTGTCATATCAAATTCAACAAGTTATGGCAGCAAGTCAAGTATGTATAAAGAGACGACGACGACGTACGCGACGTTCTTGAGTGGTGGGGTGATGTCAGTGGTTAATATGAAATGGCAAGCAAAAGAAGCCACATTTCATTACGAAACCCGGCACTTTCTTTTTCCCTACACTGTAAATATCATTATGTGGAAGGTATGCCTTTTCAAACGGAAATGCGATCATTAGTCGGCCACGGAAAAAGCATTAACGGGCTTCTATTGGAAGATTTACGGCATGTGTAGAAAATGAAGGCTGATAGCTGTTGATGGTGATATAGGCCAAAAGGGATATAAAATGGCCAAAACGGGAAAATATTAAGCGGTATGCGTTTAAGCAGCTTGAATGTATTGCCCACGAAAGTTCTTTATCAACTGAGCACTGTACTATGCTGTTAACCGTGTACACCTGGAGATTCCATAATGCTCCATTCAAACTGCCATCATTTTCAACTCATTGTATAATCAACGCCTTATTTCCTCCAGGACTCGAATACAATAGCCATGTTATACTTTTTATTGTAATGTACATTTGATCCATACACATCATGTAAACCTATTTTAAAAAGTAAAACTTTCTTGCTCGGAAAGCCCTGAAGGAAAACAGAGAGAAGGTCTGAGAAAAAAAGTTTTTTATATTTTTCGCTACAGGAAAATAGCAAATAACTTGCAGCGGAGAAGATATATGACTAGGAGTGATGTTGATGCTGATGGCATTGGTGTGGTGTGGCATGGTTGGTGGCAGTGTTAAACACGCACAGCAATTCAGTTTAGGTTGTTCCCCTGGGCTTTATTTATTCTGACGACGAGTTTCCTGGTAGCAGTTTTCATTCTACTCCTTTTTCAGTACCAAACTTGATGGCAACTGGTATATCACCACACTACACCGCGCCCTGTTCCGTTCACCAACTTTTGTTCAGTAAAAAATTGAATGCAACATAAAATGTGTTATTTTATTTTTCAGTCTTCGCAGGGAAATGTGTCTCGAGGGAGATGAAATGAGCTGAAATGTGCTTATAAGTAGTATGAGTATTAAAATATACATTTGCTTAAATGTGCAAATCACGTAATATCTAATTTAACGTTTACGCGATAGCGAAATGGAGGACATTATTGCACACACCATGTTGTTTAATAAGTAAGTTGTATAAATAAACCAAAAAAATACTCTAGTGTAAAAGACGAGTTTAAGCATGAGTAGCGGGAGTAGCAGAAGGCGTGAAGGGAATTGGAAAATGTACGGGAAGAGATCTCCATTTTCTCTCCCTTTTTTATCTTGATATATTTTTCTGGGCTATTTGAAGAAGAACTGACTATTTGAGATTCACAAGGACGATAATAGCAAATAAATGTAAAAGCAACAAGAAAATAGAGGTTGAGCGAGAAAAGTCATTTAAATCTTTGCCGTTTAAATTGTCTGCCTCTCTACCCTAACGACACAATAAAGAAGTGAAAGTAAAATGAAAAGAGAGTGAGAGTGAAGAAGAATAGGAGATGCATACGTCTATTTAATATAGTGGGAGCAAAAGGTAAAGTAACTTTTGGCCTTTTCATTACATTTCTCTCTCTCCTTCTTCCGTACTGCGTTCTAACCCTTTCACTACACTTATTTTCGCACTATATTCCTCAGCAACAGCAGCTCTCTGGCAAAAATATCTTGTTGGCTCATCTAGCTCATTTCTCCCTTTCTCTGCACACAGTAAAACTTCACACTAAAACTTCCAACCTGATGATGTGACTTCTTCGTTTTGTTGTACTTTAATTTGTGTGCCGTTAGCTATAGGTATCTTTCACGTGTGCATTGCAAAATGGACCGTGCAAAATAATGGGGAAGGAGCGAGAGCGAGAAGGGAAAGACAACTAAATGGACATTTTCTTTGAGCGGATATTTCCTTCTGTAGAAACTTACAGGTTTCCTTGTGTCATTCGCGTAGGTGCAATGATAGGTTGGGGAAGAAGAGCAACACGGGACGGGAAGAGGAGAAGATGGAAACAAAGTTTTTCTCTGCTGCTCCTAGTTTTCTTTTGCCTTCTACTCTTTCCTCCTCTTTTGAACGTAAGAGTTGTCTGTGAGGAGAGCAGTTTTGTAGCTGCAAGTCGTATCTCCTGCAGCTGAAATACTAAGCATTTTTAGAACTAGAGGAAGACCGCCGTACTAAAAGTATGGTTGGTTGGTATGCTTATAATTTATATAGGTAATGGAGTTTGGTGATGATGATCATGATGATCGCGATGATTTAGTGAAACGGAAAAGTTTTCTCTTTCCCACTTTTACAATTTTCCATACACACGGCATACAGTAATGTATAACGTGTGTGTGTACTTCATTTACTTTCACACTCCCTTTCATCTGCCTCTCCATACTCAACTTCTGTACAGCATAATGATATGTACAAAGTGGAGTGTGTACTTGGGTAGTAAGAGCAAAATGTGTAGAAAGGCCTTGTTGGTTGCTGGTGTTGTCAAAAACTTTAATTTCCTTGACTTTTCTAGCTGGCGCAATAAGTAATTTCTCTCCACTCTCTCTTCCTCTCGTTCCACCATATAATATATCGTTTTATACGCGAACAAAATGCCAAATAATTCCTGACGACGACCAAACATTGAATACTTTTGTGTACTCACACAACTGTAGTTAGTTTATACGTAGATGCAAAAACTTTTTTCATTCATTTCTTCATGTTCACCCACTCAGTCATTCATAAATGTGATTATATACATGCGTTCCTCGTTTTAACTTTTTTATCAGTATCCGGATCGTAGAAAGGGGAAACGTGTTTGTTGACTCGAGAGAAACAAAAGAGAAGAAAACGGAACAAGCGGAAGTTAAATAGCCAAGTACTGAGAACGCTGCTGATATCATCAGCGTCTATATAGTCACCTATTTGGTTGAAGAAGGAGGAGGTGACGGTGATGAAGATGTTGACGACGGTAGTTGGGAAGAAAATGGGGAGCAAACAATGAGAGCAAGTAAATTGTGAATGGAAAGTGTCCGGGAGGAAAATCGGAGTGAAAATGAAGGGGGTTGATAAAATGTAAGTCAGTGGCAGGCGATATGGCTTTCGGTGGTGGCGTGGTGAAAAGTGGAGCAAAAAATGGAGCAAGACGGGAAATAATCGGAGGAGGGCCGGGCAGAGGGAGGACAGGAGACAAAAACAAGCAACAAACAGATTTTTGTGTGTGTCTAACAAAACAGACAAGTACATAGAAATAACTTTGCTCTTGGAGTAAGAGAGATTCGAGAAAATACCACCACCACCTCCTCCACCACTATTTCACATATCATGTGTGTGAGATGAATGTGTTTTTCTTGGGTTGTAGGCCATTTTCTCTATCGTTTTTCCACACAGTCGGCGCCACCCAACTTTTGCCATTTACAGCAGCAGAGTAAGCTGAGAACGGGACGATGAGAGAAGAATGTCTCCTTGAATCAGCAACAAGAGAGCGAGGGAAAGAGTTACGAGAGAGTTGAGTTTGAGGATTGGTATAATCCCACTACTTTTGGCTGAACACATAAAAACTGACAGGGTAAAACTGCTTTGTAAATATCACACGATTTCTAACAAATAGACGAATTGCACGAGAGAAGCTGGTACATAATATATACCTTTGCAACAACTTATCTCGGCTTATTTGTACTCGTCGTCAGTTGCACTGGTTGTTGTAATAGAGGCAAAGAAAGGTTATTATAAATGTGTAGAGTGATGGATCGTCATTCATCAGTCATGTGTGAGAGGAGAGGGGAAGGAGGAGGAGGAAAAAGAAGAGAAACTTGTGTACTTAGTCATTCACTGGAAGAACACTCGTGCAAAGTTTTTATGAATCTACTCAAAAATTTTACGTCGATTGCATGGCTGCCTTTGAAGAGCTAGAAGGCATCGATACGGTAAGTAGAGTTTACTGTGCGGTGTAATGATAGCTTTTAGTCCAGCAATAAAATTCGTGGGCCTTTGGGAGGAGCTCCTTGTAAATTTCCCGATTTGCCTGCAACAGATGCACATAGGCAGATTTGAGGAGTTTTTTGTAACTATGACATTTTCCCCATAAAATCAACGCGATTTCGTAAGATTTTGCACATCTGGGAAAAACAGGGTGTTCCTACTTATTTGCTGTCGTGTGAGATGAGAAATGTATAAGTGGATATATTCTCTCTATTTCTTGGTGGACGACCGACGGATTTATTTTTCCTTCTTAGAATGAAGAAATGCAGCGGACCAAGAAAAACAGTAAAAAGGGAAGAGCGGATTTTCTCTTTAGATTAGCCTTTACATCTTTACGTTTCTTCTCAAGAAGAAGAAAGATCATCCTTGTCTCGTCTCTTCCCTTCCTTTGCACGACTCCCCTTTTCTCCCTTTCTCCACTACTTACTTACACCGACGAGTTTCTTCTTTTCTCTACACACACAACAATCATTCACCACTATCTTCACCACAAACAAGTACAAAGTATAAAAGTAACTTACTTCATGTTTGTGGATTTGTACAAGGTAGGAGGGGGAAACGAGAGTAGCAAAAAAGATACAATGAGAAAGCAAAGATGTAGAAGCAAAAAAAATGACAAGTAAGTTTTCGTCCACTTCGTCTTCGTCTTCACTCATCTTCTACTTTCTACTTTGGCAATGAGTAGTATACCTACTACATGCACATATGCAGAGGAAAGAAAACATTACGCCGCCAGGAACCAAGTACGCTGTGTTTACTTCACTTGTTTCCCTTCTCGTATCTACTATCGTCCCGTATCAAGAACAACTCAACAAGAAGATGAAGATCAGAAAAGGAGAAACCAACACGAAAAGAATTTTTAAAGTTTCCTTTCTCACTCGTTCTACTTTTCTTGCTTCTCTCGCTCTTCTCTCCTTCTTGTTTTTTGCCTTGAGCAGAAAAACACCATAATAAATATACTTTTGCATCATCGCTATACTCCTGTACTTCTCGGGTTAAAAAACTTACGGTTGTGCTGTTGCCATTGATTGTGGTGGAGGTGGAATATCGGCGGCGGTGGTGGTGCACATATGTGTGATGTGTCAAATGATAGGAGAGTAAGCAAAAATAATGTTAGTCTTTCTCTCTCACTCTCAGAGAGAGAGTTGAGCAATCTATTTCTCTGTTCTTCTGCGGTTATGCGCTTGTTACACAGAGAGAAAAGGATAAATTTAACGACACCAAAAGGACTAGAGCATTAATTCATTAGACATGAGCCCACCAACTGGGTACCCTTCTCGTTCTCTGAAATCCGAGGTCAAATAGGAGTTGCTCTAACGGATCGGAAGAGAAGAAACTTTTTATGGAGATGAATACTTGTACATGCCTATTGGAAATATTATGGCTATTTATATATATGGAATTTGAGGTGAAAGTGGATGGGCGGTGGTGGTGGTGGTGTGGTGGGTGGCAAAACAAAAATCGATGCTAAAAAATACAAGATTTTCTCTTTACATTTTATTTTTCATAGTGCCAAAGTAGACGGAGTGAAACGGACATTGACAAGACAACTTTGTTTGCGTGTACACCACCCCA
Source organism: Sinella curviseta (assembly GCA_004115045.4). Taxonomy (NCBI): domain Eukaryota; kingdom Metazoa; phylum Arthropoda; class Collembola; order Entomobryomorpha; family Entomobryidae; genus Sinella; species Sinella curviseta. The sequence continues at coordinate 35,787,493 of CM023201.3, forward strand.
AAATGAGAAAAAGGTACCTCTTCCATTTCTGTTCCATGCTCTTGTCAAATGGAACGTACAAAATGGGATGAGAAGGAGAAGATCTACGATGGGACAAGGAAAGAGGGAAAAAATCAGAATAATAAAGTTATCTTTTTCATTCTTGATTTTCCTTACCCTTTCCTTTTTTCATTCAATTTTTTGCTACTCTTGTGTTTCTTCTTGGAAAATAACAAAAGAATAAATATGTATTCAAAATGAATGGACCTGGCATCGGCAGATGAAAATAGAAAAGCAAAAAAAAAGAGAATAAAAAAGTTTTCAAAGTGTCCGCAAGCAAAACGGATGTGTGTATAAAATATTCGTTGAAAATGAAAGAAAAAAAGTTGAGAAAGAAGAGTCGAGTTGAGAGAGACTTTTTCCACGTTTCCTTTGATGGACCACCATTTTTACATTCTTATATATGCTCTTCTATAGATATATGTTTATATAACATGTACGTACGTACCTCTTCTTTGAACTGTACCAGTTCCTCGGCGGTGAGGATGATCCGTCCCGAGCTTGTCTGTTTAGTCTGTTTCGGGCCTTTGGGATTGAAACGACTCTTTTTCTGGGTGAGTGGCAGGGTGAGACCACTATAGCCAGCTGCCACAATCTGACCTGTGATTTCAAAATTTTTTGTATGTATAAGGACGGTCACACTTATCTAGTACACATACATTGGGATGAACGATGAAGGCTCTCACCAAGTGTGCATTCGGCAAACCCGATGAAGTCATGAAGATCCAGTGTTGCCGATGGATTGTCAATATCATACACTTCGAAACGGAGAGATTGCTCCTCTTCAAATCTGTAGTCGAGCGTTACCTTCACAAACAGTATCAAAAGCAAATCATTATAAAGCGACAAAATGCATACATAGATGCTATAAAAGAATATTGAAACATCTCCATGCAAATCCACCACAAAAATGGGATCGATTTTCTCTTGTTAGATAAAATACATATATTATACATACTCCTGTGTCTGTAAACTTTGTTTAAAGAGGAAGAAAAAATACACGGTTCTCTATTTTTGCCTTGGACATTTCACGTAGAGACAAATAAGCAATATACAATTTTTCCTAATGAATCTGCTGAAAAAATAATATTAAGATTATCGCACAAGCACACTGCTTTCTCTTCAAACATGCTAGATTGGAGTAGGAAACGGAAACTTTGACAGAAATGACAGATGGTTCTCGACAGCAAAATAAAATGTAATTGGGATTGAATATTTGCTTCGTTGAGCTGTTGACTGACTTTGCACAATGAGCGTGCAGTAACCGCTTAGAAAAACACAACGCGAGAAGGGAACGAAACGAAAGTCAAGTGAGTGTCATGACATGAATACCAATTTAAGTATTAACATTTCATGCATACCATGTACAAAATACAAGCACCATTGCTGCCACTAGTCTCTCCGTCGCCACCATTTGTACTTTTTCTACATTTCAGTTTCCAGTACATTCGTTATGTTATAATAATGTCTATATAGGCACATGTAAAACATACGTGGCAATACTTTATCTTGATTGCGTTTCCCTGCTTCTCTTCATTATTTTCCATGTACAGTCAATTTATTTAACGGGACACGACGTGAAAGAATTTTCTCTAACTCGCCACCAACACTATTCATTTCTCTAGTTCTTTAGTTACTTTTACCCAATGCATGTACATATTTATGTATTTTTTCGTAAACCAGTTCCAATTTAATTTAGCCTCCCAAAAAAGTGGACGAGCGAACTAGCAAGTTTTTTCATCCAACATTTCTCTTCTGTCACATAGTCTGCTTAATGCGTATTCTGTACACTGCGTGCTCTCTAGTTGTTGTCTTGTTTCGTTACAAATTTTCCTCTTACTCTTTTATGAGCAGAGTTGAAGTGAGAGCGAGGGAATTAATTTTGCTAATTGTGGCAGTAGCAGTGGTGGTGGTTCTCTGGCTAGAACTGGGTAATGAGCAGCAGCAACAACAAAACAAGGAAGGTGAGAGTACAACAAGAGGAGAGGAGGGTATATACAAGGCATAAAGAAACTTTCTTTTTTGATTTCTATTATGCATGCGGACAATTAGCCTGACAAGTTGTTGTGTTCCCTTCACTCAATCCAATCTGTCGGGAAAGTGGAATGAAAAGAGAAACGGGAGTAGTGTATTTCACTAATGGCGGGTTTGCATGCTTTCTGGACGGCGGAAATAAAAATTGTTTAAGCATAAAATGGAAACATGAACATTTACGGTTGTTGCCCAATATAAAAAATACGTAAGAGTTTTGGATGATTATGAGTACCTACCTTTGTAATAAAATCGGGATTAAGGCAGTCCCAAATAACTTCCGTGCGGAGGAGCTCCACCCAATGAGAGTTGCCAGTGCCCACAGGTTGATGGTACACGACACATATTGGGTCCGACCTTGAGAACACATCTTTGTCCAACAGGTCTCTAATAAATCATCAAAAATGGGGAAAAGAAAAGGAAAAAAACTTTATTGTCAGCCAAAACCAGTGGGCATCCTTATCACTAAAAGTTGGCACACACACACATACGTGCAAGCAGTCAGCTTATGGTTTTCTTTCGGAGAATAGTCTCTTAGACAAAGTTTCTCCATAATTTTTTTTGCCTCCTTTATCATCATCTCATGTCGCAATTCCGTAATAGCAGAAGTAGCAGCAGCAGCAGCAGTTCTACTTCTACATTGCAGCAGAGCAAAGAAAATCTTCTTCTCATGCAATCTATTTTATTCCTTATCGTTTTCCCTTTTTCTCTCCCTTTTCCCTTCCCAACGGGAATAGGGGCGGTAATAGAACAAAGTGATGTAGTGGTAGCATCATTAGAAAGCTTTAAATGAGCAATTACGAAGCGTTGCTCGCAAAATTTTTTTATGTGAGACATTATTACATTTTTGATGATATGTACTATACACATGCCCATTACGATGATGATGAAGGGGTGGTGGTATGTTGTTTTCAGAGAGATAGAGACAGAAAGAAAGACACAATTTTTCCCTTCTTACTTTCCTTCCTTCCACTGTCTGCTGGGAGTTATTATCAATTTACTTGGATGGGTGGAATGGAAAGAAAGAAAGGAAAATATGTAGCACTCTTTTATTATGGCTTTCTCTCTCGCACCATATAGCAGGCAGAGACATATTAGAATACAATGACTGCGTACATGCATTATGGCTCCCTGCTTTTGTGACAACGTGGAACTTTTTCTCATGTGCACGTCTGGTGTGTAACGTTCGGACGAAATAAAAAGAAGCACTATAACTCTCCTCAACTGCTGGCTGCGCTGATGGATGGCACATCAGCAAAACACTTGAAGAAGAGACAGTTTTCTGCATATTATTATTATACCTACTTGCCAAACACTATCTAGTAATTTCAGAGATACATATGCACGCATATTTTTCTTACAAGGTGAGTGGGTGGGTGGGTAGTTCCTGGAATGTGGTTGTAGAATGTATAAAGGCAATAATAAGGTGATACACGTAACGTACATATTGTTCTGAGTCTGGTAGTGGTGGTGGTGGTAGGAGTAGACAAAAAGCTACGAATGTACAATGCGAAAGTGATGGTTGCAAAAGTGGTGGATTATGCAAAAGAAGTGTGGTTTGCATGTTTCTCGGAATGAATAAGGCATGAGGCACTTTGAGAAGTAAACTTGTGAGAGAGGAACGAAAAAGAGAAAGGGAGGGAGAGAGAGATATATACTTCCTGTGAGAACGGAAACGGTTCCGCATGCAAACACATCATCATCGTCGTTGTCGTAATAATAATCATAATAAAATATGTACATTTGTAGGAACCTACACACAACTGTAGACACCAAACTGATTCCCGCACAGCAGTGCAACAATGGAAATTGGCTGGATGTTGACTGTAGCAAGTGCATGAGAAGGAAGGAATAACGGTAGGATGGACAATGGACATAAGAAACAAGCATTCACTCCACTCATACAACTACTCCCATTCCCTCCTTCTTTCTCTTGTTCCAACTCATTTTTCACTACGAGGAATAATCATAATCATAAAATAAAATAATAATAACGGAGAAAATAGTCATCACCCTCATAATCATGTAAATAGTGGAGGAATGTAAAACCAGAAAAGAGAAAGTTAAGTATGCAGCAGCAAAACTGCTACTGCTGTCGGTGATATCTGTGCTGCTGTGTGTTTGGAATGGAGAGTACCCGAATAATATAATATACGGATTAAATACTCTGACACACTTGGTTCCCGTTTTGCTTGACTCCTGCTATATAGGGTTCCATGGTGGGAGAGATAGAGATTGCATGGTGGAATGTAGATATATTATGCAGTTTCTTTCCTTGTTACTCAACATGCTCAAATCATGATAGTCATTTTGTATCCTTTCACTACATCCACTTACACTGCCGCTATCTGGCATTCCATTTTACACGGTTTATGTCCATGTAAATAAGGACTTTCTTTTCATTCATAATATTTTGCGTATAACGCCATGTCTTCTCTGGCGTTGCATACTTTATATTTTGCTGTGATGATGATTACGATGTTCTTATTGCATGACGTGAACAACATCAGTGGTAACATCGTAAGTGCCAGACATATCCTACCTACCTTTTCGTTCATTATGATTTTCCTGTCTACCTCTCTCCATCACACGGGAACATTGTCTTGTTCCTTTTTACTTTCTGCTTAGTTTATTATGAATATTTGAAGAGCATATTGTATCAAGTTGACGTATAATATTCTGAGACGTAACAACGTAAGCCTGGAGAGATAATGCAAGATGAGAAAGTTTGAATGGATTCCGACAAAACGGAAGGAAATGAATCGGCTATCTGCTCGAACCAGAATCACGCGTGTGGTAAAACATAACAAAACGGAGCGAGTTACACACACGCGAAAACTGAGGGAGATAGACAGCAATCACGTCGCTTTCTTCAAAAAGAAAATTCATTCTAGAAACCCATCATTTTCCTCATGACTATCAGACCGAGTATGAGTTGTATAGACCAACTTATTTAGTTTATATAACAGTCAGGCGTAATATTTAATAATAATAATAATATGGCAGCATGATGAAGTAGAAATAGTAGCAGAAACAAGGAAATAGTCAAGGAGGCTGATAGCTTCAACAAATTTATGCACACATGCCATTCAGTCGTAGTCGTATAAACATTAATAGCCATAGTGTAGCCTACTCGTAAAGGCGAAAGCTTATCACACGAACTGAAGTTGCTCAAGTCAAGTTGGTTGATGTTGATATTACGGAGAAAGAAAAGACTGTGATTGTATCTCTTTTAAAGTCTTGGGTGAGGGTCGGTCTTCTCAGAATGGAAAAGTCTTCTTCCAAGCAATGGAGAGAAATCACGTTGATTCTGACGATGATGAGAATAAGATGATCTGCTATGTGGAATATGAAAGTAGGGAGTTTGAGAAACTTGCCTCTTCACAAAAATATGTTATTGGTATGCATAAAAGCAGTGTTGTGGGAATGATGATGATTCCGTGTACCCTTCTGTGGTGGCCTTAAATGTGGCTCATCATCATTCTTGTTCGCCTTCTTCGCCTCCTCCTCAAGTTTTGATGAGATGTATAGTTTTCCACTGCACTACTGCTGTTGCTGTCTGTCCTTTTCCTATCTACAATCTGCTGATAAACATGTATGTCAAAAAGTGGGAACAGTGTATAGTGCAGCGTGTTTTCATAAACCACCAGCCGTGTAAAATAATGAATAATAAGACAGAAGGAGGTGGTGGAAGAGAAAAACACGGCACGATAATCTAATTGAATTGTGAGTTAATAAGTATTCATGTTGGGAAAGACGATGGCAGTGCGAAGCAAGGATGGATGGATTGTAAATAAGGAAGGAGAGGAACTAGGAAAGAAAAGTTTTGGCTCAAGGGCAGCAGTACCTCTCAACTCAACCTCTCCCCTCTCTTCTCACACAACGCTCAGGAATGAGAAGAAAAACAGTAGCTCATCTACGTTTTTTGTTGGAATTAACTCCGATATAAGCCTATGTATATGACCACCCTGATCGTCGTCATTACCTTCGTTGTCGTGTACTCGGTTTTGGCACGAAGTAAATGAGAAGAAAGGAAATAAAAAAAGAAGGGAAGTAATAATGTTTTGTATGGCGAGGAATTTTGTTCTAGGCGAAAGTAGTAAAAATTCCATTGGAAAAGTTCACAAGAGAAACCGTACAAAAAGCCTGCCTGCGCCATCACATGCATGTGTTGGTAAAAGTGTTACTCTCTACTCTGGCATGCTCGGAGAAAGCGGTGGAAAATGGAGTCTAGGTTTGGATTTGAAACGTATTCTGATGATGAGAAGAGAGGAACAAGAAGGCTGAAAGGAAACGCAAGGCAGCATAACGAAGATCCGATTCAGAAAAGAAGAGAAATTGAGAGAAGAAGAGAATGAAAGATTTTCAAGCTCAGTCAGTCAACTTCTTTTTTTATATTTCTATTTTGTAGTCTACTGTTGCCTCTGCTTGTTCGCGTTGTGATTAATACTGATTTTCACTTGTTCCACTTGCTTACTCACCCATCCATTCATTCTTTCTTTCGTTCTTTCATTCTTTCTCAGGAACGGGCAGACAGACTGGCACTCATATACACACGTTCATGGTGCTATTCAGAAATTACCACATCCTAGAAATCTACACTTCAACTGTAATGTGTAATTTGCGAGGATTTCGCATTGGCAAAATAAATAGTTGGCGAAAGTTTTTAGGATAATATACCAACACCAATTTATGGATATAACCCAATGTAAATCCAAATTTGCTGGCATTGTACAAACTTTACACACGTTGGAAGTTTTTGACTGATACAAATTCCTTCACTTATCAATATCAACCTCATATCATAATAGTAAATATATGTACATATATGGAGTCCTGTGGAATATGCACTTCAATCAGGATGAATCTAGTGGATTTTTTGCCAATGGTGTTTTCGGCAGCATGTTGTTTATATTTTATACTAAACTGTGATTATCTAGTCTGCCCGAGTTTCGTAATGTTGCAGAGAATCAGGGAATTAGCCAACAGAAAAGAAATATATTAACCAAACCCTCCGGTAAAAATGGGAACCTGCATGTCATTCTCACCAGGGGCTTGATTAGTATATTGCAATAAGATTTCTCCACTTGATAGATTGGATGCTACAAAAGTCTTTCAGTAGACACACAGCAACAACCGCAACCTCATAACCAAGTTAGGAAAAACAAATTAACAACCGTTCCCAACCAACTGAAAATATTAAAACTCATATAAACACATACATATATATATAGTCTGCCTGCTTCCGCCTTCAATGCATGAGTTCGTGACAATATTTTCCTAGATAGACAGTTGCAACATCTGAACTTTGAAGCAGTTTTTAAGATCGTGAATACCTACAGGATTGTACACTTATGTGTCTCCCTACATTGTTCTCAACACTCACGTGTGTTTTGTTTTTTTCTATTTTTTTGCTACACATTTCCATCCTCTCGTAAATACATATATATTTTTATTTGTGAAGTGTTTTATCACGTTCTTGTCATATACATAATATTTCCACACATACATACGTACTCGAGGAAAGGAGGCGGGTTGAAACACATGGAGAAAGTTGCTGCTCTGATGTTACGTGAAGAATAATGTCGTATTTATGTACTTCAAGTTTTTTCTTTCTTTCTGATTATACATCAGAGTGGGGAAAGTGAGTTGAAAAGAAAAGAATTCCAGCTAAGCTGTAGCAGCAGCATTTCAATGTTGTATGCGAATCACACTTTCTACTTTCCACTTACATCCATTCATTCACATCACATCTCTGGCACATTTTTTGTGCTCCATTCTTCCTCATCATCATCAATTCTTTGTGTAGTAGTTGTTGTAGGTAGTACATATTTCCATGTGCTGTTAATGTGTTGCTACAGGAAAATCTTTCTATATTTCCTTTTTTTATTTCCATCTTTTCTACTCGCTGCACTTTCTTTTATAGCAGGGGAAAGCGATGTTGAAACAAAAAGCAGTCATAGAAAATCCCTGCACACTTGTTTTACGATTTTGCTACCTCTTTACATCAAAATACTCGCTTCATCTGGTGGGACAATTTTCTAAACGTGTAAGCTCTATGAGTGTAAAGAATGATTGCTCAAGTTTATTGTGTGATGATGATCTTCTTCACGATCTTGGCATGGAGTAAAATGCTGCTATAAAATGTTTCTTATTCTGTAGTCTATTTGATTCGCATGAGCGTTTTTCATCGCTTTCTTTCCTTTTATCACATTTTTATTTTAAACGGCATAGTCATAAAATGATTGGGGTTGTGATTTTTTCCCTGTCAGAATCAAATGGCTTTGTAAGGAAGACAGGAAGAAGATAGTCGAAAAAATATTGTGGGAAGTAAGAAGGAAATGGGATGAGTTATTGCTTCAGTATAATATGCCAATCCATTACTATAATTTTTATAGATTGAGAAAAGAAAATCGAAGCGAAAGAAAAAATGGTATCGATTTTGATTCGCTAGAGATTCTGGACTCCATATTATACTACACATACACAGTCAGTGCTGTTTCCTCACTCACACATGTGTGCTCCACCACGCTGAGTTTACTTTAGTCCACGCTCAATTTATCCCATGCCTACTCTACCACTATTGCTTTGTTTCTTTTCTCCTTCCTTCCTGCTTCCAAATGAAACGTCTATCTTCTTTACTTCTCGTGGCCAGTTTAATAAAAAATGGGATAGCGTTTAGCAACGGAGCCCCACACACACGCACACATTCTTTTACGTTTCTTTCTTTCCTTTTTATTTACTACAACCGAATTGGAATACCATTGCCAAACCTGGAAGCGATCGCCGAAATGCATAGCGGATAGAGCGGCTTATGGACTCAAGTTGGAAGAGAAGAATATTTACTCACAAATTATACCCCTGTCCACGTAATATTTTATGATTACTCGGTTTTCTTCTTGTTGCTCCCTGTCCGCTACAATAAAGGCTCTTGTTCTCTCAATCCACTTTGTAGCTAAGAACAAACATATTGACTGACTGTAAAAAGTAAAGAGGAAATAATAAAAACTGTTTGCCTTGGCTTAATTTAATGCTGTTTGCTTTTGGTGGGGATGTTATTACTATTAGGAACGCGAGGGGATACACAATTTGTGTAATATGATGACGATACCCGATGGGTAAATAGGTGGGTAATGTCCACCAACTGCGGGGAAAATATTGTTTGTTGCTACTACTGCTGCGGCTATTATTATTTTTTACTACTCTGGAACAAACCTATTAAACATTATGTACTTTTCTTCCGCCACCACCACCACTACTCTGTCCGTACATGATTCATGATATGTTGATGATCATGGAAACATGTTGATGATGAAATTCCAAGAAAGTCAATAAATCCACACTACAGGGCACTATATATGTATGTATATAACTTACTGTGTGCATTGTGTATAGGTAGTTGCAGTAGTAACGGACGGTGTAGTCGGCAGTTTGTAGTAGTCAACAACGCCACGCATCCTCAAAATATCATCGCATCAGACTACACAACTAACTACTATTTTTATTGCGACTGCCGTTGTTGCTCGCGATTATGTTGTGTACAAAGTGTGTAGTTTATAGCATTTTCGTGGGTATGTTTGCAAGGATTTGGTAGATGTAATTTAATCGCTCACAACGGACATGACGATACCATGATGAAGTATGGAGGGAGGAAGCTGACGAAGAAGACTTGATCATGATAATAATATGATGACCTGATTCAGCTCTAGGAGCTGTTCATATGAAGAATCCAAGCGTTAGTTGTGTGTTTATTACGATGGAAATGGATGTGAAATAAAGCGGAAGGTAAGCAAATAAGTGCTCTGTGTCTGTATGAAGGGTACCCGAAAACCATGGACACCGCACGAAAGATGATGATATGGTGGTGGATGATGCGATGATGACCATCATCATCATTGTTTATTTGGTGAGTATGAAAGAATAACAGAGTAACAGCAGAGAGCAGTGTGAAGTCCATAGAGACCAAACACGAAATTAATTTTGAAGCTTTGTGGTGGCCATAGTTGGGTTGGGATGGTGGTGGACGGACGAGGATGGAAAAGGCAAACCGTTGTTATAACGTTAGAGATGGCCATTATATTCATATGATAATGATGAGAGTGATTCTGATGATACTGGGCATTTATTGGAGACAGAAACACAAAATGACTAGAGAGCGCAGATCGGGCGAGAGAGGCAGATAAATATTCTATTTATTTGTGTGTCGTTATCGCAGTAGGTGTCAGACGTAGGTAGATTATAGAGGTATCGGATCTTTATGACATACGGAATGGATGATGATAAAGCTATTCTGCTGTTGCTTCTTGTTCCGGGATAAATGACAAAGACTACTGTCATGGCGTTTTGTGTTGATGACTATAGAACGATTGTTTTTATTGCGGAATGAATAGAAACGGTCAGTATAAATGGTAGTTTGAGAGTATTTTTTTCTTCTTTTCAGCTTAACGTCATCATCATTTTCTCATCTCCTCCGTCATCGCCATCACCTCTTCTGTGTTAGTACCCTCAGCTTTTCTCTTTCTCCTTTTGTTATCCATCTCTTCTCTCCACGGCTACATCTTGTTGCGTGACGACACCGACAATATAGAATGGACGACGAGACGAGCGCTCTCATAATATGTATCACGGGGGTCTCCCACTGGTTGTTATTTTTTATAGGATAAACACGTTTTCTCGGCTTAGAATGGGACCGTGGAGACTAGTTACTACTACTTTCTCCTCGCCTTTCCTTCCGTCCATCCGTTCCCAGCAACGGACAATCCATCCATCCACCACCACCACCAGCATCTCCAAAGCGAAAGCAACTGTAGCTTTATTACAGCCAGAGATGTGATAACTGGATTGTATACGAAACGTGTGTGCACCAGCACTACCATCGTACTCGTCATCCTATTTACATGACATCACCAAAGTGAGTAAAATGGGTTATATACCCGGATAACTGTCAGTATATATGGCTGAACGAATAGTATGCACATTACTATACAAAAGTTTATATCTTTTCTCTACTTTCCTCGCGTTTGCTTGCGCTTTGAGACAATTTGAGTTGGTTTCACCGTCGCCGATTTTCTCTCTCCTTGCACTTGCAATAGCAATGTATATGCTAGGTTGAATCTCTCATTTCATGCCTGGAAGCGATGATCCTTCCTAGAGAGACTGCTTTTGTGTCTACCCACCCACCACCACCACCTCCCAGTATAATATATTATAGCATCTATCTGGATTGAACATGTGAGTTCGTAGTAGTAGTAATAGTGAAAACAACAAGACCTTCTATTATTAAGTTGCCTGCCATCCTGCTTCAGCTTTTTCTATGATTTATATTTTATTAAGCCTATGAAAGTTTCGTTTGGCTATGCCACATACATAAACGGCAGTACAACTCTGTTGGGACGAAAGGCGTCTGTTCCTGGGAACTAGAGTGTAATAGCAAGCAAGCAAGCTAACAGTGGAAACATTGCATTGTCGTTGGTCTTTTGTGTTTAACGATACATGAAAATGAAAGGGGTCACAGGGACATCAACAAGACATAGACAGCATAATCATAGTATAATATAAACCTGTGTGTATATAGAAATATTATCGTGTGTACATTTTTGAGTTACCGACCTGCAGGATATGGATATCTCAACGGTTGCCGTTGGATCGACGGCCGTTCCCGGTGTGAACTGGGCATTCATCTCGGTGTCAGAACCAGCACCACCACCAAGCTATCACAACGACCACCACCACTTCTACTACGACTCCAGCAGCAACAGCTCAGCAGAATGATGGGGACAACGAGAAACATAACACCAGCAAGAGGACATGATCCATCGAGCAAGAAAACAGGCTACAAGGCCATCAGAGAAAGTAGTATCATTCTTTTTTCTCCTTCTTTTGCTTCTCTCTCATTCACAGTTTGCCTCACGACAACGCGACCATTGAAAAGAGTTGATCATCAGTGTACGTGTCTGCTGCTGCTGCCGCTGCTCCAACTCCCATTTTGTATTAATTGCTGAATAGTAAGCAGAGTACCAGTCACCAGTACAAGTCCCGGAAATTGGAGAACATCAGACGAAGAAGACAGAGAACTATTATTACGAAAATTTGTTATTGTTGTTAGAAGGAGTCGAACACGCGTCCTGAACAACGTAATCACTTTAGAAGCCAGTCGAATGAGCAAAAGCTATTCGATCAATTTCATTCTGGAAAATGATGAAGAATTTTATCCATGGGAGCACAGCAAGCATGCTTTTGACTTATGGAGACATTTGCGAAGAGAACAAGAGGTGGAAATGAAAAAAGGGCAGTCATGCGACGAAGGAGCTGATGATTAAACTGGGATTTGAGATTTAGAGAGAGTGTTCGATGTCACACCCAAAGGATTAAAGGGTTCGTATTTCTATTCAATAGAGTTGAGAACTGCTGGATAAGTGGGTAAAAAGATGATGACGGTGATCACCATTGGAAATGTATACTAGTAGTATTTATGGCAATAAGTCATTTGTCACCAGAACAAAATGTAGATATGTGTTTGTCCGGGAAAATGGGTATTTATATTTATTAACTTGTCCTATTGAACATGGCTTCATTCGTATACGGTTGCTGTAGTAGGGAACACCACAACATTTATCACCCAATTACACGTTGACCTTCAGCAGAGCACAACATCACCCCGCAAAAAAAGTTAAGATGACTTGACTGGATTTCTCTAGCGTTTTGTGTCGAGTCCTCCCTGCACGCGCGTTACACTGGAAGAATATTGTAAATTGGATAAAAAATGCTTATCTATATCTTTGTCGAAAGAATAGCTATACTTAAGGCATATATATGCCACACAGTGTGAGTGTAGAAAATTACTGGTAACTCAATTATCATCTAAACCGTAAAACTACTACTTCTCCAGTTTTTTTTATACTAGTGAAGCAAAAGAAAGGAAAAGACCACGAAATCCGTAGCAGTTCTTTCTTTTCTCCAAGCTTTCTTGCTCTCTTTCTCTCCTTCTTCTTGTTCCTTAATTCACTTTCACTTTTCTTGCTTAACTCAATCAATTCGGGGATATACTCTGTCTTTCTCCCTCTTCCGTACTATATATTCACTTCAGCCGCCTTATTCCTCCACCCTCGCAATATTAGTCTTTTTATTAGCTGCGGTTGTCGTCTTGCTTTGCTTGCTCTTCTTTCTTGAGTGGATAGGCTGGTGGTGGTTGTCTATTGATGTGGATTCTATTGTGGTCAGTGTCCCTTTCACTCTTTGCCGGTGGTTTGGTTTTGTACGCTGGCCTACTGCAGCTGTTGATGCTGTTGCTGGTTCTTCTGCTGGAGACACAAAAGCATAATAGGCATATCCACTTTCTCCAAGAAGTTTGAGAGCATGAGCCAAGTTGCAAGTATTGCGATGACTGTCCTAGCACAACAACAGCAGCAGTCCTTCCATCGTATTGCTTCTGCAGCTGCTATTTTTATTGATGATGTAAGTAGTCCAACTAGCGGCTTATGAGCAAAATGGTCGTGGGCGCTTACACGGCCACGTTATCGTCTCTCTTATTCCCTTATTTTTCTTTATTTGCTGTCTTGATTTTCAAGAGGAACAAAGGCTCCTATACGTTTTGTTGTTTCCTTTCTTTGCCGATTCTGTTCCTACTCCTACTACTACTTCTAGGTATATATAGTACATATATGTATGTCCTTAAGAATATACCCCTTTTCTTGTGCTCTTAATATTTGAACTACGTGACGTGAATCAGAAATGACACTTGTTTTTTCCTCCTCTTGCTGGTACACACTGGACTCGACAGTAAACCAAAAAAAGGAACAGGTTCCGCTTCGCTTGCCCCGTTCAGATGGGCAGACTTACTCTTGTACCTACTCTCGTGTCTTTTAGTAAGTTTGAAATAGAAATTGACTGACTGAGTGAGTGACCACTGTACTTCTCCCCTTGGACAGCTTGTTAAATTATCCCAGAAAAATATGACGGTACACGTAAGTATGTTATTTCTTCCAGAGTACACATCAGTAGTATGTCAGTCAGTCATGGTAAATATGGCATGTTCCTCTTAAGCAAACGAAGCACATACGCGCTTTCCCTCAGTTAGCGTTCTTCCTTAAGGTACCTAATGTCAGTTTTCTGCTGATTGTCTACTATCTTTCTTACTCTCCTTCAAAAAATTGTCTCTTCCTCTGTATGTCTCTCTGCTAGAGTTGCAATGTCGCCTCGTGTTGTTTTTCAAGACGATGATGATGATGATGACTGAACTAGACAACTTGTTTTCATTTCCACTCTGCTCCCCTTTCTTTCTCGTCCCTCAGCCCTGGAAGATATTATTTCTATCCTTGGTTTCTCTCAACAGAATAGGGACTTGTCGTTTCTTAGACCGTGTGTGTATATGGTATAGCGCCTCGCCTTCTGGGAGCAGTAGAGATATCCTATTCTCTAACTGCACTGTGTACTCTGAGTGGTGCGTGGATTAAAATCCTTCAACCTTCTTCCTCCGAGAAAACGGAGTAGGCTTCTTTATTCTCTGTCTACTTACTGTGGATTCAACATCGAGCACAGGAATTCCATTCAGAGAAAAGCCTGTAATCTGAGGACTTGTTCAAGATGAAAATAGAAAAAAAGTCTTTTTCTTTCTTCTTCTTTCTTTTTATCCCTTTTATTGGTAGTTTTGTTGTATGGGTGGATATATGCAGGTTGTTTTACAAGTTGTGTTGTTTACCCTTGATTTTGTACCCAAAAATCTATACTAATCTGGCAGACCCAGCAAGTCTAACTTGTTCTTTAGTCTGTTTCTGATGTTTTGAGCACAGGGAAAAGAATAACAACAAAAACAAAAGAAGGAGAAAAAAATCTTCGCTTAGCTTCGATTTCTTTTTGTTCGTGTCACTATATTTTTTTCTATTTCACCGCCACTTCTTTAACTCAACTTGCTACTTCCTTCTTACTTACTCTTCTGCTGAGATAAATTGAAACTTTATGGAATTCACTGCACTGAACTAAGTCGATTGCCTATTTTCAGACCATCATTCACAAACGAATGAATAACAGAACGTTGCTCATGTTTGCTTATACATTGAATAAAGCTAAACACATTTGTATACATCCAGCTAGCCTTTCTCTTTTTTTATCGACAGAGTGAATGAAAAAGAAAACTAGTTCTAGTTTTTCTCGTCAAGCAGGAGATAAGCTTTCAAAGTCAAGACAAAGAAGTTGTAGTGTTTAGTAGAATGGAAGAAGACTAAAAAAAACTGTAAAATAAGAAGAGTGAAAGGAGCCAAGTGTAGGATGGTAAAGTTTAATTCTCTTATTTTGCACATACAAAAATTATTTTGCTCCCTGCCGCTTCCTCCACTACGTGCAACTTGGGAATAAACAGGGAAACGAACTTTTTTGTACTGTTTTCTTCTTACATTTTATCCATTGAAATAAGTAGGGAAAGCGATAAAGCGGACTGTAGTATGTAACAGGCTGACAGAAAAAAGTAAGATGTGAGTGAGGAGGAAGAAGAGGAGTGAAGTGGTGAGTAAAGTAAAAGTTGATGTTTTCTCTCTTCTGTTGTTTTCACATCATTAGCTAAGTTAATATTTGTAACAAGTAGTTGTTGTTCTTGCAAAAAAATGTCTGAGTCAAAGTCAAGCATACTCTGTAAATGCAAGCACATGCATATACACATGCCCAGGCAAAGCGCCACGCTGTCTGTCGAGCTCGTTCACTCTTTCACTCAGTCAGCCTTGTACACTCTTGCCTCTATTCCCATTTACTTTTTCGCGGAATTTTTTTCTATTCACTTTCGGCCTGTTCCAGAAATGTGTAGTTAACTCTGGATATTTCGGCTTACTCTTCAAAAACGCCCAGTATTTCAGTTATTCCATTCTATCTCGCGAAAGGCTCTCAAAGGCAAACAGAAACACAACTGCCAAAAACGTGTGTGATCCAAATTGCAATATAAGAAAGGAACCATTTCCACCACAGAAATAACTATACTTAAACCCGCCACTGCCAGCAGTAGTCGGTCGGTTGGGGGCGCTTGGTTGGATATGATATCAGATCACATCGCTTGTCTAATGCAAACTGCGCTCTAAACAGCGGCTTACAGGTTCTCTATATATCCCAAAAGAGAGAACGGAACAGAGGAGCACAACAGAGCACTTGGCACTATACTCGAAAAATGGAAACAGTTGCTACTCCTACCGTTGTTTTTGTAGAGTGGAGGAGCACCAAAGCCAAGACCAGGCAAGAGCAGGCACACAAGCAACAGAACTAAAGGAGAGAAAAAAACAAGTTCTAAAAAAAGGTGAACGCGATGGCATTGGTGGTGGGATGGATAGAGCTCACTAGCCCACAAGATCAAACACACTCAGCCAACGAAACTGCAATCATCGCCATCATACCTAAGGTAGTCATGATTTTGGTTACTGAGGGGAAAAACAGCTTTCCCCTGCACATTTTCTCAGGGAAAATGAAATGGATCATACCGATGATGTCGATCATCATCATCATCATTTTCGTAGTCCTAACTACTGGTATGAGGATAAAGATGAGGCCTTATGGTGGTTGTTCGTGGCGGTGGTAGTATATAATATAAGTAACGTTGGTATCGTAAGTAGTTAGTTGGTACACATTTCATACATACAAGTCTTTCTCGTACAATGATGCTCTTGCCACGTTTTATTTCACATTATTTCTCTGCTCCTCCGCCTTTCGTTCCTTTTTTTCTCATTTTTGCTCATTCCAATTCCACGATTCATTTTCCTCTTTCTTCATCTCTTTCTCTTCTCTTTCATGTAATTCAGCAATGGTGAAAAACTAAGGGAATCAGAAAGGAGTGTTTACAGTTGTTGTGTGACAGCAATACAAATAAAAGTATTTTGTCCACGTTTACTTATAGTTGCCGTACTTGTTTCTTTTTCTTTTTCACACATCGGTTCTTATCCCAAGCTCAATTCAGCTCCTTGTCCCTGTATGTGCTTTTACTTGGAGCACTGGTAGCAGGTTTACTTTGCGAATTGAGTTAAGTAGTTGCCACTAATGGGACCGCAATGTATAATGGATTAATATTAAACACGATCCGATTCCTTCCCAAACTTTTTTTCTAAAATAATAGAATTTCTCTGGGAAAGATCGTTTGAGAATCTATAAACTGACCAACCTACCAAGCAAAGCTAACAGTTGATTGAACTGATTCTCATTTTGTTTACCTATTCAGAAAAAAATATATCATAGATTCTTATCCTTGTTTTGAGGACATGTGTTGGACTGTGAGTACCCTTAGACTCCGGAAGCCTAACCAATATCGGGCTCGGGCTCTTTCTAATACCAAAACCGACGTTTAGTGTATGTGGATATGGAGAAAGGCCACGTGTGTGACCGACAAGATTATATTTTTTGGATGATTTTTTTTCATTTTTATCTACAATAACGTCTTATCAGACACAAGGAACGACCATGTCTATGCTATGCTGCAAGCTTACAAATTCGACGGAAGTATAGTAAAAACCAAACAGAAGGGAGAAAAATTAAGCATGGATGTGTGATTGGAATGTATAAAATTCGCAATCAAATTGTGCAAATACGTTATTATTTTTTTCAATAGAAAATACCATTTATTTACTCAAGAGCTGTAGTTTCTTCCATATGGAACAAAAACTTATGCTAGAATTTCGTTAAAATAGATAACAGAACGGGAGTGGAATTTTAAGATGAAAAGAAAAATAATGCCATAGTTTTCGTTGGTATTTTTTAATTCGGAGGTTAGCCATCCTAGAGTCTATTCATGAGGACTTAATTCTGAGAAGCACTTGACCACTACTGGAAGTGGGTACAGAATGATGTACGTAAGTTTCTCGTTGTGGATTGGATAGTTTTTTGTGGTGATGCCTCGTGATACTGTTATTGCGTGGTTGACCGATTCCGGTAAACGAATTAATCTAACGAATCAACTTGATCGTATGTCTGTCTCCTTGCAATTTCTCTCCATCACAAAATATTGATTTATACCATCCATCCTTAGTACCTGTTGTTTTTCTTTGTTTCTGAATATTAACCACTTTATATTAAATGCTACATACCTGCTTATATTACGTGCGTACTTGTACGAACAGCTTAAGCAAAAATTTGATTGGCTTTTATATAACATGGCGCTTTTAATATAAGCAGGATTGTAAAAAAATGAGAAGGAGAAAATCCTTTGTAGACTACGCCTCACACAAATCATCTCTGAAGAATCCCAAAAATCCACAGCAAGCACTTGGTTTCCTTTACAAAACCTTCACCGCATTTCATGGAGTTTTAATACCAAAAACAAAGTCAAGCAGCTTTCATTTTCATTTGCTTTTATTATTTTTCTTGTCTACGCTCTCAGCTCTAGAAATGAGGATAATAAGTTGAGCAGCAGCAATAAGCATTATATCCTCTTATCTATTTCCCATGTGCAGTTATTAGTGCTCCCAGTCTTTTTGGGTGATTTATTACTACACATTTCGTGGAGTAAAAGCTTTGGTCAGTCACCGAAAAATATAATATTTTGTTAACAATGGTGAGCACTATACACTGCAATTTGCGAATCATTCAGTGATTATAAACACTCACAGAATCCTCATCTCCTCCCTTTTCATACATATCGTCTTGAAGTTCCATCATAAACAACAAAATAATGAAGATAAAACGGAGCACTAAACTATAGGAATTGGAAAAGCAGCGGGGAGCCAGGTGGAAGCAGAGAAAGCTGACTCTGAAAAGACAAACCTCTTTCATTCAGAAAATGGGATCGAATAAAAAAGAAAGTCATCACAAGGATACATTTATGAGGAGCTCATGAATGGGTCATAATAAAGTATGGAATCACGACGTTCCAATGATGATGATGACGATGATGACGGTGTGCGGTATCATATTGTGTGGCGACACATGATATTAAGTTTGATGATGAAAGTGATACGTTTAAAGGAAACGTGTAACGCGTGTAAGTACTTTGGTTTAAGAGGGATTTAAAAAGCTGACAGAATGAAAACAGGATAATAGCTGGTACTGGTGGTAGTTTATAGGTAAAGTGGTGGTGGTGGTGGTTGTGGAGGAGGAGATAATGAAGATGCTCATATCTTGTGTTTGTGTGTCAACAGGATCATATTGATAATGATATGACAAGCTGATAATGTGGTGATGGAAATAGAAGACGCTAGTCGTGTTAAGTATTTGCACTTCACCAGCAGCAACTTCAAATAAACCGTATATAATATCTTTGTCATATCAAATAACAATGGTTGCTACTTGCTGCTCTGTAATGTCATCGCTTATAGGAGTATCATACTCAAATAAGGTAACATGTAGGTGGAGCATGATGAATCAAAGACTGGCGTCTGCAGAGGATGTTTTGAGTGTGAAATTGTGAAAGGTTTCTCAGCAAACCTTTTTAGGAGCACTTTTTATAGCAACCAATTTTAAGAAAATATTTGAAGTATGATGACGTGACAGCTTGTTTATAGTTTTTTTTGTGATGATGGTAATTTTTTATAACTTGACGTTCGCGTGCATTAAGAAAGCGGAAATGTGTTGGTGACATTTTAATGCAAAAAAATCGGGACAAATAATACGCTGTGAACGCTCCAAGATGGTATTCATGCTGCTTTTTACCAACCTACTTTTGTTGTCCTATTTTTATTGGTAATATAATTCATTTCCAACATCCTTCTTTACTTTGGGTTCATTAAATCGTCAAAAAGGTATGGGTAAAAATAAAATACATAAAAATAAATAAATTGGGTAAACGACAATATCATATTATTTACTTTTGTGATGACGATATGATAAAAGTAATTGGCATTTTCCTTTTAATGAAAAGCTACTTTTGAATTTGACACTACCTTTAAAATGATTGACAAGGACGGCAAGTTACTTTCACTTCAGGTATGAGATTGTAGGCATGTACATGTTTTGTATATTCTTGCACTGTCACTTTTCCTATTGAAATACCAGAAACATGATCCCATTATCTGAAAAGCTGGCGTAATCACTATCGAATTTCAAAGGAATTGACTACATACCGTTATTATTATTGCAGTCAGTATAAAGTAATGAATTTCAATTATTGTGTACGTGCCTACACAATCGAATCTAATTCATACACTACACCGGTTTCATTATGCCATCTCGTCCTTATAGGCTTACTATTATTATATTCCTAGTTTCATTTGCAGAATATTAATTTTCAACTGTATATGCGCACCACTACACAAGTACGAATAACAATAATTTGCATGGAACAACTAAAAGGTTGCAGTAGCTGGTTTCCCTTTCCTCTCGTCACGGCAGGCAGTCAGGTATTTTCGACTTTCATCATTCATCTTGAACTCCACCCTTTTCTCCGCCATTCAATACTTTCATTCTTTGATGATTGTTATGAGATCGCTACGACTTTCCTTTGTGTTGGAAGGAAGTGGTAATCAAAACCATTTCTCGCATGTCATCTTTTGCCTTGTATACGATTGTACCTTACAAAAAATAATTAAGAATACAATTCCTGTTTTCACTAATATTGCCAGAACACCCATTCAAAGCCTAATGCAATTACACAATATTTACGAAAATATATATCAAGAAGTTTTGTAGTGTCATTCATTTTCTCTGTCATTTCGTTTACTTTCCCTTTTTATCTCCCAAATCTACTGAAAACAAAACTTGCCATTTTCCATGTCTATTTTCCTGTTATTATTACCCTACTATTATATGATATACATTATTATTATCATGGGAATTATTAATTCAAGGTAAATCTATAATTTATACCATCACTCACAAGTAAAAGTAAACATGTAGAAGTAGGCAGGGCAGTGAGCTTACATGACACAATAAGATACGTCATTGTGTCGGTCCAACTGTCTGTTACTTTTTGGGTGTTAATACACATACGCAAAGAAAAAATTCCGATTACCACCTTTCTCTAAAAAAAGAAAGAAGAAAAAAGGGGGAAAGAGAAAAATATTTGCATCCCATTTCCTCTTCGCCTTCGTTAGTCATGCCACTACCATAGTATACACATTGTGTAATATCTGCAACATTTTTACATAGTTTTTGCTAATAAATTAGCTTTTTTGTTAGTACCTTCAACTAAACATGGTCACAGATATATGCATAGGTACATACATACTGTGTCATTTTGTTTGCTCATGTATAATGGATTCTAGCCTGGTTACATAATGCAACTCTGTAGGGATTTGCACGTAATATGCTTTAAATATCATAACGCTAGCTAGATGAAAGTTGGAATGGAATTTTTTTCTTGACGATGATGATGATGAGAATGGTGCATTTACAGTCAACATATTTTTCAAGGATAATGTACAAAGAAGTCGGTAGACGGGAAAGAAAGGTGTCACTGCTGCAAACCATCATAAACTCCATCTAGATGAACTTCAAAAATTGTGAGAGACTGAAAGGCTTAGTAACATGTCGTGTGAATCGTATATCTAATCTACACAGATATACTACGTCGTGGAACCAGACTAGACGCGGAACGGACTACGTACACATACAGCAACATGAAAACATTTTTATAATTATGATGATGAAAATGTCGTCGTTGTTACAGTTGTTGTTTTACATTGATCATGATTATGATATTACGTTTATTTCGCTCCTCTCCTAGCATGTTAAAAACAAAAGAGGGGATGAGCTATGGCCATTAGTACACAGGCACATGGCTTCAACACCAGAGCTTGCGTATAAAAAAGTACGAGAAAATGAGTCGGTTTTAAACTCTATCGTTCTTTTTCTTTGAATCTTTCTACATCTCTCGAGTTTTCAAACTTGAAACATTTTTTTACTGAGGGTGTATGCTGTAAGTTCCAGTTTTCCAAGTTTTACATTTTTTCAAACTATTCTGTCATTATACATCTCTGCAAGCAAACACACAAGTTTTATCTCTCAAAATAGTACGCATCTCATGCTCACACGCTTACAGTTTCTCTCCGTAACCACAAATGTACCTACTTGTACTTGTCTTTTTTCCCACTCGCATCATCTATTCATCTTGATTTGACTTGTCGGAAAAAAGGAGAAAGTAGACAATTTCCTCCTGACCAAACTGCGCTCTTTCTGCATAGCCAAGACATGCCTCAACTCTCCCTAAACTCACCATACATCCACCAGACCCCTTTTATAACTGTTTGTGTTTGTACGGAGCTAAATTTAACGGTATAGACTTTTTTGGTAGTAGTGGTGGTGGTAGTGGCAGCGGCTGAAGAACTGGGGCTAGTGCGGTGTGCTCATCTGCTGCCACATCATTTTTCCGTCTCTTGGGGCAAGTTACACATTACAAAAATGGATTTTCTCTCCGCTCCTTCCATCTCCTGTGTTCCTTCTTCTTTCTTACTTTTTGCTGTGCTGTGGCTTGTTTTGTGAGGGAATTGGGTAAGGCAACATGAAGATATGCATGGGAAAACGGGGAATAGTAAGCTAACTAACAAGCAGCAGCAAAACGCACAAGTAAATTTTCATGCTATTATTAGCGTTTCTTGTTTCGGGAGGAAGACGACCAAGAAGGAGAAAGTGGAATAATAAGACCACAAAAAGAGGAAATGCTTGTTCCTGTCGATCTCCATACTTCCATCATCATCAACAACAACAAGGCTACCATCACTCCGTCAAAGCGCAAGAAGCAGGGACGCGGATTCACTCAAACCGTTTCACAGTATTTATACACACAACTCATGTCGCAAAATTCAAATACGGCTTGCCAATGATTCCAGAATAATAATGTCGTCCTTCCTATTTCCTATCATCAGCGTGATCATCATCAAAGTCAATATGACGACTTGGCCATTAGCATAAACCATACCACATGTCTGCAAACTAAACACAATAATAAACATATACTCACGCACGCACAGACAGGGTACAAGCTTTTCCCATTCCACCTTTACCTACAATATATTATCAGTAGTAGCAACATCGTCCTCGGGATTTCCAGTGTACAAACCCTGTCTCGTATCTTTCCCCAAAATCACGATCACCATCATTCCTCCGTCATTCAGATCACGGAAGGAAAATCAAAGAGAAAGACGGTGAGTGAGTGTACGTAGCATTTCATATATAGAATCGACTATTTATTGGCAGGCAAGAGTTCATTTCCAACATTATTTGTGGTCTACTGGTCGTCACCACACACAGTTGACAGACAACCTGCACAGCACACAAAACTATCATCTTCTCCGTCGTCATCATCATGTTGTCATTAGCATTAACTTGGCTCACTAAAATATTATTACAAGTATAAGCATGGTAGTAGTAGTAATAGGAGCGTCACGAATTTCAAAATGGCTGATTCTCTATTAGTTTAGTGAAGCATAATAATATGCGTTCATGCTGATTATTTCAGAAACGCGACAGTAATCACAAACACAAAAGTGTTTCCCTTTCAACACATTTGTGTTACCCACTCTGCCTGAATTTATCTGAAGTTTCCCAAATCCACCAGCCTTTTAATTTCATGTGTGTACACGAAATAACATGCATTACAGCACGCACGTTTCGTCATCATCAAAATACTTTACCATCTCATTTTTACGTGCGCATACATAGTAAAAGCGCACAGTTAAATTGCCCGTTATGCTTTCTTCTTTGGTGATTAAAAGGAAAAGCTGACAGCGACGAGAGAAGCGAGCAGTGAGCTACTTTCACTATTTTCCTGGTAAAAATGAAAGTAACCCAACATTGGTCTTTCGTTGAAAACGATATACCTAGTAGTAGAACATCCCATGTTGCCCCATGCCTATAACTTTCGCAGAACAAGATCAACATGACTACTACCGTGATGACTGCGGTCTTCTCTCGTTTTTTCTTATGGTATGCCTTTAGGCGACATGTCATGCACACGGCAATAAGGTTCTCCTTCAACTTCTTTTTCTACAGTTTTCTCCATTAACCCAGCTTTCTCCGTGTTATTGTTGTTGTTCATCGACATGCTTTTCTTCACTATTTTTTTATTCTGCCCTTCTTTTATCCTGTCTTGGTTTCTGTAAAAAGTAAAACTTCTGTGTGTGTGCGCGTATTATGAATCATCATCATAATACGTATAAAAATAAGAACTAGAGAAAAAAGAGAGGGGGTGATTATGATAATGCCATTGTTTGTTTTTTCCCTTTTCTGTATCTCATGACACAACATAATACCTGCATATTATGTACATATTGTCAAGGACATCGGCCTTTGACATAACTATACAAAGTTGATAAGGTTTTGGAGGGGACTCTTCATTTTAATGACACGGCATTTTCGGGGAAAATATAAAATACCTTTCAATTGTCCATTCAGTTAAAAACTTTCACTAGAACACATTTGATTATTTCCTCCATACGATGATTCAAAAAATGCATGTACAAAAATACCCCCAATCGTATCAATGAACAGTCCCCCTCCCTTTCCCTTTGACAATTTCGAAATTTGCTCCAATCCGGAGGGGGATTGTTCATGGATACGATTTGGGGTATTTTGGTATGTGAATTTTTTAAATTATCGTATGGGGGAAATAATCAAATGTCTTTTAATGAAAGTTTTTAACTGAATGGACAATTGAATGGTATTTTATATTTTCCCCGAAAATGCCGTGTCATTAAAATGAAGAGTCCCCTCCAAAACCTTATCAACTTTGTATAGTTATGTCAAAGGCCGATGTCCTTGACAATACATGTGTTGTAACCGTACCATTGTAAATGAACAGAGATGCAGTGATATTAAATTAAGCCAGTTTTCTTCTTTTCAGAGTCACACTATCTATTATTAGTTTTATAGTCATATGTACATATTGTAGCCTCAAGATTTTTCATCCTTTCTTGGATATTTCTGTCTGTAGTTTCCTTCTACGGGCACACACACAAACACATACGGAAATAAAAGGCCATAAGCTTATGAGATTATTATCATTATTATCATTACTGTTATCATTATTATGACAATGTTGTTCCTCTACTTTTCTGTGAAAAAAGGGGAATGGAATACAAAACAGTTATAGGTAATATGCTGCTGTTGGACAAAAAGTAACCATTTGCAAAGTAAGTTTTTTTCTCCTTCTCTGTTGTTGTTGTTTCACTTGGTCTGCCCATTAAATTACTCCAATGAAATATGTACGTAAGTTGAGTATAAAAGGCTAGTATTTTCAGAAGAGCAACATGTGCAGTGTAGCTTAAAGTAAGGAAAATGTTATGTGAGCACATTGTGGTAAGGGGAACGAGAGGGACAAGCAAACAAAACAGGGGAATTAAGAGGCTCCACTTTAACCTGCTCTAGTTTATAACGAGAAGAGAAAATAGGGACAAATTTGAAAGGATAAAAATAAAAATGACAGAACAACTCTATTTCAGCTTATTTCTGCACGATTCTCGCGAAAGGTGCGATGATAATAAGACTCCTGCTCCACTGTTTACTCCGAAATTGGTAGGTATACGAACGTGTTTCTAAAGCCTTTTCTGGCGGGAGTCTGCTACTATTTACTATATAAAGTATAAAAAATATAAGGGTTATGTTAACGATAAACTCATAGTAGTGAGCACAATAAGTAAAGAAAAAGTTTTAAAATAGCAACGACGATGACAGTGAAATAAAGTGAATGGGCTCCAGAATAGAGAAGCATGAGGGCAAGACGCAGCACACACAAGGCGAGAGGTGCATTGCAATACGTTTATAGTCTTCTGTAAGAGTTGTAGAAAGTGAAAAATGTGGAGAGGACCATTTTCAGCAGTTTCAAGTGCCACTGTCCTAAATCGTCAAGCTCATCGTGCTGGCACATTATTATGTCCGACATGAAATGTAGTGAATTTTTTTCTAGCGTACTGCCCTTTTTGTTTCCCTATCATAATCCTGAATAATGAGCAAAGGGTAACTAGAAGAAAAGAAAACGATTATTGCGTGATGACGACTAAATAGATGATGATGGTAAACACTTTCACTGGCAATGTTGAATATTAAAACAGGAGACAACATTCATTTAAGCGCAATAAGAACGAAATGTTAGCATTCCTTACTTTGGTATTAACATAATCATTTTATAAACACTTCATACGAAAGCCTACCTAACACTCGACATCTACATACACATGAAACGATTACTCGATTGAAACCTTCTTTTTTTAAATGCAAATGTTTTTAACAGGCTGAAAAGAGGTATCTTGAAAAATGTTCATGAAAGACACACTTGCATTTTAGTTGGGCTATTTCTGTCGTACATATTATCTCCTTTTGTTGATATCCGGAACGACCTTGGCCATGCTAGCTACATAAGGATCTACCACCATATCACCACAGTAACCACCCACCATATCATCAAAGCTGAATAGGATCATCCTTTCTCTCTGTTTAACAGACACCACGTTTTTTAGAAGGATATAACCTACATTACATCACGAGAACATGCCATGAAAGGAGTACTTTTATTTAACCAAATATATTTTTTTCATCTTTTTCGCCAAGTAGAAGGAGAATAAACGAGTAGCTGACTCGACTGATGGTGAGTGAGCAACAACAAAGTGAATCCAAGATCAATAGCTTTTTGACATTGACAATTTTCTCTTGCCTATTTCCTTCTTTATCCGGTTACCTGATATTCCTTTATATCTCTTAAAATCATGAAATGCAATTGCATTTACTCACTGACTGCAGGTGTGCTATTGTGGTAAATGGTAATAGAAGTTCCTTACATAGTTCCTTCCTTTTTTCTACCAGACAACGCTTCATATGTATAAGGCATGTATCAAATTATAAAAGCCTTATCACAGCCAACAGCTTCCTTCAGCATCAACAAGATAATCTGCGTTCATATGAAACTTTGATGATCTTTTCTTTCATTTTGTGCAACGTTCATATACATATACAATAATCATGGTTTCTCTAACCATCCCATCAAAGTCTGATGAAATTGCCCGTAAAACATCTATAAAGAACATATACATGCATCACTTTAGTGTGTTAGACGCATAAGGCTCAATTTAGTACTCATATGATTTATAATCGTAATGAATGTATTTACATACACTCGATACAAGTGCAATAGTAATTTGTCGTTATTGTATATTGAATATACAAATGGAAAAGCTTTCGTCAATCTAGGTCAACCTGGCATAAATTAATTTTTGAGATAATAGATATTAAAACGAAGTATCATAATTTTTGGGTTCAGGGAATTAGTGGTGGTGCACCGCTTTAGTTCCTAAACTGGCTTTTAGGGTAATCCGAGCTTAAACCACGGAGGTTGTGGTATTAACCACTAAAATCGGCCAATGATCAGGTTGTATTTTGCCAAGGGACTTAAAAATTCCCAGTATTTTGCATAACATTCTGTTTCATCACAAATCCCTACAACGATTTTTTCCTCTCTGAAGGTATGTTATGATTATTAGCCAAGAGAAAGGTATGATGATGGCAATATGCAATATAATAAGAGTGGAACAGAAAGGAAATGAAATCAAGCTGGATGCTTCAACTCAACGGGAATAACGAGGGAAGAGACGTTGTCACGATTCACAAGAGATGTGAGTCTGATCTGATAATCAGATATTATTTCTCTATAGATACAATAAAAAATAATAACGTTGCACCTCCACTTCTCGCCTTGTTACCTAGGTACTGACTTTCTCCTTTTATGCGTATTTCCCACTTGCTGCAGTTCTTGTATCTGTCTATATTTTGAGTTTTCTGCTTCCATACACACTATTACGTTGTTGGATCGGGAGCAATACTTACTTACTTAAAGTGTTATTGGGTAATATATAGGGCAATTGATTCGTGGAATTGGGAATACAACTAGAACTATACCTATTACCTACCCACATGGATGACTAGTGCGCGTCTTTCTTCATGATCGACCAATGGGCCAAAATAAACTTAACTTATACTCAAAGTATAGAGCAAAGTATAGAGTCATCGAGCCAGAATCAAAGAAAAAGAGGTAAAAAAGGAAACTTTTCAGGCATTTCCAGCTAACATCAAGATGATCAAAATCATATGATAAGATGATCATAAGATGATGCTACCGTCAATTCTATACTAGTGTATACTTACCTATCCATTTCTAGCTGTCTACTACCTTCAAAGTACAATAGCTACTTTTTTATTACGCATTTAAAAACATCTAGTCTTTACCGGCTGGTTTTTGGTACCTCTTTTCACTCGAATCCACTCTCCACAAACAACAACAAAATACCATCACAATTATCGTTGCTTTACAGCATTTCAAAATTGGAGTAAACTTTACTCTTCTGGAAAAAGAAAACAAACGAAATACTTGGAAAAAAGTTTACCTTGGCTTCTTCATTATTATATATTTTTACTGATATTATCACGGTCATGAAGGTACCATCAAAAGAAGCTTCAACTTCAATAATCATATTTGTGCAAAAAGCCACTCAGCCACTACAGCGAAAATGCAAAACAGGATCCCATTCTTGCTCCTACGCCTGAATTTATTTGCTGTTACAACATGCGGTTAAATGATCGAACGAAACATCAAAAAAACCATGCAGGTATATATCTGATAAATTTGCTTTTATGTGTGGCATCTAAAAGAAAAGTTTTTTAAATCCGATTCAGATGTTTCTTTTACAGCATGTCAATTTACTACATTACTTTCCCATTACTATTACGTTTTGTTCCCTCGTCATCACCGCTATTTCAAGTTGCCGACATGTTTTCCATCTGAAAGAAAAAGATGGTTGTGTGGTGGTATGGACGCTCTGTTATGCATTATTATAGTTAATGCATTTTTCTTTCACTTTTATTTATCATGTGGTTACAGAGGGTTATAGAAGGAATACGTGGGATAATGGAATATCTTACACACGTGCTTAAAGGGTAATGGTAACTTAAAATATTTATAATTTTCCATTATTGAAATCGAAAAATAGTTTAGTGAGAAGAGGGAATGCAGACGAGAGCCATAAACATACACGCGGCTTTCTTTATAACATCCACTACTCCACCTCCATTGAGACAGACTATTAACCATCATAAAGATAGTAACAATTTTAGCATCATCGTCATCAATAGCAATTCAATGCACGACAATCATAAAAAACTTTAGCAGTAAAGTTGAGTGAGCAAGTCGGGTGTTTGGTTGGTTTGGTGTAGAAGTATTTTGGGCTTTCCTTACATAATAAAAAGGCTGTAAAGAAGCCAGTATGTGGTAAAAATGTTGCATGCCAAACAATTCTCTTCTGGCTCTTCTTCTTTCTATTATTATTATTATTATTTCAAACACAACTTTCTGCCTGTTTGGTTGTGTATGTGGGGGGAGAGTGAATCCGGAATAGAACAGTAATGATATAGCCACGAAAACGCAGACAGACAACAGGAGAGAGAGAGGGAAAGACGAAGTATGCATTATTATGGTAGTCTTTTGTTGAACAAGACGGAGAGTGCAAGCATGCATGCATTTTCATGATCCACGTTTTAATGCCGTTCTCTTCTGAAACGGTAGCAATAAGAATATACCAGCTCAGTCAGTCAGTCAGTGTTTTTTGCTCATCATCATGCTTACCCCCATCACCATGGATATACCCGTGCCACTAAGTAAGTACGGCACTTTTTCGTATTAAAAATTCAATAAAGCACTCACTCACGACTCACAACTACACAAAGTAACGAGTCAATTGCATCCATTTTCCTGTCATATAAGAAAAATATACTCGTAGTACGTACATAAATACAGGCACACTATGTAAACACACCATGACATAACTTGGTGATACGAAGAAATTTTTACGGCAACGTCGTACCTACCGTCTATATGCAGTTACTTTCCCTTTCTTACACTTCCTGTTTTTGTCATATTCCCCACTCACTGGGATAATAGGGTCGGTATTTTGACCAGTTGGCGGATAAAACCCCTCGTGACTAGTTACATTGCGCGTTGCAACTCTGCAATAATTTATTGGTGTTGGGGCAATTTGAACTTCTCATAATTTTATCAAACTGGTAAAAAGTGGTAAAAATTGATGAAGGGAGGAAGCAACCCTAACGATAAGAAATAAAGGTGCAACACCAAAAGTGTAACATTCACTTTGCTCAAAATATATAGCAAAGAAAGGCAGCCTATAATTTCTTGCGATAGCTGATGCTTTTACGCCACTATGTACACTAGCATCAACCAACACCACAGGCTGCATTGCTATTTTATTTTATGTTTGTCCTGACGATTGCCGATGGCAAAATAGGTAACGGTGGTAGTAGTGTTTTGAATAGATGAGGTACTTGTCCTTCTACCCATTGTGCCACCATCACTTTTACTTTCTTCTTCGCACGCACACATCATAAAAAATGTATAGCATGCGGGACTATAAAATGTATCCGGTGGATAATAAGGGACAAACAGACAGCAGAGGAGGGTTCCTAATACCAATAGAACGTACGTAACGTACGGTATCTCGCATGATAAAATAAAAACGGGTCGTACAACAAGCCGAGGCGATGAGAGGCCATAATCTAAATACGCGTTTTCCTTATCAGTGGCAGTAATAACGAAGGAAATAAAATGTTACAACAACTGTTACCACTATTATATTACTCTCTCTCTCTCATCCATGTGTACTGCCACTATTCGGCAAAGGTTTCCAATTTTCTCATAATTTATAGTCCTCGTGTATTATTCTGTAGGATGTAATAATGTTGATAATGCCGTTTGCTATTACAGTTGTACGCAAATAAGAAGACATACATAATAATATGGATGTTCATGTTGGCAATAATTAATGCATGCTAAAAACATTGAAAGGCTAATGGCAGCAACCAATATCTGGCGGCCAGAGAGAAACTACGTATCGCCAAATTCCAGAGCTGTTCTTTTTCAGGAAGTTGTTACAATCGGCCGAACGACAAGCAAATACTCGCTTGAATTGCAATTGAAACACAATGAAACTTGAATGTATTCATGTTCTGGAGCTTGTTCAATGCGCTGGAACGAAATTAATGTGTTTTGGCAGACACTTAAAAGCCATTTTGTATGTATCTCCCAAATCAGCATTTAAGCTCGATCAAACAGGATGGAAAACTGAAAAGGGCAATGGAAAAGCTAAAATTAAATGGTCGTTATTTCACACACGGAAGTTGTATGCTGTTTAAAAATATTTACGATGCTAAAAGCCATACCACTTAACAATATTTGTGCATGTTCTTCTTAACCCACAATTTTCAAATGATCGTTATCATCGGCAAAGCCCTTTAATTACTACCCCCACTACCACTCATTTTGCCATCAGGAAAATGGGTCATAAGGGCTCTTTAAAGCATCCAGGTAAATTTTCTGCACGATCAGAGTTAAAACAAAGCAGGCATTCATTGATAATCATCTTTATATAGGACTATTGTTAAATAGTTCATTGTGTTGTTCAGTTGAAGTGCGCTTAGCTTACCTTTTAAGTAGGCAAAATTATTCAAAACCCACTCCTCTTCTTCTAGCACAGCCAGGTGTTTTACCAGAACAAGTGTATAATATTTCTCTGTGTGAAGTAGATATTAGTCGCCCAAAAATGCAGACAGCAATAATAGTGAATAAACAAACGCATTAATCAATTAACAGAAAGGGGAGTAAGGGTAAACATTCTATGTAAATGCAAATTTTTTAAATGCCTATGAAACTACATTAAGTTTCTATTCTATGTAATTGTGCGTCATGCATGCATTCTGTCCTTTAGTGAAAACCTCCTCCGGTACCATTCTTTCATCGTGCATTAAAGTTTTACGGCTGGAATCCCTCACTTTATAGCTGAATGATTGTGCAGGAATGGAAAATGACAAGAAGTAAATACACAATAGCCGACTTTGATAACTCCAAATTATTTACGATTCCGAAATGGCTTTCGTATTTCATGTCTGAATAATGTCTGAATAGAGAGAGAACTCCCCTTTTTGGAGTTTTGTTGTTGTTGTCAAGTTGCTATCTCTCTGTTTTTGCTTCTTGTATTTACACTGGGTCGGCAAGGGAGGAAAAATTACTTGTCTTGTACCACTATCACTTCACTGGTTCGATGATGACAATCAATCACACGCTATTGCCTTTTGGTCGTCCACGTCTTGTCGGACATGTCTTCTGTCCTGTAATTGTGTGCGTACCTACGTACTACATAATTGGCAATAGCCAAACAAATTGGAAATGTGCTCGAAGCTATTATGCACTACAAGTTTTAGACCTTTCCCCTTTGATGTCTTGTTGCGCTATGTATTGAATAACAATCAAAAAATACTTAATGCAGCCTTGAGAATGCCAAACGTTACAAAACCTCTCTCTTCTTCATAACCAAATTTTCGTCCAATATATTTCCGCTGTTAACCTAAAAGCCAAAAGCTCAGTGATTTCAGAGAAAACACGTTTCGATACATTTTTCTCGTTATATAAAAATCATTTTAGTGTTTTTTGCCCAAAAACCAAAGCGCACAGTGAAATTCTAGAAACTGAAAAACATGCTGAATAATGAAAAGGAAGTGTCAAAAACGAAGAGGACGCCCTCCCGGGGCTTCTGATAATTTTTTGTCATTCGCAGACCTGCCCCAGTAGCGACAATATTATTTCCCTTGCTTTATCTTTTCAATTCAATGACAATACTTGTGTATTTATATATTTCTAAGCTTTTTGTTTGCGAACTTGGTCGAGAGTCTACAGGCAGAGTTCCCCTTCCAGTCGCGCTCTCCTAACTGGATATAATGGAAATGTGGAGAAGAGAGGAGCACATAGAAACTCAAGTGGAAAGAAGTACCGTTTTTGTCAGTTAAGTCGATTCGATCGCAAAAAAATGCACTGCCCATTTTCCCCTGTTTACTTTCCATTCTAATTGTTGCCACTGCACAGAGAAGAGAAAAGCACTTTTCCTTTTTGTCAAGCATTTAAGCATTGTTTGTCCTTGCGTTTGTGGACCAGAGAGAGAACTCAACCGAACTAGCTGAGATTGTTCTTGACAAAGTCGTACTTCTTCTTTGTCGAATCTATATATCTCTTAACTGTCGCAACTCTTTCGGTTCGCAGACAAGTACATAGGCTCAAGTATTAATGGCAAACAAGCGTGGCTTTTGAACTAAACATTAATTAGTTAAAATTAAATGGTA